>CM056993.1:238574561-239781228 GCA_029891345.1 Dryococelus australis
AAAGCACTTAGTTTATCATGAAAGAGCTGTAGGCTTGCAATCAGACGGCACCCTTCAGGAGTCCGCTATGTGAAGTGAACGAGTAAAGAGATTTGGGCGGATCTTAACAGAGAGTTCTTGAGAGCCGATGAGGGTGATTGGTATGAGTATGGAGCATCGTCGGAATGCAAGGGCAGGGAAAACGGGAGATGTCCAAGAATACCCGCCAACCAGTGAAGGATATGAACGTTACTAAAACGAGGTGTGAATCACTAGTGAAGAAAACTTGGTCTAGTCCGTTCAAGGTTACTTCCAACTTTTCTGAAGCCCTGCTAAAGTTTTACTTCTAGGATATTCCTCCGCCTCATGGAAACAAACCTTAAGGGTAGTGTGTAGCTGCGCGTCCACGGCCAAGAAGCGAGGGAGCGATACGGGCGACACTAACACGCACGCCTAGTGCCTCATCGCTCCTAGGCGCAAGACGTGCAGTGTTTTCGTCGTAACGCTGTACTGTGTAAATTAGATCTGTAACAGTGGGTCCTAATATTACACATGATGAAAGACCACACATTAACCTACGTCCGTATCTTTGTACTTTTCTCTTGCCGCTTAAAGCAAGGATCACACGATGCAAGACGCATTTCGCGCAAGATTTCGTACGAAATATGTAGTACAAGATTGCCAACTAAATTGCATGCGAAACGAATTCACATGCAGATAAATGAGATAACTACTGCGTCGCATCAAAATTAGTTGATAGCGCTGGTGAGTACCAAACAGCCAAGATATCTTAGTACAAAATATGAAGTTGCTTACCTCAACAAGGTATTTGTTTCAAAGCTATCCCTCCAATATATAACTGTTATTATTTTATTCTCAGCGAACTGTCTAAACTTAAATCCACGCTTTAAAGTCGTTTTCCAACAGTGTTTTATTTCCCTGTATTCCTCTTTGCACACCACAGATTATGATTTTCGTTTTCTCTATGGTTGAGTTTACAACACGTCACATGACCAGAATACAAGGACAAATAGGATCGCAACTTGCATCGCGTTGCACGAGAAGAATAGGACCTGCTCTATCTCCTCATTTCGTGCAAGTGTGTCTTGCACAAGTTCTTGTGCAAGAAATTCTCGTGCAAGGTCGGCATCTCGCGCAAGATTGGTACTCATCTTGCATCGTGTGATCCCTGCTTTAAGGAAACTGCACTGGCAAGCTTTAAAAATGCGATATTTTACCACTTACGCTAATTTTTTCTCCAAGAATACACTAAATATGACGACAATAAAAAGATAGGGATATTGACAATAGTTTTTTATCCTTTATAGCAACAAGTCGTATTTCTATTACTTTTATTTACCGAGATACGCGTTTGCGCGCAAACGATGATTTCACAGAAAATGTTTCCGTACATATAGTCCCTTTATCTAAAGTCATTATGACAGGGTAAAATTTTCTGTAGAATCTCGAGAGGAAGGTTTCATGAGACCTGCTACCTGAGCGTGCATGCGAGCACGAATAACTTGTCGAACGATACTTCTTGTCGCACAAGTGAAGACGAGTGCATTTTTTATGATTTCATTTCTGAAATGTAATTCTGGAACAATATTCACTCACAACATCACCATCATGCGTTTATGCAAATACCCTAATCGTTTGGTTGTTATAACTGGAAATGATGTATTAAATAAACACGAGTGTTTATAATTATTCTCACACACTATTGTTTTAGAATCAGTAAGCATTCTCGTGATTCTTTATTTACTATTTCACTGTGTTTAAGAGTCTTACGTACTTTCTGAAAACAAAATTAATAAAATTACTCCTTCACCTTCTCTCTGACTGACTAGAATTTCAATCTCGTAGGAACCTTCCATCGAAAATTGCACAAGACCAATGTCGAGAACGTCCGCGAAAACTGCCAGCAGCCCACCAAATTTCCATAGAGCCCATCCATACAAGCGGCCATCCATGCAGGCTTGCATAGAATCGTCTAAGGAACCTTCCATCGTGGCATACGCGCTTTAGTCTAGAAGATTACACACAGAGGTATGACGCACCGCATTCGTTGAAACTCTAGTGTGTAGTAATATTTTGCATAGAATTCTTACTTGGTATTGCCAATATACCTACTGTTCTCTTTGTTTTTATTCATGTTAATTATAAATGAAATATTGTGATTTATTAACACATAAGTAAATGTTCAATTTCACCAATGTTATAGGCTGTTCACGCTAAAATGAGCACATTTGAAAGCCCTGCTTAAGACCTACTTGTATTCACGTTGTGCGTTCTTCCACCTTATGTAAAATTAAGATTGTCATGGGCCTCATCACTTCATTCACGCGCCGGTCAAGCCAAACTGTGAAATCATTAGAATAGTAAGTTTTGTACAAATCTGCTCATTTATACACTTCGGTAAATTAAAAAATACTGAAACGGAGAGAAATAATTTAAGTTATCGCAGATGGTTACCTAAAACATTTTGTTCGTCGTTAATACATGGAACTACCTTCCCCTCCATCGTTACCAACTTTAGTGGACGCATGTCACTCAGGGCGCCCGAAAAAATATATGCAGGTGGGGGCAGTGATTTTTTTCTACGGTTCATTTAAAAAGTACTCACTTTATCGTGAACTGGTGATACACGGTACATTTAGGAAAGAACAAATCACGTCATACATGGGGGGGATTTTTTGGAGGTCTGATTCAAAAATGTGAAGAAACAGCGAATAGGCTATAAAAGGAAGAGAGAAGTACTTTTATTTGATTAGTAGCTGAAGAAGAAAACATGGGGGGGGGGGGGTTACAGACCTGGTGGAGTGTGCAGTGCGTGCCGCTCTCCGCCCCCCCTCCCAAGAGACTTCCCTAGAGGGGGTTGGGAGGGGAGGGGCGACACGGCTCCTAGTTCCCACACCTGTTGTGCGCTGCTTCCCTGCCTGAAATCACTCTCCCGTAAATTGTTATTAAGCAGCGGTTAATTGAGTGATTTACACGTTATCCGGGCGGCCATCGCCTACACTGCCACTTCTCCCACAGCGTGCCTCGAAACTGCCTGCCCGCTGCCTGCCCTCGCACTGCGGCTTGTGCGGCTTCCCCTCTCCTGCTATGTTACTTTCAACTTTTCTGAAGCCCTGCTCATGTTCTACTTCCAGGATATTCCTCCGCCTCATGAAAACAAAGCTTAACCTCGTCTATAAAATTACTACAAAGGACAACATACCGTATTCGTGCACACTCAGTGTAATACAATCCTGCATAAGAATTATTTCTTACTAGGCATTACCAATACACCTATTTCCTCCATTTTTTCATATTAACTAATTAACTATCGTAAGATACATTTATGTTAACACAAGCACAAAACACTTGCGACACATAACAAAGTGTGAACAAACAGAGAACAGGCTATACACGAGGTGTTAGTCAATGTATTATGAGACAAATGCCATTATCTAATTTTTTATTTTTTGTTACGGACGCTACGCAGGAAAAAATTTAGAATATTATTTTTAGCGATTTTCACGATGTCTTCTTTTCTTTGAATGTATTTAATAGGATGAAAAAATTAATAAGTAGAGCCCCAAGTATTTCGCGGATTAAGTTGGCAGTAAGCTAGGCTGGTCAGCCCTCTATACACTCGAGACATCATCGTTGTCTTATTGGTTACTGTGATCAAGTGACACCTCTGTACAGGACTGTTCAACACTCACTCACACTACAGCTTCCTGCTTATTACTGGCTCTCAGTTAAACGGGGCGTGTCTGAATAACTGTCGTCCAATCACAACACTAGGAGAAAAGAACAAGTGTTTGGAGTATACCTCACCTCCGAATGAATCCGCGAAATACTAGTGGCTCTAACTATAAGTGATATCCGTAGATAATTATTTTCACCTTTCCTGAAAAAAGTCTTATTCCCAGAATATTTGTTTACCGAGATACAAGTACATAGATTTTTTCGCACAACATTGTACTAAGGACTCCCCTTAACCCCTTAACACAGTCCCTGAGTGCACACAACCGTGTACACAGTATATAAGGCATAGCAAAGTCATTGTTTATTGCCGTTACTCTTACTATACGCTGTTCACGGTAAAATTAACACTTTTGATAAGATCTACTTGTATGCACGTTGTGTATTCTTTAGCTATATGTAAAATCAACACTGCCGCGAGCCTCATCACTTTATGCACGAGTTGGTCAAGTAAAACCATGAAATTATTTGAAAAGTAAATATTTTACACAACTAGTAATTCTTACACATAGTTGCTTAAAAAACCAGAAAGCCAAATAAATAATTTAAGTTAACGCAAATGTTTACCTAACACTACTAATTCGACGTTAAGCTATGGAACTACTTTCCCTTCTTCGTTGCCAACTTTACTGGTCACATTGCACTCTTGGTGTGCCTGATAAAATATATGCCGCTAGAACTAGAAGCAGTTTTTTTCTTTCCTAAGGTTGATTTCAAAGTCCTCACTTTATGGTGTGCGGCCTTTACAAAACTCAATGCCTATGATTTTCTCCGTAGATAGCATCACAAACTACAAGTGATATCGGGTCTGAGAGAGTTCAACAGGCTGAGTTCTGTTCTGTAACACCACCGCCGCCGTCTGTTAGCTGACTAGTCCTTGGAAGAAGGCGGGAGCTTTGCATGTGGAACTAACATTAAATTATCTCTGAAATAAGCAAGCAGTCACTCTGAGGGCCCATTAAATATTAAAGTAGATTATAATCATTAACTTAAACTCGTCTTCGCGCACTAGCGGGCCGAAAGGCGAGTATACCCCCCCCCCTCTCTCTCTCCATCCCTCTCTCTCTCTCTCTCTCTCTCTCTCTCTCTCTCTCTCTCTCTCTCTCTGTATATATATATATATATATATATATATATATATATATATATATATATATATATATATATATATATACACACACACACACACACACGCGCGCGCTGCTGACTGCCCTCGGATTTTTATGTCGCACATTACTTATTCCCCTGTCCACCTTTTTACCGCGCTATTAAAACCGCCGACTAAAACGGCATAACTGATATCCACTTTTTGTTTTCATAGTGAAGATTTAACTCCTATTCAAGTCTAAAAGGTAAATTTATTACGTGTGAGGAACAGCTCTCCGCAGTAACATTTCACTTCAGTAATTACTTTTTTGTACGGGTAAGTGAAAAATAATGACATATTTATATGCCATTTCTTCATTGCAGTTATGGTTCACTACTGACGGAACAGGTTATACCAAGTCAAATAGGACAAAGTGGACAAGCTCGATGGCCGATACTGTTTCGCCGCTCACCGCGTACAAAGAATGCGTGCTGTTCTGTCTGTACAACCATTACAAACAACGTTTATAGGATTTGAGGTTGCAACACTGCCAATGTGAATAAGAGTTTTGAGATAAAACGATAATCGATCTAACTCGTTATTTGGTTTACTGCACAGGCCGCGTCGAAGAGGAGTGGTGAAATTCGGGCGGCTTTTAACATCGAGGTCTTGAGAGCCGATGAGGGTGAAGCTATGGAGCAGCGCCGAAATGATAGTACGAGGGAAACTGGAGATCCCCGAGAAAACCCGCTGACCAGCGGCATCGTCCGGCACGATTCCTCTGTGAGAAAAGTTGGTGGAGGGGGGGGGGGGTGGACCGAACCCGGGTCGCCCTGGTAGGATGCAAGTAAGCTCTCTAGCCACTGAGCAACTACGGCCCCAGCCCAAGTCGCTGGCGAGAGAGCGTGAGCACAACTTCGTAGCCGCACTGTGAATGACGAGTGAGTCTTTGGTGGCTGCAGGGATAGAGGAAGAGGTGTTGGAGGGGGGGTGGCAGGTTCTCCATTATCGGGGACCGTGACTTGTGACCCCGTGCATTAACACTTGAACTAATCATTGCTGTAGCACGCATCCTCTGTCCGACCGGCAGATCGCACGCACAGTGCACAGGGTAGCTCTTTGTTGAAGCCGGACCTTGCTGTCAGGAGGTCGGCATCACCTCGGCCTGCTCTCAGCACGGCCTTCACTCCGCCACGCCGCCTGCTGCACGTCCATGACGCACTGCCCTCGCAGCTACATGCCATTCACAGTTACTTACTACTCTTCTGAATCCCTGCTAAAGTTATACTTCCGGGATATTCATCCGCCTCATGCAAACTAAGCTTAACCAAGTCTACAAAGTTACACCAAAGGGACCGCATTCGTGACCACTCTGATCAAAAATATTCTGCCAGAGTATTTTTCTATTTCTTACAAGGCATTACCAACAAGCCTGCTGTCCCACTGGTTTTTATTCATATATTAGCTGCATATTACATACTATAATCTATAAATTAAATAAAAGTAAAAGTTTGGTTTAAAAAAAGGGGGGGGGGCTACCTTTATGTTAATAAACGCTTGTGATATATGACATCTTTATAAAATAACAAAACACGTCATATGTATTGCTGATATAGGCTGTTCTTGGCTAATGGATCACTCCTGCAAGCCCTGCTCAAGATCTACTTGTAAGCTCATTGTGCATCCTTCTGCCATACGGAAAATCCATTGCAATGTGCCTGATCACACCTTATTCATGTTGCAGTCAAGGAAAACTATTAAATCATTAGGAAAGTAAATATTTTACAAATTTGTTCATCGTTACATGTATATGCATTCATAAAAACAGAAATGTAAATAAATGATTGTAATGTTGACAAATGTTTGTCGAACACTTTTAATTCAACGTTGAAATATGGACTTTACCCCCACCGTTACCAACTTTTACCAACTTTACTCGGTTCATGTCTGTTAAAATACCTACACGCAGGTAGGGATAGTGACCTTTTTACACGTTGATTTCAATCACAAGTGCTCACTTCACCATGAACAACCTTTACTTAAATCCTGAGCAAGAGTAAAGTAAACAATAAATAAAAAAACGGTGAACATTTGGTCTAATATGCTATAAAATAATTATGTAAAAATTACAGTAAACATCTGTGTTCCTTTCACACAAAAAGTTACAATTGTTAGAACAGCAAAACGAATTAGGCTCCGTGTGTATACGAATACTTTTCAAACTGTAATTGAAGTCCATCCCGGGACAATAGTTTTAAAATTGAAATGAAAACAAATGTGTTCGTGTTTACAAGTGTGTGGCAGTAAGTATCGTGTGGCAGGTTATTCCATAGAAACCTCCATAACTGCTTGCATTCAAGTTCGGATCCCAAGTAGCAACATAAGTTGGCCCAGCCGTTGGCATTAGGTTGGAAACGTTGGCAATATGCTGGGTTAGAATGTATACATGAATACAACGTTGGCCCAACGTAATATGCTAACCAAACATTTTTACTCCGAAATTTTATTGAGATACCTTAGAAAACAGACATCAACAACTCACTATATCAAAAAATGCCACATGTCGCAAGAGAAATTATTGAAAACTTTAAAATGGTTGGCTAAATGTTAGCAACAAGTTGACAGACGTACTGTTGGTAATGTTTATATATATTTATATTGTTCCAACGTTGTAAAACCAACATTGTATGGCAAAGTTAGGAAATAGATATTATTAATTAAAACAACGTTACTTTCTTGCATGTTATCAAATACAAATTTTTTTCACGATAGTACCAATTTTGTTCTTTGAAATATGTGTATTTGGTGTTATGTTGGACAATGTTAGAAACCAAACAGTTGGCGATTGGTACTTTTTTTTTAGTTGTGTCAACATTGTGAAACTAACATATTTCCAGCAATACTCAATAATATTTTTGGAATTAAAAATAAAGTTTAATGTTTGCTTTAAATTTAGACGTTTTAATGCATAAATATTTTTGTTTCAAATTTAAATTGATGGTAGAGGTTGGCTGAATGTTGTCAACAAGTTAGTAGATATGCAGTTGGTAATTTATATTAATTTTTATGCTGGGCCAGCATTGTACAACCAACGCTTTAATATCGAAGTTAGGGAACAGTTATTCTTAATGAAAACAATGCCTATTTCCTATATTGTATGAGATGTAAAGTTGTTCACGATACTGACCATTTTTCCACTAGATATGTTCAGTTGGTTTTATGTTGGAACAATGTTGGGCACCAAACGGTTGGTGTTTGGAAATGTTTCGTTAGCTTGGCCAATGTTGTGCAACCAACATAATTTCAACAATACTCCATAGAAAGTTTGGGCTGAGAAAAAAAACACAATTTCCCATGTTTGCTGAAACATTTGATTTTTTAATACATAAACTAATTGTATTTTATTAAAAATATATTTTGATGGTTATGGTGGGCTGATTGTTGACAGCACGTTGATAGACAAATGGTAATTGGCATGAATTTAGTATGTTGGGCCAACATTGTATATTCGAACTGGAATATAATGACTATACCTATTTCTTCACTGGGGATAACAAGTTACAGTTTAGTGGATACAATGTCGGGCTGCTAATCAAAGGGTCGTGGGTTCGAATCTGACGTCTACCAACGGATTCTTCAGGTTGTAATGCGAAGTGGTATGATGATAATAATGATGATAATAATAGTATTAATGTATTTTTTATTTATTTCTTGCTATTGGGTAAAATTTATTTAAAACACTGGTAACCAACATTGGCAGAACGTTGTTTATTAGTTAGCATTATGTATGCAATAACACATCTTCGTAAAACATTGCTAACTGTGGATAAATGACCGTGTGAATTTCTTTATGAAAGAGAAAGGAATATTATATAGTAAATGATCAAAATACTACGAATAACCAATGTAATATCAAAGTTAGTTAGTGGTTGGGTTTCCGTCACATTAGAGTGGTGATATGTAATATATACATGATAAACCAACGTAAAGCCAACAAACAGCATTTCGGTTTGTTTTTTTTTTTTATGTGGCATATGTTTGAAAGAAAGAGAATTTAAGAAAGCGGGTAGAAAACCATAAATTTTCATTGGCCCAATAATGTAGGTTGAGCGCCATATTTCAGTTGGCAGCCAACGTAAAAATACACGTTGTGACAACATTGCCCCGAGTGACATTTTGACAATGGGCCAACTTCCGTTTTCTAACGTTGTCCCAACGCCAGAGCCAGATGTTGGGCCAACAAAAAGTTGCTACTGGGGATAGCAAGTCTCGTAGAAGCTTCTGTTGCAGCTTGTGCAAAACATTGTATCGTGGCACACGGGCCTATGTATTCTAAGAAACAGGGTTACATGTCTGGCGGATTCCTCCGCAGTGATAATGCTATCTTAACAGATGATAATTGTGGTACGAATACTGCCTCAGACGCATAAGACGTGCGTGTATCTGTGGGTGTGTTGCTTGTCGGGTGTACGTAATATTCACTACGACGCACTCCGTGTGGTAAACCCGCTCGGAACAACACGAAGAGAGAAACCCGTCACTATACGCTAATCAACCTCGCCTGTTTGAATTACTGCATATGTTAGCAAACATTAAGGTGATACCTATATGATGCACCAATATTTTTCGACAGTGGACCTCACCGTTTCGTAGATTTCGCGATAAACAGGATTTTCAATACACAATTACATTTGTTCCGATATTTATAGGCTATTCACGGTAAAGCGAGCACTTTTAAAAGCCCTCTCCTTTTGAATAATAGCCAACAAATACAATTTATTTTAGCCTTAGACGTAAACATCCGAGTGCTGCGGAATATACACAATGTGGTTATTACTTACATGGCAATATTTATTTAAAAAGGTGGTTAAAGGATAACAAATGGCTGAAAGGGAAAAGTAACTAGGGTTTTAAAACTGCTCACTTTACCGTGAACAGCCCATACAATATCGTAAATAAAAAATTAAAAGTATAACGAATTCTGCCTGACATTGAAAACGCAACAAAAATACATACTTAAACAGAGTTTCAGATGAATTTTGGTAACCTGACGGTATAAAAGAAAAACTGGTATACTAAATTTGATATAATGTTTAGCGATTAGATAAACAGTTAAACATTTAATGCTTATTAACAATTCAAAAAAGTCCACAGGATTAACTTTAAAAGTTAAAAAGAAAAAGTTTAAAAACGTTTTATTTTTGCATTGTTTAATAATTATAACCAACGTTTCCTCTAAAAATTAAAACATGTCTCAAAAGTAAAGGCGCGTATCATATGCAGAAATAAATAACGTTCCATAAGCACATAGCCACAACAGTATAAACATCAAGCGACCGTGTTACGTAAATTGTCAAAAGCACAGGCGTTCGTTGAAATTTATACCACGCAACATACTTTAGAACCGCAGAGATTTTGTCTCATTTTTCTTAGTGGCGAATACACGCAACTGCAAACCACTTATGCTAAGATTCTTTTATTCAACTGGTAGAAGTTTTTACTTGAATAAGAGCATGCAACCGCTGACTCTGAGTGAGAAACGTAATTACGATAGTAACTTCTTTTTCGATACTGAATGCAGTATAAGTGCAGGGCCATAAATTGCCGTTGGCTTGTGGGACATACATATGCATGCGGAGTGTGGTCGCTGGGGCAGGAGGGGAAGTGCGTGTGGGGTCCCAGCATGCGGCAGTGACGTTGGCGTGCTAGTCGTGCGTTCAAGTCTACGACGCACCAGCACACACCACGTAACTACACAGAGGCGAAGTGGCGTTGCTGTTACTATCACGTGCGCGTACCCATTCTCCTATTGACTGGCGCGAGCTCTGAGAACGGGACTTGTGTCTGTCTGGCAACACTGCATTCTGCAAAATGGCCTACCGACTGGCTAGTAGCTTATTGTTAGGGTCACTGATTTTTCACGAATAAATCGGAGCACACAGTAGTCTTCAATACTATATGCACGCCTCGACTGTAGTCATACCTCCAATGGCTGATGGTGCCGTTTCCGCATTTGACCGAGCCACTCAGGATTCCGTAACTCCGACACTCTAATGTCGTGATTCGTGGGCAAACAACTAGCACTGACCAGAACATGCTTCAGACAATCAAAGAAGCTGGACGACCGCACAGTGCTTTGAACTGTGTACTGTCTCTCGAAATGAGAAAATAATGCTCGCCGAGCTTTAAGGGATGGAGGGAAGGTAGGGGAAGCAGTGTAGGAGGGAGCTCTTCCGAGCACCTGCCGCTGGAGGGATCGAAACCACGTGATACTGCTAGCGATGTACACAGTAAAATGATAACATCGCTCTCTACAACCGCGCTGTTAAGGCGCCCGTCTACCTGGCGCTTGAAGTGCGTTGCAGAGTGTTCGAAATACACGTTTTTCTACGTAACTATTAAACGTGCGTCCAATGTACTGACCTACGAAAAGAACACGCATTTCAGACGAGGACTGTTGAGTGTTTTTAAGACCTCACGTTAAGTAGAAACACCATTTCAGAACACGCCAATATGGATAAAAACGGCTTTTTTAAAGCGCTGTATCTCAAAATTTACGTGTCAGATCCGCACAAAACCAGTTAAGGGGCATGCATTGGACCTTCCTACACACTTTCCACCAATAAAATTCTAGGGCCGCCACTGTGAAATTCCCATAGATACACGCAGTACGACGAGAACACTGCACGCTAGTTCAGAGCCTTGCGCTTAGCGACGATGGGGGACTAGATGCGCGTGGCAGAGTCGCCTTTAACGCTCCCTCGCCTCTCGGCTTCAAACGCGGAAAAAAGCTCTAGGTAGACGGGCGTCATAAATAACGCGTTGCGCGACATACGTTTCTTCGACAGGTAATATTCACGTCCAGAGCAGCTCTCGCCCACCCGTTCTCGGCCGCTGTCGCTACTGAACTGAACCTCACCCCTTCATGCAGCGGCAATGGACTCTCCCGACTAATTTTCAACTTTTGTGAGTTGTTTTCTCATTTGAATTTCACTATACCAGGTGCTGATTGGTGAACAGCGTTCGAACGTTTTACGGGTCAACGACGCCATCTTGCCGATGTGTGCGGCTCGAGTCGGTGGTACGAGCGCAGCTGTTTCCCCTCTGTATTTTTAGATACTCTTTGCCGATGCTTTAACCAGGCAGGATGATGTTTGGGAAGGGGGGGGGGGGAGAATCACCGGCCGGCATTCCAACTAGCTGCGTCTGGTTGTGCGGACCCGTCCGTGTATTACACACTGCGCCTTGCTCGTGATTTACAATGCAGCGAGCGCACAATCCAGCCGTATAATAGAGACGGTCCCGCCGGCTGTGCCCGCTGCCCAGCCACGACTACCCGCTCCTCTCGTCTGCTGCTACAGATAAATCTTCGCTGCGCCCGATAATTACTTGGAAGCGTGTTTAACTGCTGCCCGCCGCACTTTCGCCCGCCCTTCACCTACACCAAGTCACTCACACAGGCGACACTGCTGCTTATTCAGCCAAATGTAGTAACTGGCCAGCATTATGTCGTAGCGCCGTTCGCCAACCACCGCCTGATGTCCTACTCGACAGAAAGCAGGCCGGCAAATAGGAAATATTTCGTAGCAAGCAGTAACCAATCACATACCAGGCCCGTCCCACAACCTCGGCGCAACCAAATCTTACGAGTATTCCTGCTAAGCCAGGCCTGGCCTCTCCAATACACACTTTCATGTACCGACACCCCGATGTGGGTATAGTCTATCCGATTTCTTTACTCTTTACTAATCAAACCTTTGAAAACCATTCCACGTACGTATGACACGCTTAGTTGTTTCCTAAATATGCCATATATCACAATCGGTTATACTTGTCTTTAAATAAATATACCTTATTTTTGGTTAAATTGAAATTTTATTTTAATTTGATCTATAAATTAATATATAATGAATATAAATAAAGACATGGAGAAAATATGGGTGTTGTAATACCTAGTAATAAACAGTTCTTAAGAAAAATGTATAACACCGAGTGCGCACGAATGCAGTGCGTTGTCACTTTGATGTAATTTTGAAGACTCGGTTAAGCTTCGTTTGCATGAGGAGGGAGAATGTCCTGGAAGTAGAACTTTAGAAGGGGTCGAGAAAAAAGTTGGAAGTAATCGCGAATGGAATCTATTCTGGGACTGCTACGTCCCTGGCGTTACTTGAAATTTTCACAAAACACAGAGCCAAGACTGCAACATTCGTTCGCGCAGATGTTTATTCTTTGCCGGGAACTTTGAAATTTTGAGCTACTATGGGAGCCGAAAGCGACGTTAGCAAACAGACAACAGAATAATATGAAAATCACGGGAAGTTATCGCTGAAGTACAAGAAATAATTTTTAAAATAGAGACAACACTTTGAAAATCTAACATTGCCTAAAACCTTCTTCCAAGAAGAGCCAGAAGAGTAGGTACGTCCTTGATCTCCAACAGCAAGCCACTAAAGAGAGCGAAACAGGCTAAGGATTGCGGGCACACTAGGGTAACGTAGATGTGCCCCTACCCAAGTCAGATCTTGTGTATGCCATCTCGCCTGTGTGTGTGTTGGGAAAGCGCGGCATTCTGCCCGTCTTCAGGGAAAACGTGCGGCAGTGCAGGGTCATATCGGGAGGGTGGAGGGCCGTTATAAGGGTTGAAATTCCCCTCGTGTTGCCACTTAAGTTATCAATTAGTACACAAGTTAGTAATAAGCTTTTTAATGTGTTTTAAAGGATGTAATTGCTGTAAACTATGATACTTACGTTTTATTGAACTGAGAAATAATTTTGCTCCTAGTATTTGTCCTAATTATAGACAGTTCATTCTGTGAAAACACGTTGACCAGCGGCATCATCCGTCACGATTCCCACGTGCGAAAATCCGGGAGCGACCCCGCTTGGAATATGACCCGGTTCGCCTTGGTGCGAGGCGAGCGCCCTACTATTTGTGGTCTACTTTCAGTCATTGTAGTATGTAATATAAAAAAATACTCATCATACTCGTAAAATGGAAAAGTAGCTCTAATTAAGCTTTAGGGAAGTTATAAAATACAGTATACCAACAGACTGACGAGTGACATCAATGAAAAGTTGCAATGTTTCATTGGGACGGAAAGCAAACGAAAAAGAATACCCTTATTGTTTCGTAAGCAGTTCAGAGCCTTGCGCTTAGCGGCGATGGCGCACTTGATGTGCGAAGCAGTGTCGCCCAAACCGCCACTGCAACCCTCAACCTCAAACGCGGAAAAAATCTCTAGTTAGGCGGAAACCTTGAGCTGTAATGTTATAAACTGAATATCGTTAAGTATACTCCATTCATATATTGGTGTTATTGTCAGACTACTGCAACTGAGGTGTTTATTTAGTATTATGTTTTACAAAAAACATTAAAGTGGTTTTCACAATACTGCGATGCGTTGCGAAGCGATGAGCTGTAGCCAATCAGAATAAAGCAGCCTGTTGACGCAGACGACGGCGCGGCGTCGACGGTGCTGCATGAAGTTCATGCATCTGCGTTGCCGGCGGCGGATGGCCACAGATAATATTAATATTATTAATAATAATTTTTGTTTACTTTGAGCACTGATGACTCAAAAAGTGTTGCGTTTTGTAAACAAATGCGCATTTGGCTCAAAGCAAACTTTCTGTGCATTATTTCGTAGTGTTGCCTTATTATTTAAAAATCTTTCTTAATTTTTCTGTTTTCGTTCCAACAGACCAATTTTCCGTATGTCTTTTGTTCAACATTTTGGCCATAAACTAAATTTCTCTCGTGAGAACGGTTGGCAGCATAACAACCATTGCGACAAACTGTCGCATTATTGTAAAACCACAAATTGAATTGGTCTGCGATCTTCGGCGTCAAACGCATCACGTCCCATAGCAGCGCAGCGCAACGCATCGCAGTATTGTGAAAACTGCTTAAAGCGTAGTGTAATTGTGGGAGGTGTGTGTGGTGTCGCACATGCAGGCTGGTTGGTAACACTGGACTCGAGGGGGGCCGGCAGGTTGTTGTGGGACACCCTGTGCGCCGGTTCGTGCCATCATCTCCGCCTCTCCCCCCTCAGGCCTATGGCTACAACTCCCCGACGGCGGCGAGGTAACTCCAGGAGCTCTCTACCCCGGGGGCGTGCCACACGTACCCGCTCCATTCTATTATAATTAGCGATGGAAATTGATGTAAAATTATGAATCGACGGGATGGTAAGAAGAACACGCGGGAGCCCAGTGCCTAGAAGGGGCGACCACGTACTCACAGGGACGCTGGTCCTATCGCTAGGACCACCTGTTTTCCGCGAAAAGATTCCAGGACTAGTTGTACTGCACAACACATTAGTTCAGAGGCAATTTTGTGGTTGAAGGATTTCAACTTTCACATGTCTTCGCCTCTCTGCCAGCCATTCATTGGCGTTCAGTGTCGGGGTAACTTAAATGTGATTCGCTCAGTCGAGTGTAAAATGTCTTCTGGTACGGACACGTGGCCAATAGCGAAAGGTAATTTGCAAGTGCGCAGTACGAAGCTAAATTACAGCCTGCGTGTAAATATTATCGCGAAAAACAAGTGGCCCTACGTACAGGCTATTTAATGTAAAGTGAACAGCCGGAGGCCAGAAAAACGTGTCTACGAAAAACACGTTGACAACATCAGGCAAGCATTCTCTCGCAGACCAAGGAAGTCAATTCGCCGGGCTAGTTGGGAACTGCAGATGTCACGAGCGACTATCCATAAGGTGCTTAGATAGTAGTTGCACCTCTATGCCTACAACTGCACTCTAAATCTGAATAAGTGAGAATTTCACTGTTCCAATCAGTCAACAGTATCTGACTAATTCAACAGTCACTTCAGTGAATTTAACTGATGAATCAGTGTAAAAATTCCATATTTCTTTCACTTATGGTTCAGTGACTTTTTCACTGAATCAGTTGTCATTCTTTTCACTGTTTTTCAGTAGTTTGTTTTTTGACTGATGGATCAGTTAGACACCGTGTACGAATGGCCGTGAAGCCATTTTCACTGATCGAGTAGTTAAATTTCACTGCGAATCAGTGGTTTTCCACTGATCGAGTTTAGAGTGTGCAGATTCTGCACGAACTGACACCCGAAGACGAACCACGGCGATAATAGTTTGCCTGTGAGGTGCTGGAGCGAATCAACAGAGACAACGACTATCTGACCAAGGTTACGTTTTCCGGCGAAGTCACCTTTCATGTTTCTGGTGCAGTTGACACCACGAAAGTGCGACCTTCAAGACCTCTGGAAGCAATCCCCACCGTTACTCCGGACATGTTGCGGCGGGCATGGACGGAAATAGAGTACAGACTATACATACTGCGTATCACAAAAGGGGCTCACGTAGAAGTACACTGATTTTTTCCTTAAAAACTTGAAGTGCTGTGCTACTCATGTGTATCAACAAATTGCCCACATTTCAATTCGTTCACTGCTGAGAGCCTAACGAAATTAGGGCATTTCATTATGGACAACCTGTATACTATGTAGCTCGGGTATATGGCAGCGCAGTGCCCTAGTCCATGCATAGAAAAACGGGGGATGGGTGTTGCCAAGGCGTTATTGGCTTGTCGCCGAACGCCGATGAGGTAAAGAGTGTACTGCAGAAAGGAAGGGTGTAAAAAACTTATATTTTTATTTGCCAGTTTGAAAGCTGCGTAATATAGAGGAGGGAGGAGCGTGGCAGATCGCCGTGCGAAACTCGAGAACAAAGGTAGGAACGCGAAAGTGGAGTTGAGTGGGGCCGCGTCTCTTTTGTTACCTCCTCTCTTCGCGCCTTGCTCTGAAGCCCGTCGTGCCGGTCGCCTTCTCGAGAAACCCTGACAAAACCCAAACCGCCACAAAGACCGCATTCAATCACCAACTTGATCGCGTCTCCGCTATATATATATAAAGGAGAGCACTATTTCATTCAAACGATAATGAAGTTCAGACGCGTTTCTGAAAGATCTCTCTTTGTGCCAGCACTTGGGCAACAATGCACCTCGTCTCCAGGCTGTCCAACTGCCAGCCTTAAAATGTGCCTGAAAAGTTGGACGAAATATTTAACAACCAAAACCAGCCTGTGTGATGCGTGAGTTGCAATGGACCGTAGTGTTCTCGATTCCTTCACACGTTATCTTGTTCCCTGATGCAACAGTACAGTATAGATAAATACACAGAGACGAAACGACGTGAAGGTTCCTTTGATATGGCCGTGCCCTATCTCTGATTGGCAGCGCGAGGCTCTAGGAACAGGCTTATGTTTTGATTGGCTACTATACGTTGCGAAAGATCCCCCATCGACCGCGCTGCCGGCTACCAACTGAGTCAAAGGCTTCTCACTATAAAGTGAGCACTTTTGTAATCAACCTTTGAAAAAAGTCACTTCCCCTGCCTGCATATATTTTTAAGGAGCACACTGAGGGAGATGCGCCCAGTAAAGTTGGTAACGATGGAGGGAAATTAGTTCCATATTTTAACTTCGAATAAAAAGGGTGATAAATTTAAATTACTTATTTCGCTTTGTGTTTTCTTTAATGTACCGAAGTGTAAAAATAAGCAGATTTGTAAAATAATTACTTTTCTAATTATTTCACCGGTTCACTTGACCCACGCATGAATAAAGTGATGAGGCCCACAGCAATGTTAATTTTACATAAGGTGGAAGAATACACAGCGTACATAGAAGTAGATCTTAAACAGGGCTTTCAAAAGTGCTCACTTTATCGCGAATAGTCTATACCAGGCCCTGATTGGCGATCTCGACGTTCCAACATGCTGCTAGCCAGTGACGCCTTTCCGCTGTTGTGTGTGAGTGGAGCTCTGTTCCACCTCTGTAGTTTAAACTGCTCTGTGTTCTGGCAACCACGTTCGTTTGACATGGCGACCCCTTCCTCTTCCTCTCGTAGTTTATGAAGGGAGCAGAAATATGTATGGGTCCTCGGAATACTTGAGATGACTCCTTCCTAAGGGATTTTCATCGTAAACTGAGCACTACTTGTATACACACTGTGTATTCTTCCACCACAAGTAAAATTAACGTCGCCGTGGGCCTCATTACTTTATTCGTACGCCGGTCAAGTTAAACTGTGAAATTACTAGACAAGTAGATATTTTACAAATATGCTCCCTCATTCTTATACTTAAACCCCTATATACATTTTAAAAAATCAGAAAACGAAAGAAATCATGTTAGTATTCGCAAATGTTAACCCAACCTTGTCATTCAACGTTAAGACATGGGACTAATTTCCCTCTGTCGTTAGCACTCTATTGGGCGCATTCTACAGTCTATTCACGGTTTCTTCACCCTTTTTAAATCAAACCATCGAAAATCTCCCCATGTATGACGTGTTTAGTTATTTCCAACATATACCGTGTATCACGAGCTTTTTATACTTGTGTTCATATAAGTTCCTTTCATTCAGTTAAATTTGTATTTTATCTATAAATTATAATGCTTCATTTATAAATAATTTGAATAAAAAATACTGAGAAAACATTGTGTTGGTAGCGCCTAGTAAGAAATAGTTCTTATACAAAAATACTGTTACAGCTGAGTGCGCACAAATTCGGTCCGCTGTCGTTTGGTGTAATTTTTCAGACTTAGTTAAGCTTAGTTTGCACGAGGCGGAGGAATATCCTGGAAGTATAACTTTAGCAGGGCTTCAGAAATGTCTGAAGTAACCGTGAATGTATTATAGTTTTATGGTTAGTGTGCCGATTATAAACTACACAGGTTGGGGTAGTGACGCTTTTCAAAAGTGTTCAATTAACCGTATTGCAGTCACGTGACGTTCAGACGGAGGCTAGGAAAACTACTGTAAACAGAATTTATTACCTCATTGGCAACATCAGCGTCTTATAAACGTATGTATTTATTGCAGATTACGCTGCTGTGAACTAAAGTAGCACTGTATATGTGGCCCTGCTACTGATGGCTGTAATAAATCGACCACAGCCGAGTACCGTCCCGACAGCCTCCTTATTCGCGATATAAATAAAGACGGCTAACACGATTTCCAAGCGAGTTGTTGAACTCCAAGACGTACACAACAAACAGTCTACATATCTGGCGGTGGGTTCTAACAGCTAGACAGCAAAAAGGGCATGACGGTAGTGTTGTTGATGATGATGATGATGATGATGATGATGATGATAATAATAATAATAGAAAAAATAGGCATTTCGTTCTTGGAGTTGAATTAAAACTAGTTTTATGGTTTGTCGTGTGGTAATGGCATTGAATTTAATGGAAATACCTGGAAATAGCCTACTTAAATTCGTTTTAATAGAATCGACCTATATGGTGATAGAACCTGCTATCATTTCGATATGTCTACCTAACGTTAAGATAATGATAGCAGAATTCTATAATAGGTAGGCCTACGGGGGTTTTTTTTTTTTTTTTTTTTTTTTTTTCACGTAGTTTCAGTGTGAAAGTCGCACGTGACCGATTGAAACCCAGAGTGACACTTTGTTCAAAGGAAGCGATGACGTATGTATCTACGCGACTTTCTTTTTACCCTCGTTATACCAAAACACAACTTCACTTAGGTTCACTGTTCACAGTAAGATGAGCCCTTTGTATGTACGTCGTCTCTTCTTCCACCTTATGTAAAACTAACATTGACACTGGCCACAGCACTTTATTCTCGCGTCGGTCAAGTGAAACTGTCAAATTGTAAGGAAAGTAAACATTTTAAAAATCTGCTCAATTTCACACTTTTATGCATTTAAAAAGCAGAAAGGGAAAGAAATATTTTAAGCTATCACAAATTGTTACCTAACACTTTTTATTCTACGTTAATATATGGAACTAATTTCCCCCTCCATCGTTACCAACTTTACTGGGCACATGTCCCTTGGTGCGCCCGTTAAAATATATTCAGGTAGGGGCAGTGACTTTTTTTTAAGGTTGATTTCAAAAGTGCTCACTGTATCGTGAATAGGCTTTGTAAATCACGACAATAAATATAATTAAGCATTCGGAGCTTTGTATTAGTTCACTCCACAGCAGAAATGAGCTGGGTTTTAATTAGCATGCCACTAATGACATTGTGTTAGAATGTTAATGATGTGCCTACTCTGACGTAGGGATAAGAGCGTATGTCGTTTTCTTGAGTGTTCTCTGCATGCGAGTGTTGGTTGCAAGCAGTGCTGCACCCACAAGCTGTGACGTGACGTCTGTCCATATGAGTGCGTTAAGGCGTGTGACACTTTGCTAGTTCAAATGATAGGCAAGAACCGTCACATACCTACCGTTCATGGTTAATATAACTTTTCTGAAGCTCTGCTGAAATTGTACTTTCAGGCTATTCATGAAATAATATTTTATATGAAAACTATTTCTTACTAGGAATTACCAACATACCTATTTTCCAGCTATTTTAATTCATGAAAATAATAAATTAAATATTTTAATATATAGATAAAATATAAGTAACAATTTAATATAAAAAAGTAATAATTTTATATCAACATATGTATCAAAGAAGTCCATGGTAAAGTAAGCACTTAGGAACTCAGCCTTGGAAAAATGCCACTGCCCCTACCTGCGTATATTTAAACAGGCTCACTAAACTTGGCAACGACGCGACTGCTGGAAAGTAATTCTATTCTTAAACGTTGAATTAGATGCGTTAAGCCCCTGTCACACAGTCAAATTTTTCCGTCAATCTACTTCCAATATATTTGGTCAAATAAAGTTCGACATTTATGACATCATCGAAACGTCATAAACGCCGCCATGTTTGTCTGAAAAAGTTGGATGGCTTCAGTTTCCATCAAACATTTGAAAATTGGACCGGTTCTAAAATTTATTTGATGTTTGATGGACTCAGCCAATCAGAATCGTGCACGACAAAAATGGACGTCAAGAAACTTAAAAAAGTTAACAATTTCTGAAAACGAAGTAAGTTATGAAGATATTTAGAATTTATGTAGAAGCTGTCTGTGCATGGATGCTATTTTAAGTGAGTATTGCATATAATATTACGAACTCTGAGGCATGAAATTTAATTGTGCAGGAAACATGCATTATAAAAAAATGTTAATTTAGTAAAGAAACGAAAATATATTACAATATTACTTAAATTTCTTCCTGTAATGGACCGCATTGAAAAACAAAAGCAATATCTCTCTCTGAAAATAATTTTTAAATAATATTTGAAATTATATCCTTCCAATAAAAAAAATTGACAGTGTTGCACATTTCCAAAAACATTCTAGATTATTTTATAAAATTTGTTGGACGGAAAATTATATGGCCGTATTTTGTCCTCAAATTGTATTATCAAATTCCTATAGTTGAAGGCAAAAATTTTACAGTGTGTCAGGGCTTTAGGAAAACAGTTGTGATAACAAAATTATCTAGTTTGTCTTTTATTTTTACATGCATAAAGTGTAAACATAAGCTAAATTTTAAAATATTAGCTATTCTAATAATTTTTAACCGTTTCCCTTGACCGACAGAGGTATAAAGATATCAGGTCCTCGACAACGTTAATTATACTTATGGTGGAAGAATACACAAAAAGAGCATACAAGTAGATCTGAAGCAGGGGCTTTCAAAATTGCTCAGTTTACCGTGAATTGCCTATGAAATGCTTGTAGTGTTCGACATATCAAGGAAATAACCAAACACGTCTTACAAAGGGTGATTATTCACAGGTTTGCTTCACAAAGTGTGGATATACTGTGAACCATAGACCAAAGATGAAGTAGACCGGTCCCACTGTCTACGCACAACCAATCTCCGTTTCTCAACATTGAACTGCTTTTCTGCCAACACGTCTTGCGTAAATGGCGTTGGTTGGAATTGAAGTCAGAACACTGTTTAGTAAACAAGTGCTTCGAAACGTTTGCATACTTTCTCTAACCAATTTTAATTCAGTCAGATTAAATTCAAATTGGTAAATATTTTTGTTTACATAACATTGCTTGTTTGTTAAACATTAAGATATAAACAAACACATTCGTCACTGTTAACTACGTGACTTAGACAGTGGTGTTCCTTTAGGTTAGGTCAATGTTGGGCACATGCGCAAAAGACGAATAAGCGGTCTGTAGGTTCTTCACTGTTAAGTGAGCACTTTTGACGCCCTGGTTGCTGTTTCCTTTCAGCCATATTTAAGTATTTAACCACCTTTTTAAATTAATATTGCTATGCAAATACACATCGTGTACATTCCACAACTCTCGGAAGTTAACTTTTAAAGCTAAGATGAAATATTTATATTGGCCATTATTCTAAATGAGAGGGCGTTCAAAAGTGCTCAATTTACCATGAATAGCCTATACCTCAATACTGCGAACACAGAACCTGCTATGACTGGGGTACGGTGACCGGAAACGATGAACAAATACTCGTTTTCGAACAAAAGCGGGCCGAAGAAGCAAGGAAATGAGAATATAATACGCACCCTGGGAGCTGCGTATAAGGCGGGGGCCGGAACAAGGCTATAATTCCCTGCGGCCATAACTCGCCCATGGACGGCAGAGGCAGGCAGGCAGTCGTGGCCGCCGTCGGACAAGCAGATAACTCGAAGCAGAGGCACGCACTGCAGGCGGGTGTCGCCGAGTTTGATAAAGGAGCCGCGGCGTGACATCGCGTGTTCATTGTCGGTACAAATGTATTCGGGTAATGACTGATGTCCAGGCTCATTTGTCGCGTGCGGCTGGCAACACGATAGCACGGCGAGGCTGGAGCTCCGCCGGCCGGCACATTTATCTGTATCTGAGGCTGCCTCGGCCCGCTGGCTCCTTGCCTGCTCCGACAGAGGTGAAGAATGGTGCAAGCCTCCGGCCTCCGCCCGGCTAATGGGCCCTCTTACATTTACTTACCGCCTCCTCATTTGTGAACAATTAGGGAGCACTACACGACAAACCTGGCTACGGGAAAATAATTAGCCCCGACGTTAAATATTGTAAATAAATGTCGTTCAGCAGCCGCCTCACGCGATTCTTTGCTCCGGAGCACGTCCCAGGTTTATAACGGCCCTGACCGTCCGACATTTCATTTGCGAACAAGTGGCTGGAGTGCACACAGTGCTGCCAACTCGTTCCACACATCTAAGGTCAAGAAGCGAGGGAGTGATAAGGGCGACACTAACACGCACGCCTAGCGCCTCATCGCTCCTACGCGCAAGGCGGGTAGTGTTTCCGTCCTAACGCTGTATTATGCAAATTAGATCTGTAACATAAGCGTTTTATAACACGCGATGAAAGACCACAGATTAAACTACGCCAGTATCTTTGTACTTTTAACTTTCCGCTTAAGGAAACTGCATAGGCAAGCTTTAAAATGTCATATTTGACCATTTCAACAGATTTTTTTCTCCAAGAACACTTAATATGACAAAAGTAAGAAAAAAGGCATAGTTAATTGTTTTTTTTGTATTTTGTGACAAAAAGTCGTATTTACAGAACATTTATTTACCGAGATACGCGTATTCGCGCAAACAACTATTTGATTAAAAAAACGCGGGGGTCCATCCCACTTTTAAACATAAATAAAACACTTTGTGGACATCACTATTTTTTTTTCTCAGTGGTAGCTTCATACGTGCACGACAGCCATATAAAACAAGAAAACTGTCGGACATGTGTATATAGTACGTTTAATCCTAGGAAACACTCAACTTTCCCCGCGTTAAATCATGGTCACTAAACCCCTGTCACAATGTAAAAATTTTCTCGTCAAACTGCTTCTAGTAAGTTTGGTAAAATAAAGTAGGACAGTTATAACGTCATCGAAACGTCATAAACGCCGCCATATTTGTCCGAGAAAGTTCGATGACTTCATTTTACATTAAACATTTGAAAATTAGACTGGTTATAATATTTCTTTGATGTTTGATGGTCTCAGCCAATCAGAATGGCGCATTAAAAAAAATGGACTTCAAAACGAACAACGGGTGGAAACGAAGTAAGTTATGAAGATAATTAATTTATGTAGAAGCTGCCTGGGCATTAATGCTATTTTAAGTGAATATTACACATAATATTTCGAACTCAGAGGCATTAAATTTCAGTGTGCAGGAAAGATCCCCGATGAATTATATTTGAATTTTGTGAAGAAGCGAAAATTAATCACAAATTTTGCTACATTTTTTCCTGTAATGGAAAACCAAAAGCAATGTCTGACTATGAAAATAATTTTAAAATAATAATTAAAATTAGATTATCCCAGTAAAAAAAAAAAATGACAGTGTGGTGGCACATTTTCAAACACATTCAATATTATTTTATAAAATTCATTGGATAGAAAAATTTGATGGCCGTATGTTGTATTCAGATTTAACTGTCGAATATAGTTGAATGCGAATATTTGACAGTGTGATAGACGATATGTCACGTTATAAGACAGCGCTAAGCTAGACTCCACAGTCCTGTACACATTCGAGCAGAAGTCACTTGTTCATTGGCTGCCGTCAAAGACAGGACTCGCGCTCGTGTTCCAGCCGGCCACACGGAATGAAGCTACCAGAGCGCTGAGTGTTTACTAAGTCCTGCAGGGGGCGTCTGAGGTCTAATGACACACGTAAGACTAACATATTCGTGCGGGTAATCTACCTTGGTATTGAATTATGACGCGAATTGACAGGACCTCTAGTAATAAGTTTTTAAAACAGAATTTCATAATATTATTCTAACCCAGATGAGCAAATTAGATTTTTTACGATAATTATGATTTTTACAACTAGTTGGATTCCGTGCTGTTAAAATTACTCTAAAAGTATTTCCAAACTTCGATCAGGTAAAATCAAATAAATATCAGTACATTTAACCAAATAATAACGTGCAAGGAGTGCGATGGTGAATTGAAAGTTCGTGCATATTAATGTACAACATTAAGTCTATAGCGTCTCTCATTACGTTCTGGAATATTCTGAATATTCTCTCAACCGAACACAAAATATTCACTTGACTTATTCAGCAAAACTGTTTCTTCCTCCCCTCCGAATTGATAATCATGCAGTTGTGATAAGTTAAGCAAGATGTTACGATGATTAAATCACAATATTGTGTCAGAGGTCCTGAAAGCCTGATTTCGTTTGTGTCTGTCGTTGCGTGATAACATCACCTGGAATGGATATCTGGCATTCCTCAATCTGTATTTCCGTGAAAATATACTTTATAAAAACCAGCAAAATTCGCATCACTGCGATAAAGACGACGCTTTGAAAACAATCGTTCTTAATGTATAAGTAGAGTGGCTGCTATCTGAATAACTTACTGCGCCTCACTGTGACAAACGCACAACCCATGTATATTAACAAAACGTTCAGAAGAATGCCACTTATGTTAAGTGCAAGAAGAATGCATATATTTTGTAACCCAGTAAAATATTTTATAGATAATGTTTAAAAAAATCAACCGATACGAGTCTACTTTTAATTAAAATTTAAGCGTCAGAAATTATAATTTGCAAGAACCGTCGCCATGTAGTGCGATCATGATAATTATTTTCGTTGTACGTACAAAATATTGAAATTAGTGTAATGACTATTAGTTTTAAAGTGATGTTCTTAAATGATTTACTTTATATAAGTATGTAGATTTGTCTGAGTTATAAAGATAGAATATTTCGTGGTTGAAATGAATGTGCATAAAATATAATAATGTTCTAGACTTTTTACAACAAGCAGATAACACACGATCAAAATTACGCACAAAAATACTAAACAACTCGCAAAACATACATTTTCAATAATCGTACATTGTCAGTAATTACTATGAATCCGATTATGACGTGAAAACGAAGAATTTCTGCTGGACGGGTGAGGCCCAGCCTTTAGCTATTTTCTAAAATGAATAATTGTATAGACGGTTCAGGGTAAAATGAGCACTTTTCAAATCCCTGCTTAAGATCTACTTGTATGCACATTCCCATGGGACTCACCTCTTTGTTCATGCGTCAGTCAAGTGGAACTGTAGAGTTATTAGAAAAGTAAATATTTTACAAATCTGCTAATTTATATACTTCGATGCATTTAAAACACAGTAAGCGAAAGAAATCATTTAAATTATTCACAAATGGTTACCCGAATCTTTTCATTTGACGTTAACATATGGAACTCCTTGCCATACATCGTTAGCAATTTTCCCTAGCGCATGTCACTCAGTGCGCCAGTTAAAGGATATGCGGGCAGGGTCAGTGACATTTTTCTAAGGTTAGTTTCAAAAGTGCTCACTATATCGTGAACAGTCTTTAGGGCTGTGTTCGCAGAGCACGATGTAAGCTTGAGGCACCGCGCTCGTGGCCTACTTCATCCATTCTATTGTACTTGCACTGACTGTGGACAAAGTGTAAGTACATAGCAGCAGGACCTCAGCTGTCACTGGTCGTGTGATTGTGAGCTGACCTGGACCTTCTTTGCCAGAGTGGGATCCAACGTCATATGCAACATCTTGGTTAAGTGCGCATCGTTCAACAGAAGATACAAGAACACGGCCAGCCCAAACAACGAGCAAGATAGAGGGAAATTAAAATCCATTTTCAAGCATGCTTTAAACTTAAAGTAAACAACTCATTCATTCATTTCAGCCCATTGTGATAATCATTTAGTGTGCAATATTTCAATTGTTGATTTTGTTGTATTTTTTTAAGTGATGTATGTAAATCATTAAAATGTATAAGTTAACACTCGCAAACAATTATAATGTTAAAGCTAAAATTCTACACTATTCGTTAAGTTGGCGATTATATAGGGCTATCCTAAGTAAAAGCAAAGAAATGTGTATTTGTAGAAAGTGCATATGTTTTGTGAAGGTGGTGGTCGTGTGGTTAGGGAGAGCTCCGGCACTACATCACTTCATAGCAGGGGAACATACTTTATTATCGTTTTTAACAGTGTCATACAACATTACCTGGTATCCTCCCCAGCGGGGCCACGGTGGCTCAGCGGTTAGCCTGCTCACCTCCCACCAATGCGAACCGGGTTCAATCGTCGGCCGGGTCACCGGATTTTTGTAAGTGGGAATCGTGCCGGACAATAATGCCGTTGGTCGGCGGGTTTTCTCGCGGATATCCCGTTTCCCCGTCCCGTCATTCCGGCGCCGCTCCATATTCACTTCAATCAGACTCATCGGCTCTCAAGACCTAGATGTCGAAGAGCCGCCCAAATCTCTTCATTCACTCTCCTTCTCAGCCATACGTATTTATACCTTCGACATGATTAACTCAGTACGGCTGATATTTCATAGCTATGTCACGCATTCATGCATAGACATTTTATTGATCGACCTTTAATGAGTGCAGTACAGATAGCTGCAATGGCGTGGATCGATATGTACAGAATTTTGTCAGTTAAAGATATTGTGTCAATCTATTTCGTTAAACGTTAACGGTAGAAATGCTCACATTTGAAACAAACCTTCGAAAAAACCAAATTACTGTCCGTAACTATATATTTGCTACAATGCACACTGTATTGTAGGCTACCAAAGGCTGTTGTTCACGGTAAAGTGAGCACTTTTAAAAACGACCTTGAGAAATGTCACTAGTCTTACCTGTATTTATATTTTATCGGGCACACACACTGACATTTCCAAGGTCAAGTTGGTAACAATGACCAGGCGAAAGTAGTGCCATGCTCTAACATTGCTTCCCGTTTTTTTTAATGAATACCTATGTGTACGAAATACCTAATTTGTAAAATATTTACTTTTCCAAAAATTTTACTAGCAAGTAGAGCTTAAGCAGGGCTTTCCAAAGTGCTCAGTTTGCCCTTAACCGCCTATAGTGAAGTTGGAATTAGATAAATAAAAACAGTTCTTAACACTTAACGTTGTATTACGAGTGCAATGATAAAATGTATGACCCTGAAATCAGTGCTTCCTGTCTTATACACCATAAGAGTAGGAACTTACATATTTGTAATACATTTACATTCCTACGGTAACAATTGCACAGTTTATTTTGGGTGGCGCAGTGGTCATAACCACGGCGATGTTAATCTTACACATGGCGGAAGTATTCAAAATGAGAAGTAAAAGTAGATCCTAAGCAGGGCTTTAACCCTTTCAAGTCCAGTGTAGAATTCGTCAACATGTTGCGCAGGAAGTTTATATTTGATGTGTACTGTACTCTACGAGGCTCAGTGACCAGTGATATTCCCTGTAAGTAACTGATACCATGCTACTGCGCTACGTTATGAGTGCTTCAGATCACTGTGATCACTGTCATAACGAAGCAAGTACTTTGCCAGCTTAAGTAGGCCTTCAACGCGCATCGAAACATTCCTACAAATTCTCCATTGCGATGCAGATGTCTATCATGAGAAAATAAGACTGAACAAGAAAAAGTGTTCAGTCTTGTTTTTCCATGACATATCTGCATCGCTATGGCGAATTTTCAAAAAATCTCCATCTAGTCATTAACCACCACTGCACATTTCATTCAAAGATCACAAAAAAAATGTATAATTTGCAACACCTGAAATTATAAATTAATAAGGGGATTAGAGGGTTTAAAAGTGCTCAGTTATCCTTGAACAGCCTAAAGGCAGTATAGGAATATGCTGTTCACGATAAAGTGAGCACTTTTTAAGGCCCTCCCAACCGGCATTTACCGCTAATAAATATATCTTATTGCAGCCTCAGGCATTAAATTATGAGGATGGTGAAATAAATACACTGTGTTTATGGGTCGCATTGAAACGTTTATATTAAAAAAGCAGGAGGAATATGGAAATTGGATGAAAGGAAAAATTTACGAGGGGCTTAAAAAGTGCTCACTTTACCGTGAACAGCTTATATTACAGAAAATGTTCCCCAGTAAGGGGCTGGCCTTAGGGATGGTGATGAGAGCGCACTTTGAACCGCTCTTGCACCCAGCGCGCACTTGCACTTGGTCCATTCTCGCTTGCGCGCCTGTCAACACAATGAACTGGCCCATCGTCATCCGACGAAATCAGCCATGAACCAACGTGCGTTTTCTCATTTACAGAGAACAGAGCCTTCTTCTTTTTGTTGCCTACATCTTTATATTCCCGCCGCGGTACGCTTCCTCTTATTTTCGATTACCTTTTGTTATCGTGGAATGTTCCGAATCTTTCATTAAAGATTTCGGACGTACATGAAGGGTGAAGAGGAGCTCGGCGAGCTGTAGAAACTGACCGCGCCTGGACCTCGACAAATGAACACCGTCCAGCTGCAGTGCTACCACTCTGCAAACCGAACAATAGCTATGACCGCGCCTAGACCTCGACAAATGAATACCGTCCAGCTGCAGTGCTACCACTCTGCAAACCGAACAATAGCTATGACCGCGCCTAGACCTCGACAAATGAATACCGCCCAGCTGCAGTGCTATCACTCTGCAAACCGAACAATAGCTATGACCGCGCCTAGACCTCGACAAATGAATACCGCCCAGCTGCAGTGCTATCACTCTGCAAACCGAACAATAGCTATGACCGCGCCTGGACCTCGACAAATGAATACTGTCCAGCTGCAGTGCTACCACTCTGCAAACCGAACAATAGCTATGACCGCGCCTAGACCTCGACAAATGAATACCGTCCAGCTGCAGTGCTACCACTCTGCAAACCGAACAATAGCTATGACCGCGCCTAGACCTCGACAAATGAATACCGCCCAGCTGCAGTGCTACCACTCTGCAAAGCGAACAATAGCTATGACCGCGCCTGGACATCGACAAATGAATACCGTCCAGCTGCAGTGCTACCACTCTGCAAACCGAACAATAGCTACCTCGCCAAACAGTTTCAAGTCTCCAAAAAAGACGGCATTATTTACAAAAGCACAGTTTCCTCGACTTGGTCCGTGTTGTAAAATCACTCTCGGCTATCATTCCTAAAAATCAACATTACACGCATATAGAGAAAAAGTAACAAGTCAACGAGGTGATCGTTTTAATGCCGTGCTAGTGAATGGCTGATACTACGAAATGTGCGCATACGGCAAATCACATACCGATTGGCAACGCTACCAGTTAACTCCGTCGTGAGCTAGTAAAAGTAACTCCATGTTACAAACTAAGGTTAATTTACTTCCAGTCTCGTTTTATGCGCATACGAATGAAAATTAGAGTACTAATAATATATTAATGTTCCTAAAAAATCCACAGTTTGTTCACGTTAAAGAAAACACTTTGAAAGCCCTACTATGTTTCTAATTTCGGCCTGTTGATTGTGTGTTTTTCCGCACATCAAAATAAACATTGCCATATGACGTTCAGCTGGCAATTACATCAGTTGCCCATATGTCCACTGCATACTCACTCATTAGACTCTAAATAAGTAATAAGTAACGAATGTTTTAATCGAAGCTATAAACACGTACGCGTTAATTCCTGATCATAATATTGGTTGTGAATAATGATTTATTCACGATTGTCTTTATGTTAAGGTATAAAAGAAATGTCTTTAACCGTGGTCAACCCTTCCCTGATCATAAGAAAACGTGTTTTGGGTTTAAGTTATCAACAGAAAATCCGAAGAGTTATACATGATTTTTTCTCCCGTCACAAAAACGACAAGCCTTTCGAACGCTCGGCTTTAAAAAGCACAAACAGCTGAAATTCTCGCGCGTTATACGTGCCGTGCTCATAAGAAAGACGCACTTTTAGAGAGTACAGTGCCGCTTTTCCCTTCATACAGAACACAGTGCACCATGAACTATCGTTTAATAATTTAAAAATTATGTTTAATTCAACAACAATTACGATTGGAATTAAGGGAAATGGTTTGTTAGTTTACATGCTTTGAAATGAAGTGCGTTCTTATCTTCTTTTTTTTTACTAGAATATTAGTATAATAATATGTTCAGTCGGTCTCCCAAAGTGCAACCAGCCCCTCGTCCAAGTGGCGGGAGACGCGAAAACGGGTCGAAGAACATCGAGGACTTTTGGGCCCTCCGGGACGGCTAAGGTAAATGTGAAGGCTATGCAGGAGCGGCGGCTAAAGGGGCTCTGGTGAAGATAAGCCAATTTTCAATAAGGGATCAGGCCTCGGAAAGGTTGGAAAGATGGACATGGCTATTGAAATGGATCGTACCAAAGTAGATCCGACATCCCCTGTTCAACTCGTCGGCCAGTAACAAACTCGAAGAAATACTTTGACCCTAGCACGTGCAATGAAGTCCAATACAAATAATCCTCGGTAGTCAATGAATAAGCCGGGAGCAGTATGAAAAGAACTGAGAAGTCTGGTCTGCTGTCAAAAGAATTCGTGGCATTCATGTAGCTCTACTGATCAGGTTTGGTGAAGAAGTGATGACGTGGGTTGTCCTGTCCCTGCGCGCAAGTCTGCGACGATGACAAGGCGACGACCCCCCCCCCCCCCCCCCCACCATTCTTTCATGGCCCGCTCTCTCGACCTCAGCATCGCGTGACCGCGCTGCGGCCACACCGCCGCATTTCACAGACCAAACACTCGTTTAATTTGAGAGCCGCTTTTACTGACGGCGCGGGCACGACTGCCCCCCCCCCCCCCACCCGCATCATACGCCGATCACGGCAACGCGTTTCTGAAAAAGCCAGATAGGGCGGCGTTCCGAAACGTTACTCCGCGAGTAAAGTAAAGTAAAATGGAGTAACAGCTGAGGAAGGCAAAAGTAAGCGTGGTTTGGAACGAGCATGACGTAAATAGCACTGTGTATGTATTGATTAAGCAACCAATGTAAATTAAAAAATATATTTATCCCTTTCCCCAAATTCTTTCTTTTTCCAAATATTTTCATATGCATAAACAGCTTTGCTTGCGATAAATTAATCATAAACGTTACGTGTAAATATATAACTTGTACAAATGTTCACTTTTAAATAAATATACGAATTTTGTCATCATCATTTCAAATTTTCCCGTGTGTGTCTGTAAACACAATGTCCGCATTTCTTTACAATTTGTTTAATTCTACTAAACCTTCCGCCATTTTCAGTTTACCCTCCGTAACTCGCTGAAATATTGCGTGTAATTGTTTTACTCTGGCAAAATGCTCAGAGTATTTATAATTACTCTGCAGTTCTGGGACACTGCCGATAGCAAGTAAAACGTTTATTCGAGGTGTTTTGAGACAGCCAGAGAGAACACTGTACTAGCAAAGTAACGTTGCGGGACGCCGCGCCGCCGTCTAGATAAGTTCACAGTGAACAGGTCTGGGCGATTCTAGAGTCCCGATCTCATCCGCCACGTCGAATATCCCCTTTACGTGCCATTACTTAATTTGCAATCATTTCACAATACATTTAAATATTGGCTGTTAACGGTAAAATGAGCACTTTTGAGACACTAGTTACTTTTTCCTTTCAGCCATTTTTTATCTTTTAACTACCTTTTAAATTATATATTACCATGTAAAAAAACACGGTGTATATATTCCACCGCGCTAGGAAGTTAACGCCTAAGGAAAATAAAATATATTTGTTGACTATAATTCCATATGAGAGGGCTTTCAAAAGTGCTCACTTTACCGTGAACAGCCTATACCAAGGTAGACGACGAGCGTAAGTTAGTTTCACGCGCCGTATAGGTAGAGACCTACAAAATTCGCGTTATTACATGAGGTTAGTTAAAACTTAAAATATTTTTACCTTTGTAATACGTTTGCCATTGGACAATACTTTGTATGATACGCCCAGATAACTCTGCACCAATAAATGACAAATTGACAATCGTGTGCCCCAGTCACGTTCAATTCATTGAGAAAGGGAGTGACCTCACATCTGGGCAGCAGCCAATGAAGGAATGACGCCAGCTATATTATATACAGTACAGTGACTTTTCGCTTGATGCCAAAAAAATAAGGCGAATTTTGCAGGTCCCTACGTAGAGGACCTCCGCCCATCCAATTCGTCATGCAGGGCCCAGAACCAACAGTAAGCACTCATCACTCTAGTAGCTTCATTACGTGTGGCCAGGTGGAACAGACTTCTGCCTGTGGCGGCTGCCCAAGAACCACTAATCTCTGCTAGAGTGTATAGAGGACTATGGAGTCTAGCTTGCTCTAGTTTTATAACGTGGAATGGTCGGGTCTCCATCACTAAAATAATCAAAAACATTTTTACTATATTTTCTTTACATTTCACAAATGCCTTGAAATGTAGTCTCCGAATATTTAAAGGCTGTTCACAATAGAATGAGCACTTTTGAAATCAACCTCCGAAAAAGTTACTGCCCCTTCCTGCATATATTTTAACAGGCGCCCTGAGTGACAAGCGCCCAGTAAATTTGGTAACGATGGATGAGAAGTAGTTCCGTATCTTAACATCGAATAAAAAGTGTTACGTAACCATTTCTGATAACTTAAATTATATCTTTCACTTTCGGTTTTTTTAATAAATCGAAGTGTGAAAATGAACAGGTTTGTTAAATATTTACTTTTCTAATAATTTAACAGTTTCACTTGATCTACGCATAAATAAAATGATGAGGCCCATGACAATGTTAATCTTACATAAGGCGGAAGAATACACAACGTGCTTGCAATGAAAGTACATCTAGAGCAGGGCTTTCAAATGTGCTCATTTTACCGTGAACAGCCTATACCTAGACAATTTTCTAGCGAAATATGTGAGTAAATTAATTTAACGTCGTTTCTCATCTGTTTGTTCTTATACTTGTAGTTACATGGAAACATGGAAGAGCTCTGGTTTGATACAACCAATTAATTATTTAACGTCTACGAAATGACACGGGGCCGTAATGGTGCAGTGGTCAGATTACTCATCTCCCACCTTGGTGAACCCGGTTCGATTCCTGGCGTAGTGGCTCCCGGATTTTCGGATATGGGAATAGTGCCGGTCGGCGGGTTTTCTCGGGGATATCCAGTTTCCTCCGCACTTTGAGTTCCGGCGCTGCTCTGTACTTAGCTTTCCTCACTTCACCCTCATCGGCTCTCAAGACCTCGATGTTAAGAGCCGCCCACATCTCTCCACTCCACTCCGCGGAATGACATATAGGAAAGGTAAAATAAGGAAACACAATGTTTAGAAAGCCAAATATTTCGCGGATTCATTTGAAAACAAGCTAGACTCCACAGTCTTTTGTGTATTTGAGCCGCGCCTAGTTGCTCATTGGCTGTTGCTCCAGATTAATCATTGACCAGGTAGCACGGGAATAGGTCCTCTCTTACTTGCAGGTTATTTATTGGCTTAAATTAGTCCATAACGTGGTTAAAAACTGCGATCCAATTGGAAAAAATAAATAAAATCTACATATGTTTGAAATCTTCCTTGTCCTCAAATGCATTCGCGAAATTTCCGGGGTCACTGATAACATTTAGTGTCATGACAATTGTGCCAAAAGATTTCCCGCAAATGCTAGAAATACCTTACGGGCGTAACAGCAGTTATACCTTGCCTATTGGCGGCGTATCTCCGTGAGAAGACATTCTCTTACTTGACTGACAAATCGGAATTATAACACTCCGATATTGCACGCCTGTGATTCGTGAGCAGATACCCAAGACACGTAACACTTATATCAACCAATCAAGAAAGTCGATCTGAGCTTAACTGTTATGAAACACAACTGTTCGTGAAATCTTTTCGCAAAATTTGGGTGTCCCTCATAATATTGTAACCAGATCGAGTAAGCACTTGCAATTAAAAAATAAATTAAAAAAGTAACATTACAGCTGTAAATAATTTTCTGGTAAACTTCATAAACTGATATGGAAGTTTTTAACCTACACATTGCATGGAAATAATACCTGGCTGCAGATATGGGAATGTTGGGAACTTTCCTAAGCATAAGCAGGAATGCTACAATGCATGCATGGGGGGGGGGGAATTACCATTCCCGCTTTCTCACTAAGCGTATACATTGATCTAGGCTATTCGCTGTAAAATGAGAACTTTTGAAAGCACTGCTTTAGATCTGCTTGTATACACATTTGTGTATTCCTCCGTTTTATGCAAAATTACTATGGGCCTCACCTATTTATTCATGAGTCGGTCAAATGAAACTGTGAAATTATTAATAAAGTGAATACTTTACAAATCGGCTCATTTTTACACTTCCAAGCATTAAAAAACAGAAAGCTATAGAAATAATTTTAAGTTATCACGGATAATTTCCTAACACTTTTTATTCGACGTTAAGATATGGAACTACTTTCCAACCATCGTTACCAATTTTACTGGGCGAATATCACTCAGAGCGTCCATTAAAATATATGCATGCGGGACGGTGACTTTTTTATAAGGATCGTTTCTAAAGTGCTCATTTTATCGTGAACAGCGTTTATGGTAAATTTCCGAATAACTTCTTAGAGTGCACAGATCCGTACTCCTGCTGTGAACATAAGCAGCTAGTTGAAACTGAGTGTCGGCGGTGGGGTATGCCGAGACGCTGGTCTGGCCATAGTTCCGGGAAATATGTCTCGTCTACAGGACGTGATGAGAGAGGATGTGTGTGCTGCCACGCCCCGTGGCTAAACACAGTTCTCAGCCGAACAAGCTGCTTGGCGCGCACTTTGTAATCACGTTGCAGCACTTCCAATGAAAGGAAGCGGGGCGGCCATCCTCGCGTGATCACAGCTGCCAGCACGACGGGCCGGTCCTCTAGGTAGGCGTCGCGAGCCTGTTTTTCTGATTCGTCGCGCGAAATTATGTTAAACAGTGCGCGCGCTATCGGTCGGCTGGGACGCGCGACGAACAACTACCATGCTGCCGAAGAAGAGGAGCTGCGAAGTCCGTCTCTTGGGCCGGGATTACCGACACTACAGGCTGTTCAAGGTTACACGAGCACTTCTGAAATCAATCTATGGAAAATGTCACTGTCCCTACCTGCATGTATTTTAAGGGCCTGTTTACAATTGCGTTATCCCAACCTGTGTCCCAAGTTGAAGCATTCGGAAAACTGAACTTTTGTCGGAAGTTGTGTCCTAAGCTGATAGGAAAAGGAGAAGACATTCGTGAAATGTTTACGTCATTAATGTAAACAATGGATGTGCAAGGTGGGCTTTCTCAAAACAAATATGATAAAATGGTGATAAATAATTATGGATGTCTTCGTTTTGTCTGAACTATTTTATTTAGAGACATTTAAAAAGGTAAGTTTAAAAAATAAAATTTCAATATCAGTTGGCGAACTTATTAAAAATAAAACCGTTAAGGCGTTTATTATAAATAAATATTCAAATCAAGCATTTCGTAAACGTTAAATAACCAATACTACCGCAAATTTAAACATCACTATGTAACAACAAATAATATGCCGAATTTAGGGCGACCTCGTGCCAGATACTGAGAGTTCACTTCCGACAACGCATTTGTAGACCACATTCGGACCGCGTCAATGTGACGTCACTTACGGCGAGTTTCGGACAATTCCACGTCCACAGGAACGGCCGAATGTAGACAGGCCCTAACACGCACAATGGTTGGCAATGCATGTGCCACGTAAAGTTGGCAACGACGGAGAGAAAAGTAGTCGCGTTTTTTAACGTTGAATTAAAAGTGATAGATAGAAATTAGTTAACGTTAAAATGGTTTATTTGGCCTTCAGTTTCTGTTTCGTGCGCGTCAGTATAATGATTAACAAATTTGTAAAATATTTACTTTTCTAATAGTTTCACAGTTTTACTTGACCGACACGTGAATGAAGTGACCAAGCCCGTGGAAATGTTGATTTTACATACGGTATAATAATACACAATGTGCATAAAAGTAGATCTTAAACAAAGCTTTTAAAAGTGCTCAATTTACCATGAAAAGCCTTTACTCTCGACTACAGCACCTCTAGCATGAGAGTGAGTACCGCACGCAGATCTCATTACCAGCACTTCATCAAACCACCTACTTTAAATTTTTTAATAATGTTATTTGCTGTAATTAATTTCAGGCATTGTACAACTTAGGCTCATTTAAATGTACTCCACATACAGGGAGCTTCGCATTGTAAATCTGGTTTCCTAACTCCTCCACAGAGCGACGAGTTTTAGTAAAATGAAAGTCTACATGTGGAGAGGGTCAGTATGTTTGAGAGGAGAATAGTGGTAATAGGAGCTGGCTGCCTTAAGCTGGTTCCACAATAGTGCGATGCGTTGCGATGAGCGGCAGCCAATCAGGATGAAGCAGATTCCGTCGCAGCGCGTCGGCGTCGAGTGCGGTGAGCGAAATTCTTGCGTTACGATTGTCGGGCCAGCCTACGTCGGATAATACTAATAATAATAATAATAATGATAATAATAATAAGTGTTTGTTTACAAGGAGAATAAAAACATATATATATTTTTTTTTACAATTTGAAAACGACAATCGCGTTTACGCCGACGTTTTCTTATTTGTATTTTTATTATTGCTGTGTGGTTGTGCAAAATAGAAGACTAGGCTTCTTATAGATACGGACTATGTCATAAAATTAGTTTATTAACATCAAAATAATTATCCTTTCTCTTATGTCTCGTTCCTGCTAGTTTTAGTCACACATCGCGTTCATACTACCCTGTTTTTATCTTCTACCACTTAAAACATGCAGTTTCAACTTTCTACGCGTGTCTTTTGTTATATTCGTGATGATGTTTGAAAATGTAATGTCCACCCTTAAACTAGATAGCAGCACCATCTCAGGCGGCGTCCGTCGTCGACAGATAATCGCTTAGTTGTGAAACAGCAAGTATAGCTCGTCCCAGCCCAACTCAACGCATCGTACTATTGTTGAAACAGTTTTAGCCGTGGAATGGATGAGGTGAGACGAAATGGAGGTAGAGATGCAGCGGAATGAGGGCGGGGGAGTAAACGGGATAAACCCACAAAAACCCTCACACGCCGGGGCGTGTGATCGAATCAGAGACCAATGACGAACCAAGTGAGCCAACCGTGTAGATCCATTTCAATACAACTACGTTACAAGCAATGTTTTCTCCTGCAGGACAGTCAATTGTTAGGCTGGTGAGAGGGGGCGTGGGAGCGTGTTCAAGTCCAACTAAAGGCTGTTATCGATAAAATAACTTTACAAATGAACCTTAGAAAAAAGTCACTGCCCCGCATGCATATATTTTAATGGGCGCTATGAGTGATATTCGCCCAGTAAAGTTGGTAACGATTGTTGGAAAGTAGTTCCATATCTTAACGTCGAATAAAAAGTCTTTGGTAACCATTCGTTATAACCTAACATTATTTATTTAGCTTTCTGTTTCTTTTAATACATCGAAGTGTGAAAATGAGCAAATTTGTCAAGTATTTACTTTCCTCATAATTTCGCAGTTTCATATGACCGACGCATGAATAAAGAGATGAGTCACATGGCAATGTTAATTTTAAATAGTGTGGAGGAATACAAAATGGGTTTACAAGTAGATGCTAAGCAGGGCTTTCAAAAGAGCTCGTTTTACCGCGCACAGCCTATAACTAAGAGCATCTCGCATGTGCACGGAGAAGGATGAGGTCGCAGCTGACGAGCAAACAATACCGGGCGCACGGTGCCATGTTCGCGCGCCACGCTATAACCCCCCTCCCATCCAACTAAAGGGCCCCTCCGAGCTCAATAAAGCACGATCGTAAACGCGCCAAGAGTCCCAGACATTATAAAATGCCTTTATACCGTCCCATATAGCAATAATGATGCGCAGTGGGGGGAGGGAGAGAAGAGGACGAGCCCTTGTAAATCTCCGACAGGAGGATCCATCTCCCGTGGTTGATGGTCCACGGAGAAGTTGGCTCCGTTATTATCTCCTGGAGCAGGCAGGACACCCTTCTTGGGCTTATCATGTCTGGCATCTGTGAAGAACCATCCAGTCTCTAGATATTACTTATTCAAATATTTTACACCGTCTGCGTCGAACAAGAACACAGTTATGTGAATAGCAGTGTCGAATGTGCTGCGGCTGTCCACGCGAACATTTTGGAGCCGCTATACTTAGGCGACGGCATATGTGAAGCAGAGAGGTTTGGGTGGCTCTTAAACAATCCGATGAGGGTGAAATGAGTTGAATATGGGGCAGCGCCGGGATGTAAGGGCGGGACAAACCGGAGACCTCCGAGAAAACCCGGCGACCAGCGGCATCGCCCGGCACGATTCCCCCGTGTGAAAACCCGGTGCGGGGAATCGAACCCTATTCGCCTTGGTTTAAGAATCCTATGTACTGAAACGTTTTCGGTGAAATCGTTGTTTGCGCGTAAACGCGTATCTCGGTAAATAAAAGTTCTGCAAATACGACTTTTTGTCAGAAAAAAAAAACTATTATCCGTGGCCCCATTTTTTTTTTTTTTTTTTACTTTTATCATATTAAGTGTATCCTTGGAGAAAAAAAATCGTGAAAATGGTCAAATATCTAAGTTTGCCTATGCAGTTTCCTTAAGCGGCAAGAGAAAAGTACAAAGAAACGGACGTAGTTTAATCTGTGGTCTTTCATTGCATGTAATAAAACCCCACTGTTACAGATCTAATTTGTACACTACAGCGTAACGAAGATAACACTGCACGGCTTGCGCGTAGGAGCGATGAGGCGCTAAGTGTGCGTGTAACCGTCGCCCGTATCGCTCCCTCGCTTCTTGACCTTGAACGCGCATATACATAGTCCCTTTAAGGTGAGTACTCTAGCCACGACGATATGGGGCCATCCTAGTAACTGTCTCCATCAATCAGAACCAAAACATGACGTATCTACTTGTATGCACGCTGTGTATTCTTCCGCCTTATGTAAAATCAGCATTGACATGGGCCTCATTACTTTATTCATGCGTCGGTCAAGTGAAACTGTGGAATTATTAGAAACGTGAATATTTTACCAATCTGCTCATTTTTACACTCCGATGCATTAAATACACCAGAAAGCGAAAGAAATAATTTAAGTTATCACAAATGGTCACCTAACACTTTTTATTTGACGTTAAGATATGGAAATACTTTCCCTCTATCATTGCTAACTTAACTGGGCGCATGTCACTCAGTACACCCGTAACAATATATGCAAGTAGGAGTAGTGACTTTTCTAATGTTTATTTCTAAAGTGCTCACTTTATCGTGAAAAGTTTTTCAGGATACGTTGGTAGGACTTAACGTCTCGTCGACAGCGAGGTAATAAGAGACGGAGCTAGTTGCTCAGAGAAGCAGCAACAGTGAAGGAATGGGTCTTAGTCTGGAACCATTCCATCATTCACTTTGAATGATTTCAGGGAACCATGGCAAACCGAAATCAGGAAGGCGCAAACCGCGGAATGCGGGTCCAGATGTTCACCACTGCGGTATTCTTTCTAGTGGAATATGAAACTAAAGAAGAGATAAAAAGGGCGGTGAGACTATTACTTGATTGCAAAGGATAATAATATTTCTTTTTAAACATTATTATAACATGTTAACTTGTTGGAATACGAAATGACAAGTGTTGACTTCTATCTTGCAGTTACCCGAGATCACACCTGGTCTATTAATCATGTAGTGTTTGAAGTTCAGCTGCGATTGTGTTGTTTGCTGATTATGCATAGCGTTAAAATGTGATACGAAGTTACTGCATCTAAGTTAACATGACCTTACTATAATTCTTGGTAAACTTGTGCCTGCAGATATTCAGAGTTGCTGGAGCGTGTGCTCGTTTACTTTAATAATTATGTATGTCCGTGGTGCAACGGAGCAAGAAGCAGAGGTACCAAGTTCGAAAGAAACTTGTCCCTAACAACAAGAATCAAAGAGTGTTTGGAATTTACAGTTTCGGAAAATACGTTAAATGATGTACTCGTACTGAAGCTTAAAATTTAAAAATAAAACGGTAATTGTTTACTCTCTGCTTGGAGACAAGGGCGAGGGTTCGTTGCCCATTCCGAGTTAGGAAGTGGTGTCTAGAGGAAGGCAGCACTAGTGGTTGGTCCGCCTGACTGGGGTGTGTGAGCCACCGGAGCTGCAGTGCAGGCGGACAAAGCCCCTCGCTTATCACCAGCAGTCGCCGGCCCAAGAGGCACGAAGCGGTTCACTAGGGGCGAGAGAGCATAAAGAATCCCCATTGTGGAGGGCAGGTACCCCGACACCCGGCTGGGAGGGTAGCGACCCCCCCCCCCCCCCCCAAACTGCTCTGACAGTCAGCCTGCCGCTGCCACCACACAACCCCCAGCAACCACATTCCTTCAACATATTGCAGACGACCCTTCACCAAATGGGGCCTCGTCGTGTTTGAATGGTACTTGCCACTCTTCTCTTTATCTTATCTACCTTAACATTACCTTAACCAAGTTTATAAACGCCTTTTTCTTGAACACGACCAATTTTAATCTTTATATATAAAATCCTTTGTGCGTGACTAAACCGCATCATCATTGACAAACCACTGGACCAATTGAGACCATATTCACACCATATGTTATTGAGGTTTCATTCCGATAGGTGGCGCTGGCGTCTAACTTCTATGGATCTAAAACAAATTGTTTTATTGTGCTTTGTATTTTATAGGTTAGGTTCCGATAGGTGGCGCTGGAGTCTAACTTCTATATTTGCGGGTCGATTCTGCTCATACTTGCAGGAAATGTTTGGTGATCTAAAAGAGAAAAATGCCAGCCATACCACGGTCAGACATAGGTTGACGTACCAGACGAAATAGAGAGGACGCACTGAGAAGGCAAAATAGAACGTGAAAGAGGCTGAACAACATTCGCCGGGATCAGCTAATACATTAATAAAAAGTAGGAGTATCAGCTACTTTACGGCCCACTTACCCCTGACAGAGAGAGAACTGTGTGTAAGTGGTAAGTATGCTGGGACAAAATAAACCTAATAAAAATTCAAACTGCAATAACCAGAACAGTATAAATGAGGCCCCAAGTAGCAGGCGATGACATGGAAGCATAATTCTGAGAGAAATGGTCAAGTTTATAAAACGTAGGTTCTACGTTGCACGGTTCTGCAGACAATGGTTAAAAATGACGGAACGATCTGACTGGGTTCCCAGTAACTTAAGGTGAAACTACAAATCTATGGCAATGTGCTTTCAAATCCGTTGTTCCGCTATGAAGGAACCTCAAAAATCCCAGTTCAGTCGCAGAGTTGCTGCACTATTTCACGATCTAATTTCTCCGACAATCCCAAGTTTCTAGACAACAATTAAAGAGAACTTTCAACCAAGTTAAATAAGAAATTTTTATCGGAAACACCACCACTTCAAAAAATATTAAAATAAAACATGCGGGACCAACTGTTTGGGGGGGGGGGGGGGGACACTTGCAGTAGGAGAGGTGCAGATTATTATTTAGATACAAGCCTGTTTCATTTTTCAATGGAGACTTTTCAAAATAATTTTATTGAATGATGAACACAAGGAAACAAATTTAATCTAATAGCATTTTATTCGCTATTTTACCTAGTTTTAACCCATTCAGACCCAGTACACATTTGTGTACACTACGGACGTGTAGGTAATTTTTGGTCTGTGCTGCACACTGCGACGATCAGTGACCAATGATCTTACCTGTGAGTAAAAGATTCGCAACCCGTCTTACTGGACTGGATCATAATTGGTTAATATTATTACTGTAGCCGAACATATAGCCTACACCTCATTGGCTATGACAACGAAACCAGTATTGTATCGACTTAAGTACAGCATACATCATACAATTTTTTGTTTGCAACACCCGCAACCGTAAATTAAAGAGGGCGTGAAAGTCAGTGCGGCCGCCCCTTGTAAATTGAATATTCAGAAATGTTTCCTAACTTTAGGTAACATCGGAAGTGTTTCTGCTGCTGATAATAGTTCTTATACCATTTCAACGTGCTAACACGATTGATATATACACAAGTGTAAAGAACCTACACGAAATATGAGCGAGTATTTTTGTCACCTCGACGGTGCGTGTATGTGTGCGAGCCCTATAGTGTGGCGCATTGCATGTACAAGCCGTTCAAGGATAATTTAGCACTTTTGAAACAAACATTCGAAAGAAAAATGTCACTGTCCCTGGCCTACCTGCATGTATTTTAACGAGCACACTGACCGGCATGCGGCCAGTGAAGTTGGTAGCGACGGACGGATAGTAGTTCCATGTCGCAATGTTGAATTAAAATAGTTATGTCAACATTTGTGAACATTGATGTTATTTTTTCGGCTTTCATTTTTTCTCGGAAAAAAAATAAGTCTTACGCTTATACGCTTTGTATAAGCGTAAGACTTGGTGAATTAATAAAATATTAACTTTCTTAGTAATTTTATATTTCACTTGACTAACGCATGGAAGAATGCATAACGTGCGTACAAGTAGATCATACCCAGGCCTGTCAAAAGTGCTTATAGGCTATTCACTGTAAAACGAGTACTTTAGACAGCCTGGTTAAGATCTACTTGTATGCACGTTGTGTATTATTCTGGCTTATGTAAGATTAACGTTGTCATCGGCCTCATCACTTTATTCATGCGTTGGTCAAGTGAAACTGTGCAGTTGTTACAAAAGTAAATATTTTACAAATCTGCTCATTTTTACATTTCGGTGCATTAAAAATACAGAATGCGAAAGCAAAAAATTCAGATGATCAGAAATGGTTACCTGGCACTTTTTATTCGACGTTAAGATACGGAACAACATCCCCTCGATCCTTACTGACTTTACTAGGCGCATCTCACTCAGGGTCATCCGTTATAATACATGCAGGTAGGGGCAGTGATGTTTTATTTCAAAAGTGCAGACTTTATCGTGAACAGCCTTTAGTTGGGAGTGAAGAGGCAGTGGCGAGCGCCAGCCGGTAAGATCTCTCCTCCGCTACAATACAAACAAGACTGCCGCGTGTTATAAACAATGCGTCCGACCGAGAGCACTCGCTCGTAATTAGTGCAAGTATCGCAAACACTTAACCAGTCTTACTACGACGGTAACAAGCACTATACTTCACAATCCCACAGGTCTCCCCGCGTGCACTCGCACTCGCTGTTTCCCTGCTGTTCATTCCAAGGGAATTTTCCCCCGCCGCCCGCGAAGGGAAAAATTCCCTTGGACGTCGTCGTTCTCCTTGATGCATCGCAAGAAAAGGTGAGGAGCATTGGAGAGACGGGCTGGTCGGAGGGTAGACACAGGAAGGATGAATATACGAGGGGGTAGAGAGGGGGAGATATTTTGTATTTTGTGGAAGGCTGGCCTTAAATCTGAGGCGGAATGTAGAAAAACACGTCCCCCCTTCTTCAGGCGGCCAAGAAGTCAGTCTTGTGTGTTTGTGACTGCAGCATTCATATTCCAGTCTGTTCTTTTCTTAGTTATGTGGACAAAGGGCTGTGCGAGTGTACAGGCTGCTCGACGACTCCCCACCCCCCCCCCCCCCTAACAACCAACCCCTCACACTGCCACAGCTGACCGACATCTGTGCTTCAGCCTACGACCAACTACAGATCAGCCAGTATTGACTGCTACTTTTTCCCAGTAAAGCACGTTATTTTCGCAATAAATTAGTTTTCACCCACAGCATCGCGAAAACTACTACCGCCCCTCCTCCAACCCAACCGTTCGTTTCAAGTTTACAGAAATTGGAAATTTTATGGGTGAAGTGGATGTGTATAAAACAATCGATTAAAAATATTTCTTAACATTATTACTAATTTTTTATATATACCACCAGTACAATTATAATGGTTATTTTAATTGATTTTTCGCAGAACGTGCTTTCTGAAGCCTACAGAATGGCAGTACACTTAAATTTTGATTGGAAACATGCTCTTATTGGACAATTTTTTTTTTTACCATTTGCACAAGTCAATTCTAGCAAAATATTTTACAGTTATAGAAAATATATGCGTTCTTATTTCATATGCAACATAAATCGTACTTTACAGTCAATTTCAATAGTGTACCACTGTTGGCGAATTGTGCATATCGTACAGAGTTTGAATCAAAGCTTTTAAATACTACCCCTTGTATGTGACGTTTAGTTCTTCGTAAACAAGCGTTCTATTGAGTGCGCACTAATGCGGTACGTTGTCCCTTTGGTTTAATTTTCTAGACTCGTACAAGCTTTGTTTGTGTGAGGCGGAGGAATATCCTGGAAGTAGAACATTAGCAGGGCTTCAGAAAGTGCGAAGTTACCATGAATGTTCTATAGTGTAGTGCTTCACTGGAAACCACTATCATCTTGGTGGTGCGGTTAGCCTGCTCGCCTCCCACCAAGGCAAACTGGCCTCGATTCCCGGCGCTGCCACTCACGGTTTCCAGCTTGTGGGTATCGTGTCGGACGACGATTTTCTCGGGGTTCTCCCTCCTTACTTGCTCTCGCATTCCGCAGCTGCTATTTTCACCTCATTTCACACTGATTGGCCCTCAAGACTCATTGCCAGCAGCCACCCTACTACATATTTCCACTCCACTCCACCTCCCTTTTCAATCTTAAGGGGAACATTAAACCGCCCTCCATATTGAATGCTTACGCCCTGCCCACAATCGACATGGCGCACATAACATGCATAGCATAAAGAAGTAAAAACCTGCAGTTGAGATGGTAACGTCCACGACTAGAATTTGACGTGACTTACTTGGCGTTATTTGAGTGACTTGACGTTAACTTGGTCATCTCTGAGTATCTTACGCCAAGTTTTTAACGCCGGCGAATAAGAATGTGAAACGTCATAAAAACTGCTGTAGCCAATTTATGTTTACAAAAATTCTTGCTCGGGAAAAATTATTTCCTATTTGTTTGCTCTTTCTAATTGGTTAGAAATGACTTTTTTATTTTGCGTTAACGCCGATTGTAGAAAGACGGTCTCGCTAGTTATACTTTGTAAGTAATATTAGTTAAGCCAAGTTGTTGGAGGGGGGGGGCCGCAGGTGTTGCCACGCAGCGGCCAAAAGGCGACCCGGACAACCTTTACAACCCCGCCGTTATTTCACTACCCTATTCCCCTCTGGCCGATAAAACCACTTTTTATTGTCCGCAAGCATGCGAAACTGCTTTAACAGCCGCGCCATAGCCGGCACCTCACATTCCTCTCCTCAATTCGCCACCAGGCCTAATTAGCGACCGATCTCCCGCGCGTCCCAACTCCGAATTGTGTCTCACACCATAGGGGGCCGCGGTGATGCAGACTGCTCGCCTGTCACCTACGCGAACAGGACTCGATCGCCGGCGGTTTCGCTCACGAATTTCCGCATCGTGCCGGATGATGCCACTGGTCGGCGGGTTTTCTCAAGGATTCCCCCTCCCCCCTTCCCCCATCACATTCCGGCGGGGCTGCTCCATCCTCAACTTCGCTTCACCTGCATCTGTTCTCAAGACCTCGATGTTACGAACCGCCCACATCTATTCACTCACTCACTCAATCAGCGCTTCTGGACCTCGTTCATGCAAAAATATTAAACGTGCATCCGATGTGCAGAACAGTGAAAACAACACACACTCATACGAGGGTTGTTGAGTACTTTTAAGACGTCATGCACATTACAAGCACCATTTTGGAGTACTCCAAAGTTGTTTAAAAAAAAACCGATTTTTCAAATCATTGTAACTCAAAATATACGCGTCAGATAAATACAAAACTACTCAAAGGCCCTGCACTCAACCTTCCTACAGACTTTCCACCACTAAAATAATCGTGTCACCACTGAAAGTCCCGTAGGTGCACACAGTGCGCGCTTAGCGGCGACGACGTACTTGATGCACGAGGCAGTGTCGCCCTTATGGCTCCCGTGCCTCTGGACTTCGCACGCAGAAACAGGTGCAGGTATAAGGACAGCCGGCTACTGACCAAGCGGCAGTGGATGTGCAAGAGAGTGCAGCACCTTGGCGAGGTGCAAGGCAAAGCAAGGAGACCGTCCGTCATCATTAGACCACCAGTGTGGGGGCACGCCGACCCGGGCATCGAGCTGGGACCCCGCCGAGAGCCCGAGCCACCCCGCCGCGAGATTTATGGAGGAGCCACCCTCTCCCGCCGGCGACCCCCGCAGATACAACACGCCCAGGCCAGCCCCCCCCCCCCCCCCCAGGCATAGCGAGCCCGGCGGCGTTGCCAGATCTCCGCGGCCGCGAGGGTGCCGCCACGCTCACTTAGCCGTCTGTACAGTTATGCCCGGTTGCAACATCGTGGTTCGAAACTCGATCCGAGATCGCATCTAAGATCGACACAGAAAATTGTTGCACCATTCGAGTTCAGAGCTGGACTGGAGATCAAAACAAGGTTCTTTTCGAACCGCCGAAATTAGCGGGTCGAAATCTCGATCCGAGATCTGAAGTCATCGTCGACAACTGTAGCTTGAAAATACGCCAACAGATAGAACTACGTTCGATTGTTTTCTTGGGAAATAAAAACACCACTATACGCATTTTAATATTATTCATTAAAATTTGTACAACAATAATTCACTTAAAACAGAATAAACTTGGCACAGTTAGTTATATCTATAGTGAAAAATACGCCCACTTCCATGACGTCATATGTTACGAATCATTACAAAATTTGTCTCGTACTTAATCTCGATCTCTAACTTTGGATCCAAGATAGACGAATCGGAGATTCAGCATAATTAAATTTCGTCGGTGCAACACTTTTACATTGAAACCAAGATCAAACTGGATCCTGGTTCGGAACTAGGGTCATTCGATCTCGAATCGGGGAAGATGTTGGTGCAACCGGCCTAAGTATATTCCTGGTTTATTCGCACTTTTTTAAATTAAACTTTTTGAAAAATGTTTGGTTCTTTCCTAAATATACAACGTATGTATAAAACACATGGACAAATTTCGGCAGAGTATTCCTGACGAAAATATATGTCTAAAATGTAAGTATCACATTTCTCGTCAAGCGATTTCTAAGGAAGCTGTGTGCCCATGAAAAATGCTCATTTCAAGTGCTTTGCTCTCTTATTTCGTGGCTTGCCTACCTAGTTTACAACACACGTTTTTTTTTTAATGTTCAACGTGAATTATCTCACAAACGGTTCACCTGAGAGTGTTCGGACAAGAAGAAATTCTTTTATTCATTTGGACGAGCTGGTTTGCAGGTTTATCTTAAAAAAATTGCTTATAACTCAGTGTTGCGAAGTTAAATGCAAACATAAAGTGCCAACAAGCCATTTACAAACGTAAGGGACATGATATTACGAGTCGTGTTTTTTGAGGCGTAAGATCTCCTTTATACAGAACACCATTCACCGATTTGTTATTTACAAGTGGTTTATGATATTTTCCAATGAACACGTTTTAAAACTCAAATTTTGGGGGCGCATATCTCCCTTAATAATCACTTTAGGGGATAATTTGTACATGCATTTTCGTCTTATATTTTCGTAAGGAATTGCCTACCGAAGTTTGTCTCCATGATTTATAAATGCGTGGTATAATGCATCACAAGAGTTTTATCTTACTTCTGGTAACACAAAAGTACCTTATTTTTAGATTTTTTTTATTTTTCATCTATAAATGATAGCATTTTATTTAATATTAATACGAATAAAAACAGTGAGAAAATAAGTGTGTGTTAACGACTGGTGAAAAGTAATTCTTATGACAAATCTCATTACAGTGAGTGCGCACGAATGCGGTGCGCTGTCCCTTTGGTGTAATTTTACTCGGTTAAGCTTTGTTTGCATCAGGTGGAGGAATATCCTGAAAGTAGAACATTAGCTGTGCTTGAGAAGAGTTGGAAGTACTCGTGAATGAGTAATACAATCATCCCTGGCAAGAGTACCGCCTGCCTGCAGTTTATTTCGCGTGTCCGAGGCATCGAAACACGTGATCTGTAAGGTCGAGTTTTGCTCATTCAACACTTGCCTTATCGCCCCTAATGCAATGCGCTCAACTGGCGTGCAGTATTTCCGTCAACGAATCACCTCAACTTGACTTTAAGCAGTGACCTAATAAAGAAAATCGCACAACGCGTGTATAAAGACCACACTAGATTTTCCTGTATAGTAAATTTAGCAGCTAAAACTGTTTCGGAAAACATCCGTTTTAGCCATTTTAACATAAAAAAAAGTATTACTTGGAGTCGAAATGAGAACTTGAAATTCGTCCTTGGGGACGGAAAGTTTATGAAAATGTTTTTCCTTTTCAGACAACACCACAAAATATCGAACAGTTTTTGAATCACGTGTTTTATACACTAAATTTCTGCTACATACTTGATGCGTGAGCCAGTATAGACATGTCCGTACTTGGCTTCCTCCAGTGACGTCACTGCGCATATACCAGCGCTGTCCGAATTCCCAGTATAGTACACAAAAGTTCTACCCATGGCAAGTACACGAATCTGCTTACACTCTGGGCGTATTTGCGTACTTGGTGCGGCCGCCATGTTTGTTTCGTTTGAGTTGTGAACGTTTTTGAATGAAATTACACAGGACTCCAGTTTGAAAAGTTAACAAGTATGTGAAATATCATCCAATTGTAAGAAAAGAGTTTTAGGTCATCAATTTTCCATTGTCTCCTCTGAGTAGCCTTCACAAATAATTAAAGTTAGTACTTAACAGTGCCGCGTGTATTTTTAGGCCTCTATAACAGTGACCGAAAAAATTCAAAATCAATTTTATAGTTATTTGTTTTGTACGCGATTATAGACGTTTTAAATAAAAATCGAAAAACGCTCATGCAGCACATTTTTCCCCTTTGCCGTAGTTGATGCTCTTGCTGACAGAATAAGTGACGAGTGTAACATGAAGAGGCGATGACCTGTCCGAATATTCTGGACAAGTGCATACCAGGGCAAGTACGTACTCAGGTCCTCGTAATTGGAAAATTAGTCCTCACCGAAGATAACCGAAGTCAAGTATCTACGCCCTACAACTTGGAATTTAAAAACTTTGTTCCATATTCAAACAGAATGTTTACTATATGTGCATCGCGTAAATATATGCTACTATTAACGATCATATGGGTTTTGTTTAAATGTTGTACAAACATGTCCTTGATTACGTATTCTCAATTCGACAGTGGTAGCACAGTATTCTTTGTGTATACGACTTCCACGAATATTATTTCATACGAGGAATATTTTCGTGAATGTTCATATGAAACAGTCTATAAAATACCGTTTCGACTCCCTGATTAAGTTTCTTATTCCTTGGAATTACATTTTTGTGGTGTGAAATAACTTCAGATAAACGGAGCACTCAACAATATTGCCCATAAAACGTAAAAGGTCGCAAAATACAAACATAATACAGGCTGGCGAAGTCATGCGCCTCGCTTGCCAACGTAACAAATTGAATATTTGTCAGTTGCCAGTACCGTAGAACTTACTTAATTAATAAAAAAATGTTCTCTCGTTATGCTGTTGATTTGCGACCCTCCCCTATGCTCCTTGTACGTACTCAACACGTATATACTGACAATTCGGATACGACCTAATTATAGGCACGCTGTGGAACGTCTACAAACACATGTTGCCGAAAGAATAGTTTCTTTCGTCGCTGTATTTGGCTACGTCATAAGACCATTTTACAATCGGCCGTATCTTTGGACACAGACGTGGCCCAGGCTCGGCGTTCAGTGACGTCACGTTGACGCAGTCCGAATACGGCCCACAAGTGCATTGTCCGAAAGTGAGCTTTCTGAATCTGGCACCAGGTTGCAGTAAATTCGGCGCTTATTTCTTATTACATGGTGATTGTGATATTACTAAAGTGTTGGTTATTTATCGGTTGGCTTGGGACACGGGAGGCTGTGACAGCGCCATGACGTCAGAGGGTCACGTGCATCAATCTGCGCATCCTTGTCTTAAGAGTCGTTGGGACAGTGCAGTTCTACTAGACTGGCATAAATGGACGACGTCCAAAGTGTGATAGGGCAGTATCCACTTCGTATATTGCCTACACATTACAACGAGAAGTACCACTTTTGTTCATCTTCGACAACTCTATCACTCATGGGCTATCAACATATTTATTTTTTATAAATATATATATTTAAAGTTTGATTAATTTTTGATTACTACACAACGGTATTTTATAGCGCATTAGAAATCCTTCGCATTGTATTGTGAGTTGTTCCATAGTCATACTTTTTATTTTAGTCAACAAGGCAATGAAGATAATACCACCAAACTACAAATGTAACAATCAAAGTTCCGTATTGGCTGCCCATTTCAAATGGCATGGCAGTTTTCCAATGAGAGCGGCACTACAATTGTCATATAACTTGCAATCAATATCTTTCACTACTCAACAGTGCTAATACTACTTTTTTGTTAAATGGTGAAGCAATAAAACCATATTCGCGTACAGGAAGCCTTCCAGGATTAGGAAATGTTTATAGCAGCACAGCAAACCTGCTTGCTTGGCCCGAAGTCCCCACTTTATGCCCTTCCTCTAACCGAGGTCAGATTATTTACAAAAATAACATTGAGTTATACCTACAACGGCGCACATGCATTCTTGCATTTGCGGAGATTCGAACCCAAGACCTCACTTATTGTACTCCATTCAGCAATATAGGAAAAAAGTCATAAAAACTGAGAAATGCACAAGTTGAGGGTAAAAAATCTGTATGCATGGAATTATTACAGAATTACAGTGAATCATATTTAAACTACAAATAATTATGCAGCCATGTGTTCATGTATTCAGCCATGTTTTTAATGTATGCGACAAAATTAAATTTCCTTAGTGATCTATTACAGCACTGCAGTCAAATTTGGAATATAATATATATTTTTTAAATTGTCTACAAAAAAAATTATATTTGACATCTTATGGGTTACACATATATCGCAAGATAGCGGTGGTCGCTTAGCTAGGCGTATCGTTGAGGAGTGGCAAGTTATTCTGTGCGCTATCCACTTCTATGTATCCGCAATATACAAAGTTTACATTGCCATGAGCGCCAGTCAAGAGGAAAACACGGAAATGTTAAAAACATAAATGTGTTACTAATATGCCTGTTAGTACTCAGATTGCATAAATCACAAAGAAAAATGATCTTCTTTTGCTATAAATTTAAAAATTTCATGCGCCGTAAGTCGTCAAGCTACGTCTGAGCCTGCATCCAGTTCACACGGTAAAGTGAGCACTTTTGAGGCCCTACTTACTTTTTTATTTCAGCGATTTTTAATCCATTGGCTACTTTCTAAAATAAACATTACAATATAAGTAATAAACACAGTGTATTCATTTCACCGCACTCGGAAGTTAACGTCTAACGATAAAATAAAATACAGTGACTATTAAACTAAATGAGAGGGCTTTCAAAAGTGCTCACTTTACCGTCAATAACCTATACTTTTGATTTGAAAACGTACTCGTTACTGTTGGTGAAGGAAGCTGGATGCGACGCGGCTCGTGTAGGCGCTTGAGTTGGGCATTATTTGACGTAACAGTTATAATATGCTGCTACTATTTGGTAACATAGTACCCGAGTACACGTTCCATTGTTTATAACGTTACTTTTTGTAACGTATTGGTGTGCAATCGTGTACATGCGCAAACGTTATTTTTTGGAACACTAAAATGTGGAACACTGACCAACGTAATCGTTATTTCACGGAACGTTGGGACAGGCTATATACTAAATATGGGGTAGACCGACCTCGCTGGCTGCGCACAACCAATCTCCGTGTCCCAACATTGAACTGCTTGTTTGCCAATACGATTAGCAAAAATGGCGTGGATTGGATTTGAGGGTATTAGACTGTAAGTAAAAAATGCTTTGAGATGTTTCTATGATTTCTCTAACCAATTACGATATAAACAAACATGTTCATCAGTGTTGGCCATGTGTATTTGACAGTTGTGTTGCTTTGGGGTAGGTCGATGCTGGGTACATGCGCAGAAGACGAATAAGCGGCCTACCTCATTTTTAATCCATGGGACGGACAAGAAATGTTTCACTGTAACATGTTAAAAAAAATATAAAGATACTGGAACGTGTTACTTGGAACTCGTTACAAGAAAGCAGCTGTTTGGCCCATCCGTAGTAGGAGCATCACAAGGCTGGCTGTATTAGCACGGAGCTGGAGTGAACAGTAAGTCACAGGCAGGCGTGGGGCAAGCCGGACCCCTGGGCGGCGGAATGTGACCTTCCTCTGTCACCCCTCCCCCCTCCCGTGTAAGGGGACAGACAATGCGCGAGGATGCAGGCCAAGCCCGCCTCTTGTTCCTTTGACGAGGGTCGACACTTCCTACACTCTACCCCCAATACACATCGCCGGCCCCATCACACACTGCACCGCCTCAACAGCGTCGCCAAGGTCCAAGGAATTTGCTGTACTGAAAATAAATGTTCATGAAGACTTTGAAGATATAAATTTGAAATACATACATAAGTGTACGAGACAACACTCTCAATTTCTGTATTGTGGCAAATGTAAAAATTTGTTTTCCAAACATTTTTAATTTAATTATTAATTTTTCTGGTCTTTCTAGGAAACGGGCTACGCTGTGTCAGGGACAGTACCGTCAACTCGGAAAGATCAGACACATCTGCTCAATTGTGGCAGCCTCTTTACTTCATTACTTCGTCAATAATAGCACGAGCGCACACGCATATATGTGTGTGTATATACATGGACTATTTCTCTCCGTACCCTTCTACAAGCCAACCCTAATTTACTTTCTAGGCGATGCCATGAATATAAGATGAAAAAATCTGCGAGAAAGCTATTCAAAACACTTGAGCGAATGAGTGAAGAGATTCGGGCGACAACATCGAGGTCTTGAAAGTCGACGAGGGTGAAGCGAGGTGAGTAGACGGAGCAGCGCCGGATTGCAACGGCGGGGAAATAGGGAAATCCCCGAGAAAATCCGCCGACCAGTGGCGTCGTCCTGCACGATTCCCAAGCGCGAAAATGCGTAGCGACCCGCCGGGTATCGAACCCGGTTCGCCTGGGCAAAAGTAATTGAGGGCAGCTGAAAAGTACAAGTTTTGGCAAAGATCACAGCAGACGGAATTCATAAGATAGCGTTAGAGTTTTGCGCTGACAATAAACAAACATTTCTGTGGCCAGAGACGAGGAAACTACGCGTTCCTGTTTCGCCAAAAAAAAAAAAAAATTCTAGCGCGGCTGAAGACGCGGGGCAAGACGAACAAACAGCAGAAGTCATCATCTAATCAACTTCTCCCGATGGCGACGTCAACAACAACGTCATCACAAGTTCGGAGTTCTAGAAACTCGCCAAACAAAGCAAGCGGGCAAATAACACTGGCAAGAAAGCCAGATTTCCAAACCCTGGGTGATAGAACTGACAAAGTTATTAAGTACTTACAAAATAAAAAAAAGCCAAGACCTGGATACCCAAAGCACATTTTCTTAGCATACGCAAAAATTTTGAAAAAGATCTCTCCGAAGAGACATTGTATAGGTGAAAATGGAAATCTCCAAAATCGTGATGGGAAGAGCTGCTACATCTAGAAGAGGCATTGGGACGTAGGTTAGTGATCTGCCACCAAAACAACCTCGCCAGACAAATACAAGAAGCTACAGTCCGGTATACATAGTCACCGCACCACAGTATGGGACCATCAGACCTTGAGTACTCTGATAGAAAGTCAGTATTCTGAAGACCTAACACTGGAGTTATTAATCTTGTGGTTGAAGAACCATTTCTCCCGACAGCCTAGATCGAGAATGTGAAATACAAAATGGCCATTCCTTACAAAGATTATTTTCTTCTTTAAAGTGTTAAAAATTATTAAAATCAACATTTCAGTATATTTCTTGTTAAAAATATTTTAGGTAAAACTACTATTTTTTATATTATTATTTTGGCAATGTTTATTCAAATTACTGAGGTTAATGTTAATATATTAAACCGATATTAGTTTGTACTTTCTACATAATTTCATTTTTTATGTTGCTTACACAAGACATGGGAAAACAAATAAATCGCTTTATGCATGTGGTTTACTGAGAATTTTGTAAACATGAACTGTTTCCACTTGTAAACCAATTGAAATGCCGCAGTTATAAAACACAACTATTTCATTAGTTTTGTATCTCATAAACGTTAAAAATGTGATATAACTATGTACGATGAAAAATACTGAAAATTATATATTTAAACAGTCATGTTAAAACCACCTACGAAAAATTTTATTTATTAGTTAAGAGTTTTCCTGTAAACAGAGTCTTCGCAGTATTCATGTCTACAAATTTATTCCCTTTTAATTTTTACTTGAGTTCCGTGTTTAAATCACAACACTAAAATATAGTTTGAGGATTTTTTTCGAATTTCATATGCAATGTAAGGAACTGTTATATTTCATGCCGCAGTATGAAGTCCAGCCGTTTCTTCTTGAACGGGTTCTTCTTGCATTGGCTCTTGAAGATACTTGGAATCACATTCCCAAGGGTTTCAAGCAGACAAGCGGTATATGACACCAACTGAATTTTCTACCTGTATTTCAAGCGGTGTCAAAAATATTCTAATCTTCATTGTAAGTATGCCAAGTGCATTTTCCACCAACCTGCCAGCTCTACACAAACTGAAGTTAAACTATTTTTTGGATCATTTTTAGACAGAAACACCTAAAATAATCACAATAAAATTAAAAGCACAATTTTTTAAAAACACGTGACAATATCACACTAATTATCTGTTAATGTTGGATATGTATGCAATGTTAAAAATGAAATAAATACATTCTTCTCAACCGAATAACTTCAGCAATATTTTGTAGATATTCACTAGTATATTTAGTACGAAAATAGCTGTAAAGCTCGTAAGTCAGTTTGATTTTGTGGGTAAAGCCTACATTATACGATACCTGCAGCCGTACTTGGTTCTTGTACAAGCTTCTACAAGCCCTGGTGCACGAGCCGGTATACCAGCCGCTATATGAGCCGCCATGGAAGATTCATATTACACGACAGCAGTTTGCGTACTAGCATTGACACCCTCGGAGCAGTGTGTGGTTTATAGTACATATGAACCCCATTCCTAGAACTGCTACCAGTTAGTAACCGTCATGTTTTCATAAACCTTTTTCTGAAAACTGAGATTAAAGAATTGTATTTCAAAATTATGGAATTCCACTTCCTTTTCTTATACAGTAAATATTTCTATAGTATTTTGTTTTATAACACATTTTGTTTCTAAAAAAAATTAAAACCTTTAACACTCGATACTGCATTTCTCTTCCCTTACTGTAACTGCAAGACTACGCCATTTAGTACAATGTTTTGTTATGTCATTTTTCACTTTACTCAGAATATTATCAAAACATTGGTATATATAAACCCGTTTTTCATCTCTCATCAGTACAGAATTAGCCTCGTTCTTCCCTTACGATACTTACTTCATGAATCCACAATCTTCTATAGTAAAACAAAAATACCTAAATCACAACAAATAAGAAACAAGATGTGGACATGTAAAGAAATAATACAATATCCTGCACTTAACATGCACTTAACATTCGACAATTTTACATGGGATTGTTTTCGTGATCGTCAGCTGCAGCGAGAAGCTCACATACACTTTCGTCATGGGAAGATCTAGCTGTTACACGTCTTAGGTGTTTGCCCGTGAATCACAGACATACAGTATCGGAGTAACCTTATTATCTTTGGCCAGTCAAGAAAGAAATTGTCTTCTCACAGACACACACCGCCACTAAGCGAAATAAAACTGCTGGTATACCCGTAGGGTATTGAAATCTAGCATGTGCGGAAATCTTTTCGCGAAAATTAAGGTGTCCCTACATTTTTTCAGTATCAAGGTATAATAGACTGCATGCTATTATATACTACTTTCACGTATGTCATTGGTAGAGCTAGTGATTTTTCGCTAAAATAAATACACGAATACACGGTAGATTTCAATAGTATAAGCACCCAACAGCAATGTGTCTACTGCCATTGGTTGCTGGCTGTTTGAAGTATTTTCATATTTGATCGGGTCACTCAGAATTCAGCAACATCGGCACGGCTCTTATGTGATTCGTGTGCAGACTGTTTAGCACGTGTCAAAAAGTAAATCGGCCAATCATGATTGGTAAACGACCATACAGTGTTTTGAAATGTAATTTGTCTTGAAATCTTTTCGCGGCATTTCACTACCCCTAGTCATTGGACCTTCGCTCATCAGGCACGCTCTGCAGGACTCAGGACCAATAATAAAACACTCAGCACTCTTGTAGCTTCATTCTGTGTGGCCAGCTGGAACACGAGAATGAGTTCAGTCTATGACGACAGCCAATGAACAAGTGACTTCTGCTCGAGTGTGAAGAGGACTGTGGAGTCTAGCTTGGCGTCGTCCTGTAGCACGAAATGGCAGCGTCACCAGTTTTGATTGCTACACTTGAACTCGTAAATTAATTAATAACCAAACTGGTTGATCTGTTACATGCGTTAATGCATGCATTAAGTTAGTTACTCTGGGTTTGAACTTTTATTTCGACAGTGATAAACTTTTCTTTCGGCAGTGATAAAGTTGTTGCTAATAAATCGACGTGGCTGTATTTAAATTAATGTTTTAGTACAGGACGAACTTTTAACTAAAGCTGCAATAAATAAATAATCTTGTTGCTCGGACAAACCCCAAAAAAAATCACTTGATTATAAAATAAAAAATTCAATTTTGCAATTAGTTTTCGTTGCTCTGCGAAATCGCATGTTACGAAAGAAAAATTGTAACTAAAACAGACAACACGTTTATAGACAAAATGCCGGAGCATTGTTTTGAAACAAAATTCGTGACACGCAATGGGAAATAACTTTACTGGGGCAATAACTCATTTCAATGTCTCGTCACATATAGCATCTTTAGCCTAGTCCAAACATTCTGCGTTGAGAGTTGAGTTGAGAGACGAGGTCTTGGGAGCCGATGAGAGTACAGTGAGGTAACAATAATGGAACAGCGCTGGATCGAAGGGGCGGAGGAAACAGGAGATCCCCGAGAAAACCCGCCGACCAGCGGCATCGTCTGCCACGATTCCCACGTGCGAAAATCCAGGAGTGACCCAGCCGGGGATTGAGCCCGGTTCGCCTTAGTGGGAGGCAAGCAATCTAACCGCTCAGCAACCACCGCGACCCCCAAAAAACATTCCGCATTTTAACTGTTATTATTCAGCTGAGTGCGCTAAAAGCTGCGCAGAATTAGTGTTGTGTTTCGACACTTTCCTGTATTAATTTAGCCGAAAGAAGATATTTTGCGGAAGAAAAAAAAACTCCACACCTGGCTAGTTACTGAAAAGATTTTACATTCCTGCGTAGTATAAATGGATCAGTGTGTGTGTGTGTGTGTGTGTGTGTGTGTGTGTGCGTGTGTGTGCGTGCGTGTGTGCGTGTGCGTGTGTGCGAGAGAGAGAGGAGGGGGGGGGGGGGAACACTTTGAATTAAACTTTTGCAGAAATCAAATGTCAAAACCTAAAAAAATGCAAATGATTACTGGCAGCAAAAACTTCACTTACAGAGCAAAATAATCTTAGTTGCATGTGTTTTATTGTGCGTCTGGTGCTTGCGTTCGTACGAGCCAAATTCCCGAGGGGGGGGGGGGCGATTAATAACGAAACACCCAATGACGGAATACAAACGTGCAAACGTTAAACGAAAGAATGGGTTTCAAAGCTCCAAATAACAATTGGTGCGCTAGTCCCAGGTATTAGCGAGCTCGAATTGCTGATTGGCTACAGTTGTCAGCTTTTTTCTTGTTTCTTTTTTCTTATGTGAACAATACACATCGGCTAACGTAGACGGTGTACAATCAAGCAATTTTTCCGCAGTGTATTTTCTAAAATCTAGTGATGTGATGTAGTAAAAAGAAAGAAAAAATGTGAGAAACTAAACCACATATTGTATTGGTAACTCTGTAAAATTTTCTCGAAGGAAACAAATAGACCACTAAAAAATTTCAGGTCTGTAGAGGCAAGACATTTCGATGGTATTTCTTATTCTTATTTTGTTGGAAACAAAAAGATATTGTGTTTATGAGATAAAATAAAACGTGGAAACTTACCACTTTTTAGGCAGTAACAGGTTTTTACTATGAATGACATTTACGTGACTGCGCAACTGTACATTTAGTGAGACCACACACAGTAGAATGAGATAAACTGGTTGTATGTAATATGATGATACACGGTGTACATAGAATCAAGCCACCACGCATGGAAACAGTACGTAAAGACTGTTCACGATAAAGTGAGCACTTTTGAAATCAACCTTAGCAAAAAGTCACTGCCCACGCCTGCATATATTTAAACGGGTGCGCAGAGTGACTTGCGCCCTGTAAAGTTGGTAACGATAGATTGAAAGTAGTTCCATATCTTAACGTCGAATAAAAACTGTTAGGTAGCTGTGTGTGATAATTTAAATTATTTATTTACCTTTCTGTTTTTGTAATGCATCAGTGTGTAAAAATTAGCAGGATTTTTAAAATGTTTACTTTTCTAATAATTGCACAGTTTCACGTGACCGACGCATGAATAAAGTGATGATGTCCATGGCAATGTTAATTTTACATAAGACAGAATAATAAACAATGTGCATAAAAGTAGATCATAAGCAGGGTTTTTAAAAGTGCTAATTTTAACATGAACAGCATATAGGTATGTTACCTCCGCGACAACGCCGTCTTTACAAAAGCACCAAGCAGAGACGGAAGTGGCGTGGCGGTTTCTTTGATGTAGGAGAAACCATTCTCCGATTGGCTGCGCGGGGATCTGGCAACGTGTGTGATTCGTTACTGAATGCTGCAGAATGTTCCTTATTGGCTGATTTGCCGGTTGGCGAGTTGGTTACTAGGCGTTGACTGGCGGTGTTCCAACATGTTACCGGGGCCGCGGTGGTGTGGCGGTTAGACTGCTCGCCTCTCACCTAGCCGAACCCGGGTTCAATTCCTGGCCGGGTCGCTCCCAGTTTTTCGCATGAAGAAGTCGTGACGGACGATGCCGCTGGTGGGCGGGTTTTCTCTGGGATCTCCCGTTTCTCTCATCCTTTCATTCCGACACTGCTCCACACTCACCTCAATCACCCTTATCGGCTCTCAAGTCCTCGCTGTTAGCAGCCTCCCAAATCTCTTCACTCACTTCACTTTCTGAGCTACTAATAGTTTTCCTCTGCTAAATCAACTCGAAACGTAATTTTTAATGTCGACCATGATTCCAAGACTAAACACAATATAATTTTTAATGTTATACTTGACTACGATTTGTTCATTTTAATTTTTGTCACTCTTTGGTTATTCGCAGATTCCTTCAACTTTAATCAATTAGTTGATGATATTTGAATTACCACGTACGATTTTCCATGACTTTACATGCCAATTTATAGTGTTTTCCTTTAATGCCGTAAGTTTAATGAAGAAATGTACATCATAAACACAATTAGGTAATTATTTGTACATGTCCAATTAGGGACGTGGCAGAAGGACTCAACTTTGTGATAACAAAGACGAAAAATGAAGTATATGCGCAAGGAGTTTTGGAGGCTATATTGATACGTCATTACAGAGGTGGCGGGCGCAATACAAACTGCGCCTGCAGTACCCGCGGCTCATCTGTCTCTCCGGGCTACCGGCTCGGCCTTTCACTGGCGGCAAATCGCGTGCCCGAGGGCTGGCTCCAAGGGGTGGGCAGGTACGGACCCTCAGCTCAGCGGAGAAAGACGTTCTCAAGCCTGCACAACCACAACACACCACTCCCGACCTCTCTCCTATTATTATCAAATCATTTCTCATACCGTTTACAAACGGTTATTTCCTGTTCTGGGATTCAATTAATTTGCCCCCCCCCCCCCACCTACCCCAACCAACGCTTCACACGACCATCCCTCCACCTCACTATCCTACGAAGATGTTGCGTAAGCCAATCATTTACGCAGTTTGAATTCGGGGCCTGCCTGCCCTCTTTTCCTTGCCCATCGCCTCGAAGCCTTCATCCCGAGGGCAATAATAACAGTCCGTCGTAAGGTATCGATGTTGTGGACGACTGCCGCGTGTGTAGTTCGTGTTTTATGGATATTTGGCGCCGGAAATGTAGGCCAGCACATTTCTCGGGCCAGGGGCAGTCTTCGGCCTTGCCGACGGCAGATACAACCTCCAGATCCCATACAGAACATTCCCATCGGCGTCGTATCAGAGGAGCGCTGCCCCGGGTTGCTGGTAACCATTCCAACACGAAAGGGTGGATAACAAGAAAAAAAAAAGGCATCGAAAAGTGTAAAATACCACTAAATATCGTATTTTCATACCGCAGAACACTGGAAACTTTCGCAGAAACCGGGGCATATTATGATGACTTTGACAGACAGTTGACAAGCTGCACTGAGAGAAAAACGAACAAAATATTTGTTTGTATAAGGCCAAATATATATTTAGTTGATTCAAAAATATTTAGTTGACCGTCTAATTTTTTTTGGCCCAACACAGAGATTTGATTTATTCAAAAATATTTTGTTAGACTAACAAAAGCAATTTTGTTTTCTCAAATAAATGTATGTGCTTATATATATATATTAATTTATTTATTATATATATATATATATATATATATATATTTATTTATTTGAGAAAGCAAAATATGAAAAGCAACAAAATTGCTTTTGTTAGTCTAACAAAATATATTTTTGAATAAACCAAATCTCTATGTTGGGCCAAAAAAAATTTGACTGTCAACTAAATATTTTTGAATCAACTGTATATATTTGTTTGGCAACTCATTTGACTGCCTTCGTTCGAAAATACCGCTCTAGAGTTTGTTTGTATTTTTTGTGACAATTAGGATAGTAACCGTGTTTGTTAGTGCATCTACTGATGCTTAACAATCGTATAAACACATTAATAAAACAATGCAACAAGAAACTGGCAAGTAAAGCTGTAAAACTTGAAATATTTGTTTGCACACGTTGCCCATTATTTGCAGTATATCTATTTAAAAGCGTTCCGGGGTCGCCAGTTGTCACATTAGCTGAGATTACTAAGTCGTAACGCTCGGAGGCAGGTGATCTAGGTTCGAAATTCGGTCGAATTTGTAAACCTTTTTATATCAGCCCAAACCGTTTGGTATAGCCTACGTGAAGTCAAACAAATCTTTAGTTGCACCAACAAAACCTTAGAGTTTGGGGCAACCAAATGAGAATAACACAACAATTTGTTTTCAGCAACAAAATATTTCATTGCCCCTATACAAACAACTTGTTTGATTCAGCAAAATCTCTTTCTCAGTGTGTGCCTCGCGCCTGCTTCTCCCAGCTACTTACTCCGTCTCTTCTGTCGAATGGACGTTACGTCCTACCTACCCGTACATTCATGAGCAGTTAGACGTGACTTGAGTAATAATTATAACTTAAATAATTTCACGAGAAAACTAATTTCATTCCCCTCTTGCTCCCAGTTAAAAGAATGAACGATAACAATACTGGAAGTATTTCACATTCTTGTTACTGATGCAACTTCAACACAAGTTAAATTATTTCAAGTCCTTGTAATTGAATTCTTAATACGTATCACCTGGCTTCTTTTATTATGTGTTTCTAGCTTCCATCACAGTTAGCAGCTGTAATATACCTCAACGCCTCATCAATAAGAAAGAATTGCACACAAGAACTGTACAGAAAGAAAGGTAATGGCCTACAAAAAAATCCATAACAACAGCATGACTGCAGAAAACTCAAAGGCAAGACAACATTGTTCCCACTGAAGTAAAATCCCTGAAGTGTAGAGGATGTAGCTTGTAATTTACACCTATTAACAAGCTATTAGATTTGCTTTTTAACATGCTGCGAAAATCCACCATGCAAAATAAAAAACCCAACCTGTGTTCCTCTTTTCAGTGGGCGAGATTATTCTCCTACGTGACACAGTTCAAATCCTCCATTTTAACTCAAAATTATTTCATAATGCCTTTTGAAGCGTATCAAATATGTCAATTTCAATATCGGCATGTAGTATTTAAAAAAAACTTAACCTGGGGTGCTACTGTGATCTCGGATCCACCCAGACGCACAGAAGACATTTTCTCACTTTGATCACCAACTCATTCGACTCGCCAACTACCGTTCATCAAGACAATAAGTTAGCCACTGCAGACTGTAGTTTATTTTGGTGAAATTTGTATATTCTTGTGATCGTAAAGTTCATCGCGCATGAATTGAATGCTTATGACAGGCATTACTCAAGGGAGATCCCTCGGCATACATGCACGACTAACTCCCTCGCGAAGAACAAGTAGAGTTCCACAGCTGTTAAGGGCCCCGCCTAGCAAGCCTGCAGCCGCGGAGTTAAAATGGGGAACCAAAATTACAGAAATTCCTTCTCGATGCATCAATTTTAAAGATAACTGTTTCCAACAAAAACATATTCAACGAGACATTTTCAGAGAATACTGCCACGTTCAAAACTGTTTAAGAAATATTTTCATTCGTAATTTCTTTTGCACGATGTAAAATTTAATGTTAATATTTAGAAATAAATTTTAAAAATTAAAAAAATTGGCATGAAATCTTAACGTGTCAGCATCCCTTCATAAATGTCAAGTAGAACCCTTTTCTTTTTTTTTGTTTGGAACGGTTTTCTTGAAAACTGATGCCATGAGAAGGAATGCCTTCAACCTTGTAGGTGGTATTCATGAACATATCTTGAGCTCTAACTTCGTCAAGACGATCTTATTTGGTGTCTCACGTTCGTATTTACATTTCATGAACATCGCTTAAGCTTGTCTCAAGTACAGGCAAACAAGGCGGTCTTCATGAAGACTGTCTTACTTTTTGTGTGCCTTAAGACTGAATATTTCTGTTCCACAGTCGCTGCTTAAGATCGCGATTTCGAACCACATTTCATAGTCATCGAGACCTTGCTTAAGATGGCAAATAAGCTGATATTCGCCAAGTCCACTGTAGAGGTGACTTGATTAGATCACTTCAACGTCGGATCTCTGCAAAATGGCAATAGCAAAACATGAGTTAGGTTGAGATTAATGATTTAATTACACATTTGGACTAAAATTTAAATTGTTCTGCTCTGAGAAAGCCTTTACAGAACTGCAGTTGTACAGACACCATTAATTTCTTTATGTTATTCACATAGTACAACTTAAGTTCTACTAATGACAAAGTTGTAACTAGATAGCGCTAAACGCAATATAAGGTATTTAAAAGAAAAATGGTTTTTATTTTCAAATATAACAGTGATTTACAATAAGTGTTCATGTTTGAAACAGGAAACAAAATATAATATTTTATATTGTGTGTTGAACTGAAAATAATCATTGAAGTTGTATAAATATAAATGTATTATACACGGCAACTTTTGGATCGAAAGGTCATATGAACTGCCTTGGCCCTGTTTCTGGTTTTGATTATTATCTTATTATCGTGTCCGGCTCGTCGCACGGACACCGCAGTGTTGTCACACAGAACTTTTGAATCGCTGAACACATTTCCTAATTCGTTAATGGAACAAATTCTGTGAGATCTTCGAGGACGGCTCGTCCAAGACACTTGTACGCGAAAAGTAAATTTAGACCAGTGAATAACAGTCTATAAATATCACACAAAGAATTTTTTTTTTTTTTAAGTTTCAAATTTTAGGCGATGAAAGACATGTCCTTTAGGGGTAGGAACATTTCGCGAATTCATTTCAGGACAAGATAGACGTCAAACACGTGTACACTGAAGTCACCTTTGCAATTGGATCGCAGTTTATAAGACATCCCTGGTCGACTCTGAGCCAATAGCAGACTTGCAAGGAAACAAGTAGCGAATCGCATACTGCCAGATGTGAAGTAACATTGGCTACTCTCTGGGGCAGCGGACAATCAACCAACATCTGAGACTCGAGTATAAACAGGACTGTGGGGTCTAGCCTAGGGGTCGTTGAACTCGCGAAATGTTCCTATCTATACATAGTTAATGAGGGCCATATAACACTTCAAGCATCCATTATACGTATAACTGTTGACGAGTCGTGTTGCTAGCGTCTGCTCTGTGCATGCGCAAGTACTTCGGTTACCACAAGTATGGAACTGTTGTAGTACATCCAGACTGGAACATACTTATGAAAGTCAACCTTTGAAAAACTACCCTAGCCATTAGCTGCATGCATAGCTAGTAAAAAAAGTGGCGGGTTCGGGTAATATACCCACTCCCGCCACTTTTTTTTACTAGCTATGCATGCAGATAATCGCTAGGATGCTTTTTCAAAGGTTGATTTTCATAAGTCTGTTCCAGTCGTGAATGGACTATACGTTTGTGAAGACGAACGGTGTAGTTCGCCTTGAAGATCAAGACATACACATCCGCCTCGACCGTTAGTTGAAGAAATGGGAACTTTCGGAGGTAACCATTCAAATTCATGGCATTTTCCCTGACAAAAGAAAACAAAACCAACGAAGTCATTTATTTGGGGTAGCAAACTCATTTTAACTTATTTGAGGAGCAGGCAGCCGGCATGGTGGTAGCACTAACACTTCTCATCCTGCGCACAGAATAGCGGCACCACAGATACAAAGCAGCACACCCAGCTATCAACAAGGCTTTTTGCCACTTAAGGGGAACGGTGCACTAACGTCTTGGTACCAAATATTCGACTTGTCGTTGCAACTGGTTTGTCAGAGTGCGTATCGCTTTTTGGCACGTTAAGATCTAAATAATTGTCTCCTGCGTCAATTTTGTAAGATATTTACTGCCCTTATTATTCTACGACTAATGACGGAAGACACTAAAGAATTTCATATTTATTATCTTCTGTTAGCAGTCATAGAATGGCGAATGAAGATATCTGGGCGCTTACTTAAGGGCCCCGCCTACCTGGCACTCGAACTGCGTTGCAGTGTGTTCGAAATCAAGGTTTTTTTTTTAAGCAACGAAAAGAACGCACTATTCAGATTATGGCTGTCGGTTACTTCCAAGATGTCACGCACGTTAGGAAAAACATTTCGGAACACTCCAAATAGCTAGAGCCCCGAGTATTTCGCGAATTCGTTCGGTGGCGAGGCAAACTTCAAACACTTGTTCTTTCCTCCTAATATTGTGATTGGACGGCAGTTGTTTAGACGCGCCCATTTTAACTGCAAGCTAGTAATAAGCAGAAAGCAGCAGCGTGAATGAGTTTAGTACAGTTCTGTACAAAAACCACACTTGATCGAAGCAACCAATAAGCAAACCAAAGTGTCTCAAATGTATGAAGGATCGTGAAGTCTTGCCTACTGTAAAATCAATCCGCGAAATACTGGGGACTCTACAAATAGCTAAAAACAGCTTTTTTTCAAAGCGCTATATATCAAAATATAGGCGTTAAAAAAGCACAGAAGATATCCTGGGGCATGCATCAAACGTTACTACAGACTTCCCGCCAACAATATTACAGTGTCACCGCTGAAAGGTGGCAAGGCGAGAACACTACACGCCAATTCTGAGCCCTGCGCGTAGCGGCGATGGCGCACTTGTAGCGCGTGGCAATGTCGCCCTTATCGCTCCCACGCTTCTCGGTCTCAAACGTGGAAGAAAGCTCCAGGCAGGCGGATATACTCCTTAACAGCGAGGTATTGTCAGCCGAAGAGGGTGGAGCGAAGTGAGTATAGAGCAGCGCCGGAATGCAAGGGCGGGGGGGGGAGGGAGATTCCCGAGAAAACACACCAGCCAGCGGCGTCTGGCACGATTCCCACGTTCGAAAAGCCGGAGACGACCCCTCCTGTACTCAAACCCGGTTCGCCTTGGTGGGAGGTGAGTAGTCTAACCACTACACCACCGCGGTCTCTCCGAGAATAGTAAAGGGAGTGAATATGTGACTACGGAAAAAGGCGTACTAGACAATTATTTAGGTCTTGACAAGCAGAAAATTTCGATACAAACTGAGAAATACGTTGGTAAACATGAGACAATCGTGCACCGTTCCTCTTACGAGGACGGAGGACGTCTGGAGTGGGGAAGGTTTCCCTTAGTATATAATAAATATAGACAAGACTCGCCGGCTGTGACATGTATTTTGCTGCCTGTAACTACATACATCAGCCATGCTTTCTAATCGACATTATAATATGTCTACAAATATAGCTCCTTGTTTTCTCCAGTCTCCTGTGACAAGCGGACAGGCACGCTCGACTTGACATCTTCGTTCAAGCATATACCAGCAATTGTGTTTGTCTTGGCTGAAAGGCGTCTGAGCCTGCTTGTCTCTTACGTTTCTTCGGCTCTCAAGACCTCGCTGTTAGGAGCCGCCCACATCTCTCAACTCAACTCTTGCCTTTCCACCCCATCTCCGATCTTAGCCTACCTATATTTCGCAATCAGAGTTGCCAACTTGGTGATTTTCTCATCTCAATCATGGTGATTTCGGTAGATAGTCTGCTGGCCCTTGCGGCAGCTCGAAAAGTTAGTGATTTCTGTCAACATCTCAACTATACAGCGACAGATCTGGTGATCACAATATTTCTTCTATTATCATATTATAACTCTTATCTGTTTTCGGGATTGTTAATTTCCACCTGGAGAGAGCATGGTGATATCTTAAGAAGCATTTAACATATGTTATTACATTTGATTATCTCTTTTTATAAGTATTCGTGTGGGCTCTCTCTTGTGAGAATAATGGTAAGGTTTGGTTCCGTCATAAGTGAAGTTGTGGGACTTTCTACACGTGAAATAACGTACTTTGTAAGCATTCTTTTATACAGCTTGAGATTTCTGTACGTTTGTACACATGTGTTTAGCGAATACTTAATTATAAAGTATTTTACATTGGGGTTTTCGTTTTGAATTTTTGTTTGTTTCAATATTTGACAGTTGCATGTGTGTGTATATGGTGACAAGCAACTGTAATTAATTACCAATATTAAATAATATTTCAAACCACCGAATTTTTTTTATATGTTTCGCCTAAAATTAATTTCAAGTTGATTAAGATCTGGTAGTATTCTGATAATTTTTTGTATATCGATTTAAAGACTTTATGAAAAAAAAAAAAAACAGTACTGCGTGAAACTCGAGACGAGACAAGCAGATACTTTCTAATTGTTGCTGTAACCATGTGCCAAAATATGAGAAACATGAACTTCAACGTTAACGAATTTTTTCAAAATTTTTTTCGATTTCAATTATACCTGTATTTTCCCATGTAGGATTGACGTTATTAAGTAATCGGGTAATTTTTGGTCACGGTCACAGATGTGAAACTAATCAAATAAGAAAAAAAGTTGGATTTCGAAATAACATGTAAGATGTTCCCTATGCCTTGTCGGGGCTTAAATATTGACTCGGAAAATTAAGTTATAGTATAGAGGAAAATACGTAAATCCAAGATGGCATGGGTACTTCCACAGCGTTAAGCTGGACTCACAGCAATCCGTCGTCCGTCAATCCTTCTGTACGGCAAAATTCCACCGTGACAACTTAACACCGTGATCTTCCTTTAGGTGGAGGTATATTTTGATTGGAAATAAATTCTCAAGAGAGAAACGCTTTTGGGAAATAATTTTTTTAAGTGATAAAAATTCATACTGAATTAATATTTACATTTTAACTTACGGAATTTACCACCAAAGATAAATAAACACGTCCACCACCTTGCATTTTATTTCAAAGTACATATTCGTGTATACGCCGTCAGAAGGCGGTGGCCCATCCGTCCGTCAAAAGTTAAAGTTGCATTGAGATTGGTTGAAGATCACGTGACCGCCGTACGTACGGGTGACTGCCGGATGCGACGGATGTTTGTGAGTCCAGCTTCAAACTGCGTGTTCGTTTCAATCGTATTTAATTCTTTTCAATCATATATTTCATTGACATAATACGCGGAACAGTAAGTTGCTTCAATGGCCACAGCAGAATACAACTTCCACGCTCATGTGTGGCAGGTAGACTACGGCCCATACTCTCATACACAACTTCTGCCAGTAACGTGCGTGAAGCACGCGGTTGTCTTTGTTGCTCTCCATATAGTACAAAGACATACCTGTTCTAGTACACTCCCGAACGAAAATTTCGCTTGCTGTAGCGTCTGGTATATTTATTTGTGGATGAAAAATTAAGGAAGCTATACTGGGGGGGGGGGGGGATGGTTGTCTTTTGTTTGCAGTGTAAGGCAGTGGACGGCCCTGTCAGTGATGTGTGTCGGGAACAGCCCACGGGAGCCAATCAGGACGACGTGAAGGGCCGGGCGTGGCGCTGTCATCGGCTGGCAAACGTCCAGGATGACATTCCAGCGCCAAACGACGCTGCACCGCGCCGACAACAATGTGTGGCAGTGGCGAGGCGGGCCACAGCACTACAGCGAGGCGAGGACATTGTTGCACTCTTCGACACGTCCTGATCCTTTCATTATCACATTTTTATTGGGACACGATCTACGCGCACGCTGGATTCCAGTATCCTACTTGCGTACCAGCAGTTCCCTTTTGATTATTTGCCGCGTGTCTCTGTGAGATGGAATTTTCTCACTTGATTGGCCAATCAGAATTATGTAACTCCAACACTGTACGCCTGTGATTCGTGGGCGCACATCTAAGACGCGTAACACAGAAATCATCTGATCACGAAAGTGGATCTGAGCAAAAGTGTTATGAAATACAACTGGTCATGACATTTTTTCGCTAAAATCGGGTGTCCCTACATATTAATTTATAATTTTTGGTGTTGTAAATTGTGCGTTTTTTGATGCGTGTTGTGCTTCAGCGGGGAAGGAACTTTCTTAGTTATCACAACCAATAAAGGGACATGCAAAATTCGCGGTATTATTTGACATCAGGTTGAACTTCACAGTACTGTATGCACTACAGCCAAAGTCGTTTCTCCGTTGGCTACTGCACAGAGGTGAGTTCATTCCCTTTCTCACTGAATTGCGCGTGATTGGCACTTACAATTGTGAAGTGTTCGTTTATTGGCACAGAGTTACCCAGGACGTGTCAAATAAAGTATGTATGGTCCAGTGACAAACATATTGGAAAGGTACATGTGTTTGAAGTTTAACATGTACCCAAATAATACCGCGAATTTTGCAGGTCTCTACCAATAAGCTGTAGTCTTTGTGCTCGGTGATTAGTAGGGACAGGTGTTTTTCGTGAAAATATTTCAAGACCACTTGTACTCCATAACACTTTCGTTCATATGCAATTTCGTGGTTGGGTGATTTTTAATGTCACGTGTCTCAAGTGTGTGCTCCACTCTGATTTTCAGTTGCGCTGTGCTACTGGCTGGGTTACCAGCTGACTAGCAGGTTACAGGGCGCTGGTGTAGGCGGCCAGTGGCGGCTGGTGACTTTTCGAAACTGGGAGGGCTGTGACGATTCTAACTCAGATCATTACAAACATAATGGCTAAAAAGTGACGAGCCCCTGAAGTCATCCCTCCCTCCCGTAAGGAGCACCACTAGTCCAGTGTTACGGCCATCTATTTCTACTCGCTCCACCCACTTCGGGGCGAAGAATCTGCAGCCCCACAACTCGACATTTTTAAAAACATTTCCCTCGTTCATCTCAAAAACACTAACTGGGAAATAACCCCCGTATTCGTACGCAGTATTATTTACTGAGTAGCAGATAAGGAGATGTATATTTCTCCCACAGCAGCCGCCGCTGGTAGGCGGTATAAGCGCCTTTTTCGACTGCGTATTCTGAAGTAGGTTCTCTGCGATGAGACGACGTCGACTGTCGTGGGAACTACGTAGTTTCAGGGCATCCCACTTAGCGCTGTGGTTGCTGGCACCGCCGCGTGCAAAACATTACAATTCCCTACCCTTTACGGGGCCGCGGTGGTGTAGTGTTTAGACTACTCGCCCCCCACCTAGGCGAACTGGGTTACATTCCCGGCGGGGCGACTCCCGGATATTCCAATGTGGGAATCGTACCAGACGATGGCGCTTTCAGCGGGTTTTCTCGGGGATCTCCCGTTTCCCTCGGCCTCGCATTCCAGAGCTGCTCCATACATCACTTCACCCTCATCGTCTCTCAAAACCTCGATGTTAATAGACGTCCACACCTCTCCTCCCTTACCCTTCACCACTCACAAGCTGAGATCTGAGAATACACAGGGAGTCTGTAGTCACAGTGCCTGGCAAACTTCTGGGCAAGCGAGATTCGTCAAGCTCGCTAGTTTGTAGCCCGTCAAGGACCAGTATGCAGCTCCACCTGATGTTGGTGAGATAACTGATACCACGAGCAACACTGCGAGTGCATCTCTTCCCGCCTTGCAATGTCCACCCCGTCTCTTCCCACATAATCTTATGGTAGGTTATATTGTATCCTTCTGCCATGAGTAAAATTAACACTAATATATAGTGTCATCTGTTCTACGCGAAAATATTTACGCTTAGGCTAGACTTAAATATTCTATGTGCACGCTTGCAGCCTTCCTTTGACTATTGGCCATTTGACTAATGTGAAGAGAGTTTGTTACACGAGTGAGCCAATCTGAATTGAGTTTCTCGATACTGACAGTCCGTGATTCGCGGGCAGACAGATAAGACGCGTAACAATTCAAATGATCGAATCCCGAAAGTGAATCGGAATAAAAGTGTTTTCGAACACAACTTGTCCTGAAATCTTTTCACGAAAAATGGGCCTGAGCATGTCTTCCAGGTGAAACACTGTGATTGTTAGGAATGTAAATGTGTCAGTAACATGCAAATTCCTTCTCTTAATGTGTAAACAAACGTAAAACAATATCTTTATTGGTCATGAGTTTAAACAATACAACGCCAACACCACAAGCCTGAGCCCTATATTTATTAAATGCTGCCACCTTTATTGGGATCATTCATGCCAGTGAGTACTGTGTACAGTTATGGGCAGTTAATTTGTTTTTTATCAGAGGATAATATCGAAAGTTCTAACTTTACTGTGAATAACCTTTATAAGTTATCAAACGAGGGCAATTAAGAGTCAAATTAACCTTCTCATGCCCATTGTAAACAATCGTCAACATGTTGCTATATTTCACAGGTACCGTACTCTGCGACGCTCTGTGATCTTTCGTGTGAGTATCCCACGCTACTGTGCTACGCTGCAACAGGTTCATATCTCTGATCACCCAACACAAAGTCTGCATCCAACTTATTGGCTATGACAACCATAGACTAAATATGAAGTAGACCGATTCCGCTGGCTGCACACAACCAATTTCCGTGCCCCAACATTGAACTGGTTTTCTGCTTACAAAAGTGGCGTGGATTGGATTTGAGGTTAGAACACTGTTTAGTAAACAAGTGCTTCGAAATGTTTTTATACTTCCTCTGATCAATTTTCAATGCTTTTTAATTATATTCAAACTGGTAAATTATTTTATTAACATAATAGTGCTTGTCATTTAAAAATTAAGATGTAAACAAACACGCTTATCACTGTTGACCATGTGACTTTGACAGTTGTGTTCCTTTGAGGTAGGTCAATGTTGGGTACATGCGCAGAAGACGAATAAGCGGTCTACCTCATATTTAATCTATGGTGACAACGAAACAAGTTCTTTCCCAGCTTAAGTACAGCACGCATCAAGAAATGTCTTATTTGCAACATCTGAAACAATAAACAAATGTGGGAATGAAAGGGTTAACGACGAGCTAGTGCCGCGACTGGCAACGGTGCTGTGTCCAGAAGGCAGAGGGAAGGATGCTGGAGTTCCTTATGTAAATGTGCAATTAGCTGGCGACGCCACCTGCAGAGGCCGTATCGACCACTGGGACATTGTCGTGCTGCTCCCAGGACATACCCCACCCTCTCCTGCCTCCGTCGACCTTCCTTCTTCCCCTACACCCACGTCTTCACGCCCTTCAAGGCTGTTCACGATTAAGTGAACGCTTTTGAAATCAACCTTAGAAATAAGTCACTGCTCCTGCCTGCATATATTTTAACGGGCGCACTGAGTGGCATACGCCCAGTAAAGTTGGTAACAATGGATGTAACGTAGTTCCATATCTTAACGCCGACAAAAAAAATGTGGTAGGTAACTATTTGTGATAACTTGAAGTATTTTTTTCGCTTTCTGTATCGAAGTGTAAAAATCAGCAGATTTGTAAAATATTTACTTTTATAATAATTATACAGTTTCACTTGACTGACGCATAAATAATGTGATGAGGCCGATGGCAATGCTAATTTTACATAAGGCGGAAGAATACATGTCGTGCATACAATTAGAGCTTCAGTAGGGCTTCCAAAAATGCTTATTTTATCGTGAACATCGTATAAGTGGAAACAGTGGCAGTTGTTGGTTATTTCACGGGCCTGAGCTAGTGTGGCGAAACTGCGTTCTGTTCCTTTTCTACATCGCCAGAGAAGATCGGTGGGCAGAGCCCCAGCAAAAACATGTTTTGTTAAGAAACCGTCCAACGTGCCTGAGTGAGGTCTACTTACGAATAGCATTTAAGAAACATTACGCGTCTGCATACGTTTTCCAGTTCCTCCATTCCTCTCCAAAGCAAGTTTTTGTGACGGTGAAAATTGCTCAAACGGGTATTTTTACAATCATTTTTAGGTATGAATATTCCGGTCCAAAACATCTAAAAAGGAATAGGAACGTGCAACAAACCTTTATTTGTATTATTACGTCATAAAGTGGTAGGGTTTCCGCTGAAAGTCTCGTAGAGCCGCGTTATCGACGGCAAGACTGCACGCCAGTTCATTGCTTTGCGCGTAGAGGCGATGAGAGAGTTTAAGCGCATGTCTCGATCGCCCCTAGGGCTCCCAAGCTTTTAGATCTCAAACGTGTGAAATTCCTTCAGCCAGGCGGCCACCTTGACGAACACGATCATTTTTTTTTGTTCAGTTTGTGCAGGCCATTAAGGTCCCCGCCTTAGGTGCACAATGCAGTAACCACAAGGACGGCCGCGCGAATGTCTTGACCCCAGTTACGATACAACGAACAAGACTACTACTTCCAAACTGCAAACTTGCCATGCAGATCAACTTCAACTCTACCAGTAGCGCGGATGAAATGTGTAAAAGATTTAAATTACGCTCGAATATAGACATTCTGATCGGCAATAATTCCACTAAGGAACTGAAGAGAGAGAAAATTTTCGGGAATGCATTTCGTAACTAGATAGGTTTTCAACCACACCAAGTTGATTTTAGATGTATATTTTCCCACTAATATATTCTTTTGGGGACAATAACACATGCTCGGTATTTGAGTGAAATTGAAAGAAATTGCTTTGTGCCCAACGAAATATAGAAGAAGCCCCTCACACTTTACTCAGCAGCGGGCGTATTTTCTTTCCGCCAAACTACATTAATTTGGCCTCCCTTAAATATAATCAAGATTAGAAAGCTTATATTTTACAGCATTGCGAGACACAAATTCTTTGGCTACTGTTGGTCCATTTATTTTGCCCAAATCTTGAGATCTCTTTTGTCAGGCAAGTGTTCGTAGCTGTAACATAGAGCGCACCTTTGCCCAATCCTTGCCTTTATTATTTTTTCAATCGGTTTTCCGTTTATTTTCAAACCATGCCTAGTTTGGGTCGCTGCGTACATCTGAGTTAGCCTCACGTTTTGGGGACTAGAACCAGCTACCCAAAAATGCAACACAAGCCTCTGTTTGCAGCTTTATCGCCGACCTCCCTCGAACTCATATTCTCATCTATTATTCTGCAAGCTCCTAGCTGTAGATGTAGCTGCACCACTGAACCAACTATATCACTGTTACTGGACTGAGAACCAAGAACTATCGCCTTAGAGACCATAGCACATTATACTCTTGCATCACTCTATTACGTGTATTAAGAAAGAAGGCGACTGTGAAGACATCTAAATACTACATTAAAAGCAAAAATATACTATAACCTTTAATTTTTTCTTATTACTTAAGCCTTGAAACTGCACTGACGACTGTTTATTTGTTCATTACTTTATGAAATAAGTTACCTAGGTGGGCAAACACAACAAATTATGACTTAAGGCCCGTCTACAATCGCGTTGACACAAAACGTTAAACACCAAACGTCGCCATAAGAAAACTGGCATTTCTACAATCGACGTTGACAGGAATAAAAATAAAGAATGTAGGTGTATATGTACACATATTTTTGTTTGTGTTTGAAATTTAAGAAGAACCCTTTATAAAAAAAAAAATATTCCGCAGACTAAATAGTTACAATTATTTATAATGCATTTTGCGTTATTTGTATAATGATTTCGTTTAACATTAACAAATTAAATACGTGCGGCGATAGTGGTGCTATCTGTTGCCAATCGTCTGTAATTTTTGTTTTCACTTGTTTCTGACGTCTTGAATTCTGATTGGCTGGTGTAAAATGCAAGACGTAAAGACTTGAAAGTTGACCAACGTCTACCACGTTGTATTTTACGTTTAGCGTCATGGCAACGTTTAACGTCGGCTGTAGCCAGAGCGTATACGATTCACGAATCCATGACTTATTGTAGCGTCGACGCGATTGTAGACGGGCGTTTACTTGAAAAGCCGGGTGTGAGAGAGAACTTCTTACTTTCCCTAGGCGTTAGCTGTCCGAGACGATTGCTCGCTACAGTAACACCACCGTCTAACCACGATTCTGCATATTTAAAAAGTGAGTAAAAATTTCTACGATTTGAAGTGGCCATCCATAGGCCGCTACCTGAGACCTACATAGCGTAATCACCGTGCCCTTAAAAAAAGTGACACAATAATGACACTGCAAAATGATTAGAAAAGTAAATATTTTACAAATTTGTTCATTCTTACACTCATATTCGTAAAAATAAAAACACGACGAAATAAACATTTATTAATATTCACATAAGTTTACTACCTACCGCTTTTAATTCAAGAAGAGACTATACTTTCCCCCCATCGTTACCAATGTTACTGAGCGGTTGCCAGACAATGTACCCATCACAATATATGCAGGTAGAGGCAGTGACATTTTTCAAAGGTTGATTTCAAAAGTGATAAAATAACCGTGAATAGCCTTATACAGGCTCAATCTAAATTCGACAGATAGACTAAACTTCGGATGTAGGTTAATCATGAAAAAAGAAGTTGGAAATACATGTACGAAATATGGTCTAAAATTAATTCTAAGGGAGGTACTCATTTTTGAAGTTGTAGCAGAAGAGTGAGTGAGTGAGTGAGCGAAGAGATTTGGGCGGCTTTTACCATCGGAGTTCCATCTTAACTATTGTCTCCAATATTTGCAATAAACAAGTGTTCCAGATCCATCTTCAAAGATGTGTACCTCCCTTAGTATTCACTTTAGAACATAGGTCGTAAATATGTTTTCAACTTATTTTTTCGTTAACCCTTTCAGACCGACATTAATTTACGGTTTCAGGTGTTGTAAACAAAAATTATTATTATGCGCGTTATACTTACATTGACGCAATACTCGCTTCGTTGTCAGAGCCACCAGTTTAAATAAAGTCGAAATAAATAAATAAAATGAGCTGTAGGATATATATATATATATATATTCGGCTACAGTAATATGAACCAATTATGACCTAGACCAGTAAGACGGTTTGAGAATCATTTACCAACAGGTAAGATCATTGGAGTTTGAGTTTCGCAGTGTGCAGTATAGACCAAAAATTACCTACACATCCGTAATGTACACAGCTGTGTACACTGAGTCTAAATGGGTAAACCTGCAGGCGAAGTTTGTCGGTCGAATTTAGACACACACCCTACATGTAGACGGAGGGACTGCAGTAATGCCCGTGCATGTCAAGCAGTAAATTTGAAAACGAAAACGTAGAAACACATATCTGATCAGAACATTTTGTTTTTATGTGAAGGGTAGCAACAGAGTGACAGTGTTCGCGCGAAGAGGTAAATTCCAGAAGATGTTTGACTCCACGGCCGTAAAAAGTTAACGACACGGTAAGACACGGCACTGAGAAAGGAAACTTAGAGGAATGTTACACGTATTTCCCTCCCTCGTGAGGAGTTGAAGGGAAAGCCGCCATGGCAGTGTGGCACAGGCCTGCTTGCAGCAATAACCATTTACTATTCGTAGTTTCTTGTCAAGAGCCGAGCGCCACGTACAATGCAAGGTCTGTCGCGCTACGTGCAGCGACAAGTGTTCTAGGACTCCAGGCGGGGAGGAGGTAGCTGCGATATAAGCGCCGAGGTTCACCCAACGTCGGTTTACGATTAGTAACGTATAAATAACTACCGTGTAGGCTACGCATGAAAATGAAAGTAGGTATTCTTTATAACACGGTTCAAGTTCATCGTGTACGTCAGGGCTGTTTGTGTACACCGTGAACGTGAACCACGCCGTAATGAATACCTATTTTTATTTTGATACGTACGCGTCCTTTATATACACGTTTTCCATCGTGAACTGAGCTTTGAAGAGAATCAAACCCCGCCACCTTGGATTTTCACTATCTTTGCCATAAATTACATTAAAAAATGTTTAACAAAATATTTCGCAGATGGCATAAATAATAGCTTGTAAAGTGTTATCAAACTATTACAGCTTTACTGTCTCTATTAATTTATTACTAGTGACTGCCAACGTAGGAAGTAAGTAATTTTTTCTTTCGAGCAGTTACAAAAATCATACTACAGGCTATTCGCGGTAAAGTGAGCACTTTTGAAAGCCCTCTCACTTGGGATAACAGTCAATAAATGTATTTTATTTTAGCCTTAGACAATAAATCACAAGTGTGTTGAAATATGCACACTGTGTAGATTACTTACATCGCAATATTTAGTTTTGAAAAGTGGTTACAGAATAAAACATGGCTGAAAGTAAAAAGTAACTAGGATCTCAAAAGTGCTCACTTTACCGTGAACAGCCTACACTGCCTGGTCACAGGATAATGTTCTCATCATGAAAGCACCAAACAGTCAACTAATACAATGACTTGCCACACACAACACAACTACACTGTCTAAAAATTTTTTGTACAGTACACGGAATCCTTTAGAAACTTGTTGCAAAACATATTTTGTAGCAATACAAATAAATTACAACAGATTTCACATAACATTGGTGTAGAATGTGTAAAACAAATGAAGACATCGAATTTGTTATAGTATTTTCGCGAATTCTTTACAATTTTTGAATCAAACCTTTGAAAAATCAGCCCGACGTGTTTGGCTGTTTCCTTAATATGCCACGCGCCACAAGCGTTTTATACTTGTGTTAACATAAACGTTCGTAATTTCTCTTTAAATTTAACATTAGTTTTTTCTACCTATAAACGATAATATTTCATTTTAATTAATATGGATAAGACAGGGATAAATCACGTGTGTTGGTAGTTCATAGTAAGGAATAACACGTGAATGAAGAGATTTGGGCGGCTCTTAACATCGAGGTCTTGAGAGTCGATGTGGGTGAAGTGAAGTGAGTATGTATGGAGCAGCACCGACATGCAAGAGCGGGAAACGGGAGATCCCAGAGAAAACCCGCCGACCAGCGGCATCGTCCGACACGATTCCACATGCGAAAATCCGGGAGCGACCGCGCCAGGAATTGAGCTCGGTTCGTCTAGATGGGAGGCGAGTAGTCTAACCACTAAACCACCGCGACTCCAGTAAGGAAAAGTTGTTTTGTAAAATATTATTACACTGAGTGCGCAAGAATTCAGTGGGTTGTCCTTTTGATGTAATTTTCTAGACTTGGTTAAGTTTAGCTTGCATGAAGCGGAGGAATATCTTAGAAGTAGAACTTAACAGAAAAGTTGGATGCAATCGTAAATGGACTACAGTATACCGAAATAACTAGTGATTCTTTCGCAAAAGATTTAATGCACAGAAGAAAATTAATTTGTTATTTAACACTTTCGGATCTACTTTAATTTATGGTGTTAGGTGTTGCAAACAAAACAATTTATGATGGGTGCTGTACTTAAGTCAACGCAAAACTTATTTCGTCGTCACAGCCAATGAGCTGTACGTTACATGTTTGGCTACAGTTATATGAACCAATTATGACCCAGACCAGTAATATGGTTTACGAGTCATTCAGCCACAGGTAAGATCATTGGTTATTGAGTTTCCCTGTGTGTAGCATAGACCAAAAATTACAACAGATTTCACATAACATTAGTGTAGAATGTGTAAAACAAATGTGTACACTCGGTCTGAATAGATTAAGTTCATGATAACTAAACATTATTATTTTTTCCATTCCCACAATTCACAGAGCCGCAACAAATTTCGTGTGACACCTGCAGAAATATGTTTTCTTTTTGTATAAAATAATACACTTTAACATTTTGGAAATAGAGCTAGGCTATATTAAATGGACGGGCGCGCTCATAATCGCATATTCCCAAATCCCTTTCCATTTTCCCGCCAAATTTACGGTAGCATTTTAAAATTGTAGTGTGTAATTTGTTTGACTCAGGTCTGAACCTGTACCCCACTCCCTTCAAAATTCTAAACTGTTCTAGCTCTTCTATTTCTAGCGGTAGTGAAATTTCGCGAAAATACTTCAAGGCAAGTTATATTTCAAAACACTGCAGGTTCGTTTATCTATCTTGATTGGCAAAATTATATTTTGATACATGTTAACTGCCTGCACACGAATCACGTAGGAACCGTGCCGATGTTGCCGAATTCTGAGTGGCCCGGTCAAATATGAAAACGCCTTCTCAAGCAGACAGCAACCAATGGCAATAGGCAAACTGCTGTTGGGGGCTTATAGTATTGAAATCTACGGCGTACTGATAATTTTTTTCGCGAAAAATCACTAGCTCTATATATTTCTAATTATTTTCTTACTTTACAATCTATTAGGAGGGAGAAAATGATAACCTGGCGATGTAGTGTAGCCAGGCGTGCACTACTCTAGGTTGTTGACGATCCTTGCTCAGGGGCGTATCCAGGGGGGGTCTGAGGAGGGTACAGCCCCCCCATCCGAAATGAAACATTTCTTAAAACCATATTATCAAAATGTCAATCATTATATTTATAGATCTGTTATTACCCACATGCCACACATAGCTTCTATCCTCCTTTCCTTTTCTATCCTTCCACTGTGACTTGTGAACGATGTACTACTAGTGACAATACTAATACTCGTCAGCCCCCTCCCCCCCCCCCCCTGAAAAACAATTCTGGATACGCTCCGGCCCTTGCTGAAGGACTAGCGGGCCGTGGCTGACGGGGCAGCGAGTGGTGGCCGGACGAGGAATGCGATATCCTGTTACGCGATGACGTGGCCGAGCTTCGCGAAGTCCCCGCCGCGATGTTTAATTGGAGCATTGATCGCGAGCACGCCTACCCGCCGGGACGATGTCGAGGCATACCCTCGGCTCGCAGATACACATCGACGTTCGCCGGAGGTGTTAGTCCCGACCAACGTAGCTCCTCTACCACCTACCTACCTCTTCCGCGAGGGCTGGAGAGATGCGCGAGCAGATAGTGACGCGGAACTCGAGGACTGCACGCTCACCTGACCCCTACCCGTGAAGACACTACGACTTCAGCGGCTCCGAGCCTACTTCACAAGCGACCGCCCACTCATTACACTTCACTCACAACTGTACTGAAGCCCTGCTAAAGTTATAATTAACGTCTATTCCTACGCCTCGTGCTAGCAAAGCTTAACTAAGTCTCTACAGAAAATTACAACATACCGCATTCGTGCGCACTCGAATAATATTTTGCATAAGAACTATTTATTAGGCGTTAACAACACGCCTATTGGCTCCCTTGTTGTATTTATGTTATTTACAAACGAAACATTATATGTTATTCTAGAGCCCCGAGTGTTTTGCGGAATTGAGTTGGCAGCAAGTTACACTGGTCAGCCCTCTATACACTCGAGACATTATCGTTTGTTTATTGGTTGCTATGCTCAAGGTGGAGCCTCTGTACAAGACTGTTAAACACTAACTCACACTACTGCTTCCTGCTTATTACTGGCTCTCAGTTAAACGGGGCGTGTCTAAATAACCGTTGTCCAATCACAACAGTAGGAGAAAAGAACAAGTGTTTGGAGTAAACGTCGCCTCCGAATGAATTCGCGAAATACTCGTGACTCTAAACATGAAAAATAAGTAAAAGTATTGTTTAGCCAAAAATAAGACACCGCCATCATGTCCACAGTAGTATAAAACGCATGTGATTTTATAACTTTCATAGGTAATAAACAAATGTGTCACAGAGGGCGTAATCTTTCAAAGGATGATTGAGAAAGTTTGAAGAGAGCAAACAGACTATGGCAAATATCACAATAAGAAAAATGACCAGCCTCGAGATCACGTCCAGCAGCTATATGAGGAGGCATAGCGACGAGAATGGAAAATAGCGTGAAGAAGCTTGGCGTATGTTCTGTTTGCTCACAACTATGAGTGGTGGCTGCAGGGTTTCTATACAACAATCTGTTCAGAATACATACGGTACTGTCGTTGTAATTTCAAACACAGTTTCACAGAAGAATAAGTGTCGTAAAACACAAGGCTATGTACTTAACATTAATTTTTACTGACTGTGACACTTTTCGTTGGCTACATTCATGTTTCAGTAAGCAAATTTATGAATCGGCCACAAAATGTCGTCTTTCATTTCTTTCCTGAAAAATGATTTACACTAACACATACTACAGTTTTTTTGTTTAAATTAAAATAAACACAACAGCTTACAATGAGAGCCACGTGACGTTATATGATGTCGCCTGTATTCAACTGATTTGTATAGTGTTCACCATGATACTACGCCATCCGCATTGTTTGAAGACACGAGCGAAAAAACATTACTTCGCCAGCAGTTCTCGTAAGATTGTCTGAAACGTAATGTTATGCCAGCGACATTAAAGACTGTTCACGATAAAGTGACCACTTTTGAACTCAACCTTAGAAAAAAGTCACTGCATATATAACGGCCGCAATGAGTGACACACGCCCCGCAATGTTGGTAACGATGGAGGGAAAGTAGATCCATATCTTAACGTCGAATGAAAAGTGTTTGGTGAAAATTTGTTGTTACTTAAGTTATTTCTTTCGCTTACTGTTTTTTTAATGAATTGAAGTGTAAAAATAAGTAAGAAGTGTATATTACCCTAATGAAGAGGGGGCGCGGTTATATAGTGGTTAGACTACTCGCCTACCGCCTAGACGAACCGGGTTCGATACCCAGCGGAGTCACTTACAGATCTTAACATGTGAGAATCGCGTGCCGGACGATGCCGCTGGTTGGCGGGTTTTCTCGGGGATCTCCTGTTTCCCCACCCCTTCATTCCGGCACTGCTCCATTTACTCACCTCGCTTCACCCACATCAATTCTCAAAATCTCGCTGTTGATGAAGGATGATGATAGGCATCGAACCTGCGACTCCCGGAATTCAAGCCGGGCAAAGCCAGCCATTGTCCTACACGAGCTACGGCTGGCGAACATAGCGAGCAGGGAGGCGCAGTGGCAAAGCCTTGAGACTCGCATTCTGGAGAACCTGGGTTCGAATCCCGGGATGGTTCCTCACTACATGCCATGGACGGTTCCTTCACAGTCCCTGCTTCTCTGTGAGCAGCTTGCTCCGTGGAGTGGGCGGCTCTAACATCGAGGCCTTGAGAGCCTATGAGGTGAGTGTGGAGCAGCGCCGGAATGCAAGGGCGGGAGGAACGGGAGATCCGCGAGAGGACCCGCCGAATAGCGGTATCGGCCCGACACGGTACCTACATGCGAAAATCCGGGAGCGATCCCACCGGGAATCGAACCCGGTTCGCCTTGGTGGGAGGCGAGTAGTCTAACCACTACACCACCGTTCCCCCCCCCCCCTTTTTTCACCTTGTCCCGTCTCTAACGACTTGGCTGCTCTAAACGAGACAACAAAGTGCTCAAGAATACATAAGCGAAATAGATGTTCGTACTGTGGACTCGAACCCAACACGACAGAAAACTGGCGTACTGGTTAGCAACATGTTTGGAAGTATTGGCTGGCCACTGTAAAGTGAACACTTTTGAAGCCCTAGTTACTGTTTTCATTCAACCAATTTATATCCTTCCACCACTTGTTAATGTAAACCCTACCATGTGAGTAATAAACACAGTGTATACATTCACCATACCGAGGCCATAATGAAATGTATTTATTGGTTATTATGTCTTATGAAATAGCTTCCAAAAGTGCTCACTTTACCGTAAACAGCCTATGCCGACATGCGAGAGAGCGTTATCCTAAAACAAGTTCTGTTCCAGACAAAAAAATGCCTGAAAGACTTTTCAACTAATAGTTTACTTCGTGCATATTTTAACCAGTAAAAATGATTTTTTTTCTTTTCAAAATAAATATCCTTGAAATTTTTTTTCAATTGAAGTAACTGAAAAATAAAAACACCTACGTTCACATTTTCTTTAACGTGAGCCTGCTCCCTACAAATAAATAAATAAGAAAAAAGATTTACACAACTGCACGAAACCGACATTCACGTGTTTATTTATAGTGACCCTCCGTCGGTTTTGTTTCTTCACTTCAGTGTGTCACAATTAATGAATTTTTTTAAACATTATCTCAGAATGCCTAAAATTCCAGGCAGTGCCCATGAACCGGCTACCTCTGATCCTAACTGGCAGGGGTTGAAACAAAGAAATGCCACCCTGTCCCACCCCCCATCGACTTTCTTATGGCATCTTTCCATTTAATTTATATTGCCGCTTCCCTCCTTTTCACCCGGTCTTTTGCTTCTTTTATTTTTTTACCTCTCCTCGCGTGTTTGCTAGTTTTCCTGTCTACCTGGACAGGTAGTTTAGAAGTTGAAGCAGCCTTCTTTTCACTGTGCAGTAAGCAAGCACAACATACCACATTTTTTTTGTTGTATTCTGACGTTTTTTGGACCCACAGGCAAATAGTAATTTTAAATTAGTAAATTAAAACACTGCCAAATTATTTTCTGGAAAATGGTTTTACTCGGTTAGTCACGGTGTCCGGTAAGTGTGGGACGTTCCACGGAACAGCGAAATGAGTGATTTACACTGTCCTGCAGATCCTACACAGCAGAAGGGGAAAAAAAATGGGATGTGGCTGTGTTGGGGACACGGCCGTTTGTTTTGCGTGAATACGTCTACATTGACATGCTCGGACGCCTTGATGTTTTTTTTATGTTCCCGGCACCGCTTCACTGGATCATACGATGTTTTATGTGTATCACTGGATTACTTTTAATACGCTCTTTCCAACCGTATACGATTTATGAATTTCGACTTGGCTTTTTGACAAGTATAGGCCGAAATTGTATTAAGTTTTCTTAATTTTTCACATTAAACTTAAACTATTCCACGATAACCACACCACACAAATGTTTTTATTCACGCAATCGATTGATCTTGACGAGAGCTGTAGATTCAAACCTAAACGAGCGTCGTAACTTCTTATAGTCAAAAGTTATACTACGAGGAAGTTATGAGACCGGGCGAAACGAACTCAAATTGCACCCCCTCCCCTCCCAAGGGCCCGTCGACCCACGCGCGATGCTGCGCAGGCCTCACTCAACGTAACATATCCTTTTATCCTTAGGCAATCGAGTGGTGTAATTGAATTTTGAATGTAGACGATAGATCCGGAGCTGCAATGTCAAACTGTATCCCCCGATTTTATTATGATAGGATTTTCTGGATTGCCTCCCACTATGGTCGCTAACTTAAAGACGTATTCACGTCAAAAAGTGAAATAAGTGTAATATTTTACGACATGAGTAGTTGTTGTGACTGCGCTCCACTGTCTCGCAAACATCTCCTGCCAACATGAACCACAAACACAGTATTATCGATCTTGCCATCTGACGAGAGTGCCACGCTTGCAAACAGAAATTTTGGTAGTTGCAACGCCTAAAATTACCTTTTTATAAACGTCTGAATGACTTACATTACTTCCGAAACATTCCACTCTCTGGAAATTCGTAGAACACACCGAGAAAAATGATTCGTCTAATCAATAAAATGAATAAACTTGACATTGATTTGTTGTTCCATGTCGGCTATGGTTAAATCACAGAGTAAACGAGAATACAGAGGCGAAGCAGCCGCTTATCCCGCCAACTCCAGTCGCAAACGATACCAACATGACGTCACTGGCCACCAACATGCCGGGATGACGTTCGCCAATCAGCGCCTAGTAATTTACTTGCCAGTCTCGACACTGAGAAAAAGGTCTTGTTGAATCAAACAAGAGTTGTTTGGTGCAGCCAAATTATTTGTTTGTATAGGGGCAGTGAAAAATTTGTTGCTGAAACCCAACTTATTTTGTTTTTCTCATTTGGTTGCCCCAAACTGTAAGATTTGGTTGGTGCAACTAAAAATTTGTTTGGCTGCACGTACATTAAACAGTTTGGGCCGCTATACAAAAATCTTACAAGTTACACCAAGTTTTGAACCTAGATCACCTGCGTTTGAGCGATACGCCTTAGTAATCTCAGCTAATGTGACATCTGATGACGCCGGAAAGCTTATCGATAGGGTCTAAATATATTGTAAATATTTGGCAACGTGTGCAAACAATGTGTTTATGCTATTGTTAAACATCAATAGATGCACTAACAAACACGGTTACTATCTTAATTGTCACAAAAAATACAAGCAAACTCGAGCTGTATTTTCGAACGAAGGCAGTCAAATGAGTGGCCAAACAAATATATACGGTTAATTCAACAAAACATTTTGTTGACAGTCTAATTTTGCTTGGCCCAACACAGAGATTTTGCTTATTCAAACGTATATTTTGTTAGACGAACAAAAGTAATGTTGTTGCTTTTCAAATTTTGTTTGCTGGACAATATATTTTGTTAGGGTAACTAAATGTATATTTGGCCCTATACAAATATTGTGTTCGAGTGTCTCTTAGTGCCGATAGCACAACCAATAGGGAACCTTTCGCGGCACGCGGTAGCCAATCAGACACAAAGCCCGTTCCCAAAGTCTCGCACAACCAACCAGATGATGAGTACGCCACGCCTGCATCAAAGGAATGGCCATGGCTCTTCGTCTCTGTACGTTTATTTACTCGGTGGTTGAATAAAACACTACACTGTTAAAGTAACTATTGCGATATATATGGTTTGGCCAAATAATTTTGTTGATATATTTTTTTTTTTAATAAAACATGTGTTTTGCTGACTATACTCCATTTCCCGCTCGTTCCCAATTTTTCTGCTACTTCCAGGATATTCCTCCGCCTCATGCAAACAAAGCTCAGCCGAGTATAGAAAATTACACCAAGCGGACAACGCACCGCATTCGTGCGCGCTCCGTGTAATAATATTTTGTGTGTAAGTGTGAAATATTTCTTACTAGGCGCTACCAACACACACATCTTTTCATTGTTTTTATTCACTCGATTTATAAATGAAATACTATAAATTATCGCTAAAATATGAGTGAAATTGTATTTTAACCAAAATTAAGCTACTTGTGTCTTAACAGAACGCTTGTGATTCATGGCATATTTAGAAAAGAACCAAACACGTCATAAGCATAGAATAGTTTTTCAAAAGTTTGATTTAAAAGTGTGAGAAAACCGGGAGTAGACTGTAAGTAAAGCATAATTTTGAATGTAAATTACATGGAATTCTGCACAAATAATATTATTGTTTTTAAAAGTTATTCATGCTTGCTTTTACAAAACTGTTTGTTTGTTTAAATTAACTACATATTTACTAAACTTTTTTGACGTGGTAAATTTAGCAATTTAGGATACGTGAGACTAAACAACAAACTTTGTTGGTAGTGGATGCGAGTCATGGCATCATGGCGGACGAAGAAACACAAACGCTGCTTTGTTTGTGGGCGTTTTAAAAGTTACCGTCAGTTTATGAAGGCATGTAAAGTGTATTTTTATTGTATTATTTTTCGCTTTTCTTTTATCAATAGGGATTAATTTCAGTGACGTTCCCTGTTTCAAAAAATAATACGCCTACCCGGTTGAATTTTGTCGCTATGTCGCCGGGGCTTACAGCGTGCCCGCTATACACGTCTATCTCGAGGTCACCTCGTGTAGTTATGTTACGCCGACTTAATGTTAACACTTTCGTTAGTTACAGTGGTTAGAAAATTGCTGATTAAAGAGAAAACCGCAAAAACTGCTTATAAAGTTATTTTGCTATAGGCCTAGTTTTCTGCATCTATAATACCTTTGGAATATTTAAGAAAACTCGCCCCTCTTCAACAACAAAATGATTTAGCTGAAAGAAACTACTCTAGTAATCAAGCCATCCAATTGCATGTTAGTTTCTACACATACATACATCTGGTTTAACAAAATGATTTAGTATTCAAGCCAAATAACAGCATGGTTGTTTTAACACAGACGTATATTTGACTTGACAAAATTATATAGTTCTGCCAAACAAGTTAATTGACTTAATGCAATGATGTATAAAGTTTATTATTAGCAGTATAACTTTGTTGAGACAACCAAATGATATCAAACAGATAATGTGGCTGTTCCGAATAAATTTCATTCGATTATAAAAAATATTTTTCTCAGTGCACCATGTGTGTTGTCGAAGAAATAGGTACGTAATTTGCACGGAGTTTGCCGTACCATCACGAATCGCCAGCATTCTTCGAAGACATTAGGGAAGAAATATTACTTCGCCAGCAACTCTCATGAGGTTTTCTGCAACGTGATATTACGTCTGTTAGCAATCGAAGCGTTACTCAGAGAAAATCGAACTAAATATTTGTTTGTATATGGCCAAATTATTTAAATGCCCTAATAAAATATATTGTTGAGCATACAAAGTTTGAAAAGCAATAGAATTACTTCAGTTCATCTAACAAAATATATGTTTGAATAAATAAAATCTATAGAGGCAAAAAAAAAATTACACTGTAAACTAAATATTTTGTTGAATCAAGTGCATGTATTGTTTGTCCCCTCATTTGACTGCCTTCGTTCGAAAATACAGTTCGAGTGTTTGTTTACATTTTTTGTGACAATTAGGATAGTAACCGTGTTTGTTAGTGCATCTATTAATGCTTAACAATCGTATAAACACGTTAGTAAAACAATGCAACAAGAAACTAACAATAAAAGCTGTAAACTTGAAATATTTGTTTGCACACATTGCCCAATATTTGCAGTATATCTATTTAAGAGCTTTTCGCAGTCTTCAGTTGTCACAATAACTCTAAGGCGTAGCCCTCGGACGCATGTGATCTACGTTCGAAACTCCGTCGAACTTGTGGAATTTTTTTACATCCGCCCAAACTGTTTAATGTACGTGTATCCAAACAAATCTTAAGTTGCACCAACCAAATCTTACAGTTTGTGGCAACCAAATGTGAACAACAAAATAATTTGTTTTTGGCAACAAAATATTTCGTTGTCCCTATGCAAACAAATAATTTGGTTGCACCAAACAAATCTTGTTTGATACATCAAAACCTTTTTCTCAGTGTAAAATTACTCAAATGAACAGTATGGACACTATAATTAATATTCTACGTAGAAAAGAACATTTCGTATGGACACGTGGAACTTTGACAGATCAGGGAGCCAGTCGGTTACGAACGTGTTACTTTACAGTAGGCGTGTCCGGCGCTGTTTAAACCAACGGGACGATTGCAAATGGGATCATCAACACGAACAAAACCGGTTTACGAAACACGCGTGGTATTGGCGAATTCTGGGGTTCCATAACCGCTGCTTCGTGACGTGATCCACTGCTTGTTCCGATGGCGGTTGCAGAATAAGGCCGATAATCGTTCACAGGGCGCCAGTTATCGGAGCGCAGGGACGCTGGGCCGACCACGACGTCACATCCGCGCCGTTTTTAAGCATTTTAAGGGATTTCTGAAAAGCCGCAGATGTTCGTTTTACATCAGTCGGTTTCGAAATCTAGTGTATTCACATACGTTGTAAATAAAGCTTTAAACCGGGACAGAAATATTTCGCGATTTCAACGACTCGTAGGAGACTCCAATCTCCGATAAGTTTCTGAGTCTCGGCTATTATTCCATTGGTTGTTGACCCGGTGGGTAGCCATTTTTACCTCAGACCAGGGAGTAGGGGAATCAGGCCTTGTTTCCTCCGGGAATATCGCGAATTCGTTTGAGAACACGCTAGATTTGAAACACATATTAGTTCGACTTAGTTTTCAAAATGGACCGCAGTTGGACGAATTAGAACCAATAACTAACCTGCAAGTAAACGAGAACCGAATCCCGTGCTACCTAGCCCGGGGTATAAACTGAAGTATCAGCCAATGAACAACTAACTGAGCCTCACGCACAAGAAGTATTGTGGAGTCTAGTCTGTTGACAAATGAATCCGCGAAATTTCCGGCTCTCTACCCATGTCTGTTACTGGCTAAGTGTTCATCCTGGTCGTGTCTGATTAATCGTATTCAAATTGTAAACCTAGCACAGAGATATACATGTTTGAATACTAACTTGAATACCAATATGAAAATGTTAAATTTTTGCAACCCTAGCAATAAATAAGGAAATTAAATTCCGCGAAAAGATTTCCGACCAGTTGTACTTCACAGCACTTCAACTCAGACCCACTTTCGTGATTGGATGGTTTCCGTGTTACGCGTCTAAGGTGTGTGCACGCGAATCACAGACGTAAAGTGTTGAAGTTACCTAATTCTGATTGGCCAGCCGAGTAGGATAATATCTTCTCACAAGGACACGCCGCCAATAAGGATAAGAAAACTGCTGGTATGGTCGTAGGGAAATGAAATATAGCATGTGCGGAAATCTTTCCGCGAAATTCGGGTGTCCCTAACTATAAATCGTTTCTGACTTCATGATGATAATAAGAGATAGTTTTTTTCGTTAGAACACTAATTAGTTAACCCTTGAATGCCCATTGTAGACAATCGTCCACATGTTGCACGGGAAGCTTATATTTAGTGCTAGTGATTTTTTGCGAAAAAAAAATACAAGTACACGGTAGACTTCAATAGTATAAACACCCAGCAGCAGTTTGTCTATTGCCATTGGTTGCTGTCTGCTTGAGGAGGGATTTAATATTTGACCTGGGCCACTCAGAATCCGGCAACATCGGCACGGCTCCTACGTGATTCGTGTGCAGAATGTTAACACGTGTTAAAATGTAATTCAGCCAACTAAGATACGTGAACTGCCCTACAGTGTTTTGAAATATAACTTGTATTTAAATCTTTTCGCGAAATTTCACTACCCCTACTAATATTTGATAAATATTGTAGGCTTCTTTGCGAAGCTCAGTGACCAATGATCGTCCCTATGGAGTAACTGGTTCCTAAACCATGCTACGGCGCTACGTTATGACTGGTTCACATCACTAATCACCAATCGCAAAGACTACATACATCTTATTGATTGTGATAACGAAGCAAGTTCTTTGTCAGCATAAGTACAACATGCATCTAAAACTTTGTAATTTGCAACAGCAGAAATAACGAATGAATGTGAGAATGAAAGGGTTGAAACGCCCTGCGTGACAAGGACGATGTGAGAGACGCGCAGCAAGGTACAGCGTGCGCGGCGCGAGTAGCAGCTCGCGAAGGCCTGTGAGAACGACGGACGGCTGCCATCGACGTCGAAGGTAAGTTGAGACGCGCGGCCTCCGAAGAAGACCCCAGCGGTCGCCTCATCTTCTGGCTCCCCGACCAACAGGTAGACACAAGAAACACATGTTAACCCGTGAATCATCCGTGTCGCTGCGTTTTTTTGACGGCATGATACCCCTTCTTCCTCGGGGCCCCTTTTTGCCTTGCCTCGCCTCCCTTCGGCGGGAATTTTTTCCAGCGTACCTAGAAGTCCCTCCCTCCAGTTCCAGGAGGGCGCACGCTTGGCTGGAACTTCTCGATCTTGTCTCGCTGCAGCCCTGACCACGACATGGTGGCTCCTCCCCCCCCCCCCCCCTGGACGACCGGCACACGCAGCCGGTCGGGGAGGAACGCATTACGTCTTCGGCTCGTGTTCGACAACAAAACGGCTGTCATCTCTAGTGAGCAGCGGCTACGACATCCTGGGAGCAGCCGCCAGCCAGTGCCGCCCTCCTTTCTTGCCACTCCCTCTCATTTTAGATCTTAAATTCATGCAACACGACACCCTTGTGCTGCTCGGCTCACTCATCAGACGCCATACGCCACCTCTGGAGGTCCTAACTTCGATCTCCACCTCTGTTTCTTTCCACCACACTACCATTGCCATCTCCTCGCATCATGTATCCATCATACTGAAGATAAATAAACCTGTGTTCAAAAACATCAATTTTATTTTGCCACACAGCAGGCGCGGAAGGTTCTTGCTGGGTCACAAGAGGTTATGTACAGAACGGCTACAGGCCTCGGGATCGCCACGAATGGAGAAGGTATCAAACTGGCTGGGTGCTACCTCGATGCTATTTGCAACACGTCAACAGTCCGCTCATGAAGTGTACGACCATTGAGGCCCTTTAGGAAAGAACAGTGAGGGAGGAGAGGGGGTTTATACAAATTAAATTAAGGCGGAGCTTAGCGTCCCTTACTCAAAGCAATCATAAATCATCAGTATTGACGCGAAAATTATGCGGATTCACTTAGCACCAAGCTAAACTCCACGACACTATGTGTGCTCGAGCTTCAGTTAGCTGGTCATTGGCTGTCGCTCAAGATGAACTCCAGACCAGATAGTATGGCATTTGGCCCTTGTTTCCCTTGCAGTTTCGTTATTGGCCGAAAGCCGTCCGGGGCGTGTCTTACGCGCTGTGGTCCGTTACAAACCGAAACTGAAGTGTACATGTAATTGAAGTTTAACTAGTCCTCCAACCAATTCGCAAAATTTCCGGATTACTAGTCATCAGTAGGGATAGGAAAATTTCACGAGTTCAATGACCTGTAGACTAGACTCTTTCGTCCTCTGCATACTGGAGCCTCAGCTATGTTCTCATTGGATGTTGCCCCACACATGGCAGTTATAGGATTCGCAAGGTATTTCCTTGCAAGTCTGTTATAGGCTCAGGGGCGTGCAGGGTAGGCTAATAAACTGTGATCCAATTGCGAAGGTGACTTCACTGTATATGTATTTGACGTCTATCTTGTCCCGAAATGAATTCGCCAAATTTTCCTAGCCCTAGTCATCAGTAAAGTCCCGAGTATTTCGCGGTTTGAGTTGGCTGCAAGCTGGACTGGTAAGTCCTCTATACACTCGAGACATTATCGTTTGTTTATTGGTTGCTGTGCTCAAGGTGGGGCCTCTGTACAGGACTGTTCAACACTCACTCACACTACTGCTTCCTGCTTATTACTGGCTCATAGTTAAACGGGACATGTCTAAATAACTGTCGTCCAATCACAACAGTACGTAAAGAACAAGTGTTTGGAGTATACCTTGCCTCCGAATGAATTCGCGAAATACTCGTGGCTCTAGTCATCAGCTCAACGATTTAATTTTTTTGTCTTATGGTCCTCCTGTTTACTGTGCCCTCTATTACACTTACACAAAGGACGATTCAAATAAGCGTATTTGTAACATTAATATATTTAATATATATCAAATACACCCAACACACTGACATTTATTTTTACAGTGGTTTTTTAAAATGCGGTTCTCCCTTTCCTGCAATAATCTTTCCACATAGCCTCTTCAAAACTTCCCATTTGACCAACATGAAATTGGCGACGCACGTCACAACATAGGTAAGAGCTTAGAGGGAAAATGAAGTAGAGTGGCATACGAGCTGCGCAGTAATCACCAACATTGCACTGGTTTTCTGCTAATAGTAACGCCAAACACAACGTTGGTACAACACTGTTTGCATGCGCAAGTGCTATGAAATGTCTGCACGCTTCCTCCAACATTGTTTCAATGCAACTCGAATATTTTTAAGTCACTCTTAAGTATTTTCCTCATATGAAAGGGTGGATCTTACGATAACCTGTCATTTCACGCTATAATTCAGTGCCAAGGTTGACTACCCACACGTACATGTTAGTCTCACGTGTGTCATTAGACCTCAGCTCAACCACCACGCCCTGCAGGACCCAGGACCAATAGTGAACACTCAGCACACTGGCAGCTTCATTCCGTGTGGTCGCGAGTATTTCGCGAATTCATTCGGAGGCGAGGTATACCTCAGCACTTGTTATTTTCAGTTGTCATTGGACGACAGTTATTTAGACACTCCCAGTTTAACTGAGAGCCAGTAATAAGCAGGAAACAGTAGTGAGAGTGAGTGTTGAACAGTCTTGTATAGAGGCCCCACCTTGATCACAGCAACCAATAAGCAAACGATAATGTCTCGAGTATATAGAGGGCTGACCAGCCTAGCTGCCAACTCAATCCGCGAAATACTCGGGCCTCTATCAATGACCAACGTTCTTAGCTGTGGGTAAATGATTCGCAATCCGTCTTACTGGTCTAGGTCATAATTATTCATGAAACTGTAGGCGAACTATGGCCTACATCACACTGATTGTGACAACGAAACAAGTGTTGTATCGACTTAAGAACAGCCAGCGTCAGAAATTTCTTTGTGTGCAAAAAATGAAACCGCAAATTAAAGTGGGTCTGAAAGTGTTGAACAGCCTCTTACATCGCCAAATTCAGCCACACACTCACACGCCAACAAAACGGCGTCCTCGGCTAGCAGCATGTTGGAACGCCGGATGTAAAGAAATGTACGCAGGGAGTCTGACTATAGTAGGTATAGGTGACGCTATATAGTTTCATAAATGTGAAATATTGTTACAATTTTGGTTCGTTACTCGATCGTTTGAACCAGGAATTCTGTGGCCAGAAATTTTTTTTTCGATATAAAAATGTATAGGATGAGTCCTTTAAAAGAAGCGCCGTGGGACATGCGTGTAACGGAGCGAGGGAATGTGGAAATATAGACCACGGGGCCTCTTTTGAAGGACTCGCCTGTAGAAGACTCGAGCCGGCGAGAAATCTGCTGAGGGTGACTCGCACTGCAGCAACATCCACCACGAACCACGGCACAGTAGACGAGAGTGGTCGACACTTTAGCTGCGCCGCGCAGTTGTTTACACTGGCGGTTATTACTGCAAAGCGCACATTAATCACCAGGGTAAACAAATGAGCGAAAAACCTGTTTGTCGTCAATTACCTGCCACAGCGGTAGCAGAGGTTTAAAGGAAGCGAGGGAAAACAATTCCCCAGGCATGGAATTATAACTTTTTTGCAGCAGCTCGCGAACGCAGGGTCCCGAGCACGACCTCAGCTGTCATTTTTCAAAACGGTTGCATCGCGGTTCAGAATTATCGCTGGTGCTGGAAGGAAACGTCAAGCTGCTTTCCCCAACGTGCTACTGTACTCCGCCTAAGGATGTTGAAAAAAAATCTATATATCGAAATGACGATATCAACGATATATCCACATAAATCGTCGATATGTTTATAAACATTTTATCAAAATCAATATCTTTTTCCAGGGATCGGAACTACATATTTTTAAAATGCTCTTTTAATGAGCCCTTTTTAAAATAAAAAAATTGAATAAAAATACAATGTTTACTTTGGTAACATGCACCAAAAACAGGCGCCACATCTTTCTGCAATGCTTCGTGCCCTGAATATGTAATAACCTCATGTAATTTTACATTTTTTAGTCCTTTAATACATAAAATATCTGATACCGTTGTGCCAAAAATCTATTTTTTCTATCGATATATCGTTTTGAAAAACTATATTTTTATAAATTAGCAATACTATATATATCTTATATCAACATTACTAATTTAGCTCGCATTTTACGCATAGTTCTATCGAGAATACATACATACCATAAGAGTTCATATGTTAACAAGGAACACCCGATTTTTACGAAAAAAATTCATGGCAAGTTGTATTTCATAACACTTTAGCTCAGGCCCACTGTCATAAATGAATGATATGCGTGTTATGCATTTTAGGTGTAAGCCAGCGAATCACAGACGTACAATGTTGGAGAATTATTCCTCATTGGTAATGGCACGAGTATTTCGCGGATTGAGTCGGCAGCAAGCTAGAATGGTCAACCATCTATAAACTCGATATATTATGGTTAGGGATAGGAAAATTTCGCGAGTTCAATTACCTCTAGGCTAGACTCTTCCGTCCTCTGCATACTGGAGCATTAGCTGTGTTTTCATTGGCTGTTGCCCCACACATGGCAGTTATGGGATTCGCAAGGTATTTCCTTGCAAGTCTGCTATAGGCTCAGAGGCGTGCAGGGTGAGGCTAATAAACTGTGATCCAATTGCGAAGGTGACTTCACTGTACACGTATTTGACGTCTATCTTGTCCCGAAATGAATTCGCGAAATTTTCCTATCCCTAATTATGGTTTGTTTATTGGTTGTTGTGATCAAGTGAGACCTCTGTGCAGGACTGTTCAACACTCACTCACACTACTGCTTCCTGCTTATTACTGTCTCATAGTTAAACTGGGAGTGTCTAAATAACTGTCGTCCAATAACAACTCTAGCAGAAAAGAACAAGTGTTTGGAGTATACGTCACCTCCGAATGAATTCGCGAAGTACTCGTGGCTCTACTCATTGGTCAGTCAAGTACGAAAATGTTTTCTTATAAAGACACTCGACCAATAAGCGAAAGGAAACTACTGATATGCTTTAGAGTATATAACATGCAACAATTCGTGAAATTCAGGTGTTCCCAATTATAACTTCCAGGTACCTGCAATATTAGTGTTATTTTGTTGCTGCACACTGAAGTCTAAGACGGACAAGATGTTTCTTGTTTGATATAGTGGAAAGAGCCCGAGCAACTACTAAAATCAAACATGTAACATCCTTTACTTTCACTCGCCGGTCACGCACTAGGCAGCCACTGTTGCCAACAAAATGTATTCTACGTGATATTCCTTTATGGAGTACTTGCACGTATATATATATATATATATATATATATATATATATATATATATATATATATATATATATAGAGAGAGAGAGAGAGAGAGAGAGAGAGAGAGCTAATTTTTGTTTAATGTGCTTTTTCTTTCAAGTTTAAAAGTTAATTATTTAACAGTTAAAAAATTATGAATAAATACATTTTCACAAAAAAAAAAACACTTTTGTATCGCGGCAGTAATCTCTAACAAATTGGCGTTAAATATTTTTGTTTGAAACATTTATTTGTGAAAATTGATGCACTGAGAAGGAATTTCTTCAACACCAATACCCCATTTAAACTCCGTGACTGAAAATGTACCAAATCAGTAGGGATATGAAAAATTAGCGAGTTCAATGACCTGTACGCTAGACTCAACAGTTATGTGTATACTCCAGTCTCAGATGTTTGTTCATTGGCTGCTGCCCCAGAGAATAGCATGTGTTACTTCACACCTGGCAGTATGGCATTCGCTACTTGCTTCCTTGTAAGTCTGCTATTGGCTCAGAGTCTTGCAGGGCGTGTCTAATAAACTGTTATCCAATTGTAAAGTCAACTTTAGTGTACACGTGTTTGACGTCTATCTTGTCCTGAAATGAACTCGCGAAATGTTCTTATCCCTACAAATCAGTGTCTGTACACCGAGAATAAAGTTTTGTTGAATCAAATAAGGGTTGTTTGGCGCAACCAAATTAATTATTTGTACAGAGGTAGTGAAATATTTTGTTGTTGTAACAAAACTATTTTGTTGTTCTATTTGTTTGCCCCAAACAAAGATTTGTTTGGCTCTACGTTCATTAAATTCTGGACATCGTGCGGAAATAAATATTTCAAGTTTTACAGCTTTACATTGTAGTTTCCTGTTGAACTTGTTTTATTACGATGTTAAAAACGTTATTAAGCACCAATAAATACACTAACAAAAACTCTTACTATCCTAATTGTCACAAAAATACAAACAAAGTCTCGAGCTGTGTTTTAGGGCGAGGGCAATCTAATGAGTGGCCAAGCAACAACAAAATATTTTGTTGGCAGTCTAACTTCCTGTGGTCCAACACAGAGGTTTTGTTTATTCAAACATGTATTTAGTTAGATGAACAAAATTTATTTTGTTGCTTTCCAATTTTTGTTTACTACAAAAATATTTGTTGGGGCAACTAAATTATATGTTTGGCCTTATGCAAACAAATATTTTGTTATATTGGCCTTTCTGTCAGTGTATAAGTACAGTGAGAAAGAACGGAAGGTATTTTTTCCGTACATCAACGGTAGTTTACCTACATTTGTTCACGAAAGAGTGAAATGTTAACGGTATACTGAGCACTTTTGAAAGCCCTGCTTAATGTATACTTGTATGCACAATGTGTATTATTCCGCCATAAAAATTCACACGGCAATAGGCCTGATCACTTTATTCACGCGTCGGTCAAGTGAAACAGTGGAAGTATCAGCAAAGTAAATATTTTACAAAATTGATAATTCTTACACTTACACGCATTAAAAAAGAAACTTAACGCAAAACAAATCATTTGAGTAGTCACAAATGTTTACCCAATACTTCGAATTCGGCGTTAAGACGCGGAACTACATTCCCTTCGTCATTGCCAACTTTACTGCGCACATGGCCCTAAGTGTGCACGTCAAAATACATGCATTCATGGACAGTGACATTTTTCACAGGTTGATTTTATTTATAAGTGCTCAGTTGACGGTGAACAGCCTTTACTGAATAACAACGCGGCGATGTAAGGAGCATGTAATAATACAAGAGTGTTTGCCCAAGGTGGCGTCCACTGGCTCACAGGTCGCGGTGTGCAGATCGCGCAGCGTGTTTCTCAGAGGAACGCGAAGTTGAGGCTGCTGACGGGAATACACGCAGTCGTCGTCACACTGCAATACTACACATGCGTGGCGGTTCCTTTGATGTGGCCGGCAGTACCCGTTCCCTGATTGGTAGAGCCCCGAGTATTTCGCAGATTGAGTTGGCAGCAAGCTAGGCTGGCTGGTCAGCCCTCTATACACTAGAGACATCGTTTGCTTATTGATTGTTGTGATCAAGTGAGACCTCTGTACAGGACTGTTAAACACTCACTCACACTACTGCTTCCTGCTCATTACTGGCTCTCAGTTAAACGGGGCGTGTCTAAACAATTGTCATCCAATCACAACTTAAGGAGAAAAGAACAAGTGTTTGGAGTATACCTCGCCTCCGAATGAATTCGCGAAATACTCGTGGCTCTACTGTTTGGCTACTGTATACCGCGCAAGTTTCCCTATTGACCGGTTCAACTGCAAGTTTTGTTTTATTTGTTTTTATTTATTTATTATAAAAAGGAGTATATGCTTTTTCACTATTTCAGTTTCAATATTTATTTTCTCTATGATGTTTATGTCCATAAGTCTTAATCTGATTGAAATTTTAATAGGACGGTGTGGCCTACGTTAATTTTCTTTTTGCTAGGGGAACCTGTTTTTCGCGAAAAGATTTCAGGACGGGTTGTGTTTCAAAACACTTAAATTCCGAACCACTTTTGTAATTGGATAATTTGAATTGTTACGCGTATTATCAGTCTACCTCCGAATCACGGACGGCCAGTATCGAAAAAATGTATTTCTGATTGGCTGACGCGTGTAACAGAGTCGCTTCATACAAAGACGACGGGCCAGTAGCCAAAGGAAGATTGCAAGTGTGCACATATTAAACAATAGGAAACTAATAAAATCAACCTATCTTAACCCATTCAGATCCAGTGTACACAAATACGTATATTACGAACGTGTAAGTATTTTGATCTGTACTGTACACTGTGAAATTCAATGGCCAAGGATCTTACCCGTGGGTAAATTTTTTACGAACCGTCTTACTCTTCTAGGTCATAGTTGGTTCATATAACTGAATCCGAACATATAGCCTACAAGCTCATTGACTGTGAGAACAAAACAAGTGGCCTGTTCATTTAAGTATAGCAAGGATCATAAATTGGTATGTCATGGCAGACGAGGTGTTGCTGGGTTCCAACTTTGACACGAGTGGCAGGGTGCCACTCAATCATCGTCGAGAGGGGGGAGGGGCTAGACTTTATAAACGGGGTTGCCAGAGTGTCGGCCATCTTTCTGCCTACTCCGGGTGTCACCGACGGCGCAGGGTGCTGCCGCCGCTGACCGCCTTCCAGCTCCGGTGCGGAGAGACGACAACGCGAGAGGAGAAGATCCACCACGAGGGTATCCTAAGAGGACTTCTCCACGGTGCGGACATCAGCAACCCATTTTCTGTACTAATACAGTGGTCTGTACAATTTGGATAGCTTTCTATAACGAGGTATTTCCCAGATTAATACAGTAGCAGCTTTATTATGGAGCGTTTACCATTGTGATATAATAGTGATTTATTGAGATCAACCTGCTAATATTGTCTTGTCTTAGGGTCCAGAATAGATAATATGTTATATCATTAATTGAGTTAATTACCGAGAGTATTCCTGATTATAAGAGTTACTAAGGAGAGTTATAACGTCGGGGTCATAAGTCCAACTGATGAACTAATTAGTAAATTGTAGCTGCGCACCCAATCTATTCCCTTAGAGACACTTGAGTTGGAGAGGTCAGCTTAAAAGGGTAAATTAGAACAACCTGAAACCGTAAAATTAATGAGTCTGAAAGGGATATCATTATGTTAGAGATCATATGTAAACGTAGTCTATTAACTCTTCTACAATACAAGCTTTAAATATTAAATATATTTTTTGTATCTTTTAAAAAGTATTGTCAGTTAGGACGAAACATGACCAAGTATGAAAAGTGAAGGCTTTCCAAGCTACTTGTAGTTAGTCATTATGGTTTACAGGAACTGCGAAACCGCACATGACAATACACATAGCAGCAGACTAGAGGAAATTGTGTGAAGCAAGAGGAAATGTGTTACAATTCTTGGTTTTTCTGCGGTAGGAATAAGATGTATGTACTGTAGGCCTACATGTTGTGAAACGCGCTACCCTGATCAATTAACTCTTCGTCTGTATGGACTTGGTTATAACTCTCTTCTCGGTGTGCATACACTGGTGTGGTAAATTTTCTCATCCACGGAGTTTAAGTGGGGAATTAATGTTGAACAAATTCCTCTTCAATTTTTTTTTTTTTTTTTTTTTTTAAGAAAACTGTTTCAAGCAAAACTAATTTCTCAAACAAAACTGGCACGATATGAAAAATTTTAATAAAAATGTATTCATTCGTAATCTGTAATTATTTATTTTAATGTTAAATTTTAGAAAAAGTATTAAACAGAAGCTCTGTATCTCAAAATATACGCATCAGATACATAGCAAACTACTCAAGGGTCCTGCACGAATCTTCCCACAGACTTCCCAGCAATAAAATAATAGTGTCGTCGATTGAATTCCCGTAGACAGACGCAGTGCGACGAGAACACTGCACGCCAGTTCAGAGCCTTGCGGTCTTAAACGCGATAAACTGCGTTAGGTAGGTGGAGTGTAGGGGTGTTAGGAGTGATTGGGGAGGGGGGGCTGCAGTATCGCGAGACGCCGACGTCGACGGAGGGTTGTTGTCGGTAGAATACGGCCGCGGAAGGAGCAAGCCGTCATTAGGCTACAGCGCAGTGCCGGGGGGCGTCCTCGCTAAGGAAGCTGCTGTAATTACACGAGGTACCTCACCGCTGCAGGCACCAGGAGACACTTGCCGGTGTGTGGACGCCGACCAGCCGCTCGCTAAGTGCGCCATTAGCCTCCGCCGCACGCCATTGGCCGGCATCTGCCCCGCCCCGCCCCACCACTCGCCCGGCCAATCCCCTGCCGCCCTCCCCCTCAACATACTTTTCCCATCGCTGCGCCTCAAACATGGAGATTTCCCTCACGATAATACAATTTGCATACCAAAACGGTTCCATCGTTCTCAGTTCTCGTACCATGCAGTCGGGGAAGACCGCGTAATTACACCTCACACACTACGCGGAGGAATAATAATCATTACCGCGAAACTGATTCTTGCTTTCCAAATTATTATCATTGAATAAGGTATTATAAAGAGTATATGGTCCGGAGTATATTCAAGCTGGAATGTCCGTACACCAAACGGATGGTTAGTATAAATGCGTAAGTATGTTCCTTACGCTATGTCGCTAAACCGGTCTAAATAAGTGACTCCATATTGTAGGGTCACCTATTCACAAGTCAAGGTTCAGACCAAAGAACTTAAGCATCAGCTGAAATAAGTTAGGCTATTTTATGATGCTTATGGACAGGTACTGGGAAATTTTGCGTATTCTTTTTAGTACAAGATAGGCTTTAAACAAATGTCCATATCTGTTATGTTTGCAATTGTATCTAGGTTTATTAGAAACGCCCAGATGGACAAATTAATTGTGATCTAATGACAGATCTGCAAATAAACAAGAGCGGAATACCATCCCCGTGCCAACTGTTCAATGGTATAACAGAATAAACACTTAGGGCAGCAGCCACTGAGCACAAAGCTGAGGCTGGAAAACAGAAAGAAGCGTGAAGTCTAGCCTACAGGTCGTTTAAAACACGAAACTATTTTGTCCCTACTCGTAGAGATGAATTTTTTATTGTTACGCGCTGCTGCTGGCACTGGGCTGCTATCCGGCGCTGTGGGGGGTGACCCACCTCGACTCTCCCCCCTCGCCAAATCCCGGCAGCACGCTCGTTGCCTTGTTTGAACCTTCTTCTGGCAAGCCAGTGGGTGATTGACAACAGCGGTCAAGCTGTCGCGTCGCTCGGCTTCTGGCTGGCTTCACAGTCCCTCCTACCCCTTGCTGGAGATGCCGAAAAATGTAGCGAAGACACGAGAATATTTTGGAAACTAAGACGCTCGGCGCAACTAGTGATTTAGCGAAATTTCTCGATAACGGCCTATGACACTATAAATACTGCCGCGGTCCAGCGGCCAGGAGTCTTGGCACAAGCCTCCTGGCCGAGTGCGGGAGCGAAGTGAAGACCGCGAGACAACGCCGGCGGACAAGGTGTTCGTGTTGTTAGTGGGCGTGTCCCTCAGCTGAGCAGGGACCTGGACATGTCGGAAGTACAGGATAATGAGGATGAGACTGGGATAGGTGCTGTGAACCAAAATGGGTGAACACATCTTCCCAGTCGTCATTTTGGATAGAGAGGGTGGCCCTTGTAACCCCCCTCCCCCATTGGGAATAACACCCGCAATGGTCCATGGGAGCACTCCCTTTGCACCTACCTCCAGGAATGAAGCAAAAGGAAAAAGGGAACTAGAGCTGCCCAGGTCTACGTCTATAACGAGAGTTATAACAGTTACAAGACAAGTGGCCTTGGTCTTGAAGACCAAACAACACCTGGATGGCCGTGTACTTGGGATCCTGTGGTGTTTGTGCGGGAGGGCTTTGCTCACGTTACTTGTAACATGAGCAGGCTCAAACGCGACAACAGACGACGTACAGTCTGTGCCATGACCCGAGCCAGGGAGGTATGGTCGACGGGAGTACCAATGGAGGAGGTACGGACCGATCAACCACGGGAAACCGAGGTTGAGAGGGAAGTCTTCCTCTATAAGGTCCTCACCAGGAAATCTGAGGCAACACCTGAGGAAGCGAAAACCGATGAAATCGACTGGCCGAACGAAAAAAAAATGGTTGCTGTCGCAGTACAGACATGGCCTGCACAAGCTGACCCGGACGACCCACAGTGGTTGTACAACGAGCTCATCAGGGGAGCAATGTTAACTAAACTGGAGGACCCAGCTACGTTGACATCTGCTCTGGCCCTTGTGATAAGAAATATGGAGAGAGGGGACAGCGTCCTGCTCCCAAGAATGGAAACAATAGACAGGCTTGTCGTCGCCCAGGCAGGCCTGCCCACCAAACCTTCAGAGTTAATCACTCTGCTGAAGGAATGCTATTGGCGTAGGGGCGAAAGATTCAACGAATCTGACGTCCTTCAGGATGCCATCCGTACATACGGGAGGCGTACTTTCGACTACAGTAAGCCCTTCAATGGGTACACTGTGGTCCGGTACTAGTCCTCCAATCCCGGATGGCACTCTACCAACAGCTTGAAAACGCCACACAGAATGTGACATGCCCCTCCCTTGGGAGGGGCCTGGCTGGGTGGGGGGAGGATCTAGGGGAGAAAAGGTCTGGGAGTTTAAAGACTCGTGGCCTTGGATGTAGCAAATTTGGAAAAGGAGAAAAGGAACTCTTCCCCATTGAGCCTTCAGCCACCTGGCCAGTCAAAAATACCGGCTAAGACAGCCCGATAAAGACCGGATGTCATTTGAGCACAACTCAGGCATCTTTTCACGAATTTACAAAGGTGATTGTACCTGTATGTAGTATGCAGTTGGATAACAAGCAAAGCGAATGAGCGCAGCGTTGAATATGTATGAGTATGTGTGCATGAGTGCCTATTGAGCAGCAGTTTTGAGTGTAGATACAAGCTTTTTGCGCCCGGGGGCAAGGTGGTGGGGAATGTTTCTGGTTACCGGACATCCCCCAAAACTAAGTCCTACACAACCTGAGCGCACTGAGCCGAGATGGCAGTTATGGGAATACCGTCATGCTTAAATTCAATCGAGAAAGGATATCCGCAGTCGCGGAAGGTAGTTAGTTAGTTTGAGTGAGTAGATTAGAGTAGTTTTCATTATTCAATTTTCGGACAGCATGGCGGTGTCAAAATTGCAAAGTTCCCGGTGGTACCTGAGATCAAAAGAGCCGATTTTAGCTTTTGTTTGAGGGGGCTGAAGTATTCTGGATAGAAAGTAGAGCTCCAGGTATAACCTTTTAATAGGTATCGGCCACATGGAGGGGAGGTTTGGAGAGGCCAGCGCCGGTTCCACCGGGAACTTTGTGAATGGGCGTGAGGGTGTGGAACCCAACGTGTGACGGCTGCTGTGCATGGGGGCGCTCGGAGAACTCTAGAACATTGCGGACTACCGGGACATGGACTAAACTTAGAAGGGATTGAATGAACATGTAATACGAATTTTATTGTAAATATTGTAACTGTTAAATATGGAGACATAATTAATAAAACAATCAAATAAGTTTCGATACACTGTCTATTGGGACTGATTTTTAATTATTTAATTTGATTGATTTCTTTGAGTTGATTGTAAATTGTATTACTTTAAGTCATTAATTGTAAACAATAAGTGATACCAGTTTATTATGAGATGTTGAGACGAGAGAATTTTGTTTGTAGTTAATGTAAATAAAATTAACTCTTTTATTTAATTAATACCTCCATCTCTTAACGAACTTGTTTTTAGCGCACTGAATTTCGAGAGAGAAATTGTAACATTATCAAGTGTTACAAAGCTTGCCAATATTACGAGAGTTGTGAAAGACAAAAATTTGTACGTAACAGTACCGAGATATGTCAGGTTATATTGATTACATTCTTAATGATGCCAAAGTGGGTTAAAAAGTTATAAATACGTCACACTGATAACATGTGAGGGTACAAATCGTGTAGGTGGAATGGTGTCGTTGACAAGCAGTGATATTTCCTGTCTCCAGCATGCGTGATTGCTTGGTGAACGCAGAAACCGCAGACGGCTGGCTCAGGTAGTGCGGCACTCACAATGTGTACGGCTGGAGAAATACGATCTCGAAACAGAGATGAGCTGGAGCGGCGACTGACCGCAGCAGCACTGGCGAGTCCTGGAAAAGACGGCGAGTTCCGAACTGATTTCAGTGCCGCTCCGACTGTCGCAACGACAGCCTCCCTGGAAAGTGGCCAGGTCCTAGCACACTGTGCTTGGCAGCCGCTCATACAGCGAACTGCACCCGCAACATGCTGCAACGTCTTTAGCCAATCAGCGCTTGGTAACCTGCTCGCCAGCCGGCAACACAGCCAATAGAGAACCTTCTGCACCACGCGATAGCTAATGAGTATAGTTCTGCAAAATTCGCGTTACTTTGTGGTCACCGACTAACTCCAAGACGATGTATGCTCGTTTGACGTCTCTCATTGGCTGACATCTTGTGTGGTACGTCACAAGGGCGTTTTTAGTTAATACTTAAGGTTTAGCGGATGAGCAATAGTAGTAGAGGAGGATGGGAATTCATTGCAAAGATCAGGATTGGGATCGGGGATCCGGAGGGACCCGGCCGACCGCCATTTTGGAATATTCCAGTTTTACCTAAAGATCACTTCAGAAATAGATTATTTTACCCAAAATAAAATGTTTTTCTCAAGAAATCGCATGTTTGACAGATGGTAAGAAGGTTTGTGTTGCAAGTTGGTCTGGACTAAAATTTTCTTGGTACACTTGGGTTAACATGGATGGTATAGTTGGTAATGTTGGGTAATAAGTTTTCCAGTATATCTATCTTGCGATTGTTGGTGTATGTCGAATTGTGTGGACAGTATGTGTGCGTCGGTGAGTCGTGTAATGCTAAGGCATGCTTGAGTTAAAGTGTTTGGTATGGGTGGTCAGTGAATTTTTGAATGGTGTCAGTTTACTTGGTGAATGATATGAGACGAAGTTGATTGTGCCAGTGGTATGGGCTGTATGTATGCTTTGTATGGTCTGTGTGAACGAATATATGAGTTACGCTAGAGTTGTAGTGGGTGGTATGGTTGGTAGGTATAAGTGGTGTTGGTTGGTAGAACAAGTAGAATGGGTATTATGTTATGGGTTGGCCTCAGCTGTATAGTTGCTTGGTACACCTGAGTTATGATGGATGCTGTGCTTGGTGTATTGGGTGGTGCAGGTGAATAGTATTTTATTTTGGTCATAGGAGATGGGGTGTTGGTATGACTTGGGTTATAATGAATGGTTCGCTGGTATGGTGGTATAGTGACTAGTATATATTTGGCTGGAGTCGATCTACCAGTAGTGCAGAAAGTATGAGCAGTACGTAAAATTTTTGTAAGGTCAGTGTGGACTGAATTGTCGAAATCTACTTGAGTTATGATAAGAGGTATGAACGATGAGTATATGAATTTTTTATAATTTTGTAATATTTTAAAAATAATTTTTCAATAATATGAATTTTTTTCGAATTTGGTTGGTTTTTTTTTTTTTTTTTTTTTTTTTCGGAATTTTTTTCTTGACTGGGAAGGGGATGGTCGACACTTTTAGTGATGGTTAAGAGTCTGATGGGTGAATTAATACACTAGCGCCATCTGGGCGTTGGAAACATTAAATCCAATATGTAGCCCAACGAAGGTAAAATACAGCCTACAGTAATGTATAAACTAATGACAAACTAAAAAAAATCCTTAAAGATCGAATGAGTATATGCTAGCAGGATCGAACAAATTTGAGTAATTGGTGGAGGCCTGCCTACTAATTTATTAACCATTGTGAAACATTGGTGGTGGGCGTTGCCTTTGGAAATTCAAGTTTTTTAATTTTTTTTGTGTTTTTTAGAATTTTTCAATAATTTTAATTTTCTACATATTTTTATTAATGCATGTTTTATACATATTTGAGAATTTATATATATATATTTATTTATTTATTTAAACTTTTTTTTAATTATTATGATTTTTTTGGGATTTTTTTTGGGTTTAAGGCCAAGGTCTTCTCCTGGATCCAACATGAAGGTTGGGTAACCAGAATAACAAAGCAGTAAGTCAGGAATCCAAGATAATGGTCGAACGAACCTGAGTAATTTGGAAACAAGATAGTGGTCGGAGCCCTGAGCCGAACCCTGGCCCTGTAAAAATAGGCAATTTTAAGGGAGAAAATGAAACTTTAAAGGGAAAAAGGGAAACGTTTAGTTAAAAATTTCGAGCCAAAAATGAACGAAGGTTTTCTGGGTCACTGATCCCGGTCACTTGTCCATCTGAAAATTGACTTTTCTGGGGATCCCCCCCTTTCATTTTTGCAAAATGGGGAGAATGGGGAATTTTTAAGGAAAAAGGAAAATTTTGAGGCTTTTTTTTGGGTTAAAACATGCATTTTTGAGAAAAACAAGTGATTCTTGGTAAAACTGGAAAATTCCAAAATGGCTGTCGGCCACCGCCTTCCGGATCCCCGATCATCATTCTGAATCCTTGTCATGAATTACCATTCTCCTACGACTTAGCAACCAATCTATAGTGAAGCGGTAACACTGTTCAATGACACCGTAAAGTCACTAGTAGCCAATGAACTCACAAATTGGCTCAGACAGGTATAGGTTTTTCGCGAAAAGATTCAAGGGAAGTGGATCTCAGCTCTAGTATTTTGGATTGCAAGTAGTCCTGAAATATTTTCGCGAATAACTGGTGGCGCTAAGTACAGGGCAGTGAGGTTTAGCATGTTACCAAATAATATAGTCCACTTACGGTTACTTATAACTTTTCTGAAGCACTGTTAAAGTTCTACTTCCATGATATTCCTCTGCTTCGTGCAAACAAAGCTTAACTGAATCTATAAAATCACACCAAAGGGACAGCGTACCGCATTCGTGGCCACTAAATTTAATAATATTTTGCGCAAGAACTATTTCTTATAGGTTATTCAAGGTAAAGTGAGCACTTTTAAAGCTCTCTCAATCGGAATAATAGTCAATAAATATATTTTATTGTAGTTCTAAACGTTAACTTCCGAGTGCAGTGGAATATACACATTGTGTTCATTACTTACTTAGCAATATTTGTCTAAAAAGGTGGTTCAAGGATAAAAACTGGCTGAAAGAAAAAAGTGACTTAGGGTCTCAAAAGTGCTCACTTTACCGTGAACAGCATATACTAGGCATTACTAACACACCTGTTTTCTTTCTGTCTGTTCTTATTAGTTGTGAATGAAATATTGTCTTTTTTTTTTTTAATACAATGTAAGTAAAAAATTTATTTGACCAAAAATAAGGTATACCTACGTTAACAGAAATATAAAATGCTTGTGATACATGGCATACTTAAGAAACGACTGAACATGTCATACATGGGGTGATTTTTCAAAGTTTTGTATCAAAAAGTGTGAAGAAACAGCGAATAGACGTGAAGAAACAACGAATAGACTATAGCGCGAATTTCGAACGTCTCTACTAACAAGACACACATCCGTACCTGAGAAACTCGCGCTGCCGATCAGAGAATGTGTGTACTCGAGTGAAGAGCGACGCCTGGAGAGGCAGAAATGTGGCCAGTGGATATCATAAACTGGAAACAGCCGCAAACGCAGGAATGTGCAAAATCTCACGGTATAGTTATGTCTGGCAGACTCGGTGGGGTTGCGGCAACTTAACAGCACCTCCCAAGCTACACGGGAGAATCAGTAGGAATCCAGCATATCGAAGAAGACGGGTGGGAATTAGAAGTGAGCTGGACACTGAAAGGAAAGGACGTGGACGCAGTCGGCGACAGTCTGTCCCGGCGGCCAACAGCCAAAGGAAAGCTGCAAGTGTGCACATAGAATATTAAAGTCTAGCACCCGCTTAAGGTGGCCGCCTGGTTGACGAAATTTTGCACGTCTGAGGACCTCTAAGCGCAGGAGCACTAGGGGCTGTGTATCAACTCTCTCATCGCCTCTACGCTCAAAGCAATGAACTAGCGTGCAACCTTGCGGTCGATAACGCGCTTCCATGAGACTTTCAGCGGAGACTCTAACATTTTATGACGTAATAATAAAAATAAAGGTTTGATGCACGTCCCTATTCATTTTTTAATGTTTTGTATCGGAATGTTCATTCCCAAAAATGCCCTTCAAAACGCACGTTTGAGCCATTTTCACTATCAAAATAACAGAGAAATGGAGGAAATTAAAAGCGTATACAGACGCGTATCGTTCCTTAAATGATACTCGAAAGGATACCTCACAGAGACAAGTTGGAAGGTTTTTTAATAAAACGTTTTCTGATGCAGCTCTGCACATACCATTCGGCGGCCTTTACAGACAGCCACCTTAAATATTTTCACGATAAACGGATGGTCCTAGGAATTGGTGTCTTTACAGTTGGGTGCTAGAGAGAGCCCTTGTCCTTCGTTATATCTTCTGTCTGTCTTCCTCATCAAACCTCAACCCTTAACCCCACGTGCCGCGTCATAATTTGTATTTCACGTGGATTGTGTCTCATACTTAGTAAAGATCATTTCATGGAATATTTGTTGGGCTCCTTAATGATCCCATGGTTCCCGAGTACCATACCCCGTCATGTAATATTATAACAGTCTGCCCCTGTCAATGGAATCCCCACGTCATCTCGCTTTTATGTGCTTACCTGCTCTGTGTCCCGGGTCGCGCCGCGCTTAAGACATCATGGGCGCTGGGGCGGAGGTACCGCAATCATGTTGAAATCCCCAATAAAGTGGAGTTATGGCGGACGCTCTCCGCGGAACGATAATGGCAGGATATAAAGGAGGAGGGATGGCGGCCTGGGAAGGGTTGGAAAGCTGAGGGCGAGCGGCAGCCATTACTGGCAACGGCTACTCCTTGAAGGCCTTGCGCCCACTACGGCGGTAAACCATCTTAACGAGACGAGACCCTGGTAAGAACGTCAACAGAGATTACCCCCCCCCCCCCCCCCCCCAAACCACGGGCCAGGCCGCACCTCACCCCCTATCAGAAGAATATTCCGTGGCCGCCGCTCCTTTGTGGGGGTCGTGATGGATGCTTGTCCCTCGCGTTAGGGGGTCGGTGAGCTGAGGGTGAGCCACGATAAAAACCCCCTCTCTCTTTGTTGGGACCCCGAGACGAATCTAAAATATCAGCGAAATGGTGTTTCTTTCTCGCCGCCACCTCTTCTTCACCTCATTTCGGATTTCAAGGTGAGGCTTTGAGATGGGGGAGCGGAGGGACACGGAGGAGAAACCTTCTTTGTCGCCGTGAAGTCGGGGGAAATGTTATTATGAAAAATCTTGTCGGGGAGGACGTCGGGTCATGGGAAGTTCTTCCCATGCGGCCACGAGAGTGCAGCTCCTCCGGCTCCAGAACACAGGCCTAGCGCCCGCCCGAGGTCTCTAGAAGAAGGGACCTGGGACCACTGGCTGACGTCACCAGCCAGTAAAGCAAACTACAGTTGATAAACAGCAACAGCTTCATCACTTCCTCCGCTAAGAGAGGTGTTATATTTGTGATGAACAACAGATTAAAAACGCTCTCTCCCTGACTTACAGCACTTACATCTATCACCAGTACAATGTAACGGGGAGCTAAAGAGAACTGAGCTATCCGCCGGAGCTGTATTTTACACTGGATACAATGAGATTATTCTTGTAATGCTTACTGGAAGTATGTGACGTAATGCGCATTGTTCTCTTCTCTCCCCCACTCAATCAGCCCCACCTCAAATGTGTCTCTACTACAGTAGAAGAGTTTAAAGGTTGGTAAACTAGCAAGGATACGTAAAACACAAATCCCCGCAAGTAATTTAAATAATAAATAGTCTGATATTGTTTTAAGTGTTTGGGAATATCACTTTTGCCCTCACATTTATATTCAAAGTACGCACCATGTTACTATTACCAGAATTAAATCCACTGGTTACGACTTAGCAAGACAAACGTTCATGTACACACTAAATCCGAATCAGTGAGAATTTCAATGTTTCAAGGAGTCAAACTTATCTGACTGATTCAACAGTCACTTCAGTGAATTTAACTGAGGAATCAGTGAGAAATGACACATTTCCTTCACTTATTGATTCAGTGACATTTTCAACCGATTTATCAGTAATTCTTTTCACTGTTTACTCAGTGGTTTATATTTGACTGATGGATCAGTTAAACAGCGTGTAAAAATGGCCATGTAACAACGTTCAAAAATGGCCGTCAAACAACGTGTATAAATGAAATAACAACGAATAAACTAATAAAACCAACAGTGTTTCGTTTCTCAAAACGCCATTTTATGAGATACTATGAACACTCAGCATTTCATTCCGTTCTTACGTATTTCATTTCATTTTCAATTAATCGGCACAGCGCTCTGTTTGAAGGTTTAAACTGCATATAATGTGATGAGTGTACACAGATGTATGCTATTCGTTTTAACAATCCTAACGGTGCCAATTAAACCAAAAACGAAATGTAAGAGCATACTATTTAAATCTTCACGATCTCGCGGCGAACTATAACACACGTTTTCCTCTCACCGCTTTAACCTTGGCGTGGTAGCGCCCACGGTAAGGTAACGGCCTAAAGTGGGAGGGTCTGCGAGTTTAACCTCGGCCCTCTCCGACATTTTTTTTTTTACTTTGTTAAAATTACGGTAAATTGCGCAATATAAATAGTAAGCAATCGTAAACATGTTTATTTCACGTAATTATTTGGCTAAATTCTATAAAAATAAATTTAATTCGCCAATGTAGTCGACCGTTACTTATTCAATCGGTAAAATAATTTCGTCACTTGTTCAATCAGTGAAATTTTTTCATTGAAAAAATCATTGATTTTCCACTGATTCTAAGTTGAGCCATTTTCACTGATTCAGGTAGTTGAATTTCACTGCGAATCAGTGGTCTCACAACTTTATTCAAGCGTCTGTCAAGTGAAACTGTGAGATCATTTTTAAAAAAATTAATGTTTTACAAAGTTTACAAATTCTTACAGTTATATGCACAAAAAATTTACAGCTAAGCAAATAATTTAAATATCCTCAAATGTATACCTAACACTTTTAATTGAACGCTTAGATGTGGATCTACTTTCTCGCCGTCGTAACCAACTTTACTGGGCGCTTGCCAGCCATAGTGTGCCCGTTAAAATATAGGGTGTTAACGGCAGTGACATTTTCAAAGGTTGATTTTTCAAAGTACTCAAATAACCGTGAACAGCCTACACAGGCTGTTCACGGTCTTTTGAGCACTTTTGAAATAAACCTTTGAAAAAAATAATTTTCCTTTTACCGCACATATTATGCTATCATACACACTGATATGCAGGCTCTCAGTCAAGTTGGCAACGAATTAAGCAAAACAGTTCTAACACTTGATGTTCTATTGCGAATAGATACAGTGTTTAAATTTATTGCAAATAAAACTGGTTAGTGCGCGATTATGCAAAATAGTAACACAATAACTTTATAGACAATTTCAAGTTTTCACTTCACTGGAGCGTGAATTAAGTGGTGATGTCCATTGCAATGCAAATTGTATGTACAGCGGAAGGGTACAACATGAGAAAAGTAGATCTTAAGCAGGACTTTTGAAAGTGCTCGATTAAACGTGAACGGCCTGTAGATATGTTTATCTCGGACTTTCAGTTAAACGGTTATTTGATTCGCTGTTTTCAACCGTTCTTAATTCAACGCTCGTTATTTCCCACTACTCTTATTTTATTTTTCCTTCCTCTCTTTTTTCACAAATCACTCGTTATTTTTATCCCCCCTCGCTTTCAAGGTCCTGCTTTGACCGGTGTGCCTGTTAGGTTGGCAACAGTTGCGGTTAACACCTCGCGGAGTCCTCTCAAGTCGACATTAACGTCGTTGCCATGTTACCGCCCCTGCATCGCTGGTAAGCTCCGGACAGCAGCTGTTGAGTGTCCACTTTCTCATGAACCCGAAACTCACTGTGTTTCTCGTGTGACGCCTCTTCCTCGCAGAAGCCTTACCTCAAAGCCGAGGCGTCGGTTCGAAATAACACATCCTGGATGCGAATGCGTAAGCCATTCGGTCGATGATCACTTCTTACGATCTGTCACATACCACATGTTTGGTTTACATTCAGCTTCGTCTGAAACAAGTTGATGAAGATACGATGTAGCCCTGCTTCTGCAAGTTTTTATAGCTCAAAAATAAATGCCTAAAAGAAATAGGCACAGGCCTACTTATAAAAAACACGTTGGTTGAAACCAATACTATACGATTTCGTGTGCTTACATTAACTAGTGAAACGCTCTGTAATGGTTAGGTTACATATAAATATCGACGTAGAACTAAATTACACTTATCTTAACATTAATTTATTATTAAACTACGTATGCAATAAACAAAAACTTATTTCCTTTCTGTCCATTCGAAGAACCAATGTCGTCAAATATGTTTACTTGTATCTAGTACCGTTCGTTATTTCGATTTCCTACACTCCCCTTCCTATTATACTCTCAACTTCATGTCCCTCTCTCTCCTTCGTTTCCCCTTCACTTCCTTTTTCCTCCCATTTCTCTTTCTACACACACATTAATGCAAAAATACATAACCCAAATGCCTGACTAAGCCAAATGTAATACTTAAGAAACAAAATCATAAGTTAAACTGTGTTAGACCGAAATAACCCCACAATGCTGCCGTAACTCTGAAATATAAGCAAAAATATAAAACGAAACTAAAGTTAGCCACAAAACATAATTTTATACGTGAAACCAACCACTTGTATTCAAAATGTATGATACCCAGAAGTAATATTACATAGTGTAAATTTTACGCTCAGTAGCTTCTGTAAAATAATAATGAACTAGAAAACGCGAAGAGAAATAATTAATTAGAATGTCGTTACCATCCAGGCTGAATAAGTAAGAGTAATGAGTTTACGTATCTGATGCCGCATAGATGCAGTTAAATTTAATTAAATGAACAAAATTGTAAAATCAAATATAAAAATGGTTTCGTTTCCAAGATGAATTATTTTTTCCTATAAATTCATATTCAAGCCATTTTTGTACAGCAATAAAATGAAAAACCATATTGCATTGAAATATAACTGTAGGGGCTAAAAAATAATAAAATTCTAAAATGTTATTTTCTTCTAATATGTTGTACTGCTTTATATTATCCTAGTTCAAATAAGGTAATTACTTTTGTTTATGTAGTAATGTAAAAGTTATTTAATTTTGTGAATATGCATAATTGGCTGTATTACTGTCAACCATATTGAGAATTTTACAAAATTTAATGCAGTTAGTAGTGTACTAGTGCACATTTAGTAAATTTTCCATGACGATAAAATTGAACTCCAGAAAGTATAATGATGCAACTTGCATTAAAATAATACCATAAAATTATGGTTCTAATAATGTATCATACACTGTTAAAAAATATTTCCTTCATTTTACGGAAAAGTGCTGGTAAAAATTTATCCAGAGGTGTCCATAAACTCTCCGTAAAATTACGGACACATTCATTTTCAAAAACGGTATTTCCGTTAAATGTACGGAACCTCTCCGTTAAGTCCCTAGTTAGTTATCTATAAAAAAGATACTTAAAAAAATTTAAATATTTTGTACTTAAGCAAGATTTGAACCCGTGTCAAAATGTCGTACGTTCAAGATCCTACCCACACACCTACAACTCTCACATGATAAATCTGGTATAACTTTGGAATCTGTATATTAGTCACATAAGCTACTTTTTAGTTTCTATTAAAGTTAGTGTATTTTAAGCGTTGCTAAGTGTTACAAACGCCTGTTGCTATGTTTTAATGTTTGAAAGAACTAGTCTTATTGACATGAATAACCTAACTGCCGCAGAAACGATAATTTTCTGGTTACAGTGGTGAAGAAAGCTTCGTGTAGACTCAGCATTGTTCGTGCCCGAAACCCGGAGTTATAGGAAATACGGATATTTTCCGTATTTTGTATTTACGTACTTAACTCCGTTTTTCGTTATTACGGAATGCGTTTCCGATATTTATTTACTGTGCATTTTCGTAAAAATTTCCGTAAATATGCGGAAAAATTTAACGGTGTATTATTCATAAAGCTTCAGTTTACGAGATTTCTATTATAAAATCAATTACATTAATGTTTGGTATTTTTAATAACGAAATTTACATTACAATAATCCCGCAAGTCATTTCGCTATTAGTACTACCATAATGAGTCTATATACTCAACAGACCCACTTTAATTTATGGTTTTAAGTGTTGCAAACAAAAAATCTTATGATGCGTGCTACACTCAAGTCGACACAACAGTTGTTTCGTTGTCACAGCCAATGATCTGTATGTAGGCTATATGTTAGGCTACAGTTATATGAACCAATTATGACCATGACCAGCAAGATGGTTTGCGAATCATTTACCAAAATATAAAATCACTGGTCATTGAGTTTCACAGTGTACAGTACAGACCAAAAAATACCCACACGTGATAATCCAAAATATTTGAAACACACGCAAAAGCGAAGTCTACACCATTGCCAATATCCCGAAGATTTTTGGGAACGCGGGATAATTTTCGTGGGAAATAATAGTCTCGTTATCAATTTAACTCTTTGACGTATTGTTAAGCCCTGCAGCTGGCACCGGCCGCCGGCTCCCGTTATACGTGCCCGGGGTAACCCACCTCACCCTCCCCTCCCCCGGGGCTTACACGCTCGCTGCCTTGTTGCATCCCTTCTCCTAGAAAGCACGTGGATGATCGACTGCGGTGGTAAAGCTGTCGCTCCGTTAGGCTCCTGGTTAGCGTCACGGCTTCCCCCCTCCTTCGGATGGAGATTCCGACAAATGCAGCAGAAGCGCAAGAATATTCTGGGGATTGACACTCGGCTCAACTCAGGAATTAGCGAAATTTCTAGATGACGGCCTACGACACTATAAATTCTGCCGCGGCCAGCAGTCTTTGGCGAAGGCCATCTAGCTGAGTGCGAGCGCGAAGTGTAGTACGGTACCACTGTGGACGAGGTTTTCTTGGTGTGAATGGACGAGAGGGCGTGAAACCCGGCAGGTGGAGGTACCTGTGCTTGAGGGCGCTCGAAGAAGTCTAGAACATTGCGGACTCGCAGGATATGGACTAAAATGTGGGACTGAGTGGACATGTAAAACGTGTTTTATTGTAAATATTAAAACTGTAATATATGGACACATCATTTAAAAAATAATTTAATAGATTGATGCACTGTATATTGTGATTGACTTTTATTTATTTAGTTTCATTTATTTCTTTGAACTAATTATAGATTGTATCGATTAAAGTCATTAATTGTAAACAGTAAGTGATATAATTTATTCTGAGATGTTGAGTTGAGAAAAATTTGTTTGTAGTTATTGTAAATAAAATCAGGAAATTATAATCAACTCTTTTTTTTATGAAGACCTCCATCCCTTAACGAACTTGGTTTAGCCCACTGATTTTTGAGAGAGATAAATTGTAACAATATTACCCCGAGTAAACTGTTAATATCCGATATGTTACAGAATAGGTGACATCATGGTCAGTGCTGTACAAGGTCAGAAGCTAGCACCTAGACAGACAACGCCATTCCCTGGGTAATGCTATTGATGACTGATGTTGACAACCAACTATATTTTAATTGGTTTCTTCTTGTACGTACTATGGATCTACTGAAAACCCTTCCATAGATTCCAATGTGTATGTTGTAAATAAATTCGTAAGTTCCATTCACTCCATAAATTTCAATTTTTCCAACACCTGACACTAACCCTTAATGCTCATTGTGGACCGTTGTCTAAATGTTGCACAGGAAGGTTATATTTGGAGGGTACTGTGCTCTGCGAAGATCAGTATCCAATGATATTCCCCGTAGACAACTGATTAGTAAACCATGCTACTGAGCTACTTTTGTGACTGATTCATATCACTGATCATAGAACACAGAGCCTAGAGCTTATTTATTGTGGTACAAAACAAGTCGTCCTTTGCCAAGTTGAGTACAGCACGCATCAAAATATTTATAATTAGCAACACTTGAAACCATTAATTAATGTGGGAATGAAAGGGTTAAAAATTAATGTGTACTTTAAGGTGTTAATATTAGCTGAAAAGGGATAGGAGAGCATTCAAGTTGTAATTTTTTTCCCGCACAGAGTTGAAGGTGTCGACGAAAGACTGGGAGCAGAAGGAGAGTAATGAGGGTGACGTGATGCGATAATGGCTGCCATGACTGGTAACACACTACCACTGCAGAGGAGAATAATGGCCGGAACACACGACGACCTGGAGAAGTCTGTTGCCGGCCGAGCCTGCGGGGGACACGTGGGGTCGGGGAGATTTCCAATAATTAGTGCTCGATAGCATTAATAACAGGGGAGGGCTGCGCAGTTTGAGGAATCCCGTGGCAGCCGGGCGGGAATGTCGAGTGTTTACCCGGAGAACAGAAGAGGAGGAGCACGACTCTCCCAGTCCACGGAGCAGCAGCCGCGTGTCGAGACCTGCAGGGATGGCTTTGGGGGGGGGGGGGGGGGCACCACCCTGCACGCAAGATGGCGGCGCAGGCGGGCGAGCCTCCAGGGGGCAGAAAGCGGGTCACACGACACCTCACTACAGACAGGGGCCCGTGTGTTCTAGCAGGCAGGCGATGCAGTCCTACCTCACTACCTGTTGTCCGTCTGCAGTAGAAGTGACCGCTGTTATCATCTTCACATTGCACTACTTCAGGTGCAAATGTGTGTACACAATGACAAACGAAACAATTCTACCTGGTTAAAATTTCCAAATAAGGTTACACAACACACTAGAACAATTTCTGAGTATTGTGTTCATTTAAATACTTTGGCTTTCCACAGTTTGAATAATAAACAACCTGTGAGTGCAAGGATTCATAAACCATTCAAAAATCATTTTGAAAATTCTCAAGCGTTGATATAAGATACATATACAAGCTTCACAAAGAATGATTTACCATACAATCGTGCACACGCACCAATAAAATTATAAGAATACCAACGTGCGTAGCACGAGGAAAAACAGGACTAGAATAGAAATTGCCTACGGCAGTTTTTACCAAAATTCAACACTGTAATACCTTTCTGACTTTCATTTAATTTAAAACGGCGTATTGTTGTCGTAACCAGCAAAAGGGAAAGAGAATTTAAAATACTGACATGAGCTAAGGTCTGACCACAACGAGAAAAATTCGAGGTGCCAGAAAATTAGCACAGACACCAAAATTTTAATGTAGAATAAAATCAGATAATCGGACTTGTGACGCAGGCGGGGCAAGGTAACATGGCGTGGAAGAGACAGGAGAGAGGAAAGGAATCGAGAGCGATCATAGAGGTCGACTCGGGCGCTGGCGTCGTGCGGGGAACTGCGAGACTACTCGTGGCGCTAGTGTAGGCCATAACGACGTGGCGTTAATGAGATCCATGACGAAAAGTACTAAATTAGCGCACTGATAATGCAGTGAGGTTACGACGTACTCTCACTTCCTTAACTCTCTTCAACATACTACTTTTTTTCCCTAGATTCTGAGGCAAGGTTCTTACAAACATTTTAAATTCAAGGATTTTTCAATTACTCAAATGCGGGATTTCGAAGACTAAATTATACAACTTACCTAGTAAATAGCGCTGTCTCCAACAGTCTTAAGTTGTTATCACCACACATTCAAAATCTGTAAGTAGAGGACCTACCACTTCGCGTTATGAAATGACTTCAAGTTGGACTCCGCCATCTTCTACATACTCGAGCATATATCACTTGTTCTCCTGTTTGACAAAACCATACGGAATTAAGATACGAGTCCTGCAGCGCGTGTCGGATCAACGGAGGTCCAATAAAAAACGTGAAACTAGCACATACTTGTATGCCGTCTACGTTGGTACTGAATTATAATGCGAAACGATACGGTCTTTATCCCTAAGCCAAACATTTTTCAACGCAAAATATTAAAAGTAATATTTCAGACAACAATATAGAAAAACTCGAACATTATTTGAAACAAACAAGTATTTTACCATCACCAGAAACTAATTAATGCAATCAATTTTTCAACATTATTTTTAGGACTTACAGTCCAATTACAAGTTTCACCTTATATAACAGCTCACATGCCAGTCTGGCTCCAACTATCCCAGAGAGGTGAAATGTCTATTCGAAGAATCAAGCCATCATTGGTTACCATACATAGGGACAGGTGGTTTTCGCGACAATATTTCAAGACCAGTTACACTCCAAAACACTTTAGTTCATGTACACTTTCGTGGTTGGATGATTTTTAATGCCCCGTGACTCAAGTGTATGCCCACGAATCATGGACGTTCAGTATCGGAGTACTTTATTCTGATTGGCACAGTCCAATAAGAACGTGTCTTCTCACGTAGACGCGTGGCTAATAACCAAAGAAAGTTGTGGTTGTGGACGTACGATATTCAAGTAGACCTATATCATTCAGAATATAAACCTTTCCGCGAAAAATACACGGCCCTAAGTAACGTAAATGCCAAAAGATGGTTTCACTCATCCAGTGGCGCGTAGTGAGTTTTCTTTTTTTTTTACAGAGTAAGCAATTTCTACTAACAAACGCAACTTCCAGCGTTGATTACCCTCCACATGTATTTACCATTTTATAATACCTAACGTCAATTATAAAAACTGAAACGAAATGAATGTAATAATAATTAAACTGTTTATTATTTTGAGAGATATTACAAAATGTAACACTGGAGGACGCAAACAGAACGACTGCTTACCCTGCCGAAGAAACGTGGTCGAGCATGTGGCATGTTGTTGCTTGCGAATTCGGTTCATCTCTAGTCGCTCCCGTTAGTGGAAATAAATACTAGACAGCAGCACTATGCGTGTACATTGCGGTAGTTAAGGAAGCTCTTTCTCGACTCGGAAACGGGAAACTCAGAATTAGATGTGTTTAAATTTAAAGTTAAAGAGAAAACTATAAATAGTCAAACATTCCCAATATGTATAGGGCAAATATTGCTTACCTTGCGTCTATGGAATAAACGCCACTGCACTCATCGTAGGTTTAGTAACGATGTGCATCCTGCGTCAGCAAACTGCGCATGCATGTTTACATTATGTACAGCTAACGGAGCCCTAATGAACGACTATACGTACTTTTCTAAAATAAATAGACTATATATTTCATTCTTAGTCACATAAAGAGTTTCATTTTGCTTTTCTGTCACAAATCGAAAATGCCAGGTCTTTTCAAATTTTTAAATCCAAACACTTAGAAGTCAAAGACTTTCAAGGACCGTAAGAACCGTATTAAGGACATTTCATGATTTCGTACCACCATGCTCATAACAGTTTGATTAAAATACCGAATCATATGAAAAATAACTTTTACTATAAAAGTTTGTAGTTACTAAAATCATTGTCACTTACGTTAACAGAGTTCGACGTTAGAGTGATGTTTGATCCTTTCATTCAACACATTAGTGTACTACATTTACAATGTTGCAAATAAGAAGCTTTGTAATGCGTGTTACACTTAAGTTGAAGAATAATAGTCTAAATACGAGATGCGTTAACATCCACAGATCCCCTCCCCGAAACAGGCTCGTGTCTCTTCAGCCCCTGGTATTCATAATAGTGTTCTCTAAATGCCTTACTTGAGAGCCGGGATTGTGAACACAGCTACTGGATGCGATGGAGATGGAGATGTAGCACTAACCAGGTGAATGCTGGGAAGATCCTTAATACGTAACCTGGCATATACATGTCCAATTACTCAATAAATAGTGTTTCCTTACTAAGGCTTTACTACTAAAAAAACACGAAATGAATAAAACAATTAATACAATTAACCCTGTCATGCCCACTGTAGACAATCATCAACAAGTTGTACAGGAAGCTTATATTTAATGGGTGCTGTACTATGCGATGTTCAGTGACCAATGACCTTCCCTGTGGGTAACGGATTGGTAGACAGGCCCACCCAGAAGCCTGGAGGGGCAAGGGGGCCTGGATAGGGCCCGACTCGTAAATGTTTATTTATAAAACGAATTATTACGTAAAAATATAATTTCGACACTCAAAACTTAACTATTTTTGCATGGGTAACTATTTATGTTGTTGTAAAAGATCGATTATTGAGGGGGAGAGAGGGTTGGAAAAAAAAGGGGGAAGCACACATTGCTCAGGGGCCCGTAATTTCTCTTGGTGGGCCTGTTAGTAAACTATGCTACCACGCTACGTTATGACTGGTTCCCGTAACTGATCACCAAACACGAAGACTACAGCTTGTTGGTTGTGATAACGAAGCAAGTTCTTTGACAGTTACCCACCTTAATTTACAATTTCAGGTGTTGTGAACAAAAATTTTTATGATAAGTGCTGTACGTAAGTAGACATGACACTTGTTTCACTGTCACACCCAATCAGCTGTACGCTATACGTTCGGTTACAGTTACATGAACCAATTATGACCTAAACCAGTAGGATGGTTTGCGAATCATTCATCCACAAGTAAGATGATTGGTCATTGAGCTTTGTAGTGTGCAATGCAGACCAAAAATTACCTACAGGTGCGTAATGTACACAATTGTGTATACTAGGTCAGAATAGGTTAAGTACATCACGCATCAAAAAAATCTAACTTGCAACACTAGAAATTAGAAATTAATTTGGGAACGCAGGGGTTAAAATATTTTATTTCCATCGAAGGAGGTCATTTTGAAAAAAGAAATGAAGAGAAACACGTTCATCACTGTTGTCCGCGTGACCTTGACAGTTGTACTGGCGATGGAAGTGCAGAAGACCGCACAAATAATTTCGTGTCAGCAACATAATATTTTTGTCATTTCAGTAAAATGAATTTTATAATGTGAAAGGAATCACAGTCAGTCATGTCATTTTGTGTAAGATAATGATTAAACCTCTGTTTCACCTGGGGCCACGGTTGACAGAGCGGTTAGCTTGCTCACCTCCCACCAAGACGGGTCACTCCGGATTTTCGCATGTGGGAATCGTGCCGGACGGTGCTGTTGATCGGCGGGTTTTCTCGGGGATCTCCCGTTTTCCGCGCCCCTTCATTCCGGCGCTGTTCCATACTCATACCAATCACCCTCATCGGCTCTCAAGACCTCGCTGTTAAGAGCCGTCCAAATCTCTTCACTCACTCAGTTTCACCTGTTATGCACAAATGGTTCGCTTTCGTGTCATACATTCAGTTTTAGGGCAATATTGTAAATTTCTGACTAAAGAAAATTTACAATTTATAAACTGTTTAGTATTTTCTGTAATAAAATTTTGCTACTTTTCATAATGTAAAGTTAATATTATACTATGTGTAATAAAATTTTACGTTCATAGTTGGGATTTCATGTCTGCTACTGAGAAAAGAATATTAAGTGGCGGGCAAAAAGTCCTTTGTTGGTGTGTTCGCCTTGGCGAATGTTGTTTGTGGTGAAGACATAATGTAATACTTCAGCGCAGACCTCGCAGTGTACTAGTGGAGCGAGGCTCGTGGAGCTGCAGTCCAGTGGCCCTGAAGGAGCAGAACGTGCGTGCGTGGGGTCGGCCTGTCCTCGGAGCTCGATTGCTGTTTACCAGAACTCATCGCCTTCCACGAGGCCGGGAGAACTCTTCTCTTCGGCGCTGGTAGCGCACCGGAGTTGTAGCAGGTAGAAGAATGAGAAGGGGGAGGGGACTTCGGCGTCTTCCAGCCTCCTCTCAAGACGTCGGTTCCACTTGAACTGCGGGCGGTGACGAGGCAACTTGCTGAAAACATCCAGCCCGTGAACACGGCACTAGGAACAACAGCTTTTTACTACCCCCCCCCCCCCTTTTCGCCTTACCCACGCTCTGTTGTTACAGCCAGCCCAGAAAGGCGCCCCTCTCCCTCTACGCAGACGTGACTGCATGGTAAGTAAGAATGGTTTTCAAGAGGAGCGAACAGAAATAACAAAACCACCCCCCGATAAAGAAGGAGTTGGAGAGGAGCGGGGCCAGCTCTTGAAAACTCTCTCTGCACCCCTCCTCGGCTGCATCGCCTCCATTGTTGGCGGCGGAGAGTGTTGGATGGATGATTTGTGAAGGATGTTGTAACGAAATGGTGTAACATTGACACGGCCACGGCCCGGGGAAAGGAAGAAATGCTGAGGTGGGGAAGGAATGCCGCGGCCGGGAGAATCGAATCGAAGACGGTTCAGAAAGAACTCTGTCGAGATTTTTATTTATCTCCCTTAGCTCTCCTCGAGCATTCGAGGGACCCCGGGGAATGAGCTCGTTAACAATGGCGGTGATGTGAATTGTTCAGTTAGGGTAGTTTTGGATTTGGCGGGCGCAGGGTAGTACAGGGAGACGACCAAGGGAACTAACCACGACACCTGTGCTTGGATTCTGTAACTCAACAACTTCTCGTCTCGATCGAGATCGAGATCCATTTCGATCGGTTTGTGAGATAGCGATTCTGTAACTTTTTTCAAGTCTATCGAAATGGTACGAGAAATTTCGATCGATTTCTCTGATGACTATGTGGCAACATTGGATAGTAATTGGAGAAAATGAAAGTGCATTATCTTGGTAACCAGTTGCCAATCAGGATTTAGATTCTTTACTACTTATTTGTATGTGCACTGATATTTATTTATATTTCAAGTGTCGAGGTTAGTAGTATCTCTTTAGAACAGAGAGTAAGCACGTATTTCATGCTTAACATCTAATAAATACATTTATTAGCAAAGAACATTGCTTACAATCCGTGTGTTAATTTTGATTCGTAATCTGTAACTTCCCGTTATTTTAAATATTAATCTGACAGCGCAGTCGCTATATAAATTATTAGCAGTACACCTCCAGCACGTAGCAAAGTAGTTAACTTAGTGCTATTTGAACTAATCGACAAAATATAGATAATGGTACGATTTTGTACAAATATTTTGAAATATTTTTAGTAGCCTATACACGAGTAATGTGCGTAATGTTAAAGAAAAGTACTTTGTTTTTAAAAAGTAGACATGTTTTAAACCTTCCAACGTTTTATGAACTTACACTTACCCATTTTAATAATTTACACTCATATACGATTACAAATAAAAATTTAGAGTAAAGAATATAATTTATTAACTTTAGCGCTCTCTATGAATAGCAACGTAACTATTACTGATGTATATGAATTACAGGTTAGTTTATGAAACGAATCTATATGCAAAATTACAATATAATCATATAAGCCTATATATATAGTGTTCCAGATCCATAAATACATTCTCGTAACAGAAATGTGTGAATATGCAGCCCCATACAAACTGAAATTTTAAATCTTAGTCAAAAACGGGTCTTATAACCCTCCGCCATGCTGAAATCGACTAACATTTTCGATCGAAATAAGAACTCGATCGAGATACTGGAAATCAATGAAATGAAAGAAAAACAAGTTACAGAACTACATTTCTCATTTCAATCGAAATTTAAGACGATCTCGATCGAAACGAGATGAAAGATAGAGACTCCAGTGCTGATCACAGAGTATTTAACAATACAGAGGCGGAACAGCCACCTCATGACGGTCCAAGACAAGTGTCTAGTGGACGGAGCGCAGAAGAGTACGCTGTGGTTTCCTACAAGTCGAACAGTGTGGCGTGGCCGCACTCTCCTCACAGCAGAAAATCTCACTAGGCTTTGTGTTCGGCGAAAATATTTCACCACCTCTTGTATTTCATAACACCTAAGCCCAGATTAGCTTTTGTGATTGGATGATCTAGGCGTTACGCGTCTTATATGTCTGGCCGCGAATCACAGACGTACAGAATCAAAGTTACCTAATTCTGATTAGCCCGTTAGGAACGAAAATTTCTTCTCACAAACACACGCCGCCAATAAGCAAAATAAAACGGATGTTATGCCTGTAGTGTATTGCAATCTAGCATGCGCTGAAATATTTTCGCGAAAATTTTGATGGCCATGCTAGACTTTAATACCCTACGTCCACAACCACAACTTCCTTTGGTTATTGGCCGCGCGTTCGTGTGAGAAGGCACGTTCCCATTTGACTGGGCCAATCGTAATAAGGAACTGCGATACTTAACGTCCATGATTCACGGACAGGCACTTGAGGCACCTAACATTTAAAATCATCCAACCACGAAAGTATGTATGAACAAAGGGGTTTTGAAGTACAATTAGTCTTGCGATCTTTTTGCGAAAAAACATCTGTCCCTAGTGATAAGTGACATAATTTAGAATCAGTTACACAAAGAAGATCGGTGAGCACTGAGCCTCGCGTTAGCCACCAAATATAATCTTCCTGTGCAACGTGTAGACAATTGTTTACATCGAGTATGATACACATCGAGGTATGCACATATTTACGGCCATCCTAAACAAGCTAGAAGTAGGTCACTTATATCCACTCATTGACTAAAGATGAGGTAGACCGACCTCGCTGGCTACGCACAAACAGTCTCCCTGTCCCGACATTGAACTGCTATTCTGCCAACGCGTCTAGTAAAAACGGCGTGGATTGAATTTGGAGTTAGAACACTGTTTAATAAACAAGTACTTTTAGATGTTTGTATACTTCCTCTAGCCAATTTGTAATGCAGTTTGTTTAGATTCAAATTTGTAAAAGTACTTTATTCATATAAAACTGCCTGTGTTTTGAAAATTGAGATATACACAAACACGTCCAACACTGTTGACCATGTGACTGACAGTTTTGTTTGTTTAGGGTAGGTCAATGTTGGGTACATCCGCGGAAGACGAATAAAAGGTCTACCACATCTTTAGTCTATGTCCCTACAGGCCCACGTCACATCAGACACACTAACTGTATGTTATACAACGTTCATTATTGGCTGGTCATGAGCCACTGAGAGGAAAGATGGACCGGGGATACTCTACCCCGTATCTCCTATACGGCACAAACACTTGAAAAGGATAAAACCTAGCCGGCAAACTCTCTGGTCACGTCTGTGGATTCGACCCGCCCCACAGCTTCTATCGAATTACTTCTTTCTGATAACCACATCCGCCAGCATCAGCCCACCTAGAGATGTGCTCACATCTCTGGCAGGTAAAAGAGCTTCATTACTCGCTCGGATGTAACAATTACTCATTTGTGTTATCAGGAGCATATTTTAGATTGATATTTTGCAGCGGTAACTGTGGAGAATGGAGAACTCAGTTTACTGCAATTCGTAACTCTTGGGCTCCATTCGTCATTGATTAATATTCTCGCAATCAAGAACTTTACTAGCAAGATTACGTCGATCAATACCATTAAAATAGGTTTGATTTATGTGTCAATGAGAAAAAAACGCTGATATTAACTCTGAAATGAAATCACAACTTTTAAAACGTTAATGATGTCCACTTTACTACAAAAGAAACAGAAGAAGAGGCAAGGATATCGACATCGTTCTACCAAGACTCTTTGCAAGACCGACACGTTTAAAAAAGCATAACACCTATGATTCCTTTTGATTGAGGATTCCATGTATCAAGCCGATTTTTTTTATCTATGCTCAGAGACACTGGAAAAAGGCGACAAATTTTTGAACTAACATGTTTCGACAACATTCTACCTAGTTTATCTTTATTATTGGGTGATCAAGTTTTTGAATCCGCTAAGTTCTTCGTAGACCAATCACAAACGTTCTGCATTAGAATATCCGAGTCGTCATAGACCCAAGATTGTTTGTATGGGGGTAATGAAACATTTAGTTGTTGAAACCAAATTTCTTCGTTGTTCTTATTTGGTTTGTTCAACTGAAGATTTGTCTGACTCTACGTACATTAAATAGCTTTGGTTAACAAAAAATATTTCAAGACCAACAGAGATTGAACTTGAGATTACTTCCGGCCGAGCGCTGCGATGTTGCAACCTTTGCTAAAGTGTCTGCTGGAGAAATATGAATGTTTTCGAATAAATGTATTCGAATGCTGGACGTATGCAAAAAATAGTTCAAGTTTTACAGCTTTATTTTTCAGTTCCCACTGGAGCTCGTTTTATTAGAATTGTCACAATTATTTCAAAAGTCATTGTGCTAAACTAGGTTCGTTAAGGGATGGAGGTCTTAATTAAATAAAAGAGTCAATCATAACTTCCTGATTTTATTTACAGTAACTACAAACAAAATTCTCTCGACCCAAATTCTCACAACAAATTGATATCACATGTTGTTTACAATTAATATCTTCAATCAATACAATTTATAATTACACCAAAGAAATTAATGAAATTAAATAATTCAAAATCAGTCCCAATAGACAGTGTATCAGAACGTATTCAATTATTTTTTTTATAAATTATATACTCATATTTGACGGATACAATATTTACAATAAAGTCCGTATCACATGTTATTCATATTCAGTCCCAGTTCAGTTTAGCCCAGGTCCCACCAGTCCACAATGTTCTAGAGCTACCCGAGCGCCCTCGTGCACAGCAGACTTCACTCGTCGGGTATCAGGCCCTCTCGACAAATTCACACCACGAACACTTCATCCGCCGTCGTCTCGCAATCTCCCATCATCGTCCGTCCCTCATCGCATTTAACTTCACTACCACACTTAGTCGAATGGCCGCCAGACTACCAGCCGTTGGACCGCTGCAATATTTATAGGGTCGTAGACCATCGCCCAGAATTTTTTCTAAATGCCGAGTAGTGCCGAGGGTCCTAATTCCGAGAATATTCTAGTACGCCACCACTGTCAGTCAGTCATTCCCATAGCTGCCCGGGAGGGAAGGGAAGCGACGAGGCAGCGAGCGGGTCTGCCTGGGGGAGGAGAGAGTCGAGGTTGGTTACAGCCCAACCCCCCTCCCCTTAAGAGCTGGACCGCACATAACGGAAACTGGTGGCCGGTGCGTGTTACAGGATGTAGCAATGTTTATACCATTATTAAGTATCAAAAATTGCACTAACAAACTCTGTTGCTATCCTAAAATGAGTGACCAAACAAATATATACAGTTGATTCAACTAAATATTTTTGTGGACAGTCCTATTAATTTTAGCCCAATACAGAGGTTCTGTTAATTCAAGCGTGTATTTCGTTAGAATAACAGAATTAATTTGATTACTTTTCAGGTTTTGTTTACTCAACAAAACCTTTTGTTGGAGCAAATAATTATATTTTTGGCCTTATACCAACAAATATTTTGTCGGCTGGAACAAACATTTTTCTCAGTAGACAAATTTGTATTGGTCTCGACATACTGTATGGTTAGAGGCCTGAAGAATTGGCGTATTAATTTTGGGAGAAGCTAGAATTCCAAATTCCAGGGCATTGAATTCGCGAATTTTTCAGGTCTCCATGTATGGGAGTATGGCAGCATAAGTACCTATATACTGGTGAAATAGTCGCTCGTTCCAAGAACTCCAGCAGCACTCGCCAGCAATATGGCGTTACTAACCAACTACATGTCGGAACGCTGTTCGCCAATCAGCACCTGGTAACTAACCTGCCACCCGTCAGCCCAGCCAATAGGGGACCTTCCGTAGCACGCAGCAGCCAATCAGACACAAGGACAGTTTCCAGAGACAAGCACAACCAATCAGTGAATGGCTACGCCCATATCAACGGAATCGCCACACCATTTCGTATCTGTGTATGTATCTACTCTGTGCCAGCGTTGTACTGTTCGTAGTAATACAGTTCCGGACAAAACATTTTTTCGTTTCAACGCCTAACATTATATAGCTACACTGAGAAAAAAGGTTTTTTTGAATCAAATAAGATTTGTTTGGTGTAACCAAATTATTTGTTTGTATAGGGCCAATGAAATATTTTGTTGCTAAAACCAAATTATTTTATTGTTCTCATTTGGTTACCCTAAACTGTAAGATTTAGTTGGTACAAGTAAAGATTTGTTTGGCTCCACGTACATTAAACAGTTTGGGCTGATATAAAAAGGTTTTACAAGTTCGACCGAGTGCCGAACATAGCCCACCTGCATCCGCACGCTACGCCTTAGTACCCTCAGCTAATGTGACAACTGACGACACTGGGAAGATTTCAAATAGATATACTGCAAATATTGGGCAATGTATGCAAACAAATATTTCAAGTTTTACAGCTCTACTTTCCAGTTTCCTGTTGCATTGTTTTATTAATGTGATTATACGATTGTTAAGGATCAATATATGCACTAACAAACACTGTTACTATCCTAATTCTCACAAAAAATACAAACAAACGCTCGAGCTGTATTTTCGAACGAAGGCATTCAAATGAGTGGCCAAATAAATATACGCAGTTGATTAAACAAAATATTTAGTTGACAGTCTAATTTTATTTTTTTTTATTTTTTTGGTCCAACACAGAAATTTTGTTTATTCAAACATATATATTGCTAGGCAAACAACAGTAATTTTGTTGCTTTTCATATTTCGTTTTCTCAACAATTTATTTTTTTAGGGCAACTAAATATATATTTGGCCCTATACAAACAAATATTTTGTTCAATTTTCTCTCAGTGTAACTCTTTCGGGCTCACTGTAATTTACGGTTTCAGTTGTTGCAAACAAAACAAAATATGATGAATGCTGTACTTAAATCGATACAACATTTGTTTCGTTGTTACAGCTTGTGGTATATAGGCTATATATATTCGGTCACAGTTATATGAACCAATAATGAGGTAGACCAGCAGGACGGTTTGCGGATAATTTACCCACGGGTAATATCATTGGTCATTGAGCCTTGCACTGTGCAGTACTTACCTAAGATTACCTACACGTGCGTAATGTACACAACTGTATACACTGGGTCTGAATAGGATGGGCTATTTATTATCAGTGAGTGGAACTGTTAAAGGAAATGGTAAGCAGCCAGCCAGCCAGCCAGCCGTAGGGTGCAACACAGGCTTGCGGTGTGTAAAATAGCATGGAGCGAGCTTACAAGGGCGGCAGCTTGGCCACCCCTGGCGGCCGCTCCGACCCTTGTCTCCTTTTATTTTTAACGTTATAATATTCCCTTGCGATCGACCGCGCCGATACCAAACAGTCAGAACAACTCCAAACCACGGTGATTATTTCGACCACCGTTTAGGGCCAGATACGCCTACAGTTTAAAATGCTGTTTTCCTTAATAAAACCGGAGCTGGGAATAATAACGTTCCGTGGGGAAAGGAAGAAAAGAGTTTTTTTTTAATGATCAACAGTCTGTACCTGAGCCATTCCAGCCTTCGTTTGTGACTTGCGTCGGTGGTCGTCCGCCGCGGACTCGACTGTACACAGGTCACAAGGTTATTGTTCTATTCGGTCACTCAAGTCCAAGGATTAGCTATCCTGCTTCCTAGACGTGGCAACAGCTCAGTTCCTTCTCACTAACCACAAAAATATTCCGCCGCGAGGAATCTTCTGCACGGCCCACGTCTCCCATACGTGATGGTCTCATTATGAAATATCTCAGCAGGACCTACACACAAATCATTTATCTTTCCTAGAAGTTGTTTTATCTGTCTGCATTATCGTAGTGTATTCTATAAGTATTTTAACAGATTGCCAGACTTATGAAAATACCACATCTTCAAGTGAGAACGTGGACTGTGAATTCTCGTCATGTGTGACATCTTTTAGTTTACGTGACTGGTAGGAAGAGGACAATTTTGATATTTCGACGACATGTAGGCTAAGTTTCACTTATACGCATTCCCGAGCCACCGATAGACTATTCGTTAACTGGTTACTGTCGAAGTGGGAAGCCATTTTTACCTCAGACCAGGCACAAGCGTAGGTAAGTACACAGAGCTGCGGTTACTTTAACATGGGCGGAAGCAGATTGGATGAGCGAGGCCTGATTGACTACTGCGTGCTGCGGAAGGTTCTCTATTGACTGGGCTGCCAGCTGGCGAGTGCATTACTAGACTTTGACATGGTGATGGCCAGTGACGCCATTTTGCTAGTGTGTGCGACTGAAGTTCGATTAAGTGCCTTCTCGCACACTGAAGGAGGTCCGGAGAGATTCCCCCTCTTGTTGATGGACCGGGTGGTGAGCGGCAACCCGCTCTGGTGTGCCCTGGAGAGGCACTAGGGACATGGAACCACGGCTAGACCACACGCTTGGTATCTAGAGGGCGAGGGTCTCAGAACCTTATGGTAGGGAGTTTTTCAGCTGTACTTGGGCATTAAATACGGGCTTTGGATCTGGTCAACGCAGGTGCAAAGTTGAGACTTCTGCAATGAGAGAGCGTGATCCCTCTCCCCCACTGATTGGGCAGACGTGGCTAAGAACGTTACGTTAAAAAACAAAAAAAGTACAGTGACTGAGAAGCCCCTTTGTATACTGTATCTTGTAGCCGTGTGACGAGAGTAACTACGAGTAGTGAAGAGATTTGGGCGGCTCTTAATAGTGACGTCTTGAGAGCCGATGAGGGCAATTGAAGTGAATATAGAGCGGCGCCGAAATTAAGGGGCGAGGGAAACGGGAGATCACCAATAAAACCCGCCACAGTACATTTCGTATCTACAAAACCTTTATTTACAAAATAAAAAATACGTAACACATAATCACGGATTGAAAAACAATTCCACACGACCAAGAATATGCATGTCACCAGTAGTACCAACTAATTTCCGATACAACCAAATATGATCACCAAGTTCCATCTTCATCTTCTTACGTGAATACTAGACGCATTAACGAAAGTACTAATTACAGCAGTATTGTCTGCCTTGCCCTCATGAACACGGATCGCCTTGGTGAGAGGTGAGCGTGCTAACCGCTGAGCCACCGTGGCCCCAGTAACTACGAGTCTGCGCGTTTTGCCAGGCGCTGGACGCCGAGGGGCCAACCTCTGCAAGGGTGTAAAGTGTGATGCGGTGTATACCGAGCGCACCCGGCGGGAGCTGTGATGGCCATTGGCTAGAGCAGTTCGCTCTCTGGACGAAGGTACAGGAAAGGCGTGGATGTGGTGGCCGCCGTCTTCACGTCTGGAAGGTTTAAGCCTGGTGTCGTGGAACCGGCCTGCAATGGGCGTAAGGCTGCAATCCATGTGACCAAATGCCGGTGGGTATGTCGTGACATGAAAGGGGAAAGACTATCCCTCCTCGACCCAGCACAGCGAAAACCGGCCTGTGAATGGGCGTAAGGTGGCATATACAACATGACGATCACCCGGCGGGAGTGACCGAGACTAAGGGATAGGACCTCCGTCTCGCTGGGGCTGTGATGGAGTGCAACTGGATAATGAAGTGTCAAGGCTACTGCCAAGTCCTAGTATCAGAGCCCAGCTGTTTCATAGTCACGGAAATGGCCAGATACGAGAAAGACCACAGCCTCTACCGGCCCATGGGTACCCACATCTCTTAGAGGTGCTGCTGGGTGACTCCATGTGCGGGTCAGCAAATGTGCGTAACCCAGGCGTTCCTTAGGCCAAGTATTTTAAGCTGAAAGGTATCTGCCTTCAGGATAGGCTTAACTAAGGCAGATAGCATTGGAGATGGGCTGGTCGACTCCTTTACAGTCAGACCGATGGTGCCCAAAATCAAAGGTTTCAAAGTGAGCAACCCATTGACATGGTAACGGACAAGAGGTGAGGTGCATCGGCGCCTGTGGAAGTCCATCAAGGCCGAGGTTGACACGCATGGGTGCCGGCGAAATGGAACTCGGGAAAACCCACAAGTGTCATGAAAACGAAGGAGGAGCACGCGGTGATCTCCAAGCCAGTGTTAGTGATTCTCCTGCCACCAGCTCACAGCTCACAGATGGAAAGTACTCGTGCAGGCAGAGTGATGAAAATCGCACCCAGGCACAAAGACACCAACACGGGGATCTCCGACAACATGGAGAAAAAGAATATTCCTAGAAAAAGGAATATACAGCAGACAGACTACACAGAGGGTCATAGCTAGGAGAGTCAGGGTGTATTTCTCTATAATAATAATAATAATGTTCTAGCTGTGTCTGGTAAACTACGGTTCAATTGAAAGCGTAGAAGGCGAACGGATGTATTTGAAGACTCGCTTGTCCTGAAACGAAGGGGCAGCGCCTCTCTCCAAGGCGAACCGGGTTCGATTCCCGGTGGGGGTCTCTCTTGGATGTTCACACATGCTGATCCTGCCGGACGATGCCACTGGTCTGAGGGTTTTCTCTGCGATCTCCCATCTCCCCCGCCCATGCATTTAGGCGCTGTTCCATTCTCACCTCTTTCACCCTCACTGACTCTCAAGACCTCGTTGTTAAGAGCTGCCCAAATATCTCAACTCATCTCAACTCCATTAGCTTGTCCTAAAATGAATTCGCGACAGATGTTTAGTGCCCAGTGATTGGTTTACTCAATGTTAGGACCTGCACTGTTGCAGAAACAGTTGCTGAGGTTGTGTTACGACGAGAAGTGAGTTGAAGGTGTAAATACGACGTGTTGCGGTAGGGGAGGGGGGAGTATGTGCCAACGACAACCAGGGGTACTCCAGCCTCCTGGAAAAGCCTCGGCAGGAGATAGCATCTCGCGGTGGAGCAGCGGCCCACGCCGCAGGGGCCCCGAGCCGCGTTTGAATGGGTCCACGCCCGGCTACGGAGGAATGCCCCCCCCCCCTCCCCATTATGGCACTCAGACCGCTTGCAATTATAGAGTTTACGGTGTCTGGTTGCGGGGCGGGGAAGAGGACGATATTTTGTCCCTTCCACAGGGGCCACTCGTCCATCATGATCGTGGCGCCCTAGTGCAGTAACCGCCCATCTCCCGCGTGCGCCGCCACGTATCGGCAAGTCCCTCACCTTGTCGCTGCACTTCACTCACATCGGTTTACACGGAAACGTTTACGTAACGGACGTGTACGTATCAGGATAAGACGAAGTGTTTGTACGTATCGGTTCATGGTCTCGCGTACGTGTCGTGTAGGAACTTCCTCGACGTGTAGACTTGAAGAAAAAGTTGCTATTACGAAATATCGATATTTTATTTCGTGACGTGTTCACTTCCATGGTACCTAGTATGCTACCAAATTATTGCGCGAATATACGAGGTACCTATAGTTTATTCGCGGTTTCTTAACACGTTTTGAATCAAACCTTTGAAAAATCACTCCATGTATGACGGGATTGCTTAAGTCCTAATTATATTACAAATCACAAGCGTTTTATACTTGTGTTAACATCAAAGAATATAAAAGAACCTTTTTTGGTGTAATTGACATTCAATTTATATTTAATTTATAAATTATAATATTTCTTTTATAATCAATATTATTAAAAACAGGGATACAATAGGTGTGTTGGTAACGCCTAGTGAGAAATAGTTCTTACGCAAACTATTATTACACCGAGTGCGCATGAATGTGGTGCGTTGTGCATCTGGTGTAATTTTATACACCTGGTTAAAGTTTATTTTGGTCAGGTTGGAAAGCTTAATGATTTTAGTTTGGCAACTGAAATTTTTCGCCACTAGGTAAGCGCTAGTGTCGCATGTGTACCGTGTTTTCTCTATTTTCTACGTTAAAAAGAAACCAAATAATCGGAATAATTATCTAAAATATTAAATAACTTATTAATTGAGTAAAATCTTTTTTTTTATCATTCACGTAGCTTAAAATTGTTATTAAATGTGAACTCTTTGGAACGCACGAGCACCTAGTGGTGGATTTCCCTATGCCGAACTCTCATATAAAAAAAACTCGTTTTGTTTCTAACCTGAGTAGAATTAACCTTAACTTGGTTAAGCTTTATGATGCGGAGGAATATCCTACCTGGAAGTATAACATCAGCAAGGCTTCAGAAGTGAATGGATTATATTCATGATAGACTGACTGCAGTCTAATTATTGGCCCAATATAAGTACCGAGAGCCCTCTGTTCTTGTCGCCATGTTTCCTCCATACCAACTATGTTGTTATCTTGTGGACACATGAGCGACGTTCTGATGTGTGCAGCCATCGTCGGCAGAGACCCAATCACTTCGCGTTATAATTGTGTGACAGACTGGGCTATGTAATAAGTCAGCTTCGTGCGTGTCATATGACATCCGCTCATACAACACGCTCGCAGGAACTCTAAACCAAAAGCAAACGTGTAGCACTTTGGTTGCTTCATTCGGTGTCGCCGAGTCGAAGAGGAGACTGTGGCAGCTGCCAGTAACAAACTGAGATATGCCTGAGTATGTATACGACTGTCGATTATAGCATGTTGCCGCTTTATAATGACAAATAGCATGGCTTCTAATCAACGGCGTGAAAATTATTACTTGAACTGTCTGTCTACAGAATGTTCCGCAACTCAACAGACATACTTCGGCAGCGTGTTATACAGGTGATTGGCAACAGAAAATGTTATATACACAAGTAGACTATGCAGCCCAATTTCAGAGCTATAGGGATGTAAATGCAATAAAATCCAACAATTGCAATTACCGAATGTCTTTAATGCAACTGACTACATGCATGTGGAATGTCTCACACAAGGTGTTCAAAATGTGTACCATCTGATCGCAAACAGGCTGCGATATGTTGTAGCCTACTATGGCGTGTTGCCACTGACTGTATGCCTGCATGTTCATTTCTTAGTTGATTAGCGGTGTCAGTTATCGCCTGTAGCCACTGATCTCGTGTGTCTGGTCGCCGTCCGCTATAAACCATACTCTTCAGGCAGCTCCAGAAGAAAAAGTCCAACGGGGAGAGGTCTGGAGAGCGCGTCGGCCATAGTACTGGCCCACCTCTTCCGATCCACCTGTGTGGATACTCAGCTGCTGCACCACGCCCATTTACGTCACAGTATCCGTAAACAAACACCATGTCTGTGTACTCTGCACGTGTACACATTCCTGGCATTGGTGTACAACTCGCCTCTACACACTAACAAAGACTGGCCACTCCAGCCACATTAGCAGTGTCTGCTTATGGTCAGATTGGAAACATTTTGAACAGCTTGTGTGGGACTTACAGCGTGAATGTAGCCAATTGCATTAAAGATATTCAGTAATTACAATTTGTGTAACTCTGAAATTGGGCTGTGACTCCTACTTGTGTGTATGACATTTTTTACTGCAAATAATACATATATATAGACACACACACACATACATACGCTGCCGAAGTATGTCAGTTGAGACGCGGAACATTCTGTATTTTCAAACACTCAGTGTTTCGTAACACTACGACGATGGAACGGAAAAAAGAAAGAAAAAACCGTATTGGTTAACGGCTAGTATTTATTCCACCATTCAAAAAAAATAAGTAATTTGCAAAAATGAAGGCAGTTGCAAACTGGTAAAACAATCTACCTTACCGTTTATTACTGGCAACATCAAAATATGAATAAATCCTTGTGATAATAGGGCCTACCAGTCCTAATTGCCGTGTTTCTAAAGCCGAAGTAATCATTTCATTATTTCTTAGGCAACCAAAACTAAGATATATCGCGTATTATTGGCCTTTTTTAAAGCGTAACGTAGACCGCTGATTTTATTCAAGGTTTAAAACATTGTTGTTGGTTTGAAGCGAGTTTCATCACAGTAGACTATGTGTTGGTATTCACAGGTAACGAGACGTAAAATAATTGACTAATTATTTAATGTTTACTACATTACTTTACAAATAAAATCAGACCTACTGAATACTTACCTGATGTTTTGAAAATAAAATTGTGCGTGCCGTAAAATAGCTAAAACTTTCAATTTTTTTTTTTAATGAAATAAATATAAACTACGAGTAGGTACATCTACGGCTGTAGGCCCAAATTCATTTTTACAGAAAACGGAATTTATCTATCAGGGAAAAATATTTCGCTTTAAAAATTACGGTGTTTGGTTTTTCCAGGTACTCGTTCCAGTATTAAGTTAAGGTTCCCGTCTACCTGGAGCGTTTTACTGTGTCTGAAAGCGAGAGCCCAGGAGCGATAAGGGCGACACTACCACGCCTATAAGTGCGCCATCGTCACTAACTGGTACGCAGTGTTCTCGTCGTACTGTGTGCGGATACCTGTGGGATTTTCACTCGCGACGCCATTATTTTATTGATGTAAAGCCAGTACGAAGTTTCAATGCAGTGCCCCTGAGCACTGAGTTCTTATGTATGTATCTGATGTGTATATTTTGAGATGCAGCACTTGCTAATTGGACGCACGCTTAGTAGGTCAAGCGACCGGCAGCTAGGCGAACCATTTAAACGTTGTGTTTGAATATTCATTATAAAGGCGTGACTGAACTACATTCGGAATTTAACTAGGCGCTAATCGTTCATTGCCTACGGTGACTTGAAAATAAACACAAACACCTGTGCAAGCAGTGGGAAATATCCGATTAGATCCCCGATACATTTACTCAATCAAAAGCTCCACTGCCCAGGAAGGAATGCGGGGACGCATTACTCACAAGACGTACCCAGTCTCCAAGGGAAGGTTTACATTCACAAACAAACCAAACACACGAATTCAGGGCCGTTCCTACATAGTTTATTCTACAATACCATATACAGTTTGTATTATTTAGGTTGGAATAGTTCAATGGGATTCACATTTTGATTATGATCTAATACTGCTTGTAATTAAGATGCCTTGCCTTCGTCACTATAGACTTTCATACTAGTGCGTCAGGAACACTCTTTCATTTCCTTCCAATACCATGCCTCCATGTCGCCTCACGCAATCAATTTTCCTTTTCTTTCGTCGTCCCCAACTCCTTGTAACAGACAGCTATGAGCCTGTCCACCGCCTTCTCGCTAAGTCATCATCCTCGCCACGTACCGTTATTGCTGCTGCTTCACAGCCTTCTCCATGGCCCTATAGTCTGTCCACGGTTAACTGAGCATTTCTCTAAGTGTTGCTTAGGATCTACCTAACGTCTTGTTTTATATACTTCCGCCGTTGCAATGTAACAATGTCATGGACAGTCTGCCTCACATCATTCATGCGCCATCCAAGTGGAAACCGAGTAATTTCTACACGCTAGGAAAATGTTCGTAAATTCATCTCCATCACTGTATGTATGCGTACAATAAGGAAGAGCGCGTAGCAGAGTTTTCTATTTTCAAACATCAGTGATAACGTTCCTTAATTTTCTCAGGGCAGGCTCAAATGTGTAACGAAATCCCATCTGTACATACTCAGCTGCGTTTCAATATTTGCAGCCTTTATGTTTGGTAACTTTCCCCGAGTTAAAGGGGCCGCGGTGGTGTAGTGGTTAGACTACTCGCCACCCATAAAGGCGAACCGCGTTCGATTCGTGCCGGTTAGTACGTGGGGATCGTGTCGGACGATGCCCCTGGTCAGCGGGTTTTCTCGGGGATCTCCCGCTTCCCCAGCCCCTCGCATTCCGGTGCTGCTCCATAAACACCTCGCTATAGCATTGCACGTAGATGTGGGCAGTAATAATATTTTTTCAAAGGTTGATTTCAAAAGTGCTTATTTTGACGTGAACAGCCTTCAAGCCAGTTCTGCAATGACACGGACACTGATTACGGGAGATGAACAAGCAACACAGTCCGTGTTCTGTCTCCAGTGCGGGACGCTTGTGGACGCAGATAACGTACGGATAAAGGCTGTTCACGATAAAGTGAACACTTTTGAAGCGAACATTAGAAAAAGTCACTTCCCCTGCCTACATATATTTTAATGGCTGCACCGACTGACATTCGCCCAGCATTGTTGATAACAATGGATGGAAAGTAGTCCCATATCTTAACGTTGAACAAAAAGTGTTAGGCAACAATTTTTGACAACTAAAGTTATTTATTTTAGTTTCTGTATTTTTAATGCATTAAAGTGTAAAAATGAGAATATCTGTAAAATATTTACTTTCCTAATAATTTCACAGTTTCACTTGACCGACGCTCGAATAAAATGATGAGGCCCATGACAATATTAATTTTATATAAAGCGAAAGCATACACAACATGCATACAAGTAGAACTAGGCAGGGCTTTCAAAAGTGCTCACTTTACCGTGAACAGCCTATACGGGTAAGAAAACGAGGCAACTGCCAACTTTTCCGTGTCTGTGAATCTGCGTAGCCAATAGGAATCGAGTATTGCGTCTGTTGATATTCGTTTTTGTGACCATTGTGGGATACAAGGCAAATTAAGTGCATGAATTCGCCGTGGCTATTAACATTTTTCGTTTTTATAAACACGTGCGAATGATTCGGCAGTAGTATTAACGCAATGTTAAACACTATAAATATATAAAAATGAGGCGTGTACATTATACAACTTATGTCTGTAATTTGTAGAGTATTTTTAATTTCGTTCGTTGCAGGAACTGTACGTTTCATTTGTATTATAAAATAGCTAAACTTCGCCACGATTCGTCCGCTCGTTCCGTTTAAGTGTTCCGTGTCCGTTTTCTTACGCATCCATGCGCAATTGCGGAAGGGACCTTGTCAAGGAATACGCCTACACATAAACTGGCTGAGTAATTCACTTCCTCGTATTTGTCTTTAGCTGACACCCGCTAAACAACTGTTTCGACCCTAATTGTAAGTAGCGCAGAACTGTACTGTCCACTATTTATCTACATCCTGGTATGTGTAGTAATATTGTAATATAGCACATTCAGATTAAATTACGCTAAATAATAGTGAATTCACGGTTCGTTTGGTTACAGGTATCTACGTTTTACAAAAGGTTTGTTTAAATCCGGAGATATATTCTGAACTACACAAAAAAATGAACTATCGTAGGTCGTTATTTCAGGCTGTCGCGTGGCTTGTTAGCGAAACATAAATATTGTTGATGTAGATTTTTTTTTAAAAAAAGGCCTATACAACTGCGTCACTGTAACTATACACAAAATGCTTATAGAAAACATTGTTTTTACCTGAAAAAAATAGTTTCTAAATAGTCTGACAATCAAAACTAAAATAAACCTACAGAACGTTTTGATACTACCCTAAAAAACAATTACATAAGAAACTATTATCTCCTACATCTGCATATTTCTCTAAGTGTACAATAACTATGTTTTAATGCCTGAAAAAAAAAGATTTCACGTACCAAGGTTATGTTTAGTGTACTACTTCTACAATAATTGTCCATTTATATTTTGTCATAGCTCAACCGCAAGAACATCCAGTCGAAAATTACCCTTTATTTAATTGTTTTTTTTTTTTGCAGCATCGCATGGACAGGACGTTTTAAAAATAAGCACTGCAAGAGCTTCCATTGCAAAGGAAGGTAATAACCTATATAAACTTTTTATAGATCTATGTTGTAGTCTAATGAAAGGCCGTACAATTTTTTTACATATACTCAAACTGAAAAAGAAATAATAAATATGGAAGCTACACGTCACTATAAACTGTTCACAATTCAGTTATAATTTCTCATATAACTTATGTGACACTTTGCTAAAGTCTCGAGACTGCCTAGGAGCAGAAAGCATAATTTGACGTGGGTTGTTCATTATTCCGTGCAATGCGCTTGGAAGCGAGTGTTCGCTATGGGCGGTTGTCCCGTCCCAGTGGAACTTGTGTAGGATAACGTTTTATGTTTCTGTCCAAAAAACGGTCGTTTTCGTTTTGCAGGCGAGACGCCGCGAGCGAAGGCCTGCCCAGCGCGACCGCTCGCCGCGTCTTTTTGTCGCTTTTCCCTGCTGCTCGACCGACTTCGCGGAAGTTAGGGGGCGGGTGGCAGGTCCATGAGGGGGGGGGGGAGGGGAGCGGAACAGCACGACCAAAAAGGAAGACGCATTATTTTTTTATTATTTAAAAGAGTGCGGGAACAGAGAGGCTGGCCAGAAAGAGATGGACGGCGCTAGAGATACAGGGGAAAGAAGGAAGGAAGGAGTGTATTTTTCACGGTCCGTAAACCACTGGGCGGAGTTTCGTAGTTGGTGAAGTGAACCAATGAGCGACGCCGCTGGCCGCCTGACGGGCGGTGGTGACGTTTAGGCCACGAGGGCCGCGTCGTTGTGCTGGTTAGTGTGGAGGGGGTAGGAAGGGGGGACAGTAGGGGGGCTGGCACGCTGCGTTCCGCTGCCGGCTACTGCTCTCGTCCACTCGACTCCTCTCGATTCATGCCGCTATCGATACGCCACCCTAGCTCTCTCTATAAAATCTCATCATTATACTCCGGTTATATAGGAACAAAATTAGTTTTCTTATGGGAGAGTTCTGCAGAGGGAAAATTTCCATTGCTAGGAGCGCAGTGTTCCAAATAGGTAACTTTTAGTTCAAATGTTAACCTACGTGAATAATAAAAAAGAAATATTTTACTAGTTGCGAAGTTATTTTATGTCTGATTTATGACTATTGCAATTATCCTGTGTTTTAACGTAGAAAATAAAGATAATATGTTACATTACGACACTAGCGCTTACCTAGTGGCGAAAATTTTTGGTTACCAAACTTTTAACATTGATCTTCCCAACCTGTAGCAGATGTAACCTTACTCGTGTTCTCGTTTTCTACACCAACTACACTTCAATAACAGCTATTAACAATCACAAAGATCGGCGCTTTTTTAATGTGATAATACTATAAGTAATTTTTCACTCAATCAAATTTTGCCATCAGCTTGGTTTGGGGATTATGTGGGGTTTTTTTTTTTGTGAGATGAATCAAAGTTGGTAACCCTACTCTAGTTTAATTCCACACACAACAAAAATGAGGTAGACCGATTTCCGTCTTCTTTGTATGTCCGCCCGTTATCTAACACAACCGCCATAACCACGTGGTCAACAGTGATGGAAGTGCTTGGTTACTTTTGAATTTTCAACAATAATGTATTTTTTTTATGAATACAATACTTTGACTAACTTCAATATATTCCAGTTGCACTAAGACTAGGCTAAAGGAATTATACCATTCTGACTGTGCTACTGGCAGAAAAGCAGCGTAATGTCAGTGTGCCTTCTGCGCAGCCTGCTTAATCACTCTGCCTGCCGTTACACAGTTTATTTGAGACTTTCAACGGAGAGCGCGCGATATCGTAAATCATATAACGTATAACGACGGGGAAGACAATCTTAGATTCATCGCAATCGATTCTTTCGCGCCATTGGATTCCAACAACAAAAATTGGTAGTTTACTTAAAAAAAAAAAAGTAATGTGTTTGGTCAACCGATTATGAGGGTTCCACACTCCCGCAAGCAAATTGTGAAAACACTTCAACTAATAAAGAGATTTTGTCACTTGTGCTATAGCAAATTGGGAGCCAGTGATGGAAACTTTCTAGAAAGATTAAAATCAGTCCATCACGCTAATACCAAACCATTCAATAAACAACCCATTGTATGCTGTGTTTGGCCGTTTCCTAAATATGTAATATATCACAAGCATTTTATAAAAATAAAAGTATCTTATTTTTGGTTCAACTTGACTATTTATGAATTATATATTTTTTTAATCTATACGTAATATGAATTAAGACAGTGACAAAATAGGTGTGTCGGTAATACCTAGTAAAAAATAGTTCTTATGCAAAATGTTATTACACGGAGTGCGCACGAATGCGGTGCATTGACCCTCTGGTGTAACTTTCTAAGCTTTGTTTGTATTGGGCGGAGGAATCCCTAGGAGGCGTATTGGGGGGGGGGGGGGTAGGGATACAGACTGAAGTGAAGATTGGGAAGAGTTATGCCGACATTAGCAGTGGTAACACACGCAGTAATTAGGACAAATACTAGAGGAGCATTAGTTCACAACATGATAAAAAGCATTTTAGTGTCTGGCAGTTACGTAATTTTTTTTTTCACAATTAAAGGGTTATTAATAATTTAATACTGGGCCTAATTGACGAGAACATCGATGTCACAAAAGGAGGGGGGGCGGGGTTACAACCATTAATAGACTCTTCCCTTTCCGGCTTCGCTCCTGTTGCATTGAATTATACGATCAAAGTAAGACGCTAGATCATTCAAAGCTTAACTTGAATACATACAAGAAGTGGAAAAAAAAAACTATGTGTCGAATACAGGCTGTATTTATCGCCAACAAATTCTCGGAAAGAGGGAAAGAAAGAGAGAGAGAGAGAGAGATAAAATAAACGAGAAGAGGACTTGACGAAAATAAAGCGTTTGTGTTTCCTTTTATTTAAAGCTGGTTGAAAACGTTTTGTACACGGACTGGTGCGAGGGTTTCATAGTCGTCGATCTGACAAACCTACATTTCAACTAATTAGATGGTATTCGTGAGCTTATCTTTGAAATATTTTTTTTAGGGAATTTCATGCTCTACATTATTTCCGAAAGCAATCTAGTAAATAACATGGTCTACGCAATGAGTTGTGGTTGGTATACGGCTATATATTTGTGGCGAGGCAAATTGTTAGCTAACTTGTGACACATGAAAATCCCGAGGAAATAAATATTTTTCCACGGTTTTAAGAGGATTATGTACCTGGAGTCGGGACTGCGTTGCTGTGTGTTTGAAAGATAATATTATTTTTTACGAAGCTATTTTACGTGTATTGCACGTATTCAACTACGAAAAGAAAATACACTTGAGACGAGGTACGAAGGAAGACAATTTTCAAGACACCACGCACAATAAAACACTATTTCCGACCTCCCCAGCATAGCTAGAAACTGCTTTTCTACACTGCTCTGACGGCGGTTCATGATAAAATGAGCACTTTAGAAATGAACCTTAGGCACTACCCCTGCATGCATATATTTTAATAGGCACACTGAGTGACATTCGCCCAGTGAAGTTGGTAACGATGGATCGAAAGTAGTTCCATATATTAAGGTAGATTGAAAAGTGTTAAGTGTCCATTTGTGATAGCTTAAAAATTTTTTCTTTCGCTTTCTGATTTTTTTTTCATGCATCGAAGTGTAAAAATGAGCAGATTTGTCAGGTATTTACTTTCTTAATAATTTCGCAATTTCATTTGATCGACGGATGAATAAAGTGATGAGGCCCATGACAATGTTAATTTTACATAAGACGGAGGAATCCACAAACGTGTACACAAGTATATTTTAAGCAGGGCTTTCGAAAGTACTTATTTGACCGTAGTGATCGGAAACGCTCGAGACTAATACATATAGGGACATTTATTGAACTTTGTACTAATGAAATGATAGGGTCGCCTCTATAAAGTGGCATAGTTGCAGCGGTACAACGGAAGCACTGCACGCCCACCATGTCAGTTTAGAAGCTTGTGTGTAGGTGCGCCGGGCCGTTACGTACGCACGCCGGAGTCGACCTTATCGCTCCTTCGCTTCTTTGCCTGCGATAGCCAAAACAGTAACAGGTCGGGGGAGGGGGTGATCGGTATCTCAACAGAAGACGGGCGAAACAACGTGGTCGAAATTCATACATAGTTTTTCCAATCTACTCATACACATAGTCTATATACACATACCAGGTTCTCGGATGATATCCAATCATCTTCATATAAACAGAGGTGCAATCGTCCGAAAAAAAATTACGTCATACATAAATCCACTTTCTTAGTTCGATTGGTCATTGCGGCCTGACGTTCCTACGCTGATTTGTCGGGACAGGAATTTTCGCGAAAACCGTTCCACGTAGGATCGATTTTAATATCTTACATGGACACGTGCGGTTGTCGTTCTGTTCTGTTAGTGCGGGAGTGTCTTGGAGGGTATTTTACTGGACCAAACTTACGCCTGTGCTTCGCGGCCAGACACCAATAAGCCTAGAAGTTAAAACACTACAATCGCGGAAATGAACCTCAGTTAAGGTATTTGGAAATTCCACTTGACAGGAACACTTTTCCTGAAAGTCGGGTGCCCGTACTGGAGTGTGAAAGGTAGTCTCAGGAAACGGGTCTCTGTGCTACACGTCCTTACTCATACCCAGTGGCGGTTATGTAGACACAGTAGCCCACCCCAGATGTGTGGGCTACTGTGCAAAACTATCCTACCGTAAACGTGAAACACAACCCGCTGTATGCGTATTGTCATAAAAATATATGTGACACGAATACACAGACGTGAATAACGCTTATACAAAGCACTCAGTGATACCACCATAAAATATCTAAATCAATCCTTTATACAATATCTGGAAAAAAAAAAAAAAAAGGAACTACAACATTGTTTATTGTATATTTATGCAATGTGAATACCCATAGTAGGCCTACACACTTTGTTTGAATATGTAAAAAAAAAATTTATGCCAAAGTTGTGAGACCGTAGAACGACTTCGGGCAGACTTCGGGTATCTTCGGTAATGTTTCGTTTTCCCTATTCGAGTTACAAGCCCTTGGTAGTCCCTCAATTATGTCGAATTTTGCAAGTGTCGGCACCACCAGGACGCGGTACTGAATGATACGCGGTGAAAAGGAGAGGGGGGAAGGGGACGACACTTGTGCTCCAGAGAAGAATGCAAGTCATGTCGACCAGTACTTCCTCTGACGAGCAGTCCTACCAACTGCGGTCCACTAGCGTGTCCCGCCCGGCGCATCGCAGCCCTGCCAACGTCTGGCGACCAATACCTCCTCACTAGATACAACACGACCTCGCTTTGTAGTGCATATCAAACAGCTCAAATATTATAATTTGTATTTGCTAGTGTAAATAACTATTCACAAAAATTAAGTTACTTCCCAGCAATGGCCATTCCATATTTGTTTTGTTATAAAATACAAGAATTTTTAAATTCTTCGCGAATATTCTTATGCCAAATCAAATTCATTACGTTTGTATTCGCACAAGCATATTTTTTGAGTGGCGGACCATGTCAATAACAAATAAACTCGTAAGTACTATCGTGTATTGAGATAGTTGACAAGCGTGAGTGACAGCAGGGCTACCGGCTTTTAACAGTTAGTTTTTCTAGCAAAATTGGTCAGGTTACTAACACTGATCAACGCCACTGATTTCCACTGTGTTCACCTGATTAGCCACTTGGGATCCTACAAATATGTTTACGTTATTTTGTACTTTTATAAAGTAAATTAAAGATACACACGAAATTCTGTTACTTCTCATCAATAACTTGTCCTTCGTACCAGAAGTTATTTTCTTATATAATTATTACATCCGCATTTTATTAATAAAATCTTTTGAACTTCTCATTTCATGGCGTACTCTAAATCTGAATCAGTGAAAATTTCACTTTTTCAATCAGTTAACAGTATATAACTGATTTAACAGTCACTTCAGTGAATTTAAATGCTGAGTCAGTAAAAAGATGCCAGTTCTCCTTCACCTATTGATTCAGTGACATTTTCCACTAATTATCAGTTTTTTTTTCTTTTTTCAGCGATTTGGTACTACAAATGGCAGTTAACATGTATCAAGTGAAATAACAACGCATAAACTAACAAAACCAATAGGCTTACAAAATACTTTCTAGAATGTGTTTCGTATTTCAAAACCATTTCGTGAGGCAATACGAACATCCAGTATTTAATTTCGTTGATGTCATATAATCATCATAGCGCTCTGTTCGAAAGCATACAATGTGGTGAAGAGGGTGCGATGATATGTAACTACTATTCGTTTTAGTAATCCTAACGGTACCAATCAAACCAAGAACGAAAAGTAAGGGCACACAATTTAAAACCACACACTTTGAATGAGTAAATATATAACATATATTTCCCTCTTCTGTAACAACTTGACTTGGTAGCTCACCGAGGTTGGGTGTACGCCGTGCGCTGCCCACCCCTCGGTCCTTACAAGTGTACACCTTAATGTTCCAGTAGTAATCGGCGATAGGAGGTAGTGTTATAAGTCAGTGTCCTGTGTTGGGGTGTACGCCGTGCGCTGCCCCTCACGTTAAGTAATTTTTTATGTGCTCATCGACTTTGTCAGTAAAACCAATTCACCAAATGTTAATATCGTTTTGTGCCCCTATGCAAGAATTGTGTAGATATTTTATTGAGTATTTTGTTATTGTTTATATTGTGGGTTGAATGTGTACTGTATATAATAGGTTACGGGTAAACGCCTCTGTATATCGTGTGTGATAATAAATCTATTTTTATATTTAAAAAAAACATGGTAAGGTAACGGCCTAACAGTAGATTGAAAAGGGTGTGAGAGTTCAAACCCGGCTACCTATGGGAAGTTCTTACTTTTTTTTAAATTACGGCGAATTGCGCAATATAATAGTAAACTATAGTAACTATGTTTATTTCTCGTAATCACGTGGCTGGAATCAGTAAAAACAATATTTAATTCGCCGCTGCAGTTTGCGTCACTTATTCAATCAGTAAATTTGTTTCACGCAACTAATTCAATCAGTGAACGTTCTTATATTGGCTATGGTTATCTTAATGAATATTTCACATCCAGTGAAAAGACGTATCGATAACAGATGGTGACATATAGTACTGACTGTCAAAGCTGTACACTATGATGTACATCTCGCAACTTGCATTAATTTTGATAGTTCGTTAATATTTTATACTACTGTATCAACATGTAACGTTCTTGAGTGCAAAATAAGATTTCTTCAATCAAAACACTCCAGAGTTTTGATCCAAATGGATGCCATTAAAAGGCTCTTGAAGGAACAAAAATAACCTCGCAAACCTATTTATTGTTTCTGAATGGGCTTCACTGGTCAAGAAGTTCGTCTGAAGCATCCAGGACACTGAAGATGTCTCGTTATAGGGCAAACAGCTTTTTTCCTTGAATTCCACCTTGTGTCAGATTGTCTATGTAAGGAATATCCAGTTTTTGGTGCCATTATACTACATCTATTGGGACTTGTACTGGATAAGTTCTACTTATAATCGATTAACGCAGCCAAAAAATGCAACTGCATCTGTGCAACACGATGCAGAACGAACTTCGACCTAATGTGCTGCAGAGGGAGAATAAATTATTGAACTGTTCTTCTCATACACGTGTGCTTGAACGCCTTGAAACTTGCCAGCCATGTCTCTGACATCGCAGTACCCTTGTCCAACACATTCAGATATATCCAAGGCATGGTGATCTAGTATAATCATTAATTGGTCTACAATTTACATTCCACGTTCTCGACAACTATAAAAAAATTCTATAAACCATTATTGGATGGTCCATTGCCTGGATCCCTCATTCTTACGCGCATATCTAATGATAAGTACATTCCGTTCTTGGTATATGTCAGGAGTGAAATCACAAATTGTGGAATAATATATTGATTTGTATATCTCGTCTAATATTGCGTTAAATCATTACTACCACACAGATTGAGGAATTCAGTCATTCAGGTTTTTAGAAAACTACCAAATAATTTCACAAATACTAAGTGAAAAAATTAATTTTTTTTGGTAGTGGTAGAAATACTCTGCCTCTGATAGCATAAACTACGATATAGATATAAAGAGATAAAATTATTCATGAGAAAGGGGAAGGAAACAGATTGGGTTAAGCAGAGAGTTAAGAGGCGGACACCCATGAAGGAGGACCCAAAATATTATATGTATGACGGGCCCGGAAATTTCTGTCGCCGGCCCTGCAAGCAATCGAAATTTCTATCTGGTAATCACGTTTCCACAGCTCTGTTCTCTAACAACGAAGTGTTCTCACGCGCTAAGCGAACTGGGCTGTTCGTTCATTCGGGTAGAATTTAGGTGGATTCCAAAAACGATCTAGTTGTCTCAAGAGGAATGGTGCACGAAACTCGTATATTTACGTAATTTTTGTCACCAGTTGCTTATTAGATCGTGTTCCGAAATTCGTTGCGTGACTAGACATAAATAATAAATTTCGAGCAACTACTTACATTATTAGACATTAACTGCCTTTACTATTCTCGGGGCACTGATGGATGATAAAAAAAGAATACATATCTTATTTCGTATCTTCTTGCAGCATTCTCCTTAAAAGCAAATTTTTGCTTCCACTAATTTGTTTTTTACCTACAGGTCATCCGTCCCCGCCATATTGGACTTAAGAAGTGTGCGCTGTAACCTGCAGTTCTGATTTTGTTTTATTTTTTACGTCTCGACAAAGCGAAAAGCCATGAATTATGCATTTTCAAAACGGTTATTGATAGACTATTGTTATAATATAGTCCAGTCACGGTTTTTTCACACTTTAAAATCGAACATTTGAAAAATCACCCCATGTATGACGTGTTAGTTTGTTCCTTAAATATCTCGACTACTACAAGCGTGTTATACTTGTGTTAACATTAAAATAACGGATTTTTTTAAAACTGAAATTTTATATATATTTATCTCTTATTTATAACATTTTATTAATATTTAATATGAATAAGAACAATTAGGAAACCCAGTAAGAAATAATTCTTATGCAAAGTATTACACTGTGTATGCACAAATACGGCGCCTTGTCCCTTTGGTCTAATTTGCTAAACTTATTTAATCTTTGTTTGCATGAGGCAGAGGAATATTCCGAACGTAGAATATTTGCAGAGCTTCAGAAAAGTTATAATTAACCGTAGATGGACTATATAGTTTATAAAATCGTCCGCAAGGAGTAAAAGTGGATAAAACCAAGATGGGCTGAGACAGATCTCCATGAAGGAAATGTCGTGTGTCACAGATGTAGCAGTGCAGCACACGTGGTGCAAAGTAGAAAACTGCATCTTCTTGTCGCCTGAGGGAGACTGTCAGTGTGGAAGAAGTGAGCCTGTCACTAAGTACAGTCAGATGCCTCTCCTGTATGAAAGACATGCACTTAGTTCGTGGTGGCCGTGAAGGGTACATGAGACGGGGTGCAAGAAGGGAGCAGTGCTAAAGGCGATATTACACGACACCACATTCCGTAAAAGCTTGTTCAAGGTCCGCCATAGCGGCCGTTATACGAACTAGTATGGCACCCGACATGGCATTTCCCGCCTTGTACGGCCAGATTTCGTACCAGGTTTGGTAATTGGACACGTCCTATTTTCGTGGCAGGTTCCATACCGGCTCTCGTACCTGGCCAATCACATTGCAGTTTCAGAGCGTAGGGCGCTCCCCGTGGCTACCACTTGAAACGAGTTTATGAAGAAACTGAGAAGGACTCCTCCATCTTGATTTTACATCCGTGAGGTTGAAACTCTTTCAAATATATTTAAAATACGACAACGACCAATAATATTGGCTGTGACAACTCTTAATTACTCTTTAAAACCGTAGAAAATACTTAAAACATTGCTATATATTGTAAATAAAGTCGAGGCTTGCTGTGCCAACTGGTGGTACATTGGTAAAGTTGCGAGCCCATAAGGAGTGTATATTTGTCAGGCATGAATCCGAAACTCCGTAAGACCCAAACTTTTTATCATTAAATTTTACATGCGGATAATATCCCGGTACATATAGAAAAAACTATATTTTGCAACCGGTCAGTAATTTTCGTCGAAATTAAAATTAACACACTCGTACTCTAGTGACTGCACGTCATTTTCGAGAAAATGAATGAAACTATACCAGTAAGCAAATAATTTATGTAAAACGCGAACAGTAATATAGCAATATTAAAATGTGCTAGCTAGTATTTTTACAGGCCTACGCAAGTTACTGTTAGATATGAATGATGGCCATATTTACTACAAACTACACACTGCGCACCCATCGAGAATGACAAATACTAGTACGCGAACTGCTGTCGTGTAATATCAATCTTCCATGGCGGCTCATATAGCGGCTGGTATACCGGCTCGTACACCAGGACTTTTACAAGCTTGTACAAGAACCAAGTACGGCTGCAGGTATCGTGTAATATCGGCTTAATCTTTATTTGCCTGGGATGTACTTGCCGCAACTTCAGCACTCAAAGGTGTAGCTGGGTACGTGTAGATGTGTTGAAGAGTGTAAATAGTGTTAAAAGTCGTCACCCAAGCGAACGCTCGGAGACTACATTGCTATTTTCGTTAAAATTTCCTATGATTAAATCCATACAAAATGTTCGAGAAACTTGCGTAAATTATAAAATATATTTATCATAATTCACTTTGGTCCCTTATTACCGAATTATTTATTTTGTAACAAAACTTGCACGAATATGTCGCGAAACCTACTTGCTTCCATTATGTATTTTTATTGAGTATTCAAAGTTCGCAACACTGTCAGTCCTGGTCAGAATAATTACTATTTTTGAAATATGCATATTAAACTTCTCTGAAGTTAAAAATGCATTACTCCCGCCTGTCCACGTTTATTTTACACCTTCTGCAACTTTTATTACAGTTTCGAGGTGGTGTAGAAAGTGCAACACTCAGATGTGCAAATTGTAAGTTACACCGCCAGTAAAACGCGTGGGTAGCACACACCATTTAAGGTACAAAGTACCTGGTTGGGTGTGGAAGTTGTAGACAGTACATCCCACGCGAACAAAGCCTTGGAAAGGCGTGGATGAGGGGTGGTTGCCATCGCCATATTACCGACGTGACAATCCCCAGTTGGAAATTTATCTCTATCAGCCATAACCTGGGCCTTTAGGAACGGGAGGTTCATCTATACCCAGTGATCGGACTGTTAGCGTACTTGTGCCGGTAAGAAAGGGTGGTGATGGGGGGGGGGGGACTGTACAAATGCTGAAAGCGTAGTGTCACTAAGTAAATAAGTAGGTACTCAAGAGTTGAAATAATGTGGCGGTTCCTTTGATGTGATGTGATCGTGTCCATTCTCCGACTGACTACGCGAAACTTTGGGAACAGGCCTTGGCTTTGCGTGTAACTGGCTACTGCGTGTTGCGAAATGTTCCCAGTTGGCTCGCCTGCCGTCTGGCGAGTGAGTTACAAGCGCTGACTGGCGAACGACTTTGGACACGTTTACTGGCCAATTACGTCATTTTGCTGGCATGTGCTGTTGGAATTGGTAAAGCCACGAGTATTTCGCGGATTGAGTTGGCAGCAAGCTAGACTGGTCACTCCTCTATACACTCGAGACATTATCGTTTGTTTATTGGTTGCTGTGCTCAAGGTGGGGTCTCTGTACAGGACTGTTCGACACTCACCCACACTATTGCTGCCTGCTTATTACTGGCTCATAGTTAAACGGGGCGTGTATAAATAACTGTCGTTCAATCACAACAGTAGGAGAAAAGAACAAGTGTTTGGAGTATACCTCGCCTCCGAATGAATTCGCGAAATACTCGTGGCTCTAGTTATAACTTACCTACGTACTCTGAGACCGAGTTACTTTGGCCTGTCTCGCATAAGTTCAGTACAATTAGAAACATCTGTCGCCGTGTCATTTGCTCTCCTGTCTTGCATGTTTATGACGAAGCAAGGGCTTACGAAAGAAGCGCCATCAGCCGTATACGTTTGCCGGCTGTGATTGGTGAAGGTTGCACGCTGCCGTGGCGAGGAGATAGAACAGTTAAAGACTCGTCCATATCACGACTTTGATTCTGGAGAGCGTGTCGGTAAACATTATGTTTGGAAACCCGCTGAGGACCAGGAGGTATTGCCGCCTTTAGACTTTATGTACTTGACCGCGCGGTGTAAACCATGATACGGCGCGTACGTTGCTTTTGTAATGCCTCATTCCGACACTAACGTACCAAGAAGCTAATACGTAGAGAGGGTAGCCACAAAGGCGCCGCCAGGCGTTATTCTCACTAGAGCAGCATAACAAACCGGCAAACGCAGATGAGGCGCCATGTAGCAACCACTGCGACTGTCCACTAACACGACAAGTTTACAACTTGCTGGACGGGTGCGTGCGACTTGAAGACTCTAGATCCTGGGCTGGTCCAACTATCAGTGCGTGGGGATCCTCCACTGAGGTCCTGTCACGTGTCCTGCCTGACTTCCCCCCACCCCGCGGCTCGTAAACACATCCCGCGACCGGCAATAACCGCCCGGATTACTGCGAGTTATTTGTCAGGTTGGTAGCGCCCGGCTAATAAACTGGCACGGCGCTGCCGCCATTGTGCGAGCAAACACACTGCCCCCCGCGCGGGTCGCCAGCCACGTAAATAAAACTGCGGCACCCGCGCCGGCTGTGTGCTCCAGCCGAGAGTTGCCCATCGCCTTCTCCACGTATCAACTGTCACAGCAAGCATGAGTGTGAGAAAGAAAGCAGTGCCGAAGATTACAGCACGACCAAAACTAGGGCACTTTACTTAACGACTACAAAATATCCACATGTTAAATATGCTAGTATAACAGCATTCCTAAATTCAGAATTAAAAAATTGATCTCCTTAATTCCCCGCAAGTAAACTCTGCACCTCACCCCTCGCCTCACCATCGTAGAACAATTCCGATTGAACATGGGCCTTAGGATTAGCGTCCGTAGGGGTACAAGGTGCAAATATCGCCCTTACAGGATGGTGTTAATTGATGTTAATAAGCACAGGTAGCTGCTATCTTTCATCACATGATCAAAATTTAATTTATTTTTTATTTTATGGTAAAAAGTTTTACAAGGAAGAATCACACCGACAACGCAACAGGTTTAAGATGTATTGAGAATTCAAAGGTGACATCTTTTTTCCCCCTTCATATATAAAATTAAAAGTCTTGAAATTATTTTTAACGTTTCTATATGTGGTATTTGCAAGCAAGAAACTCCATACTGCCAGTATGGTCGAGGACGTATTAAGTATTGTGTGGAATATATTTGACATATTATCGTACCACTTTCCACCTCTCTAACAACCTAGTTCCGAAGAAAAATTCCTCGTGGATGCCTACACTTCAAGAAGAAGGCCACCTATAAAATGTTATGTTTCTAGGTCCAATGGTTTGGGCTTGGAAGTACGCCCCGTTAAATGGTAACAGTTAATCAGTCGCACACAACAAGAAACTGTTTGTAAATAAATGCACCACCGAGTAGCAGGTAGGCCCGATCTCACTGGCTGCGCACAACCAATCTCCGTGTCCCAACACTGAGTTGCTTCTCTGCCAACACGTCTCGCGAGAACGGCGTGGTTTGAATTTTAGGTTAGAAAACTGATTTTTAAACAAATGCTTTGAGATATATGTAGGTATATTTCCTCTGATCAATTTGCAATGCAGTTTGATTGAATTCATTCTAGTAAAAGTGTTTTATTCATATAATATTGCTTGTCATTTAAAATTTAAGATATTAACACGTACATCACTGTTGACCATGTGACTCTTGACACAGTTGTGTTCCTTTGGGGTAGGTCAATGTTGGGTACATGCACAGAAGACGAATAAGCGGTCTACCTCATCTTTAGTCCATGTTCTGAAGGCCTGCTAAAGATCTACTAACAGGTTATCGCATCGGCCCATGCTAACAAAGTTTAACCGAGTCTAGAAAATTAAACCAAAGGGTCGCGTTCGTGCGAACTGATAAAAATATTTATGAGAACTATTTCTTACTAGGCATTACCAATACTTGTTTATTCCCGGTTTTTAAATACATTAATTATAAAGTAATTTATAGATACGGTATATATACAAAAATAGAATTTAACCAAAAAAATGTATTTTTATGTTAATACTAAATACTAAACACTTGTGATAAATGACTAGAACCACGAGTGTTTCGCGAATTCATTCAGAGGGAATGTATACTCCAAACACTTGTTATTTTCTGCTACTGTTGTGATTGGACTACAATTATTCAGACACGCCCCGTTTAACTGTGAGCCAGTAATAAGCAGGAAGCAGTAATGTGAGTGAGTGATTAACAGTCCTGTACAGAGGCCTCACTTGATCACAGCAAAGCAACCAATAAGCAAACGATAACGTCTCGAGTGTATTAAGGGTTGACCAGCCTAGCTTGCTGCCAACTCAACCCGCGAAATACTCGGGGCTATATAAATGACATATTTAGGAAACAACCAATCCCACCATACATGGAGCGATCTTTCAAAGGTTTGATTCAAAAAGTACGATAAACCTGGAACAGACTGAAGTTGATTTGTTTTATATGCATTCGTAATAGCGTTCCTACATAGTTCAGAAAAGATTTAAAAGAGAAGCGAGGACCCCAGTATGTATAACAATGATGCTCAACATTTGTACGAGGGTTATACAAAAACTATGGCAACGAGAGCTCTCATGGACAAATGTCATTCTACAGGCAGGCATACTGATAAAGACTGTTCACGATAGAGTGAGCACTTTTGAAATCAACCTCTGGAATATGTCACTGCCCCAACCTGCATATATTTTAACGGGTGCACTGAGTGACATGCGGCCTGTGATGTTGGTAACGTCGGAGGGAAAGTAGTTCTATGTCTTTACGTTGAATTAAAATCATTAAGTAATCATTTATGAATACTGAAATGATTTAATTTATTTCCTGTTCTTTTTAATGTATATGCATATGCATGCAGTGATAAGCTGATTTGTAAAATATTTACTGTTCTAAATATTTTACAGATTTGCTCGATCGACCATGTTAATTTTACATCGAATACACGACGTGCCTAGAAGTAGATCTTAAGCAGGGCTTTCAAAAGTACCCATTTTATTGTGAACGGCCTATACTTAGCATGGCACTAGTACCTACACGTTATATTTCAACATAGTCATCATGCTTGTAGAAACATTGGTTCATATAGTACACCACGGCATCGATGCCAGCCTACATGAAATCTGCGACCAATCCCCGTTTTAAAAAATATATATATCCTTTCAAAGTTTGCTGTATGGCAACGTAAACCATTTTTTTGAGGCTGTTTGTTTTGTTTAAAGAAACGCGACTTTGCTTGAATTCAAAAAAGAAGGTTACAGAAACGTAAATTTGCTGTTAATAATAGTTTTCTTTATACGTGTTAGTTTTATGGTAGCATTACCTTCCTCTATAGCAAATAAATAAACATTCTTTGAAGTGTTTTTGTTCAGAGCAAATAATTAATTCGCACCAAAGGTAATGGTTTTACGATATTAAAAGTTGTTTGTTGTACATTGTGGTTTTCCGCAGGGAACAGTTGTCCCGATGCAAATCCTCAGAGACCAATATATTCAGCAGTTAAGAAACTCCATCTAAGCAAATGCACAGTTCTCCTGCAGGCGTTTAATATCATTCTGAAGTGCTGTGGTTCTCAAAATTACTAACTTTAATTCTTCCGAGGAGGTAACTCGATATTCTCTGGCCATATTACTACTTCCCTTGCCTAACTAGCAAAATTAGTCTCAGCTAATAAGACAAAGTGGTCGTTTGGTGAAGGGCGTTTGCTAATAGCACTAGGTTTGCGAGGTTGGAAGGTTGACTACTTCGTTCTCATTTACTAATAATCACGAATGTTTTTCATAGAAAAAAGTTTCTTTACACTGTAACTGAAATTACCACGAAGACGGCCTGCTGAACTATTGTAACTGCAATGTAAGGTTGTTATAGTCATTACCAGATCAAATAAAAATTATGTTTGTGCAAGCCTACTTTTGCAGTGGTTCATATTGGAACAATTGCGGCAACAAATCATGTGCTGCAGCTAAGAAATCGGTTTTTCAACGCGAAGCCACGTGCAGACGGCTTGTTGAACTTCAAGATCGGTTGTGATTGGTCTACCGTCCAGGTGCTTCTTCGATGGTCCGAAGAGATGGAAATCACTGGGTGCCAGGTCGGAGCTGTAAGGAGGATGGTCCACTACCTCACACAGGAAGTGCCGTAACAGTTCAAGTGAGCCCATGACCTGGTGTGATCGGGTGTTATCGTGCAACAACACGATGCCTGCTACGAGAAGTACAGGTCGTTTTCTGCGAATTGCCTCCAGCAATCGTGCCAGACTGTGACAATAAATGATAGCATTCACTGTCGCTCCACTGGTGAGGAAATCAACCGAAAGAACGCCCGTGAGTGGCCCCTAAAGAACGTCGCAATAATTTTCTTCGCAGATGGATCTGTTCGTTCTGAGTTACTTGTAAGATGGAGACGATGTGTGTTGCCATGACATGGATGCTTGCTTCGTCTCCGGTGTTACATGATGCACCCACGTTTCATCCTCTGTAACAAAATGGTACAGGAACAGCACCCCCTCATTCATGAATCCGCATCATGTCCATGAGAGACAATTTTATCCTAGTGGCTTTACGACCTTCTGTGAGAGCACTGTAAAAAAATGTTCTGGTAAATTTCCTAAATTGCAATGGAAGTTTTCAACCTATACACTCTACAGGTTATATAATACCACACAGCAAGCTGCAGGCACAGGAATGTTTAGCAGCACTACTATACAAAGTTGGGAACTTCCCTATGCGTTTGACTGTTTCCTGCGCAAATATAGGAACGCTACAACGAACGTATAGGGGAAAACATTACCATTCTTGCTTTCTCACTAAGCGTATACATTGGTATCGTAAATTTCCGAATAATTTCTTAGAGTGTTGCTTTGCCACCCAACGTGAAAACGTCTTTTGGTAGCCCAGTTTCTCATGGAGAATCATTGTGCCCACTGTCCACTGAGACGCTGGGTTCCTTAGCAATACCGTTGAATGTGACGATCGTCTTTGAATCGGATCTTCAGCAAAGCACACAGTGTCATCTGTGGTGGATGTGGCTGGCCGACCAGATCGTTGCTCATCTTCCAAATATGCCCTGCCGTTATCGAGCTCGGTGCACAAAATCCTCTCTCGTTTCTGTGACATATCATTACCTCTGCAGGCCTGCACCTCAACAAGTTGACGATGGAGTTAGGCTATTGAGGTGCCCTTTAGACGCAAAAACCTCACCGCACTACGCACTTTCGCACTGTCAGTGTTTCCGTGAGCGCATCCATCTTATGGCTGATATTGCGAGGGCCTGGCACAACACACATTCGCCATCTAACGGGTGTGTGACAAAGCTATGATCTTCTGTCGCAGCCTGGCGGATAATTTCAGCAAAAGAATGAATATGACACTCGTGAAAGCTCTTCTTACCATACATTTTGAATCACTCTTGTATTTACATTTTAATGTGTGGTAAATTTTATATACTCGTGCAGTAACTACTGTCAACATTTGTATATTTATAACCTGATAAGAAGTAAATGTTCTATTCTCTGTATATGTTATAAACTTGCATTATGGTTCAGGAAGTTTAAAATACTTTTTTTTTTTATCATATCATGGACTGCTTACAGTAGTTGTCGAGACTAGCCCATCTCAAAGAACACTGAACGAATCGTTTGAAGAATTTTGTGAGTATAAAATGTTCACGGTAAAATGAGCACTTTTGAAAGCCCTGCTTAAGATCCACTTGTATGCACATCGTGTATTCTTCCGCCTCATATAAAATTAACATTGCCATGGACATCATCACTTTATTAATGCAGCGGTCACATAAAACTATGAAATTACTAGCAAAATAATATTTCACAAATCTGCTCATTTTTACACTTCGATGCATTAAAAAAACAGAAAGGGTAAGAAATAATTTTAGTTATCCCAAATGGTTAGCTAACACTTTTTATTCGACGTTAAAAATGTAACTACTTTCACTCCATCGTTACCAACTTTACTGGGCGCATGTCACTCAGTGGGCCTATTACAATATATGCAGGTAGGGGCAGTGACTTCTTTCCTTACATTGATTTGAATACTGCTCACTTTATTGTGAACAGTCTTCAGTAGAAAGGGCGCGCCTGGTGTATTTCATGGCATGCGCTACTCTGGCTGGAACAGTAAATCGCCTATTATCTCGGTCTAGACATGTTTTAAATATGAATATCAAGATTCAGTACACGTTTACCCCTGTGTGCCACATAGAAGGAAGTAGGAAACGAATATCAGATGACTAACCAAAAGGCAATTCCCCGAGTGGTTACACAAGGAACATGCTAGAACTGCTCCTGCTGAGGAAGACAATGTAGTTTGACTGTCGAAGCTGCTCGTTTCTTGTCGCACAACTTCCACTGGCATACACCACGCAAATACATGTGTACCGAACAAAGGTTCCCACGGTGACCTTGTAACAACGATTTCACAGCATTCGACCCAAGAGTGAGCGTGCTTAGTTTTTATAAATAACCCACTTTGCCAGCCATCCCGACGTTCAGCATCTTCGTTGCGCGGTACCTGCAGACAGTTTCAATTTCAGCCGGGTGATTCGCTCACCAACTGCGTGGAATCCATATTATTGCTTTAACTAAATTTACGATCAGCCGGGGCTCCCCCACCAGCGGGGCGGCTTGCCATGCTGTAACCAGCAGCGAACTTTATAACGCTGCCACTGGCCAATAACCACTTCACAAATTGGTCGTCAATTGCCTCCGTCCACGACGGCTCATGGATAAAACACAATTTTGTAGTCGCGCCGGCTCTTTGCTTTGTTTCCTCGCCGTACAATTTCCTTTCGGGATGTTAGAGAAGCGAGATAAAGATTCTCCTTAGCACTAGTTGGTTTGTTCGGCACTATGTTCAGAAGCTATGACGCCAGGGAAAAGACAAGAGTGAACATGCGCAGTAGGATGTTCAATGCCAGTTAAAGACTCCAGACTTCATATTGTTCCGTTGTGCATTCCCATTTCTGACAGTCATTATGGAAATACCGAGCGAGGTAACGTAAGGTTTAACCTTCGGACTCGCATTAGGGAGTACGTGGGTTCGAATCCCGGTCCGGCCATCATTATTTCTGTTTTACCACGGTTTCCCGAGATCAGTCCAGGTGAATGCGGGGATAGTCCATTACAACACGCCGTGGCCGGTTCCTTCCCAGTTGCTGCTTCTGTGAGTAACTTGCTCCGTCTCTAGTGACCTCGCTGTACACGAGACGTGAAGCCCTACTATAGGCTATTCACGATCAAGTGACAATTTTTTAAGGGCCTTCTAAATTTTTCCTTTTATACAAATTCCATCTTCCTGCTGATTTTAAATGTAAACATTGCAATGTGACCAATACACGCAGTGCATGCATTACACCATCCTCAACATTTAATACCTGAAGCTGTATAAAGATATATTTATTAGTGGTTAATGCCTGTTGGGAGGGCCTTAAAAAGTGTTCACTTTACCGCGAACAGCCTGTACCTACATTATTGAAGTCGTGGGAGTGAGACGATACCCGATTAACTGAAGTAGAGCGTAATTTCTTCTACATGTACTATCATTCCTCGCCCAGGTCAATAGACAGCTGATATTCAATTCTCCGCACTCTCGGATTATTCTTGGTAGGCCGTTAAGAACGAAAGTGAAATAAAAATTGAGATCATGGCTAATAACCCTTTAAACGCCAAGATGCAAAGCGATGCGCACACAACAACAATCCATTCCCTGCACAGTGTCTTTGCACACAGTGTGCAAAGACCCGACATTTTTCTTGCGAGCTACACCACTCGTACTGTTCCAATCAGATATACGTTTGACTGTCGTCAAAAATACAGTCACCTAGCTAAGCCGTCCACTTGACTTCGGGAAAACACAATACTGCCTCATGTAAAGTTGCAGTTCTAAATCATTTAAAATTAACGTTTTGATACTAACATGAAGAACTGTATGTCGCAAGATGACATGGGCAGTACACAACAATGCAGACAAAGTGTGGCCCCGAATGTGGGGAAACAAACCAAATTGGTCACGCGATATGCTACATGATGTTTGCTAGTGAATTCCTGCCATATTGCAGTAGATGTCATTATTTCCCCAACATGCAAAGGGATTATCTTTGAGCTGAAATTTTTTTCCCAGGCATGGACACACAAAAGCAGCCCATATTTTAGACTAGGGAATATTTATCTGATAAGTATGCCTGATTCGCCCTTACACATATCGCGCAGAAGATACAAAGCTGAAAACTTGAACAGCAGATCAGATTTATTCCTCGTTTCCCACGCGAGCCACGTAGTAAAATTGAACTCACGCAGGCTAGACTGGTGTCCGGTTGCACCACTGAGGATCAGCAATAATCTACGTTCAAATACCGGTTTGATCCTGGTTCAGCACGTTTGGCTGTTGCACCATTGCGATCTGCGCGCCGAACTACGATCAACCCTCGCCTTGAACCGTGCCTTTTGGCGGTTCAGGAGAATGATCTCGGATCAAGTACATACGAGTGCTTTATTTTTAAATGTCAAAGTTATATTGAAAAGCAGTTTTGTTTTAAAATGACATAAACATTCAAAGATTCCTTATTTAAGCTCTATTTGGCACTTAAAACATACATTTTATTAAGGATTTATAAAGTGAACAGAGAAGAATAAAAGTTTGTGTTGAATGTAGTTTATATGAAGATAAAAGCACTGTAAAATATTTTTATTCACTAGAAATAAATTTGGTTACATAAATCATTTAAAAATGGATTCGGTACAACGTAAATTGATAACTTTTACAAAGGCTTAAGATGCAATGCATTTATTGAATTAAAGATGGTATTAATGTTTTGTAAAGAGAAAACGAAATTCATGCTTTTCCCTCCGATCAAACAAAACGGAAAACTGGAAAAGCCATTCAGTAAATCAGAAACTGTCCTAATTTTCCGCACGAGCTAAATCTCACGTCGAATTTATTGCCCACAAAAGAGCAGCCGTAGCCGACAGATGTAGTGTGAAAATACGCCACAAAATGTAGTGTGAAAATACGCCAACAGATGTAGTGTAAAAATAGGCCAACAGATAGCGCTAAGAACAATTTTATTTTTGGGAATTCAAAACAACATTATACGCACTTGAATATCATTCAGTAAAGTTCGTACGACAATTATTATACTTAAAACAAACAAAACATCATACCATCAAGTTTTACGTACACTACCTTCTTCAATAATATTGGTATTAAAAAATAACGATAAAAATGTGTGCAAAGTGTTTCCAATCAAACAAAACAACTGAAACAGTTTTTTCAATTCATTTAAATAAATTATATAGTAAAACATCCTAGCCTTAAGAGATAATGTCCACAAAAACGTATTAATTGTCTCCGAACCTAAAAATAAACAGTTGCATCATGACGTCACGAAATGAGAGCCAATCACAAACATTGTTTATCTCAACCTTAGTTTTGAACCGAAATCAGATGATCTACGATCAGAACTTGGCGGTTCGCGTTGGTGCAACCCTCGTACATTGAACTCGGATCAAACTGACTATCATCTTTGAACCAAGATCTCATGTTCTTGGTTCAGGGCTGTTAATGGTGCAACCGGGTATATCTGTTTTGCTATATCAATTCGTAAAGTTGGTATTAGAAATAAGGAAGAAGCCAGCGTGTTTGTAAACTGAACCTCCAACCGAACAACGAAATGGTCTGCTTACACGTGAACAACCGTAGGTCCTATCTGCGCTGTGATTGGCCAGGTGTGGTGGATGTGGAGAGGGGCGGGGCGAGGCTAAAACCAGAGCCCCGGTCATTAGCGAGCATTAGAAACGTGGGCTCGTCACAACTTTGAGGAACTTCTCATCCAATCCGGCCAGCATCATTAATTCGAGTAAATCTTGCTATTAGGGCGGGGAAATAAAGAGGCGCCGCCCGGCTTTCTTGTGGCGTGTTTGAACTGTAAAGCCGGAGTTATGGAATTTTAACTGGTTATTTTGGGAAGGGCGGGAGTTAAGGGGCCTGCCTGGCGGGCTATAAAAACGTCTCGGCGTGGAGCAGCCATAAAACGCCGAATGTAAATGTGTGGTGTCGCGAGGCTGAGATGGCTGGAGGAGGATCAGCGTGGTCCAGCAGCCGCGACACACCTCGACAAGGGGACCCGCTGCCCGCATTCCTCGTAGCCGACCGCGTCGACTCCCCAGCACGAGGCAGGCCCGCCCCGCCGCAGTGCAGCTACACACTCTACACATTTATAAACCCCGCAAACGATAAAATAAGCACTTTTGAAATTAACCTTAGAAAAAAGTCACTACCCCTGTCTGCAAATATTTACACGTGCGCACTGAGGGACATGCGCCCGGTAAAGTTGGTAACGAAGGATGGAAGTTGTTCCATATCTAGTGACCTGAAGAATTCGCGGATTCATTTTGGCACAAGCTAGAATTCAAAACAAGTGTGTTTATTAATGTAACATTAGCCATTGGTCCGCACGGTGGTTGACACCATCTAGAGAACGCTAGTCCAATCGTCACCTTCCACTGTGACAGCAGACAACCAATGCGCATTTTACATCGGCATATTTGTACATAAGACTATAGAGTCTAGCAAGCAGGTCATTGAACTCGCGAATTTTTCAGGTTTCTATCCATATCTCAACGTCGAATAGTGTTAGGTAACCATTTGTTGTAACTTAAATTATTTATTTCCCTTTCTGGTTTTTTAATGCTTACAAGTGTAAAAATGAGCAGATTTATAAAATATTTACTTTCCTAATAATTTTACAGTTTCATTTGACTGACGCATCAATAAAGTGCTGAGGCCCGTGGCAGTGTCAATCTTACATAAGGTGGAAGAATACACAACGTTCATACAAGTAGATTTTAAGCAGGGCTTTCAAAAGTGCTCATATTTTACCGTGATCAGCATATAACTACATACATCAAGAAATGGCTTCGTGGCTCACATAATATCGGCGTACCCATTTTCTATATGGAGTGAAAAGATTTGGGCCGCTCTTTACATCGAGGTCTTGAAAGCCGATGAGGGTGGGTGTGGAGCAGCGCAGGTATGCACAGGCAGGAGAAACGGGAGATCCCCGAGGAAACCCACCTACCAGCGGCGTCGTCCGACATGATTCCCACGTGCGAAAATCCAGAGAGAGTTGAAATCCTGTTTTATTTATTTTTTAACGAAAATGCATCATGCCACGGAAGAGGATGGATTTGTACTTTAAACGTACCACTCCAGATGTAAATATTATTTAAAAACTACTTTTTCAGACTACCGTATCTTCAAACATATATACCGGACACGTGTCAAGATACGATAGGAGCCTGTACTGATCTTTGCTACAGATTTCTCATCAATAAAGTGATAGGTTCGCCGCTGAAAGCGCCATAAGTACAAGCAGCACTACGAGAAAACTGCACGCCAGTTTGGAACTCTGCACGTAGCGGCGATGGCGGTCTTGTAGCGCGTGCCAGTATAGCCCTTATAGTTCTTGCTACTCTCGGACAAAATAAAGATAAAATATGCAGCCAGACCAATTCCTTAAGATTTTCTAACTACTGTTCACCCTGTCACTTCAAACATTTCGAAGCCCTGCTGAAGTTCTACTTCCAGAAAATTCTTCCGTCTCATGCAAACAAAGCTTAACCGAGTCTAGAAAATTACACTAAAGGAACAGTGAACCGCATTCCTGCGCATTAACTACAATAATAATTTGCGTAATAACTATGTCTTACTAGACATTATTAACACACGCATTGTAACCCTATTTTTATCCATCTTAATTCATTATAGATAAAATATTATAATTTATAAATAAAATATATGTCAACGTTCAAATTAATCAAAATAATGCATTTTTATGTTAACAAAAGTATAAAGCACTTGTGGTACACGATATATTTAGGAAATAACCAAGCACGTCTTACATGGGGGTGATTGTCAAAGGTTTGATACAAAAAGTGTGAAAAAACCGCCAATAGACTATACCTGTTGTCTGTAATATATGTTAACAGCAGGAACAACGAAACCACACATGATAATAGACATATCAGCGGAACAGAGAAAATGGTAAGCAAATAGAGAAAAAACGTTGCACTTATTCTTGGTTTGTAGGTGTTAGAAATAAATTTAGGTATGATGTGAAGCACACTACCTTGTTCAAATTATGCCCACCTTTCACGAACACCCCCCCCCCCTCGCCTACCATTGTCCATTTCAAGTGGGGTATATTTTGAAAGTTCTAGAAAAGTAGCACGGCCACAATGTATCCTTCCAACGCAGCTGTTTTGCCAGTGAAGGAAAAGACGTTAGTAAGCAAATGTTTTTAGTCCAATGCACACTTGCATTTTCCTCCTTCCTCGTGTTGCCCATGTCGTGGACCGCACTGAAAGTCCGACTGACGTTAGCTAACTTGCGCCCAGTAATTGATGTAGGATATTATAGCTAGGTTGGCATTCCAACCTGTTTTATTTTATAATTGCAGAGTTAAATTTGTTGCGGTTCTGTTTGTTTTATTTCGAGGAAATGGGAGAAAAAGGGGGGGGGGGCAGTCTTCAGTTTAACGTCTTTCGTGAGACGGCATTATTTTGATGTTATAACTAGTGTTTGGCATTTCGAGTTGCATATTTTTTTCGATGGAGCAGGTGAAAATTTTGCTCGTATGGAAATAACATTTAAATTATTTAACTTCGAAAAATTTTAGTTTAATAAAAAAGCAAAACGCGATATGTACGTCGTTGTTCGTATTCGTACAGATGCAGCAATATATACACGCACACACATTGACCGAAGTTAACCTTACACTCGTTGAATTTACAATATAGACAAACAAATATTACTCACTCACTACAAAAGTGTGGAATGTACGGCTTTTTCAGGTCACGTGCATTTCAATCATTATATTAACGGTTTACAAATACATTTACAAAACACGCAAACTTACTGTTTGTAAAATTAGTAACCTCTTGAAAACGTATTTTTCTATGGCAATCCTTGCAAGTTTACACTAAAATCGCGTTTGTTCGTCACTAGCATTAAATAATTCATTTGCAGAATCATTCAGTAAAATCGACACTATGCACGTTTCCTGAAACCACCAAACTTAAACTTACATACGTAAATTATATTCCTGTCACTTGGTTGCGGACGGCGGTAAGGAAAATGGCGGAACGAGCAGTTTTAACGAATCGGTAAACACGTCTCGATTACTATTACATTTCACTCAAGAAAACGCACTACAACGGTACCTGCAGCCAACTATGCTCGAAAAATGTAAATAAAAAATAATTAAATACCGACACACGCACACGTACAACGGCCTTCGCCGGGCTGGAAACTGGAAACATAAACATGGTTAGCCATTGGTTGGAAACGTTTACTGTTCGTATGTGTCGACATACTCTTGTCATAAATGCCAAACATGTGTTTAAAGTTCAGTACTAATAGCCAAGAAAATGTAATATTGCTTTAAAAGCATAATTTAAACCATAAATGTTGTAAGTATGATTAAGATTTTAAATTAAAACTTTTAGTTCTGAGTACTATTTTCTTCCAAAGTCATCATCAAAATAGCCAACTTAACAACACGTATTCCGCAGCAGTTCATCAGCTGATACAATACTTTACGAACGCGAGCATTTACTGTTTACATAGTGTGTATGTTGGTCACATTGTCTGTCAGATTTTACCCCACTTATTTAAAATGGACAATAACTCAAACTACCACGCTCTATAGTGCTCAATAGCGAGGCCTTTAGATAAGCTTGTGAGGCAATACTTTCCCGTCACGAGCCAACGTTATATTTTATACGCCGCGTGGAAGGATATGCTGTAAATAAACACGACTTTAAAAGTGCTCAAGTTAACAATGAAGCAGCTCTACTGAGAAACCAACTTCAAGAAATTAAATTGCGTACTGCAAAGATCGCAGGCACTGTAAACCGCGTATTGGCCATATTTATGTACCGGCCAATGCAGTATTTTTCACGGACGTCAGTCGAGCTAAAACGACGGCTGTGTCCGGGCTATATCCTGCAGCGGGCATAAATACGTAATAAAACTCGGGTGAACAGAAGACACATTTATGACCTATTATATTTCGACGATAAATAAAGTCTCTCAGGTACTTTTGCAGTTATGTAAATTACTTTTCGATAGATTTTAACCTTTAAAGTAACTTGGCCTCAGTGCTGCCATTTCGCGAAGCACAAGACAGAGTGATGCGACTTTTCTCACTGCACTTACCACACAGGCGAATAAAGTTTTGATCAAAGTGGTGCGTGGATTCGCAGTAGGAAACGATCTTCTATCTCTTGTTGATTATTTTCAAGGGCGACAAGTTGAACAATACACGCTCTGTAGGCTATTGGCAGAGAAAATAATAGTATAGGATGTTCATAGTAAACTGAGTACTTCGGAAAGCCCTGGTTAAGATCTACCCGCATATCTTGTATCCTTCAGCCATATGTAAAATGAACATTGCCACAAGCCTCATCACTTTATTAACGCGTCGGTCAAGTGAAACTGTCAACATATTACAAAAGCAATTTAAAAAAATTCTGTCAAACCTTATAAACTTGCATGCACAAAATAAATCCAAATAAATAATTATAGTATTGATAAACGTCTACCTAGCACTTTATATTCAAAGGTAAAGCATGGGACTAAAACTTTACTGGGTTGAAAATGTGTGATGTAGAAGCCGTGATATTTTCCAAAGGTAGATTTCAAAAATTCTCACTTTACCGTGAACAGCTTGTAACAGAAGACAGTGTGTTAACACAGAAGCGACAAGTACCACAAAGCTACTGATACAGAGAGGTGTTACAAAGAGGTTTTCTCTATGTACGAGTCTCTCTCTCTCTCTCTTTCTCTCTCTCTCTCTCTCTCTCCGTTGCTGGCATCTTCAGGAAGGGCTCTGGGTCAGTGGCATGGGCCAGAGAAACTCCCGATGCGGCCCTTGCAGACGCTCACCTGACTTGACTCACCCGAGACGACGAACACCGTGTACACTATGTATGAGTCGTTACACACTCTAGCAAGATGAAACGATCTTGTGCTAGTTTTCTTCACTTACAGGCTATTCATGGTAAAGTGAGCACTTTTGCGAAATCCTCATTTCGAAAAATAGTTAATAAATAGTTATATTTTTTTGTTAACCTTAGACGTTAATTTCCAAATGCGGTGGAATATACACACTCGAAATTCGAATCAGTGGAAAACCACTGATTCGCGGTGAAAATGGAACCACTTAGAATCAACGAACGGAAAAAAAAACACTGATTGTTTGAATGGAAAAATTACGCTGATTGAATTAGTGATGCGAAAATTTCACTGATTCTAAGTGGAGCCATTTTCTCTGCGAATCAGTGGTTTTCCACTAATTCACATTTAGAGTGCACACGGTTTTTATTACTTACATGGCTATATTTATTTAAAAAGTTTGTTTAAGGGATACAAATTGGCTGAAAGGAAAAAATAACTAGGGCCTCAAAAGTCCTCACTTTACCGTGGATAGCCTAAAATCCACCCACCTCACCTAAGTGTGTGCTTATAGTCTATTAGCGGTTTCTTCGCACTTTTTGAATAAAACACTTGAAAAATCACCCTATTTATGACGTGTTTGATCGTTTCGTAAATATGGCATGTATCACAAACGTTTTGTACTTCTACATAACATGAAGGTATCTAATTTATGGTTAGATCGAACTTTTACTTATATTTTATCTATAAAACATAATATTAAATATATAATTAATAGTAATAAAACAGGGAGAAAACCGGTATGTCGGCAATGGCTTGGAATAAATAGTTCTTATGCAAAATATTAATACACGGGGGGCGCACGAATGTCGTGAACTGATTGCCCTGTTCGTGTGAGTTTATTGACTGTGTTACCCTTTTGTTTGCATGAGGCGGAGGAATATAATTGAAGAAGAACTTTAACAGGGCTTCAAAAAATTGGAACTTACCGAGAATGGACAATGCCTCATTTGAGTAAACATCTGGAAGAAGTCTTCAAACGATGCGTTTCTTCTCGCTTTGTAGATTTTCCTTACTTTTAGTAAAAATTAAATAAGTAAATTCTTAATAAACTTGCTTGATGGGATTCTGGAGCATTCAAAGTCGTGGTGTAACCACATCGAAAAATTCCAAAAAACAAGTCGTAAAAGAGGCTCAACTATCATTTAACTTCAAGTTCTCGAATTTGCATCTACCAAAACCAATATCAAGGATAGTTAACATCAGAGCTACGTAATTCGAGCCGGCAGGCTGTGGGGTTTTGGTAATTTAGTTCGCACATGTGTAGACGCGTAGACTGAGTGACATGCGTCCAGTAAGGTTGGTAACACCGATGGCCGAGGAGAAAAAAAAGGGGGGGGGGGGAGGCTGGTTCCATGTTATAAAGTCGAATTTTAAAAGTGTTACCCAAACATTTGTGAATACTGAAATAGTTTCTTTGGAGTTTGTGTGTTTTTTTTATTTGATGCATGTAAGTGTAAAAATTATAACATTTTTAATTTCCACTTCTCTAATAATTTCTTACTGTGATTTGACCTAAACATGAACAAAGTGATGAGGTTTGTGACAATGTTAATTTTACATATAACGGAAGAACATACAATATGCACGCAAGTAGATCTAAATCAGGGCTTCGAAAAAATGATCACTTTACCGTGAACAGCCTATGTTGTTGAGCTGGAGCCCCGACTGAGACATCCCGTGGAGATGTTTCGCACAGGTGGGTCTCGGGACGAGTGTTGACGTCTGAGAGAAGATGAGGGTTGGAGACAGTGGCATTTATTCCATAGACGCAAGGTAAGCAATGCTTACCCTATACAAATTGGAAATGTTTGATCCTTTATAGTATTCGCCGTAACTTTAAACATATCTAATTCTGAGTTTCCGTTTCCAATTCGAGAAACAGAGTTTTTGTAACTCCCGTGCTGTACACGCATAGTGCTGCTATCTAGTATTATTTCCACAAACAGGAGCGACTAGCAATGAATCAAACTCGCAAGCGACAACACGCTATACGCTCGAGCTCCTCCGTCGCCAACCGCGTTCCTTCGGCAGGGTAAGCATCGTTCTGTTTGCGCCCTCCAGTCCTACATTTTTCCTTGGAAAATGGATGAAAGTGTTCTGGAAAATGGGAGTTTTCCTATAATTTGTAATATCTCTCAAAATAATATTCAGTTTAATTTACTGAAAAAAAAATTTGTGGCGACCACCAAATTATTTTGTTGGTATTCACCCTGCCAAATTTGTTGTGGTGTACACAAACAATTTTGCAGCTGTCACAAAACAAGTTTTTAGTGGCCACTAAGAACTTATTTTGTGGCAGCTACAAATTTTTTTGTGTACGCCGCAAAAAATTTGGCAGGGTGAATACCAACAAAATATTTTTGTGACCACAAAATATTTTTTTTTTCAGTGTACATTAATTTCGTTTCCATTTTATAACTAATGTTAGGTATTATAAAATGGTAAATACATGTGGAGGGTAACCAAAGTTGGAAGTTGCGTTTGTTAGTAGAAATTGCTAACCCTGTAAAAAAAAACTCACTACACGCCACTGGTTGGAGATGTAGGGTGTTGCAGTTGTGTGGTTCCTCAGTCGCCCTCCACCTGAAACTGGTGTCTGGAGGGTGCCGCGGTGCTGTAGTGGTTAGACTACTCACCTCCCACCGTGACGGCATGTGGGAATCATGCCGGACGATATCGCTGGTCGGCGGTGTTTTCTCGGGGATCTGCCGTTTCCTCCAGCCTTGCATTCAGGCGCTGCTCCATACTCACCTCGCTTCACCGCCATCGGCCCTCAAGACGTCGCTGTTACGAGCCTGGCAAATCTCTCCACTCACTCGCCAAAGGAAGGAGCTGATAGAGAGCGTCGTCGGCCAGAGGGCGGCAGGCGGCGAGGCTAATACCGGTAGCCGCGGCGGGCGACGGCGGGGTGGAGAGTGTTAAAATGAAATAGGGACAGGAATTAAAAAGAGAAGACAAGGACGGAGTTAATGAATGGTGCAGCGGAGCGCCGAATAAAGAGGACGTACGAAGGGGTGTAGGGGGGAGAGGCGAGGTGCCCTCGACAACAAAGCGGGGTCCAGGTAGTGGATATAGAGAAGGGGGGAAAGGGGGTAATTGTGTGGCGGAGTACCTGAACGTGTGTTGAGGTCACACACAGTGCGGGGTCTGCGTCCAGACGCCCTGGACGTTCCGCCGAGTGCGCTGTCTACTTGCCCACCCACTCACACTGTCGCAGGAGCGATAAGGGCGACATTGCCACGTGCAACCAGCAAGCCATCGCCGCTACGCTCAACTGGCAAGCAGGGTTCTCTTCCTACTGCGTGTGCCAACAACAACTATATCATTTTTATACATCGAAAGTCTATGAATAATGTTCACAATAAAACGAGCACTTTTGAAATCAACTTTACAAAAAAATTACTGCCCTTGCCTGCGTATATTTTAACGGGTGCACTGAGTGACATTTGCCCAGTACAGTTGGTAACGATGAAGGGAAAGTGGTTCCATATTTCAACGTCGAATAAAACCCGTTAGATAACCATTTATAATTTAAATAAATTCTTTCGCTTCCTGTTTTTTTTTTAATGAGCGGATTCTTGAAATCCTCATCTACTAATAATTTTACAGTTTCAATTGACCGACGTATGAATTAAGTGACGAGGCCCATGACAACGTTAATTTTACATAAGACGGAAGAATAAACAAACGAGTATAGAAGTAGATACTAAGCAGGGCTTACAAAATTGCTCATTTTACCGTGAACAGCGTATAGCAAAGTTCACTACAAGACACTAGAATACTTCTATGAACGTGGACATAATATTTTGAAATACAGCTCCTTTAAAAATCCTTTTTTGGTTACGTTGGAGCGTTCCGAAAGAAAGTTTCTTATGTGCGCGACGTCTTGAAAGTAATCGATGGGCACATTCCGACCTGTGTTATGTTCGTAGATTATTACTTGAGGAGTAAGTCTTCAAACACACTGCAGCGCTCGTCGACCGACAGCCAGACGGACGCCTTACTTAACTGCTAGATGTTTCTCGGCCTCATTCGGCAATAAGCTAGACTTAGTGTGCTCGAGACTCAGTTCATTGGTTGTTGCTCCACAGCCAGGTTGCGCCGGGTTCTGTCCTGGACTACCATGCAGGTTCGGTATTGAGGTTAGGTCGCCCGACCCGTGTCCAAAAAACAACACAGGCAGAAACCTAAAAAATACATGTCTTAAGGTTCAATGCTACTGGCAACAAAAAAAAACTCATTACTTTATGTTCCTACGAAATACTCTTCAGCTTGCAAACATTACTTGCAAGTAGGTATTAGTTCCCCGCTTAAAATATTCCAGGCGTGATAATTTTTGCATATTGGCATTTCAAAATCATAATCTTAGTACATTTTTATATGGTCAAATAATAAAAATAAACTAACTTGCCTAAATTGGACAATTCGCATTGTAATAACATTCTATGAGTTACTTCAACAAATATTTAAAAACTCGCTATGAAATGTTTTCGTAATTTTTGAAAATTGCTGAGAATAAAATCATTTTGGTATATGTTTTTAGTTTTAACAGTTTATATTTTTTTATGTATATATTTTTGCCAAACATACCTTAAAATGAATAAAGACACGAACTTAGAAGTAGATTTTCCATCCTAAGTGGGGTTCGTTCCTACCACTGCCCGTCCCTTCTGCCAAGTTTCCCATCAACATGTCACGTATATATAAGGAACATAAAATTGCAAACATGATGGAAATACTTCGCCATTTCCATGTTCACTACCGGCAAAGGATGATACGCCATTCTTTATAAGTGCAAGCACTGAGTTGATTTATTTGTAATGAAATAAAATGTACCGTGTTGTTATTAAAACACGCGCCTTGTTGATTTATAAATTAACATCACTGCAGGCAGAGCCATGCTGTGAAAGATGAGGGCCGTTGAGTTCTTGGAAAAACCATCTCGGAGTTCTCCCGCATAGGTGAAAAATATTTTTTTTAAAGCGCTATCACGCTTCAGATACATTAAAAATTTTACTCAGGGGCTCTGCATTAGACTTTGCTACAGATTTTTCACCAATAAAATTACAGGTAGACGTAGCACGACGTGAGCACTGCACGCCAATTTAGAACCTTGCGCTTTGTGGTGACGGCGCACTTGGTGCGTGTGACTGTGTAGTCCTTATTGCTCGCGCGGTTCTCTGCTCCCGACGACGAAAACAGCTCGACTCGTCTGTATATGAAGTTCAGTGGCGACCGTATCACGTGACTTATGCTTTCCACGTTGCAGACACACATGCGTAATGCTGGCCGTCCTCGGTTTGTGCTCGCTGTTCGGCTTGAGGAAGTGATACGACAGCACATCAACGACATGCTCTCCACTAGCACACACTCCATAGCGTGCCAAATAGGAGTGTCCCATTCAACTGTGTGGTACGTACTGTGGGTAAACCACCGCCATCTCTACCGCTGTCAGAGTGTATCAGGCACTCAGCGAAAATACGTTTACATAACGCAATTTCCACAGGCCCATACATCCGTTATGGCATATGGTGTCTTGTATATTTTCGACTTTATTTTCCATATGGAATCAACCCCCGCAGTGCGAACATTCAGTGTATGCGAGTGAAAGGGTTAGGGGCAATGACGAGGTGGGATGAGAAAGGGCACGAGGAGTCACTCAGCTGCTCTGGCGAAGACGAGGTTCGCTTCAGCGTCCTCGCGACACGCGGCAAACTGGTTGCAGCGGCGTCTCCCGTCAACTGGTGGCGAGTCCACTCTAATTATCACTTTATTAATTACCAGAGATTGCTCCCGGCACGGCCACCGCCTCCCCCCCCCCGGTCAAGGCCACGTCACCGCGTAGAATACCTCACGATACAGAGACGAAACTGCTGATGACACGCCAGCAAGCATGGCGGAACACCGTCAGCCAACAAGGAAAGTTCCGCAAAATGCACTAGCCAATCATCATACAATGCCTATGTCCATAGCCTCGGGCAGCCAATCAAAGACAAGGAACAGCGACGATATTTTGTTTCTTCGTACTTGAGTCAGTAAATAGTCCGGACCGGACGTATTTCTGTACATTCACTGTTTGCACCTAACTCAGCAAATAAATGTCCTGCAAATACAACTGTGTTCAAATATACGTAAGAGAAAAATAAAACCGCACAACCATAGTTAGATCTCTGGAGTGTAATAAAACGCCACTTAAGGATCTCACTCGCATAGGAAGGCGTGACAGCGGAAGTACTGAAAGTGCGTACAATATGCTGATCCACGAATAGAACACACGCTTCAGACCATAGCTGTCGATTACTTTCAAGACACCACACCCACACGTTAGAAAACACCATTTCCGAGTACTCCAACACTGCTGAAAATTGCTTTTTCAAAGCAGTGATGCTCGGCCATTACGTGCAGTAATCCTCTACACAACGCTGCACTGTACTTGAACTGCCAGATTGTTACCAGGATCGCCTAGGCACTTGTACAGTACATACCTGCGGGAATTCCCGTTATAATTAGGCGGCATTCAACTCCAAGTTGTACATCTGTTCAGCTCTGCTAGTGGCTAGCACTATGTCAGGTACGCCTCAGAGGGGTTACAAATATGCAACGGTGGAGAGTGATTACTATACTTTTTTGAAGGGGGGGGGGGAATCCCTCGTAAACGATATTACACACCTCAACGTCACATCCGGCCGTGAGAAAGCACTGCGACCACGACGGCGATAAAAATAGTACAGTACCAACCAAAAACATAGGGCCACAAGTGAAATTTTGCAGACATTAACATTTGATTCTTATAACACCACGTATAGCCTAATCGATATACTGAAAGAATATTAAAACTTTAGTATTGCACATTTATTGTGAATGGTTTTTACCCCTTTTGGAATGTTAAGGTTTTGCGGATATTTAATCTACAATATTTTACATAAAGCGAAACGCTCTCAAGACGTTATTAAAATAATTTGTAGCAAAGTAAAACAATTATTACGTACAATACTACCCTTACTCAAAATTTACAATGGTCTTAATCATCCTAGAATGATGTTTAATTATTAATAGTGAGATATTAGCTATAAATAGACAAAAATTGCATATTATCACTGGTTGTGTTACAATATTGTTATAACTACAGTATGTTTACCACGCGACAATCGTACACTTTATAGTACATACATGGATGCAGACTTGCAATTACTGTACATAACTACGTATTGTATGTAGTTTTAGTAATCAATAGGTCCTTCCCGAGATTTGATGCATTAGTGGATTAGTGTTGGCATGCTGGCGACCAACTTGCGACACTCTTCTACTGTGATGCTGTTCCATAATTCTGAGAGAAACTGCCGTAATTCTGGAAGATTATAGCATTGTTTTGCAGAAGAATAAATTTAGTAACACAGGGCTATAGCAATTTTTGATGACTTTGCCAGTTTTCAACAACCACATTTACGCTTCATCAATCATATTTGTACATTTACAACACAATCTCGACTTTCGTTTGTATCCTGGAAAAAAATACTTATTGAAATATTTCATAATTATTTAAAATTGAGAATAAGCACAACTACTTACAATGTGAGCCGTACGAGTTCAGACAAGTAAATGTCTTACGTTGATAAGTAGCGCCCAATTAAACTATGCACTCTGCTCATTTATGTATGACTGCAGATTCTTTCCCATCACGAAAAGATAATGCTAGTTTTGCAAGTTTATATATAGCGTACTGAATCGTGAACAGTAAACCTGCATCATAGTCATTCGCAAAATATTTTCCTTATTAAAATGATTTTCAAAACACGCAAAATATGCGCAGAACTATGCTTGCACGGAGTAAAATTCACCAACCACGTTACTACATGTGTAGCCGACATACCAATTGGACACAAGTCCAAAAGCATCCCGATTCTAAACGTGTGATGTTTCCGGACAAATACAATTGTTCCTCCCAAAATCGTGGCCAAACTTAAAAAAAAAATTAATTTAATAAATAATTGCTGCGCGTCCGGAAAACAGACGGAAATTGCTCGTTTGTGGTTAGGAGATGTATTACTACGAATGAAGAATATGCTAGCATCAACATTATTTTAAGGTTTTAAAAAAACTGTCCTTTCTTTATATATATAATGTTTGGGGAGTCTTTAGTCTCATTTGCACATGTACCACTCTTGCGTACAACGAAGAACCAACAAAGTGTGACGTTTTCTGCCCAACATGACGTCACCAACTAAGTTATTGGCCTTTTGCGGACTGAATGAAAGCTCTTGGGGTCTAGATAACAAATGCCTTATTCAAAGGGCAACATATTTGAACACTGTAGCAGCATGCAGTAAATCTACCTGCGCGCCGTCTGGACAACAGACAGCACGCTACGTCCACCAACCACATTTAACCACTGGTGGAACTGTTTCAGTTGAAGACGAGGGGGGGGGGGAGTGAGTTTGATATTGGGCTCCTTCTACGCAACATTAAAGAGTTTTCGTATAATAAATGCGTTATTTAATTCGTCAAATTTATTTTTTTTTACTAATTTTTACTAGAATATTGATAAAACGTAATTTCATTTTACGAAAATAAGTCATCCAATAATTAAATACAGAACTATCCCAACTTTACTCAAACGACTACAAGTATAAGTACGAAATGAAAACATAGTAATTTTTTCTAATAGATCACAAATACTATGCCTAATAAAACAATTTCTTAACATTTTTGGGTCAACCCTTTCAGTAAGTGTCCTATTTTAATCAAAATACGTTATCATATAAGATCGTTATGTAATTTTACCATCAGCAATTCGAGAGAATTAATGCCACGGAGTCAGGAATGAAGAAAAAATATCGTCGTTAATGAGGTTCTTACGTACTTAAATTCCTTGTTACATGGGCCATGTTTTTAAAATAAGCACACATAATCAGCCAACACTTTTCGACCCCCCCCCCCTCCCTTGCGTTCTGTCTAATGAGAGTCGATGAATCGTCAGCTACACCCCCTTATTTGTGACGTTGCCCCCTGGACTGAAGACGATCGTCTTCTGCGCATGTACCCAACACTGACCTACCATAAACTAACGCAACTGTCAAAGTCACACGGTCAACAGTGATGAAAGTGTTTTGTTTATATCACGATTTTCAAAAGACAAGCCCTTTTATATGAATAACATATGTTGTTACCAATTTGAATTTATTTTAACTGTATTAAAAATTGGTCAGTTGAAATAAACGAATATCTCAAATTACTTGTTTACATAAAAAGTGTTCAAACCTAAAATCCCATACGCGTCGTTTATGATCATTGTATTTGCAGAGAAGCAGTTCGATGTTACGAACACTGAGAGTGGTTACTGTGCAGCTCGCGTGGGAACTCTACCCCATTGTCCTTCTACGCGTTTCACAAGGTTACAGATATATCTGGTGGTCAGTGTGGGCTGGACTTCAGACACGCACAGTACACTGGGTGAGGAACGTTGAGGAAAACAATATCTTACGTGTATTCCATTTAAGGGCGCCGCCTACTTGGAGATCTTTAGCGCGGTTGAGGCAGGGAAGCGCGGGACCGATAAGGGCGACACTGACACGCGCGCCTGATGCCACTTCTCTCCTACGCGCAAGGCGCTGAACTGGCGTGCAGTTTTTCCGTTCTGCTGCGTGTACCTATGGGACTTCAAGCGGCGACCCTATCATTTTATAGGTGAAAATTCTATAGCAAGGTTCAATGCAGGTCCCTATAATAGTTTCGCATGTTTCCAACCTGTATATTGTGCGACACAGCCGTGTGAAAATCAGTTTTTAGATATATCGGATGGCTCGGGAATAGCACATATAATGTACATGATGTATTGAGAGTATTATACGTACCTAGCCTACAGTGAATTTTATTTTCGTACACCGATATCACGGGGACACGTTTAATGGTTTCGTTAAAAAATACGCGGAATTCAAGCGCTCTGCAGCGCATTTCAATCAGCAGGTAGACGGCGCCCTTAAGGCTCTGCCACAATTGTGCAGATGCGTCTATCCAACCCGTTCGACCTTGCTGTCAGTCCACGCACATGTACCATCACGACGACCCGGCGAGCTTGTTTGATGAATGCAATTTAAAAAAAAACATATCGCCATTCTCGTTTACATTTTCATGTTCCCATTTACATTCTATTTTTACATTTCTTCACCGTATATTATACTGATTGACATTTATATTATATAAAAATGGCATTAGATTCACTGCATCGCTTATCAAACCGTCCATCTGTTGATTTCGAAACAACAGAAAGAATATATTAGATATTAAACAGGTTATGTATACACCGTACTGTCTCGCGCGCTTTATCTCTCGTGTGCATAATAAACAAAGTATCTCACCACGGGTCTCGGCGTTGACATCTGATGCTGGTGGCGCACTGGTTGCAGTCTGGCCTCGGAAGATAAAGTTTGGCCAGCTCCAGTCAGTCAGCATCTCATCTCACACGTCTGCACCATCAGCGCCTGACGTCACATGTCACGTGACATCGGCGACAGCACGGTCAGTCCTGGGGCATCTGCTCAATTGTGGCAGGCTCTTTACAGTCCACGTTCCATTGTGCTGTGGAGAGCAACCTACCCTGCCATGGCTGTCCCCAAGTTACAGTTCGTGTGGGACAGTATATATCGCCTCCGTCCCGGGCTCGAAGATCATCACTATGCAGGGCAGTCAAGGATTGCGCGGGGAAACGTCGGCCATTAAGTTGGCACTCGTACACGCGGGGGGGGGGGGGGGTGGCAGACCTGCCGACCCCGGAGGGCGCCTGGCACCGCCACAAATCACGGGATTACTGCCCCCGCTTTATTGTCACCAATATTCCTTTGAGAAGAAGAGAGGGGTGGGGAGAGCAAAATAAAGATTACGCATGACAAGTTACGGTCCTAAACGTGTTCTTTTCAAACGGCGGTCGGGAGAGAGAGAGAGAGAGAGAGAAAAGAGAGAGAGAGAGAGAGAGAGAGTGTGTGTGTGACAGAGAGATAGAAGGGGGGAGGCTCACGCCGCACTTGTTTATGATAATTTTACTGCATGCTGAAATATGGCATGCAACATTCGGTGAATACTAACTACAAACACATACACACACGGGGACGGCGCAGGCAGCCGTGGTTCCGTATAAGCTTCATAAAACATACGAAATTCCGGAGAAATATGCGGCGGGAGGGGGTGGTGCGTGCAACACGGGCACATGTGCGCGGTCGGAATGCCGTCCGCAGACTGCGGAAGGAGCTGCGGGGGCAGAGTGCATGCTCGGTAGTGGAACACTCGGGCCCGCTGGCCACGGTCGCTCTGTAGACACTCTGTGTGTGCTGGGGCGCAACCTTCCCCCCCCCTGCTTAACCCCGAGCACGTGAGTGAGTGATCCGTTTCCAAAGCGTTCCTTGTCCCTGTACACCGAGTGCCGGGAAACTGCGAGAAATGTACAGGTAGATGTGACTGTATGAACATTAGTATGGGTGTTATTGCTGCTCACGAACATTGGCTGTAGAAACCAGAGCCTTCTAAAATCAAGTGTTCCCCTTAAAATGGAATTAAATGTATTTTATTTTTGTGTACGATGACTACTTTGGAAACGGAATGAATTTAAAACCTGCTTTTAACTGGCCTTCACGCTGTTTTGGATCTGCAAACCATTTGTCATTGCATAGCAAAGGTTAGGGAGAAAACAACACGAACATTATAGGAAATTGTCGTATTTGTGGACAAGGGACGCTTTGGAGATTAACTAATCACATGCAGAGTGAAATACAAATAATAAAATAGAGCACAGAAGTCCAAAACGCGCCAGGGAAGTCGGGAGAGTCCATTGTCGCTGCACGAGGAAGGGGTGGGGATGTTCAGCTCAGTAGTGACAGCGGTCGAGAACTGTCAGGCGAGAGTTGCTCCGCGCGTGTATTTCAACAGCGCCGTACCACAGAACGATGTTATTAGTCTGGTGTGTATATCGCCAGCAGTGTCACGTGGGTTCCCTCCCTCCAGTGTCGAGCGTACGAGAGAGCCCTCCCTTACACTGCCTCCCGCAAAGCTGTGGCAAGATTATGTTCTCATTTGAATTAGACGTCGTGGGAACAGTAAGCGGGCCGCAAGCTGGCGTGGCACCAGGTGTAGTGACCTGCTGTCAACCCCGCTACGCCCGGCCAGCGACACTCGCGCAATTCGGCTAATACAAGCGGCGAAGTGCAAGAGAGTTGCGGAGTAGAGTGGACGGCTCTCAACAGCGAGGTCTTGAGAGCCGATGAGGGCGAAGCCAGGCGAGTACGGAGCAGAGCCGGAGTACACGGGCGGAGGCAAACGGGAGATCCCCGGGTCAAACCCGCCGACAAGCGGCACGATCCCCGCGAGTCGAGGTTGAGGGGAACGGGGGGAACCGAGTGGTCTGCCCACTACACCACCGCGGCGTCCCAGGTGGATTAGGGCGTCGCGACGCCGGATGTCCGCGGCAGTTGGCCGCTTGCTGCGCGGCGCCGCGCCGCTCGGGCATCTTTATGTCGGCAAGCGAGGGCTGGCAACCCAAGTGGAGGAGAGAACACAACACCGGCGCACAGTAAAGAATATTTACAAAATAAGAAAGAGTGAGAGAGAGAGTTAGAAAAAGGAGGGGGGGGGGGACAGGAATATTTCAGGCGTAATGTTCGGGAGATGGGACTCGCTATATTCTCTGTTTTCCAATTAATTCCACTGGCTATTTATGTGGCGGGTCGTATTTTATGGGTCGTGGGGTCCGGCCGCGCACCCACGACGTGCGATAGCTCGCTCGCGTTACACGCCGTCTCTGGAATTACCGCCGCTCCTACTTCACGGCGGCCTCTACCACGCCGCCCGTGTCCCCTGACACGTGTTTCCTTCTGCTTTGTCTCCTCCCACGCCGCTATTTGCTCCGCCCGGTCGTTCGTCATCGCCTCCGCTACACCCTCCATCTCATCCACATCGAACTGCGTGCGTCCGGCATTCACCACACGCGCTCCCAGACCTCACTAATTATTTACTACAGTCAATTCACGGTTACAACACACTTTCCTGAAGCTCTAGTAAAGTTATACTTCCGGGATATTCCTCCGTCTCATACTAACAAAGCTTAACATAATCTAGAAACTTATACCATAGGGACCACGCGCCGCGTTTGTGCGCACTTTGTGTAATAACATTTTACATAAAAACTATTTCTTACTAAACATTGCCAATACGCTTATTTATTTCGCTGTTTTATTAATATTAATTGTAAATAAAATATCATAATACAAATTTAAAATAAATAATAAATAAAATTTCAATTTCACCAAAAATAATGTACATAAGTTAACAGATATAACACGCTTGTGACAGATGCCATGTTTACGAAACAACCAAACTCATCATAGATGGAGTAATTTTTCAACCGTTTAATTCAAATGTGTGAAGAAACCTCGAATTGACTATACTTCGTTTACATTTCCCAGTCGCCCAGACATTACCAACACGTCGAAGGAAATGTGAGTGAGTGAAAAGTGAAGAGATTTGGTCGGCCCTTAACATCGATGTCTTGAGAGCCGATGAGGGTGAAGCGAGGCGAGTACGGAGCAGCGCCGGAATGCAAGGTCGGGAGGAAGTGGGAGATCCCCGAGAAAACTCGCCGACCAGCGGAATCAACCGGCGCGATTCCCACGTGCGAAAACCCGGGATCGAGCCCGGTTCGGCAGGGTGGGAGGCGAGTAGTCTAACCACTACGCCACCGCGGTCCGGGGAAGTGAGAAAGGGAGAAATGCAACCCGTGGTATCGTGAAGCGACCTCGCGATCACTCGCAGATACATCACCACGTCACACGGTGCATTTCGAAACTGCTGAATATTCCCAACCAGCGGTCAGCACCACTTTGGTGGGCGCGCCCAAGAACAAAACAAAACAGTTGCATATAAATGTTCCCCCCACCCTTCTCCACCAAGGGCTCACCACGGTTATTTTTGTGTGTCGGCGACAGTCGGGGAACACCGGTCGGACGTAACTAATTCTCCGACCTCAAAATTTCTGCGCATTTGTATCGCAGGCTGCAAGAATGGCGGCCCAAGTTTTTCCCCAGACGTTCGACCGAGCGACAAGGCCCGGAGAGCTCCTCACTTTTTACCCTCTCCCTGCTCCCGGATTCCGGGCCGGGCCTCCAGGAATGCTGATAATTTTGACTGCGTGAAATATACGAGAAATTTGAGGAACACGAAAAAGCCATACTTCACAAAGGAGGCAAATATTTCGTCCGCCCGACGAATATTTTTTTTTGTAGGAACGCAAAATTCAAGAGGTCGACGCAATGGTTTTTAAGCAAGCGTGGCTGCATCAAATAATTGTCTGCCAGCACGTAGATCAAAGCAGCTCTGAAGGACAAACTCCTGGGAGGATAAATTCTGTGAGGGGAGAAAAGGTTGCGGCGACCAAACACTCGCTCCGAGAGTCACGAGTGTCGACGAAGCCGATAAGTCTAAACGCTTTACATCCTCCTCATTTTTTTTTTTTTTTAGCTCGAAAATTGCCACCGGCCATCCATTGTCTTCTGCATGACCTACTCTCCGACAAATAGGTATATCAAAAGTGGAAACCCCCTTAAACGTCTAATAACATAATTTTCAAATTTGTCCGAAATTACTGCAAACGTTATTAGAAGTATTATTAAATAATTTGTTCATAGCCACTCACACTTTACACGTAACATTTTATTTGCATTTAATCTAGGAGTAAAATATTTGTCATGCGTGTGACCAACAGGAAAATAATGAGGTTAACAGCAGCAAAAATAGCCAATGGCAGAAACTACACTCTTGCTTTACAAGAAATTCTCACGTATTCTGTATGTCAGTATGCTAATTACACATCATTTTGAAACGCGAACTGATAAAAAGTTTGTAAATGAACGGCTTCCTCGTAGTCGTAATTGCAGTTATTCTAAAACTTCATTCCACATATTCACCAGTAATTTCTGCAAGCTTACAATGTCTTCTGTTGCAACAAACCACTTACGCCTAATACCATATCATTCCAACGACTCACGAATCAAAACAACTGCATTCACACTGATTGAAACATCACCCAAGCTTTGATCCGGATAGCGTCAGAGAGGCGATTGTCGTTTGAAGCGAGGCGAAATTTAGAGATAGAATGCAGAAGATATTTGATTGAATATGTAGTCAATTTTCAGTGTAATTTTTATAATTTCTGTTCTGGTATATTTATGGTATAAATTGACAACTGCGATACATATAATTTATATATATAATTTTATTAAATATCGCGCAAAATAAATCAGCAAAACTGCAATATTCAAGCAATAAAGGGAACAAAATATGCATCATAGACTACTCAGTGATATAAAGAATCTTGAGTAAGTGACTATATATATATATATATATATATATATATATATATATATATATATATATATATATATATATATATATATATATGTGTGTGTGTGTGTGTGTGTGTGTGTGTGTGTTGTTTTTTTGTCACTTACTCTCAAGGTTCTTTATATCACTGAGTAGTCTATAATGCATATTTTGTTCCCTTTATTGCATAAATATTGCAGTTTCGCTGATTATTTTTGCGCGATATTTAATAAAATTTTGCTTTCAGTTTTTGTGTATATATTGCAGTTTTATTAGTATATGTTGTTGGTTTTTTGTTGCTTTTCTTGTAATCAGCTCCGGCAATGGAGACAGCCTTAAAATTTTTAAGTTATTCAAATACACCGTTACCACGAAACACAAAACTCATTCACGGTTACTTCAAACTTTTCTGAAGCCCTGCTAAAGTTCTACTTTCGGTTACCGATTACGTATCCTTCCGCTACATGTAAACATAAAAACTGCCTGTGACTTAAGCTCTCAGCTGTTCAAATAATTTAATCATATTGCAAAAACCATGTCGTACGAATGTTTACATTTAGGCCTATCCCATATTTAGGTAAGCTTTATATCTTTTTAACTGTGTCTATGTTGAGGATAGTTCTTACGGTCATTATTTTGCATTGTTAACGTACTTGTTATACACGACGTAGCACATTACACATAATACACGTTAGTATTTTGCCGCGACTGTGTTTAACCCTGTTACAATTGCGGAGTAAAGAACTGCAGTATTTGACCTCTTGCTGTTGATATGTGTAGGGTTATTTCGGTAAAAGAACGACCTCAGTTGAAATGGAAATGAAAACGAAGAACAACCAGTCCAACGAAAAGCACGCAACTCGTGAGGCCAATTTTTTGCACGTAGAATCGACGAACGTAAAAGACAGTAGTGAACATTCGAACAAATATGCCTACCTTAACTTCTAAACCGCTTATATTTCTATGCAATGGTACTTACTGTTTTACGGGTTAATTTCATAGCTGGGCTTAGCATTTTGTTGGGGTTGTGGCAACCATTCTAATCACATAAACGTAAGTAAGTTACAGGATTGTTTTTCAAATACCTAGGGCAATGTTAATTCGTTGTGATAAATAGGCGTGAATTTCACACTTAAATTTGTCTTAAAAATAGTTCACGGTTAAAACGTATAATTTCACACGTCAGATGTTTTCAATCACACACACTGATCGAACGTAACTTAATGGCAACAATACTCTTTCAAACACAGCGGTCACGACGCACTTTACACTATATTTATTCCTGCCATGGAAAAACATATTTACCACAACATCGTAACTTGCCTAGGTAAGATCGAAAAACATAAAGAATACGAATTTTACGCTTAGTTCAGAAACACGCCATGTCATGTCGGCGTCGCCCGTCGCCACTTCTGCCAACTTCGGATTTGTAACCGTCCTCCCATCACATCTAAATATTATATTGTAATAAGTATTCAAACAATAAAATCTCGTTTCACTTGTAAATTACAAACTCAAAAATCACCACTTTGCTGTAATAAGTATGAAATATGCTAAAACTGAAAACGTGTGTACTTTTCCTGCTACTACAGGCGGTGCGAAACTTCGATATATATATATATATATATATATATATATATATATATATATATATATATATATATATATATATATATATATATATATATATATATATATATATATATATATATATATAGAGAGAGAGAGAGAGAGAGCGCGCGACAAGTTCCGTTCCGCTTGTTGAATTTTCTTTCTCGGGCAAAAAAAAAACACCATGTCACTAGGGCCTAAGCACGGTAATTTGCGCATATATTTTTAACTGTAACAATGAAATATGTTCCTTCAGTGCTACCTACACATTCAAATATATCAATAGGCAACGTTTAATTTTCAGTTGGTATACCAAAAAACTAGGTTAAAACAATATTTATCTGTGAACTATTTCTTACTAGCCGTTGCCAACACATCGCTGCTCTCACTGTTTTTAATTCGTATTTAGTACGAAATAAATATTACATGTTATAGAATATACTAAGTTTAGGTTTCATCTATTCAAGAATACAATACTAAAAGATAATCACAGTGTTATATATTTGTGGTACACAAGTTATTGAAAAAAACAGGTTGACATGTTGCGCCTAGGGTGATTTTCCAAAGGTTCGTTTCATAACATCCGAAGAAACTGTGATTAGACTATAGCCACAATTTGGCTTCTGTATACTTGAAGTAGAAGTGGAGTTCTTCTGATGTAGCCCCGCGCTCACTCAACAACTCATTGCAAACTAGTATCAGCACTGTCACAAGATTACGATTAATGTTGCATATGGAAGAAGACTATATCATTTGCAATTATGTAAAATATTTTTTTAAAAATTAATTACTAATATTAAAAAAAAAAATTAATAAGAGACTTTTTCAACCGTAATTTATATGCGCATTTCCATTCCAGATGGTTTACAAAGCATGTTTTACAACTCCCTTTCTCTCTTCATCAAGCTAGAGCGTGTACTTACACCACAATACGAAAAAAATCTAAATGCGAAATTGAAAAAAAAAAAAAAAAGTAAAAGTATTCATTTTTTTCTTATCAAAGAACATGCACACTGTTTTATTCAATTAATCAAGTGAATGTTCACAACACAGAATGAAGACGTTTAGTTGCATAACTTTTTATAATATCAAAATATTGAGTAGATAAATACTACCTTTATAAGGTGAAAAAGCAGAGCAATTTAGATTACCGCAAAAAAATTCCGGTGGGAAGCGAAAAAAACATGTTAAAAAGGAGAGCACGTTCTTTAACCCGACATCAGGCAACCCCATGCGAGGTCGCCCTGCCCCCCAGTCGACAGTAACTCCTTGGCAAACCAAACAGTCGCTAAAAGGTGACACAACATTCTGTCACTTTACTACAGTCTTTGTCCCTCAACCACGCTTCACCCTATACTAAACACGTTTGGCATTCATTACTCCTGAAATGTTGCTTGACGCTATCTCAGCTCTCATTTACCTGCTGCCACGTCTGGCCTGCTAAAATTACTTCGCCTTTAACAGTTTCACTCGACTGGCCGACGAAATTACTTGCATTTTTAAGTCTTCCCATCCGCGATTCGGCAACAGATAAAATAGCCAACAAATGGAAGACGCTAACTCAAAAATGTTCATATCAGCTATATGCAAAAATGCATATGTGCATAGTATAAAACAAAGTGCCCGGCCGCGTGTGTCTGTGTATTCGACTAAGGTTTCCCACTACTTTATGGATTCTGATGCGGTTTTTCACCATCATTTAGAGAATTTCTTGGGGAACGTTTAGGTTTATAACACATTAATATTTAATGAAAGGATAGCAGAGAAATGTCAACGTTTTATAATAAAGTCGGGAAAAGCAGCTTTTCGGGTGTTTACATGGCTTACGCTGACTAAACCAAAAGAGAGACACCAAATTAATGTACTACAGGATTGTAGATCTCAAAAAGGTTTACAAAAAAGTCCGTGACAGCATATGCTTATCTTTTTAAGGATGATCCACAGTAACCATCTTTGTCTTTTAGGGGTTCACTTACGAAGACTTTGTGAACACCACAGCGTTAATCCTATGTTAGTTACCTAAAGCATTTAGTGTATATACTTGCTGCTGTAAACCAAAACAACGCTATGTTTGTTAATCGCACCCGAGTGAGGCCCGGGCGGGTTGCTAGTATTTGTAGACACAATAGCTGGCACGCGCGGCTAGGGTTCGCGGAATAAGCAGCTATATCGCCCATGTACATACACTTACGTACTGGAGTGGAGCATGATGAACGTGGAGCAGCGCCGGAATGAAAGGACGGGGGAAAGGGGATATCCCCGAAAAACCCGCCGACCATCGGCCTCGTCCGGCACGATTCCCACGTGCGAAAATCCGAGGAGCGGCCCTTCCCAGGAATCTGACCCGGTTCGCAATGGTGGGAGGCTAGCGCTTTAACCAATACACCACCGGGAAACCTTATCGTAAGTACAGTGCGACAGTAAATGTGTGTTCCATTCATTGTTACTTCCAACTTTTCTGATGCCCTGGATATTCCTCCGCCTCACACAGCTGAACCAAGTCTATAAAATTACACCCCATTCGTGCGCACTCACTTTAATAATATTTTACATAAGAACTACTTCTCTCCAGGTATTATAAACACGCCCTATTTTCGCCCTTTTTTGTTCACATTAATCATAAATGAAATACTATAATTCATAAACTAAATAAAGATAAATGTTAGTTGAATTTTTTTTTTTTTTAACACAAGTATAAAACGCTCGCGATACATGGCATATTTAGGAAACAAAAAACGATGATATATACGGGATGATTTTTCAAAAGTGTGAAGAGGCCGCGAATAGACTATATATAGGGCCCGTGATTTTTCGCGTAAAAATCGGAGCGCACAGTATACTTCGATAGTATATATACACCCCGACTGTTGTCATAGCTCCATTGGCTGCTGGTGTTTCCACATTTGACCGAGACACTCAGGATTCTGTATCTCCGACACTGAACCTTCGTGATTCGTGCGCTAGCAGTTAACACGAACCAGAACATGTTTCAGCCAATCAGAAAAGGTGGACTACGCCACACTGTTTTGAACTATATCTTGTCTCGAAATCTTTTCGCGAAATATCACTATGGGTAGTGAAATTTCGCAAAACGATTTCCAGACAAGTTATATTTCAAAACACTGTATGTTAGTTCACGATCTTAGTTAGCTTAGTTATATTTTGATACGTGTTAACTTTCTGCACACGAATCACGTAGGAGCCGTGCAGATGTTGCCGAATTGTGAGTGGCCCGGTCAATTATGAAAACGCCTCCTCAAGCAGACATCAACCAATGGCGATAGACAAACTGTTGTCGTGTGCAATCTATCGTGTACTCATATTGTGTACTCATATAGTGTACATGGGGAGATGCATGACAACAAAGCTGGTGTTCGTAATGAGATGTAAGAGACTCTCTCGTCAGAGTCAGCCGTAAGGAGGCGGCGGCGGCGTGGTCTACGTGTGCTGGGGCTAGTTGGCTTGTAAGCAAGCACGTGGTGTCCTTCACCCCAACCAGGCGGCCATGTTTGAGCCGGCAATTAGCACCGCGGCCAGTATTGTCTCTAGCTGCGGTGCGGCCCATAGGCTGTCGAACCCGCCCGCCAACACTACTTTTCCCACATTACTATAGCTCTAGCTGCAGCACGCTCGTCGCATAGGCCGGCCTCAGTCCCGCCACTGCACTGCTCCTGTATCTCTGCTCAGGGGGTCGAAGCTCTCTAAGGATTTCGTGAGCAACTAAATTATTACGTTGAATGACTTCGCCGAATGTTAAAAAAAAAATTAAAATAATGCTCTTTAACACATTTACTGGCAGTTAAGACAAATTAGAAGTGAGTTACCTATATCCACTACTCCAAGAACACCGGTTCTGTTGGTGTCTGTGGCAGAACTCACCATCGTCTTATTGACCAATACCACACCGGACACTGCCCTGAACTTTACAGCGCTCGTTATTGGCCGGTCACCAACCAATGGAGAGCCGAGCTGATACTGACCCAATCAAAAGTCTTTTATTGTATAAAAGGGTTCTCAATCAATCGTGTCCCTTTGAGTGGCTATAAAGAAATAAATCCTGTCGTTAGCAATATCATTGTTACTGCACTGTGGTGTTCTTGTGAGGCCATGTTTAACACTATCCGAACAAAGACTGCACATCCCCGCGAGTTTTGTTCTGAAAGACAAAGAAATTTTCAAATTAACGTTGCTCGAGCTACACTCGAGCATATTCTACATAGTGTTAATAAAGAAAGCTGTATATTATATAAACATTATAATTTTATTTTTAAATATACTTAACTCACAAGCAAATTAAGTTTAATTATTCTCATCATCATTCATAAAATATATAATTTTTACGTAGGCCTGCACTGTCAGCGCCTGAGCGTTGAGTAGTTCATTTGTTTTGTTCCCGTTGTTATGTTCGTTGCTGGAGAAGGTGGAGTTGATGTTTGCAACCATTTGCAGGAATTGGAATAATTGAGCATTATTCAATTTTCAAATGCTGATTGCTTAAGAATAAATGTTACAAGAGTTATTGATATCAGCGACAATATCTTTTTAAAAGAAATAAATATGTACAATTAGCATCTTAATAAATGATTATGGAGTTAACGGAGTAGCCAATCTATACATTCTCTACCATTAATTGTTAAATACACATTTAGTTCCATCTTATCGTTTGCAAATACAGCATTTAATTATAAGATTTTTACCAAATTGTTATTAGCAGTAACTAAAACGTCTGTCTGAAAATTGAAATAATTATGTTAAAGAGTTGTACGGTTGGCAGCAAATTCTGCTTAATAGCCCAAACATAGAGAAAAATAACGACCCACCAAAATAGCAGTGAGCTTCGTCTCTTTATCTGAATTGCCTTGTGCCTCTGCTGAGGTACCCGCCGCGCCACGACACTGTGCACGAGTACTTCGCGAATTCATTCGGAGGCGAGGTATTTCTGTTCTTTTCTCCTAGAGTTGTGATTGGACGACAGTTATTTACACACGCCCCGTTTAACTATGCGCCAGTAATAAGCAGGAAGCAGTAGTGTGAGTGAGTGTTTAACAGTCCTGTACAGAGCCTCACTTGATCACAGCAAGCAATAAACAAACGATAATATCTCGAGTGTATAGAGGAGTGACCAGCCTAGCTTGCTGCCAACTCAACCCGCGAAATACTCGGTGCTCTACATATAGGCTGTTCACGGTAATATTAACACTTTTGTAAGCCCTACTTAACATCTACTTGTACGCGCTTTGTGTATTCCTCAGTCTTCTGTAAAATTAACATTGACACATGGATCTCATCACTTTATTCATGCTTCGGTCAAGTGAAACTGTGGAATTATTAGAAGGTAAATATGTTACAAATCTGTTATTTATTATATTCAGACGCATAAAAAACAGAGAAAACAATCATTTCAGTTTGCACAGATGGTTACCTAACATTATTTATTTGACGTTAAGATATGGAACTATTTCCTATTCATCATAACCAACTTTACTGGACGCATGTCATTCAGTGCACCCGTTAAAAGATATGCAGGCAGGAACAGTGACTTTTTCTAAGGTAGAATTCAAAGTGCTCACTTTATTGTGAACAACCTTTACCAACTTTAAGAGTGGGAGGACCCCCGTGGGAACCCCGTGTCGAAGGTCAAGAAGCGAGGAAGCGATACGGGCGACACTAACACGCACGTCTAGTGACTCATCGCTCTTACGCGCAAGGCGTGCAGTGTTTCCGCCGTAACGCTGTACTGTGCAAATTTGATGTGTAACATAGGGTTTTATTACACGCGATGAAAGACCGCAGATTAATATCAGTGGTATTTCGCGAAAATATTTCGAGACAAGATCTAGTACAAAACACTGTGGCGTTGTCCACCTCTTCTGATTGGCTAATTTGCAGAACATTTATTTATCGAGATACGCGTATTCGCGCAAACAACTATTCCAACAACAATGCGAGGATCCAGCCCACTCTTAATTTTTCGGTTTCGAATGTTACCCACAAGGAATATCATTAGCCGGTCATTGAGTTTCGCAGTGTGCAATACAAACCAAAAATTATCTACACGTGCGTAATGTATGCAATTGTGTACACTGGTCATGAATGGGTTAAGTTGGCAGCGAATTATTAAAAATAGTTCTAGGACTTAACATTGTATTGAGAATGATATACGCCTATGTAAAATGTACGGCTACTAAAGACAATGTTACTTATTTTACACACGTAAAAGTATGAATGTGCATATAATCAACACATTTACTTTCTAAAAATTGTTTTTCTCGTGTATGATGTAGTGAATGGAGTGAGAAGTTCCATTGCAATGTTAATCTTAAATGTAGCGGAAGGATACAAATTGATAGGGTAAATATATAGTTGGCGAGGCTTTCGCGAGTGCTTTGATAATCAATAACATCCTCTATAATCTATTGTTAGGGACATGCAATATTCGCGTTATTATTTGGCATCAGACTGAATTTAACAGTACTGTATGCACTAGAGCCGGCGTCGTTTCTCAATTGGCTGCTGCGTAGATGAGAAGACACTATCTCTCTGACTGAACTACACGTGATTGGTGCACACAATTGTGAAGTGTTCCTTTATTGGTGTAGAGCCCCCAGGGTGTGTCACATAACTAGGGACACCCGAATTTCGCGAAAAGATTTCACGACCAATTGTATTTCACAACACTTCAGCTCAGATCCATTTTTGTGATAGGACGATGTAGATGTAACGCGTCTTAAGTGCCTGCCCACGAATCAGATACGTACAGTATAGAAGTAACTTCATTCGAATTGGCCAGTCAACTGACAGAATGTCTTTTCGCAGACGCACTCCGCCAATAAGCAAAAGGAAACTGCTGGAATGCCCGTAGGGTATTGAAGTCTAGCATGTGCGGAATTCGGGTGTCCCTACACATATAACGTATGGTCCAGTGACAAACGTATTGCAAAGGTACATGTGTTTTAAGTTTAATATGTCCTCAAATAATAACTCAATTTTTGTTGATCTCTCTCTATTGGCGGCATTTTCACAATTTTGAAATCATACCTTTCACAAATCAGCCTATGTATGATGTGTATGACTGTTTCCTAAGTCATGTAAGACAAGCCTTTTATGCTTGTGTTTACACAAAACTATCTAATTTTTGGTTAAACTGAACTTTTATTTATATTTTATCTATAAGTTAAAATATTCGATTTGCAATCAATATGAATAAATAGAAAGAGAAAATAGGTTTGTTGGTAATACCTACCTAGTAAGAAAAGGATAGTTCTTATGCAAAATATCATCACACTGAATGCGCAGGAATTCGGTGCATGAGGTGGAGGGATATCCTGGAAGTAGAACTTTAGCAGGGCTTCAGAAAAATTGGAAGTAACCGTGAATGGACTATATTCGGGCTTACCCACCTTGGAAGCACGCACAACGCAAACATATGAATGTAGAGACAATCTAGCACAATGAGAATGTCATAAAACCCGTTTCTCACAATCAAATTTTCGCCTCCAACTATATATGACAGTAAAATTTGAGGACAAAATTCGGCTATCAAATTTTTCCTTCCAACAAATTTTATCAAATAATCTTGAACGTGTTTGAAATGTTTCACACTGTCAATTTTTCTTATTGAGATAACCTAATTAGAATTATTAATTTAAATTTAATTTAATAGTTAGACACTATGTTTGTTTTTCCATGCAGACTATTACAGGGAGAAATGTAATGAATGTTGTAATTTATTTTCTCTTCTTTACTAAATTTGAATATTATTTATTGGAGATGTTTCCTCCAAAATGCAATTTAATGCCTTAGTGCTCGTAATATTATGTGCAATATTCGATTAAAGTAGCATTCATGTCCAGACAGCTTCTGCATAAATTAATTATCTTCATAACTTACTTCGCATCCAGCAGTTGTTCGTTATTTTTAAGTTCATTCTAGATGTCCATTTTTGTCATACACGATTCTGATTGGCTGAGACCGTCAAGCACAAAATAAAATTTAGAACCGGTCCAATCTTCAAATGTTTGATGGAAACTGAAGCCATCCAACTTTTTCAGACAAACATAGCGGTGTTTATGACCTTTCGATGACTTAATAACGGTCCAATTTTATTTGGCCAAACTTATTGGAAGCAATTCGACGGAAAAATTTGAGAGTGTAACAGGGGCTTTACGTGTAACAGGCGCTTTACGTCGAGATGCACTTTGCAGAAAGCAGCGCATTTGAATTGGTGATCTGGCATGCCTGTATCCTCACTTCACTTCTATATAACTAGGCCCCGCTGTGATTACTCGTGTGTCACGAAGGCCACTACCCTGAAGCCAGATGATTGTCTGCACTGCGATGTGGCTCGCTTGCGTATCATTATTTCCTGCGCATCGAACCAGTTCTCAACTAAATCACAGTCATCGCATTAGGTGTCACGGGCTGGTCATTTCTGAAGAATGTGGCCACTAACGCATTTCAGTAAGTAACAGCATTGTTTGTTTATCGTGAATTTTTCTCCTGGCAATTTTTCTTATGGGTAACCTCCTCTGGCATTATATACAGATCACCAAATTCCCTGTTCTAATCTCGGCCAAGCAATGGTTGCTATGTGCCCTTTTCAGTTGTATATTTATTAGCTTATTTCCTAAACCACCCTTGTCTGATTTTCCTTCCAGCTTAATTGGTGGCAATTTAAGTGTGAAAATTATTCAAGGAATTAATTTCAATTGTAGTATACCGTTATTTTTCTTCCTTATTATCTGTTTGTTTCAGAAGCATGCCACACTACCACGAGCGTTGTAATTTTGTACTAAACACATTGGTTTCCTCGTTTAAAAATTATTAGTAGAAGTTACAGCAGATCTTTGCAGATCTTGCACGCCTGCTTACACTCAGATTAAAATTTAAATAACCAGATGGTGATTGTTAAATACAAGTCGATACTTACGCTTACTTAGGAAAAATATTGGACAAAACAAACGCGAAATATGACATATGAAAAGATGAATTACAAATCTACTCATATTGATAACGCAGGCCTATTTTATTTTTAAGCGATTGCGGAAAACTATGAAAAACCGAAATCACAATAACCATACCGGGAATTGAACCCAATTAGCCTACTTCTGAATGCTACCTTGCTCTGTTTTACAGGTTTTGTCACTTAATTTAATTTTGTGTTAAAAATAAAATAGGCCTGCGTTTTCAATATGAGTACATTTGTAATTCATCTTTTCATATTTCATATTTCGCGTTTGTTTTGTCTAATATTTTTCATAAGTAAGAGTAAGTATCGACTTTTATTTAACAATCACCATCTGGTTATATATATATATATGTATATATATATATATATATATATATATATATATATATATATATATATATATATATATACACACACACACACAAACACACACACACACACACATAGGTTACTTACTACAGGTTGCTGCCTATTTATTTCTCTCAGCAAATTACTCCGTCTTTCCAATAACCTCGCTGCCTACTAGACGTTAGTCCTTCCCTACCTAAACACCCGTAAAAAAGATCAATTAGTCAGAAACGGTTATTTACTAGCCTGTACCTCTTTCCTCGACAATACTTGAAAATTGCAGCTCTGCGCACAGGTGAGAATTAAAATAATAACATTAGTCATGATTGTTACCAACGTTTATTTTAACGCTAGTGAGATCGGGAATTTTTCGAGTCCGTCTGACAGGGGATGCACAAGATCGAACACATAATATTGTCTTCTCTTTGCTCGTCAAATAAATATTTCGACAAGTCTGTCCCGGTCCTGCCTGTAACAAGCCTCAGCAGAGCGTGAGAAAACGGTCCACGGAGATAAATCTTTGTGGAACGTCAGTAATGTTACGGCACTATAAATATCGAAATAGGAAATACGTGGCAAAAATGTCTGCAACGTATTGCATTTGCAAGATTTCACATGGTAGACATACCGTATAACTTTAGACATTAGTATGCCAGAGTGGAGAACGGCGTATTTACTTAACCTGTGCTGTGCCCACACAGAGATGAAATGGCATTGGCAGTTCTTATGATGTGGGCGTGCCCATTGTGTCTGAGTAGCTACTGGGGTGTTCGAAAGTTTCTCTATTGGCCGGTCTTCAGGAAGGCAAGTAAGTGACCGAGGTGATGATCGGCGAAGGGCGCAGAGTTTCGACATGTTGGCGAGTGGCGACGCCATATTGGTAGCACGTGCGACTGCAGCTCGCGGAATGAGCTGCTGGTGAGTACTGTGTGAGATTCAACCATTCAAACACGTTGTGCGGGGCGATAACCCCCGCGGGCCGTGTCTTACAGCGGACAGGCGGCGAGGAACAGCCAGTGCAGGCGACGCGACGAATGGATGGCGCTCATTTGGGCCGGCGTTCGTGTGTAACAAATGAGCGACGTCAAGATGGCGGCGTCGCGCTGTAAGTCTCGTGGCGGGCGCTCGGCCCGGGCCCGGGATTCCACGGGAAAAACTTACACGCGCATCCGACCCGTTACGAAATCGCCTCGCCGGCCGAACCCCTTCGCGGGAGGCTAACAAGACGTAGCGCGTTCTTCCCGTCTCGATCTCGCGACGAGTAACAGATGGGGTGCGGCTGTATCGGGCCGCGGTCCACAGGAGAAATATGGCCGTGGTTACGTCGTGCCACGTGAGTTTTCTGGAGGTGCTTTTCCGTGTCCGCCTGCCTTTCTCCCCCGGCCCGTATTTACATATCGTACACGCCATTCGTCTTGATAGCTCTCTCCTGACGGCGTGCATGTACCTCCAGGAGGTGGGATGGGGGGGGGGGGGGTGTTGGTCTCCACCACGACGTCGCTACACTCTCCTCGCGCGCTGCATAGCTGGTGCACGTCCTGTTGTCTCACTCAGACGCGAGTCCTTCGTCTGCAGGTCCTTGTGGCCAGGACGAGGGCCGCTGTATCTCCCACGCCGACCGAGCTCCAACACCTCCATGTCCACATTCGCCTGCGACACCTCACTGTGTCACAGTACGGAAAACTCACCCCAGAAACATGTTGGGACGCCGTTCGCCAATCAGCGCCTGGTAACCTACCACCAGCCGGTAGCCGAGCCAATAGGGAAATTTTTCGTAGTGTGCAGTAGCCAACCAGAGCCTCGCGCAGCCAAATTAAAAAGGGTACACCCATATGAGACTAAACCGCCACGCCATTTCGTCTCTGTGACGGTGCAATAGATCTGCCCCAGCTCCTAGTTAAGGGTGCCGTCTGGCTGCAGGTATTTCGCGGACTCGAGGCCCAGAAGCGCGCACGCGCTAAGTGTCATATATCTACAAGCATTGAATGTCTGGTCGTCCTTATACGCAAGCCATTGAGCTGGCATGCAGTCATCCTCTCGCCGACTCGCTTCTATTCGTTCGACTTTTAATGGCGACCCTATCATTTATTAGTGTAATAATAAACACAATGGTGTACTGCACGGAGCCTACGGTATATTAAATAACTTGTACTGGAAGTTTTGTGCATAAAAATTACTTCCAAACACTCGAATTAGCTACTTATATATATATATATATATATATATATATATATACACACACAAACACAAACACACACACATACACACATTATAACATGTAATCCATTAACGGTTACTTCACACTTTTCTGAAGCCCTGCTAAAGTTCTACTTCCAGGATATTCCTCCGCCTCGTACAGTCGACAGTCGAGATTTTTCTTACGCCATAAACTAGCACAGTTTAGCGTGAGGTAAGATATCGCGTTAAACGAATTTATCGTTGCGTCAAAGTATTCGCTCATAAAGTGGGCATGAAACTTACGTGGGATTGCTATTTCCTGATGTTTCTGTATTGGCTTCCAAACCTTGCACACTTCAATTAGGTAACGTGATCCTCATGCCGTAACTGAGAATGCCGAAACAATTATTTTCCCACTCAAGTTGCATAATTTTTCCTGTTGTATTTAATCGCATCCCCCAGTAATATCAGTTTCATACTATTGCAACATTTCGTATTAATATTTTCTTCCGCCTTCACAATATCGGGATTTAGTGATTTTTCGAAAAGAATAAACTTATACATTTGTGAAATATATAATTATTACAGCACTACAGCTCTGCTTACATTTGGTACCCACGTAGCAACAGACAGTCAGCCGACTATGGCTTTACTCATGACATTGCAGGATTACTACTGGCCTAGACAACTGGCCCTGCTATGGTTAACTGCTGGCACCAACACATTTAGCATGCCATTTATGGCACACTCATGTAATGTTGATGGAAATGAAACTGATGGTTGAGAGTAGGTGAACTACTAATGGGTCATCAATGGTTTACCAACTGTATTTTAGCAATGGCCGCACATAACCAATACTTATTGCTGGTAAAAGCATGGCTAGCCATCTGTAAGCCATTTGATGGCTGTGAAGTGGTACATCAATGGACCATTGCTGGTGCAATTTGGCTTGTTATGGGAATTTTTATGGCTCCCACTCTTCGATACACCTTCTTATACGCATATGTATTTATGTGTATGTTTAATATAATTATATATCACGTGATATAATGAGTAGATTATTTGTAAATACATGTGTATACAAATTATTGAAGCGATTTCATGATGTTACTGTAGGTGTGTTATTGAATGTATCGGGGTGTAACTTGGTAGCCGTATACAGAAACTCACCAAGTTTTGTTCTGTGTTGCATATTTCTGCCTTCCGCCGCTACTAACGCAGTAGTAGCAAGATGGAGGCAAACAGAGAGAAAGCATACGCTGTCCTTGAATTCTATGCAAGTCGCTCAGTAAAAATAGTTCAACGACGATTCCGAAGTTCGATGCAGAACCTCTGTATGCAAACTCCATACGGCGATGGTATGAACAGTTCACAGTCACAGGATACCTGTGCAAGGGAAAATCACTGGGTCGTCCGCCAGTGCCTGAACAAACAGTTGAGCGTGTGCGTGTTAGTTTCGTGTGGAGCCCCAAAAAGTCAAAGCGGAAAGCTAGCAGAGAATTGGATATTCCACAAGCGACCGTATGGAAGATCCTGAGGAAACGTCAGAAGCATAAGCCGAACCGCTTGCAGTTGCTGCGAGCGCTAAAACATGCAGACAAAGTCATTCGCTTTCAGTGATGCATACGATTGCAAGAGCTTATGGAAGAGCATGATGATTTTTGTAATAAACTCGTGTTCAGCGATGCAGCGACATTTAATCTTAGTGGCACAGTGAACAGGCACAATGTCCGTAACTGGGGTAGTTTTGTTTCTATTTATTGTATTCCTATTGCCAATATAGATTAATTCCAGTGACATCTCATAGTGTTTCAAAACGTTCATACTATACTGCCCTTGATATAATCATAAACTAGATTTAAAGTAATAAAATTACTTTTATTACGTTTCCGAGGTGTATTCCGAAATATCAGCGCCCAGAAACAAGTAAGAGTAACAGCTAAGTGTGAGGACGAGCAGAAGAAAGAATCATTTAACATACTGATGTTTACTTCTAAGATCATGTAGTCGCCGGGTTGTAACGGATAACGCACCGGACTACTCCGATAGAGGTCCGTGGTTCGCGCCCACACTCCGGCAAGTATCGCGGTTTTTAGAGTTAAGAGAATATAGGAAATTAGAAAAGAAATTAATAATTCTTAATACCCCGTGTTTTTTAAATATAGTTATATTTTACAATATAACTAATATTATTTTTTACAGTGTGGTTAAAAGAAGTAACACTAATACTTAAGTCGAATAAATGCATGTTTGGTTTAACTAAATGATCGGTAAAAAAAATCTTAGTAACCAAGCCAAACAAATGCACGTTTGTTTTAACACAGGCACATATTTGGTTCGACAAAATCTAATTGCCTTATTAGTCAAGCCAAACAGCTGCTTGGTTGTTTTAACACAGACATGTTGAAGTTCAACAGAAATATTTGGTTAAAAGAAACTACTGTTGTGGTACTGCCAAACCTGTGAACTGATTTGATTCAGCAGTATGTGTCGGTTATTGTTACAACAGTATATCATTGTTGAAACAACTAAATAATATCAAACAAATAATTTTGTTGCGCCAAGCAATGATCTTGATTGCTACTAGGTAAACATGCAATTTGGTTGTTTCAAACAAATTCCATTAGATTTTAGCAAATATTTTTCTCAGTGTGGGCCATATGTATTGTGCTACATGAGTAGGTACGTTTTACTTGCAGATAGGTATGTTATAACATACTTGTACAAGTATGATTTTTCCCATAAGAGTATTTACTTGTTTATATAAGTTAATACAGCCAAGTAAACGCATTAACACATGTGTTTCTTCCGTGAAAAACTTTCTATGAAAATGACATTTCTTGTAGAATGATGTAACGTTTTATACTTCGACATAAATGGTCTCTCATAAGGTATTATAACTAGTGTATACAACGATAGGTTTGGGGACCGTTCGGAATTTCTAATACAGATGGAAAGTAACACATGATACGGAGAGATATTAAAGGTGATATTTTGCAGTGCGATTCGCTTCTAGGCACTACACAGAATATAATTTTGACACGCTGAGTGCTATTTCAGATAACACATCTGGCTCGTAACTCATGAAAGCTGCAATAACTAGAGCCCTGAGTATTTCGCGAGTTCATTTGGTGGTGAGGAAGACTTCAAAACACTTGTTCATTTATTCTAATATTGTGATTGGACGGCAGTTGTTTAGACACGCCCAGTTCAACTGTGCGCCAGTAATAAGCAGAAAGCAGCAGTGTGGATGAGTATTGTACAGTTCTCTACAAAAGCCTCACTTGATTGCAGCAACAAATAAGCAAACTAGAGTGCCTCAAGTGTATACAGAACTGTGAAGTCTAGACTACTGTCAAATCAATCCGCGAAATACTCTGTGCTCTAGCAATAACTGGTTGAGGAGTGGAGAGGCAGGTCTGGCATTTTTCCGCAATCGCTCCCTACCCACAATGTAGCTCCTTACTACGTAGTGTACTTTCGCATTTCTTCCGCCGTTTTTAAATGTGTAACAAAACTGATATATTAAATAATGGTAATTTTGCTAGTTACGCAATAATTTAACATTATATTATACTGTAGGATAATGTAATAAATGTTATGTACTCTAGGGCAATTTAATGCACTTGCTAACCTAATCCAATTTAACCAACCCTAAGATTATCTAAAATATTATAAGTACCCTCTACATACTCTGCCTGGCACTACAAAAACCCACTCATAACGAAAATATGCCTCAAACAACCCCTAACTCAATCTCAAAGCAGTACATCTTGAGTAGAGGGAATAAGTGTTTCTGGTGCATCGCAGTTGAGCGTTACCTGACCTAGTATATCAGACGTGTGAAACGTTAGCATACCAAAATTATTGATCGCAGTAAAAGTAAATTTTGGATATATTTCACAACAGAATACTAAGCAACGGGTAAAACTAATGCTGAATTCCAACGAGCAATTATTGTGGAGTTAAAATGTATTTTAAAATGTGGACAAATAGACAATTTCGTATGTTTCATAGAACAGTAAGTTTGAAATAATTCACTATTCCACTTGTAGTGCTATAAGAACAATTTTGGCAACAAGCTTCCGATTCTAAACGGCACAAATTATTTTTTCTGTATTCGCGCTGGCGGTGACCCACGGTGGAGTGAAGATGTTATAATAGTAGGCTCTTAAGGATGTCTTGACAGCCAATGAAAGTATGAAGCGAGATATGGAGCAGCACCGGAATGAAAGAACGGGGAAAACAGGAGATCCCTGACAAAACCCACCGACCAGCGACATCGACCGGTACGATTCCCACATACAGGAGTGGCCACGCCGGGAATCTAGCCGGTTCGGCTCGGTGAGAAGCGATAGCTCTAGCCACTGGGCAACCGCGGCCCCGCGCTGACCTAGAAGAGAGAGCGCGAGCACGGAGAAGGAATATGCAAAGCGCTCTCGCGGAGATGTGAAAATTCAATTATAGTCGGCGCGGGCGAGCTCGCTTCCTCGCGCTGGCCACATTTCACACGTCGGCCGGCATTCCTAACTTCTTCCCTCGCGCATGCGTACCCAGCAGCTCGCATTACATTACACTAGCCCCGACAGCAACCTCTAACTCATACCGCCCGATACAAGGCCAGCTTGCCTGCATCTCTACACCGCCGCGCCTTTCCGACCCTCGCGGTACAGCCTAGTCGCGGTAAAGTGAGCACTTTTCAAAGCCCTTTCATTTGGAATAACAGTCAACAAATACATTTCGTTTTAACCTAGACGTTAACTTCAGAGTGCGGTGGAATATCTACACTGTGTTAATTACGAGCTGTTCACGGTAGAGTAAGGTTTTTTGACGCCATAGTTACTTTGTTCTTTCAACCGTTTTGTATGCTTCAATAACCTTATTTTTTTATCAATATTGCCATGTATGTAATAAACACAGCGTGTATATTCCACCGCACACGGGAGTTAACGTCTAAAGCTAAAATAAAATTCATTTATTGCTTATTATTCAAAGCGTGAGGGCTTTCAAAAGTGCTCACTTTATCGTGAACAACCTGTACATACATGGCTACATTTTTACTAAAAATGCGGTTAAAGGATAAAAAAAGACTCAAAGGTGAAAGTAACTAGAACCTCAAAAGTGCTCACTTTACCGTGGACAGCCTGTGGTGTCCATGTTAAAGGCTGTTTACGGTAATGTGAGCACTTCGGGAATGACCGTTATAAAAGTGTCACTTCTCCTATCTGCATATATTTTAAGCTACGCGCCGAGTGGCATTCGTCCAGCAAAGTTGGTAACGATGGAGGGAAATTAGATTCATGTCCTAACGGCGAATTAAAATTGTTAGGTTAACATTTGTGATAACTTTATTTATTTATTTATTTCGCTTTTTGTTTTTTTTATGCATCGATGTACAAAAATTAGAAGATGTATAAAATATTTATTTCTTTGATAATTTCTTAGTTTCACTCGACCGATGGATGAATAAAGTGACGAGGCTCACGAAAATGTTAATTTTATTTACGGTGGGAGACCACACAACGAGCATATAAGTAGACCTTAAGTAAGGCTTACCGCGAACGACGTATACCGACCAGCGCGGCAGCAATTCATGTGCACAACACTCGCCGCTGCTCGAGGCATCCCCGGTTAATAAGTGCGTCGTCTTCCCGCACTTCCACGACATACCTGCCCGCCGCGCCGACGACTGCAGGCCGAGGTGAAGTCGCCGGCTGATGTAATTATGTGTGTTGCATCTCGATTTACAGGCGTGAAACACAAGGAGCAGCTCCCACAAAACGACAAACGAACATCGCCTCCTCGTCTAGTTTCCTAAAAGCCGTCCGAGCTCGTTCCCAGTTGGAAACTTGCCTGCCGCTTCCTTCGTCGACGATGGACGAGCCAGTCAGCGAACCCTGAGAGAGAAGCACTCACCACACGTTCAGACGCTGATCAACTCCTGGCGATGCGCGGATGTATTCGCGCTACAACAGGCAACAAAACACGCAATTTGACATTTCCCCCGTCACAACATTAATGAAATACATCAGTAAAAGCTAGTAAATAAAAACAACAAGACTTTCACACATAAACTTAACGCTTTTCTCTTTTAAGTGTCCAATGTACCTGCGCGTTCCAGGCCAAGAAGCGAGGGAGCGAGATCTTGAGCGAGCCTAGTGCCTCATCGCTCCTACGCACAAGGCGTGCAGTGTTTACGTCCGAACGCTTTACTGTGTAAACTAGTTCTGTAGCTGTGGAGTTTTATTACACGCGATGAAAGTACAAAGATCAAACTACCTGCGTACAGTCGTACTTTTCTCTTGCCGCTTAAAGAAACTTCATAGGCAAGCTTCAAAAATGCGATATTTGACCAATTTCTCGATGTTTTACTCCATTGTACACTTAATGTGATAAAAGTAAAAAGATAGCAACATAGACAATAGTTTTTTTTTATCATTTCTGCCAAAACTTCGTATTTCCAGAACATTTATTTACCGAGACACGCGTTTAGGCGTAAACAACGATTTCACAGAAAACGTTTCAGTACATAGGACCCTTAAATCGGTGTTTGTTAAGTCAAAAAGTACAGTAGCAACAGAAAATATAGGGCCACCCATACACTAGTGAAGAGATTTGGACGGCTGATAACATCGAGGTCTTGAGAGCCGATGAGGGTAAATGAGGTATGGAGCAGCGCCGGAATGAAAGGGCGGGGGAAATAGGAGATCCCCGAGAAGACCCGCCCACCAATGGCATCGTCCGGTACGATACCCGCATGCGAAAATCCAGAGTGACCCGACCGGGGATTGAACACTGATCACCTTGGTGGGAGGCGAGCAGGCTAACCGCTCAGCCACCGTGGCTCCCACCCATACATTAGAATAAAGAACTTCCGTCCCTGTAATAATGATTGTATCTATTCGTGTAGATTTGTCAATTGCTCTCTTTGAGCTTTTATTTTTATCTTTATTTTTATACGGGTTATGAATTTTCCAAATATTTGTATAGTAGTCAAATTACTGCATTTAGCAGCATACCAAAGCGAACTCCTGATAAAATACTGTAGATACGTTAATGAAAAATGTTTCACAAACTGTATATACATTAAGATAAAATGTTATGCAAAATTCAAATTGTTGAAAAATAACTACCACACTTTCTTTTTAAGCCACTGAACAGTATTTAAAACTTGAAGAGAAAAAACCAAAAATTTCACGGTTGTCGTGCTGTGAAGTGAGGTACAGTATTGGTAGAGCGACAGCATTTTTTGCATTTGGACGAATTAGTTTTTGTATTTGGGAAAATATTGCTGCACTCAGCATACTTTCCCTTCCTGTACAAATTCTGTTTTGAACCGGATCATCGACATATAAATGTTGTAATTTTTCAGTTTTTAATTTTTATAAAAATTGTTAAAGAATGTATATACTAATTTTTTTAGAGTTTGAATTTTCCCTCTTCTGAAACGAATTTCAATAATGTATGTTGAGTTTTTTTTTTTTTTTTTTTTTTTGCTAGCCTCGGTTTGCTAGCCTCATAGCTACTGCACAAAATGTAGTAATTTGCCTATTCTACAATTTTTTGGAAAATTCATAACTCGTAAACAAATAAAGATAATAATAAAAACTCTGCGCCAAAACGAAACTTTCAAAGAGGTCAATTAACAAAAAAAAAAAAAAAAACGCGAACAGATATAATCAATATTGCGGAGACGGAAGTCCTTTAATATAAATGTACTGTAGAGTGTCTTTACTGCGGTATTGAACCCGATTGTACAACACGAACAGCTCATTAAAACACAGTACACACACTACCAAAATTTTCAGAAAAAATCTGTGTTGCGTATGAAAGAAGAATGAGTATATTTTGTATCACTGTAAAATAAGTTCCTGAAATTTACTTATTAAAATAAAAAAAATAAATTAATAACCACTTTTTGTTAAATAAAAAGTAAGCGTATTTTCATTTTGAATGCTCCATTACGCACATTTTGCAAAGAAAAAAAAAAGACACGTAAGGCAATAATAATATTTATTACAGCTGTCTGTGAAAAACTTGGGTAATAATGTTAAAAAAGAAAATTTAAGTGATTTTATGTAGCCTACAAGAAATTCAGGTATAAAATTACAACTTTCGTGACTAAAACGGATGTGCATTAAACAAAAAGTCATAAAAATATTTGTAAACAATATTACATGTGTGGACGTCTGACAAGTAGTAGGTTTTGCTTATTAGAAATCAGCAGTAAGAAACAAATTCGTTTAATATCAATCTTGCAACGGTAATGAGTACGCTTGTATTTTGTAAGTCCTTTTATTTCTGACGAAAATTTAATAACGTCATATAGGCTTAAAGCAGTCTAATTTCGATATTATCCTTTTCAGGCCCACTTTAATTTATGGATTGAAGTGTTGCAAACAAGAAATTTTATGATGGATCAACAAATCACTTGATTCGATATCATAACCAAAGAGCTGTGGGCTTCGTGCTCGGGTGTAGTGATAAGGAAACACTTATAATCCAGATCAGTAACGATATTTACGAATCAGTTCCCCAACAGCAAGATTACTGGTCACTGAGCCTAGGAGCGTACAATACCGGCCACAGTCATGTATACTGGGCCTGAATGTGTTAGTGAAAGATTGGCTGTGTGAAAATATGCTTACTTTACACCACAATGTGTTCAAATTTTAGACACTGTCATTAATTACTCGTTCAATGAGAAAAAACAATTGAAGGCATTGTTTTCGTATAAATAATAGTCAAAGTAAATATTTTACTGTTTAATCCTTCAGACCCACTTTAATGTACAATTTCAGGTGTTGCGAATAAAAAATTTTAGGATACGTGCTGTACGTAAGTAGACATAACTCTTGTTTCGCCGTCACAGCCAATCAGCTGTATGCTATATGTTCGGCTACAGTTACATGAACCAATTATGACCTAGACCAGTAAGATTATTTGCGAATCATTATCACACATAAGTAAGATCACTGGTCATTGAGCTTTGTAGTGTGCAGTCAGACCAAAATTTACCTACACGTGAATAATGTACACAATTGTGTATAGTGGGTCAGAGTGGGACATTGACAGAAGATGCCAAGAGCTACTTCAAGAGATGTCTCTAAGATCGTAAAAGGAAATGACTCTGCTATTTCCAACAGTTTGCTGAATGTAAGGAAATATTTTCATATTTTTTACTTGCCGCCGCCCCTGATTTTTTGTAAAATAACTCTCACAAATCACACGTTAAGATGAATGAATACAACACGTTTTAGACATCCTCGTTAACATTTTTTTGCAAATAGTTTGGTTTATTTTTTTACCACATTACAAAACCAGTAAAAATTTTACTTTGACAAGTCTTTTTTCAAAAAACACGCGATCTAAAAATATTTTATCTGGATGAGGAAAAGTAGTCACAGATGTTTACTAGTTGAACAGCATTTGCTACAAACATAAAACAACAAATACTTTGTAGCCAATGCCCTTAAGGAATGCCTTGAATCCCACCAATCAGAAAAGAGGAGAAAGCATGAAGTAGGAGAACAGGGTAATGTGGCAACTCTAAGTAAAGTTATATTTAAATCGTGTACTGCAAGTAAAGTTATATTTAAATCGTGTACTGCAAGTAAAGCAGAAATAGATCATCACCCTCCATACATAATAGTTACTATAGAAACAATGAGAAATAGGTATTATTTTTTACAAAGTATTATGAATGATTATATTTCATCGAATTTTAAAAATTAGTTTGCCAAACTGGCTACTTTGTCTTGCTAGGTCGGGTAGAGTGGCCACTGATTGGCCACTTACGTTCTTCGTATTGATGAGTTTCTCCCCTTTGATATAGCCTATTATCTACAGCCATCAGCTGGGGACAGAATTAAATACCAGCATGTGACGAAAATAAATACAAACATGCTTCTGCCATTGGCAAGAGTTTGGAAAATTCATTGAGCATTTTATTATAGCTGTCTGCTTCTGCTAGACACGAAGGTACTGTTCCTAGTATTACTTTTCATATGGAATAGTATTTATTACCACTCCTTTTGCTTACTGCAATTATTATACACTCAGGTGGAGAATGTTTCAACCCATTAGTTCAATGGTCACTTTGCCCTCTTGTACGACACTGCACAAAAGCTTGTCTAGAGTTTTAAAATGTGAAGTTGTCCCTTAAATCATCAAGCCCCATATATAAGTTTAATAATTCCAAGTGTGTCACTTCTATTAAATTAAGAATAATTTCAGCTTTGTCATAAGAATCAGGTAATATCAGTGAGTTTACTTTTGAATATTAGTGCCCGGTCTGTGAACTGGCTGAGCAGGAGAACAACTGGCAAATAAGCAAATGCTTAATCTTTAAACTAAAAGAATTAAAATCCTATGTGTGTCTAGCTCAGTTGACATGACTCCATCTATTGGGTTTGCCGCAGACATATCTTAAATTGATCAGATGGCTAATAATGGGTAATGTGTATCTGTTTCAATGAGGTGCGATGATCCAGGCGTCCCTACAAATGTAGATCTCTCGAAATGAAAATCTCACAACTCCATTAATTTCTGCAGTAAGTATTTTTTAAATCAAACAGTTTTAGCTTGTTTTCAGTCATAGACAACATACATACATACATTCATTCATTATGCGGACATTGGCTTCTATCTCGTAGAAATATAAACTATATTTACAATGATTAGTGACTATTCAGAGGGCACTATACTGGCTGAAGACTATATATATATATATATATATATATATATATATATATATATATATATATATATATATATATATTGAAGAAACAGAATTAATCACATAATGAGAACGAAAAAAAATAAAATGAAGTTATAATTACAAAAATAAATGAAAAGTTCTAACTAATTAAAATCCTAACCTTATACAATTTTAAATTGCCACGATATATTATATGTCAACTCTTAGTGTGAGAAAGAAAACATAATAATCTAAAAGAAAAATAAGAACAATCCTTGAAATAGATACAGCTTTCCAAAAAAAAAAACATATATTATAGTGTGAAATAATAAACAATAAACATTAAATATATTAATAAAATATGTACATAACTGACGTGAAAATCAGGGTGTTACAGAAATAAAAATTAAATAATCTATTAAATCTTATGACGCGTGATTTCAAAGCATAATTTATAATTTTGTGTCGAGACTGTAGTAAATAATTATAAACTTAATTTTAAATAAGATAATATTAATATGTAGTTGTCATCACTTACCTTACACCAGGCATGAACAAAATCACAAAAACCTTAATAAAACCAATAACTTGTAAAATTACCAGCTCAGATACTGTCAGAACACTAATATCTTCCCTCCTAACTGTTTCAAACCCTCACCACCACACTTTAGCACACTACAGAGAAGTAACAGTTGATGGCCACTTCACCCTGCTCTCGGATCCGGAAATGCCACGAGTTCGAGTGCTGGATTGGACAGCCATTTCCTTACATGACCTGCTGCAGAACTGTGAACTACTAATACGCGTGTAGAAAGAGACAGCGCTAATGAGTACAACCTAAGCACACAGGATAAAGTGCGCATCATGAAGGCGCCACAAGCCAATGAACACACGACAGCACATGGGGCTTATACACACGTGCCGAGGTCAGCCTATAGCATGGAAGCATGAGCTCGCGAAATTCGCTGACACGCTGCAATGTGCGAAAGAGAAAGGAAAAGGGACGATCGTAAACTATAGCATATTTGCAATTTCTTTGCACTTTTTGAATCAAACCTTTGAAAAATCCCCGCATGCATGACATGTTTAGTTAATTCCTAAATATCGCATGCATTACTAGCATTTTACAGTCGTGTTTACACGAATATTATTGGTTAAGTTTACATTATACACATATTTCATGTATAAATTAGAAGTTTTCATTTCTACTTACAGTATCAATAAAAACAGAGAGGAAATGTATGTATTGGTAATTCCTAGTAGGAAATACTTGTTGTTAGAGTGAGTGCGCACTAATACGGTGTGTTGTCTCTTTGGTGTAATTTTCTAGACTTGGCTAAGCTTTGTTTTCACGAGGCGGAGGAATACCCTGGAAGTAGAACTTTAGCAGGCTTCAGAGAAGTTGGAAGTAGTCGTGAATGAGCAATAGTGTAAGACGTAGTTTGGCGCCCAGCACCACGCAGAGCCGAGGGTTTCACTAATAGCTGTTGACATACTGTAGGTCTGCCCCAGCTCCTCTGCGAATCTCCCTTGGCCGGTCGGTGTCTGGACATCAGCTGGCCGCCGGCCGCGGGCCTGAGCGATGCCTACACCCCCCCCCCCCCCCACTTGACGGGACCAGGGGAGGGGTCGCAGGTAAGCTCTTAATCTGAATCAGTGAGAATTTCATTGTTTCAACCACTCAAACTTATCTGGCTGATTCAACAGTCACTTCGGTGTATTTAAATGATGAATCAGTGAAAACATTCCAGATTTCATTCCAGATTTCCTTCCCTTATTGATATCGTGAAATTTTCCACTGATTCGTCAGTAGCTTTTTTCATTGTTTACTAAGTGGTTTATTTTTAACTAATTGATCAGTTAAACAGCGTGTAAACATGGCCATTAAACAAAGTGTATCAAGTGAAATAACAACGAATAAACTAACAAAACCAATACAAATAACTTTCTACAATTTGTTTCGTCTTTCAAAACGCCATTTCATAAGTTACTAGGAACACAGAGCCTTTCATTCCGTTTTTAGGTCTTTCATTTCGTTTTCATGTAAGTTAATCGTCACAGCGCTCTGTTTGAAGGTTTGAACTGCATATAATATGATGAAGAGAGGGCACTCATATATACTATTCGTTTTAACAATCCTAACGGTACCATTCAGATAAAAACGAAAAGTACAAGCATACGATTTAAATCTTAGTGATTTCGCAACGAAACTATACGATAGGATTTGGTTTTTTTAAATTACAGTTAATTGCGCAATATAAATAGCAAACTACCGCAAATATCTATTTCACATAATAATTCAATCAGTGAAATTTTCTCACTGAAACAATCAGTGGTTTTCCACTGATTCTAAGTGGAGCCATTTTCACTGATTCGAGTAGTTGAATTTCAGTGCGAATCAGTGGTTTCCCACTGATTCGAATTTAAAGTGTAGGGTTACCACACACTCGCAATAAGGAGGGCGGGGCACTTCTTTAAAAAAAAAAATGAAGACAGTGCATTTTCATTAGCTCCGCAAATAATTTATACTGGAGAACCAAACATTAGTTTTTGTTGCGCATTCTTTAATATATTAACTATGTTGAAAAATAACTTAATTAAATCATTTGTATTTCTGACAAACAATTCTAAAACGTTTTCTTCCTAACATAAAATAACGTGCCCGTTATCATCTGACGTACAATATAAAGACTAAGTTACAAGAAAATTCAATTGAATTCTTTAAATTGTTTTACACAACATAAAGTCTCCATACACGCTGCACAGCAAAAAAACTAATGTAAATGAGAAATCGGAATAAAATAGTAAACATCATTTACTCCGTTTATAAAAAAACAATCAAACAGACTTTTTTATATGACCAACCAAGGGAATGCTAACAATACAGTTACGGCAAGGTTTGTTGTACAAACAAAAATTATTGCAATAATTAGTAGACAAATGCTATATTTATCAGGTCAAAAAAAGCCTGACATTTTTTGTCACCACGGAAAATCCCGCCGGGAGCTAAACATGCTTACAAGGAGGGCATGTCCTCCTTTTGTCGGATGCCTGGTAGACTAACTCTAGTCACAGGGACATTATTTACTTCCCCACCTCCCCACATTGTCATGCATTAAACTGTAATATGAATGTCTACAATAAAAACACTAAACAGTATCGAAATTTTTTAGAATGCAATTATTCGGGGTAAGTCTGAACTTGCTTGTGTAACTTTGAACTCACTGCATAATTTCATTTAAAATGAAGGGCAGGCGATTTTGTGCAGTTCGCTGTGTTGTGTATGAATAAAACTGAAGTTAAACATTATCGTGGGGGCTTTAAAGATTTTACTATAACTGAAAACGAAATGAACGACGTAAAAACGGAATGAAAGGCTGTGTGTTCTAATTGCCTCATAAAACGGAGTTTTGAAAGACAAAACACATATTTCACTTGATTAACGTTGTTTGACGGCCATTTTTACACGCTGTTCTAACAGACACACCTGTCAAAAATTAACCTCTGAGTAAACAAAGAAAAAAAAATGACTGATGAATTAGTGGGAAATGTCGCTGAATCAACAAGTGAAGGAAATCTTGCACTGTTTCACTGATTCATCAATGGAATTCGCCGAAGTGACTGTTGAATCAGCCAGGTACTTTTGACTGATTGAAACAGTGAAATACTCGCTGATTCAGATTTAGAGTGTAGGATCTTCAAAAATCTAATGATTCATTGCCGTAAACTTTTCGGGCAGGCCTAGGTTCGAATCCTGGTCCGGCCATCCTGATTTCGGTTTTTTTTAATGATTTCCCGATATCACACTAACCGAAGCTGGGACGGAATTAGGTAGAGAGTCTAACGAAATCATAGATTGTAGAAACACGCTATGTTTCAAACAGGTCTTGAAAAGACACGATCTATTTTTCACGTACAGTAAGAGAAAGGTTTGTTACAACGAACAAAATATTCTGTTGAGTAAAACTTGAGATAAAAAAATTAATTTTGTTCATATAATAAAATACACACTTCAATAAAAAAAACCTGTGTTAGGTCAAAAAATTACTGCATTTATTGATGCTTAATAAGCGTACAGTAAAAATCCTAATAAAACAAGACCAACAGGAAACTTAAAAGTAAATCTGTAAAACTTGAAATATTTATCTACACACGTTGTCTAGTATTCGAAATGTAGGTACCGTATCTAAAAACACGTAAATGTCATCAGTAGTGACGTTAGCCGAGCTTGTTAAGGAGCAAACACACGTGAGATCAGTTCAGATCTCGCTACAGCTTCGACTATTTTATATGGAGTGAAACTGCTTAATGTACGTAGAGCCAAACAAATCTTTACTTGCACCAATCAAATCTCACAGTTTAGGGCAACCAAATAAGAAAAACAAAATAACTTGGTTCCAACAACAAAATATTTCATTGACTCTATGCCAACAATTAATTTGGTTGCACCAAACAAACTTGATTCAACAAACCATTTTTGTCTTTGTGACGATGAGAGAGAATAAAGCAGGTAACACTTCAACACTGGTTGGGAAGGGTCTACACGTTGTGTATTCTTCCGTCTTATGTAAAATTAACGATGACACGAGCCTCATCACTTTATCCATGTGTCGGTCAAGTGAAACTGTGAAATAATCAGAAAAGTAAATGATGTACAAATCTGCTCATTTTTACACTTCGATGCATTTTAAAAACAGAAAGCGATAGAAATAATTTTAATTATTAAAAATGGTTAGCTAACACTTTTTGATCGACGTTCATATAAGGAACTCTTTCCCTCCACCGTTACCAACTTTACTGGGCGCAAGTCACTCAGTTGCGCCCGTTAAAATACATGCAGGTAGGAGCAGTGACTTTTTTCTAAGATTGGTTTCAAAAGTGCTCACTTTATCGTGAACAGCCTTTATGCATTTAGGTGTAGACTAATTAGCATGAAGCATGAGAAAGAAGCTTGCTCCCATGGTACCTTCTTATATCGCCTGTGTCCTGATATGTTTACAGTACGTTCCATCACTGAGAAGTTGAACAGTAAATCAGTACGTAAAGCCAATACTATATATTTAAGATATCACTCATTGTGTGTAAGCGTTTTACAATGCGAAACTCAATACAATAAAATTAGCCATTAGAGATATCGCTTCGACTTGCATAACGAATGCATTGAAATCTTGTGGCTGTACAAGGAACTCGCGCATTGACATCGGTCGTGAAAGCCGATTAAGGCCAATTTGAGCAAGATGGCAGGAGGCGGCAGGGGGTCGTCGATATGCCGATCACGACGATCTGAGCTGCTCAGGGATAGTGGTAAAGATCATCGGCCAACACCAATATGTCACTGCCAGAGCCGTGAATGATGGCAGAGCAACAGAAGTAGCATGATCGGTTTAGCTGGCGTCGGCTTAGGCGAGTGTACACGCTGATTGTAAGAGAGGTGTGGTCCCGGACACATACCTGGAGCGCGCTTCGCCCACTGTGCTTAACACCCATCACCCGGCCTCGTCCGGCTGTCCGTGGCTGTGCCGCTCTAGTCTGTCCCCGTCTCTTCCCATTGCTTCAATCAAACCAATGGAAAATCGCCCCAAGTACGACGTGTTTGGCTGTTTCCTAAATATTTAGCCACACCCGATTTTCGTTACCAAATTTCGCGACAAGTTGTATTTCGTAACACTTTAGCTCAGACCCACTTTCATGATTGGATGATATGAGTGTTATGCGTCATAGGCGTGTGCCCACGAATCACAGTCGTAGGCCTACAGTGTTGGAGTTAGGGATTTTTCGCGAAAAAAAATACGAGTACTCGGTAGACTTCACTAGTATAAGCACACAACAGTAGTCTGTCTATTGCCATTGATTGCTTACACCTAAGATACTAAAGGCTGTTCACGGTAAAGTGAGCACTTTTGAAAGCCCTGCTTAAGATTTACTTTATGCACGTTGTGTATTCTTCCGCTTTATGTAAAATTAACATAGCCATTGGCCTCATCGCTTTATTGATGCGTCGATCAAGTGAATCTTTGAATTTATTAAAAAAGTAAATATTTCACAAATCTGCTCTTTTTTACACTTCCATGCATTAAAATAAGTACAACACAAAATACATAATTTAAGTTTAACTTTTTTCTAAGGTTGATTTCAAAAGTGCTCACTTTATCGTGAAGAACCTTTAGTAGCTTAGGTGTAACTTCCTAGATTTGCCAAAGCTTTGTTTTGCTCGAGGTGGAGGAATAACAGAGAAGTAGAACTTCAACAGGGCTTCAGAAAAGATGGGAAGCAACAGCGTTGCTCGCAGCACAGTTGTGAATGGCTGAGCTCTGCAAAGCGGAGGAAGCGTGGCTCAGCCTGCTTTCACAAGTCAAATTGTATTTTATGAACGGGCCAGAAATAACAAACGCGCGAGGCTGGAGGGACGATTAAAAACTCGGTCGCCGACGATCAAGTTGTAGAGCGGAATGAAGTCTCGGCCGTGGGGGTATTTATGCAGTGGCGCGATGAGTGTTAGTACAAAGTGGAAGGGGGTTGGGGGTTAGAGGGGAACTTGTCACACGCAAGTTGGCAACAGTGCCCTGCCTTCGCGGCTCCAGTTACACCCGCAATATATGAATTCACGTGTATCGTGTCATACGGAGCAGGGCAGGGGCGCCGACCGTACCGACAACAGTCTCTTTCTCTCTCTATCTCTATCTCTGTCTCTCCCCTCTCTCTCTCACACTCCCCAAGAGACAGCTACAACACGACCAACTCGAGGGCGCAGTCAGCCGTGTTATATTTATTCCTCATGCCGGCTGTAAATACGCCGCACAGGTGGGATAAATACGGCCGACCACGAAATGACCCGACTGCGCCTTCAAAGTAGCCGGTTAATTTTCCCCGACGCAAAGTCACAACTGCGGCAATAGCACCATGACACCTGATACCCGTCGCAAAAAAAAATGTTTTATAATTTACTCATTTCCTTCCCCTTTCCTTACCCTGCCTCGCATGACGACTAATAGGCGACGGGCAGAATTTCCGCGAGGTTTCAATGGAAGGATGGACTACTGGAGATGTGGATGACGTGAAAAATTGACTGCACGGTCTCTTTGAAGACGAACTTCCTGCGAACATTTGCAAGTTTATCTAGTAGTGCTGCATCGCCGTAGTGAGGTGACGGCAAGTTATACTTAAAAGCCAAACGAACATGTTTTGTACTCGAATAATTAGTTCTGAGCGAAAAGGGAAGCAAGTAGTTCCATCAAGGATGTCACCAAACAATTCTTCTTGCAGTACTAAGAGCACACGTTTCGTCTGAGGCCACACGAATAGTTAGGAACTGATAAACTACACACTTACTCTCTCTGAACTAACGGCTCATCAGACTGAGTAGAATCATACACTAAAGAATGAGGTAGCGTAGCCCCATTCTTCTTCTGCGCATGTACCCAACACTGACCTACACCACACTAACATCACTGTGAAGGTAACATGATCAACAGTGACGACGAACCTGTTGGTTTATATCCTAATTCTTCAAATACAACCCTTTTTCTGTCAATAAATTATTTTTACTATTTTTAATTTATTCAAATTGAATTAGAAATTAGTCACATGAAGTGTACAAACATCTAAACGTTCTTTTTTTTTTTTGCATAAAAACGGTATTTATCTTAAGTCCTATACACGCCATTTTAGAGGCAACTGTTTTTTCGCGAAAATATTTATGCGGAAGCTAGTTCAATGTCCTTTGTGCACACTTGCAGCCTTTTTTTTTATACAGGCCGCTTGTCTTTGTGTGACGCGAGTCTGTTACATGAGTGAGCCAATCAGAATTAAGTTACTTCGACACTGTCCGTCAGTGATTCGCGGACAGACAGATAAGATGCATTACAATTCAAATGATCCAATCACGAAAGTAGTTCTGAGCTACAGTGTTTTGGAACACAATCTATCCTAAACATATTTTCGCGAAAATCAGGTGCACCTAGAGTCGAATTGGTAGAAAAGCAGGCCAATTTTAGAACAAGAAGCCCGGTGCTGCGCAGCCAGTGTGATCGCTCTACTCCACACTCACTCCACGTGTAGAATTCCGTAATTATTAACTCACTTCATATCAACTTTAAACAAAATGTAAGCCCTGCAGTTTCAGTTACGGCAAAAATATTTAAACCATACGAAAACCAGCTCGTATTGTTTTGACCCACAGTTATGCATGTACAAACGTATAGAAGTGTCAGAATGTATTTCTGGTGAAAATCGAGTCGCGAAAGTTATACCGCAGTATAAGGTGACGAGATAAAGTCTGACAATTCTACATTGTGGTTACCTTCTGACTCGCATTCGGGAGGAGCCGAATTTGAATCCCGAGCCGGCCATCCTGAGTCGTTCTCCGTGGTTTCCCAACATCACTCCAGGCGAACGCTGGGATTGTTTCTTACTACAGTGGATTAGAGAAATTTGGGCGGCTCTTAACATCGAGGTCTTGAGAACCGATGAGGTGAAACCAGGTGAGTATGGAGTAGCACCGGAATGCAAGGGCGGGGGAAACGGGAGATCCCCGAGAAAACCCGTCGACCAGCGACATCGTCCGACATGATTCCCACTTGCGAAAATCCCGGAAACGACCCTGCTGGGAGTGGAACGAGGTTCGTCTAGTCGTCTAGGCGGGAGGCGAGTACCCTTACTACAGGGCGTCGTCGATTACGTGCCCGCTCATCTTACTCTGAGCAATAAGATACATCTGTGATGTGTTCGTGTGTTCGCGGCTGGCGTTCTGCACCGTGCACTGTTTCACACACCGCGCCTGCGATCAACCAATCATAGACGGACGAACCCTTGGGAACGGCACAGCGACCGCTGGCTGGAATCCAGCGGCAAATCACTGCCGCGATTCATGCAAATGCCAGCCCCGGGCGGTTGCGCGCAATCACCGCCATCTGTCTCGCGGCTCCTGTTATTCCTGAAACACGCCGTGGAGCTTCTTTGTTCATTTCCCCGGGCTCCTTCGCGGCCAACTGCCGTCGTTGGGTATACTTGGCTCTTGTGCAAGCTCCTACGAGGCCTCGTACCAGAAGCTTCCTTTCGGCATGTCACAACTGTCAAGTGGACTAGGAAACATATTAATGGTCCCGCCTGCCTGCATAGTTTCTCTTCTTTTTTGTCCGAGAAGCGCGGGAGCTATAAGGGTCACACTGGCACGCGCTACAAGAGCGACATCGCCACTACACGCAGGGCTCTGAACTGGCGCGCAGTCTTCGCGTAGTGCTGCGTGTACCTATGGGACTTTCAGCGTTGACTATTATCATTTTAATACTGAAAAGTCTGTAGCCGCTTTTAACTACATTGTAAAGCTTCAAAATAATATTTACTGCTTGTGCGGTGAGTTTAAAGTGTAATTTCTTCCTCGTCTGGGGTACATTTATTTTAGTAGGTAAACATACTGGGGGGGGGGGGGACGTTTAATAGTTTAGTCAGGATTTTAAACACTCTGCGACGCACGAGGGCTCGTCTCTGCCAGCGACCAATAGCGAGGCAGGCCTGGAGTAATGTAAGCACACAGGGGCGAAATTGACTACTTGTTCATTTGATGTGAGCGTATCCGCGCTCTGATTGGCTGCGCGAGACTGGTTACTGCGTGCTGCGAAAGGTTTGCTGCTTGTTAGCTGGGCTGCCAATTTACGAGGCGCTGATTGGCGAACGGCGTCCCAGCACGTTATTGGCTAGCGACGCCATTTTGCTGCCGCGTACTGTCGGAGTTCACGGAATATGTGGCAGTTTCATCTCGGAGTTCTTAAGGTCCCCACCTAGTAAAATTAATGAACGCCGCAGTGTCAGATCCTACCACAAGAATGCATTGTGCCGGCGATGGAAAAATACCATAAACAAGCATCGCGCACTGAAAGAAAATCGAACAAAATATTTGTTTGTATAGGGCCAAATATATATTTTGTTTCCCTAACAAAGTATATTCTTGGGCAAACAAAATTTGAAAACTAACAAAATTACTTTTGTTCGTCTAACAAAATACATGTTTGAATAAATAAAATCTGCGTGTTGGACCAAAAACAATTTGACTGTCAACTAAATATTTTGTTGAATCAACTGTATACATATTTATTTGGCCACTCATTTGACTGCCTTCGTTCGAAAATACAGCTCGAGAGTTTGTTTGTATTTTTTGTGACAATTCGGACAGCAACCGTGTTTGTTAGTGCATCTATTGATGCTTAACTATAGTATAAACACATTAATAAAACAATGCAACAGGAAACTGACAAGTTAAGCTGTAAAACTTGAAATATTTGTTTGCACACGTTGCCCAATATTTGCAGTATATCTATTTAAAAGCGTTCCAGCGCCATCAGTTGTCACATTAGCTGACATTACTGAGGCGTAGCACTCGGAGGCAGGTGATCTAGGTTCGAGACTAGTGTCGAACTTATAAAACTTTTTATATCGGCCCAAACTGTCTAATATACGTGTAGCCAAAGAAATATTTAGTTACACCAACCAAATCTTACAGTTGTGGCAACCAAATGAGAACAACAAAATCATTTGGTTTCAGCAACAAAATATTTCATTGCCCTTGTACAAAAAATAATTTGGTTGCACCAAACAAATCTTGTTTGATTCAACAAAACCTTTTTCTCTGTGCGTGTGTTCTGTTTCCATGCCAATATGTTACGAAAACTTACAGAATTATAGCCTTAGGAATTTAAAACACTGGCTTACAGAAGAACCAGTATCGTATACACGTGGCTACATTCAGCAATTTTTGATGGCTTTGACAATTTCAACGATACCATTTATTTTATAGTAATCATTTTTATAAATCGGCTTTCATTTGTACCCTGAAAAAATATTTACATTGAAACATTCCACAATTATTTTTTAAACTAGAGTAGAGACGGCTGCTACCAATGAGGCCTATATGACAACCGGGTAGGTGGGAGCCGTTGGCACTCTGTGCTACCACTTCCCTATGCTTGGTATTAGGCAGACATGCCCATATGAGTGCTGCCCGGCGGGCGGGGACTCGAACCCACGCCAACACGCCATGCTCACATGCTGCCACGCCACACTCCCATCCTCAGCCTCATAGAGCAGTAAATACACAGAGATGCAATCCCTCCACTCAGCGCTCTTCTCGTAGCCTGCGTTCCGCACAACGCACATTGCTTGCAGATTTACATCACTAACACTTTGTAGCTAGCCGGTATTGCGAAGGCAGGCGTCTTGTAAACGGCCGGTCAAAAGGTTTACAAGCTGTTTGCAAATTAATGTTACTTTGAAATTTATTCATCAATCAGTGGCGTGTGGTGAAGAGTTTCAAGGTAAGCTGGTGCTTGCTCAGTGCTGTACACACTCGGTGCACAGATCAGGAACCAGTAACCATAGTAGAGCCGGGAGAAACTGAATGTACTGCGGCCACTCACGAGAGAGCGGCGAGGCACCCATTGCATATGTGCTTCGACGTCAGCTGCTCTACTACGTTTAAGTGGCCGATGTGTAAACTAGCAGACGATTAGGTATAGCACAGAGCAAAACACAGCTTACCTTGCAACAGTTCACCACACGCCGCTGTCATCAATCACTGGTGCTCGTGCACACATGAGCAGCAGATTGCATACGCCACATTATCATGAATTCTGTGAAAAAGGCTGGAAAAATACATTAATCGGCAAGAACTCTTTTCGATTAGAAATACGGATATTTGAAAAAGTTTTTTTCCGAACGCCTCACTAATTAAGACATCCTGTTACAAGTTATTGATAGCATATAGCTGGTTAGTGGGCATTCGGTTGGAAGTGTTCGCTGTATTTTAGGTTGGAACACACGCACATCAATATAACTTTAGCCCAAAGTTCTATGCCAACAAATTTGTTTACCACGAAATTATTTAAGACTACCTACCTTCCCTTAGACAATGAGTTCACTGCATCAGATAATTCCCGAAGATATTGCAAGTGTACATTTTAAATCTTCAAAAAATACTTGGTTAAGATTGGTAACAAGTTGGTGAACATATTGTTGGTAATGAATAGGTTGTTGTTGTTGTTTTTTTTTTATGTTGGCCCAACGTTGTCAAACCAATCTTCTATTGTTAAATTATGAAATAATATTTCTTGAAAGAAAACTGGTGTCCCTTTCTTGTAATTTATATAACATTAACGTTTTTTAAAAGATGAAATCTCTAGTCTTTGACATATGCTCAGTTGATTACATGTTTCAGTGTAGGAAACACATTGGTCAGTAGGCTAATTAGTAACTACTGACTGTTATGTTGGGCCAACATTGTGAAACCAACATTATGCCAGAAATACAAATTACTATATTCCAATTAAATAAAACAATAACCAATATTGTTACCTTTACAAAAATATATATTTTTTTAAGGACCACTTCTTAATCAAAATTTACTTTGCTGTTCACGTGTTGTTTTTGAAAAACATACGTTGGCATTTTGTATGTATACTTATAAGATTGTACTGCCAACGTAATTTCACAAATGGAAAATAATAGTTTGCAATGGGGAAAAAGCGTTGACTTTTCACGTCATATGAAGATTTTCCAAATGCAATTTTTCTTTTAACTGTGTTTTGATGGTTATCTGTTGAGACAATTTGTGAACGTAACAGTTGATGATCGGTACTTTTTGTTGCGCACGCCAATACTGCGTTACAAACATTATGTTGACATAGAATGTTATTACTAATATTGTTATTTGAAAAGTTTATACAATCCCTCTTATTAACTGGGATGTAGGACTTTTTTTAATTCAGCACAAATATCCTTTAAAAACATATAATGTCTATCGCTGGCTGTATGTATTTTACTAGATGTAAAATGTACTGTTGTTCTGTTGGTAATGTTAGAAATACATTGTGCTGTAATCCAAATATTTTGCCAGTGGTTTTGAATTGCCATTAAAAATTTGAACGTTGATAGATAATTCTTTTTCCGGCAAAATTCAAAATTATTTTTATAGCAGAGCTTTTATCAAAAAAATAAATTACGTTCACGTAAGCCAAATATTGAACCGAAATTTAAAAAAAAATATATGTAAAATAACGTGTACACTACTTGTAAGTACAAGTTTAGTAATGAGAACTTGAAGCGACTTTGCTGCTTGTAACACAGCTCAGATATGCAGAGGAAAAGAGCGGAGCGTTCGACTGTCAGAGTGCAGTACAGAGTTCATGTAGCAAGCAAGCGGTATCCACACTGCTAGCGCGTTTCGACATACAGCACGTACGCCTCGTTCTAATAAAAGGTGTACAGTTATGATATTATTTACATTCCATCGTATTTCATAGTAAGTAATTTCTCGTCCTCAAGAGTATCACGAAATTATATTTTCATACATCACGTGTGGCGAGCATATCGACGTTCCAATTCTTATCCACAGTGAGTTCCACTTTGCACAGCACACGACTCATCTGTATTCGCCACTGACTGTCCTGAATCCAAAACCGCTTTAATTGTTTTACGTACATTGTACAAAATGTTCTGGTAAACTTCCTAAACTCTAATGGAAGTTTTCAACCTATACACTGTATGGTAATAATATCACACATTATAAGAATGTTTATCAGCGCTACTATACAAAGTTGGGAACTTCCCTGTGCGTTTGACTGTTTCCTGAGCAAATATAGGAACGCTGGAATGAATGAATAAGTGGGAAAAATTATCATTTCCGCTTTTTCACTAAGCGTATACACTGGTATGGTAAATTTTCGAATAATTTCTTAAATTGTAAAATGTAAACTATCTATATCGCCTTGGTCTGTAAATGCAGCTTTGTTTCGTCTTATATTTTCAAATCCAATGTGGTAATGGAAACTATGCAGAGTAGGGCCAGAGAAATATGCAAGTGATTGACTTTTATCAATTTTAGCTGCAAATGCATTTAAAAAAGAGGAAATGTTAGCAAACCAAATGGCATCACCAGAACGTCATAATTTCTTCCGTAAACCCACCCCCCCACACCCCCCCCCCCAACCGAAAGTTTGTTTCTAAAAATTTTTGTTCTAAATTTTATTTTCGGTTTTACGTTTGCAAGCAAGTTCTCTGCTATTCTTGTTTCTTTCTGATTTCTTTCTAATTTTACATCACATATTTCCACTCGAATGTTTAGTACTAGAAGATACTTGAAAAGTTCCAAAGTAGGCCTACTTGTCTTTTCGTCATGGCAGCCTACCAAAAGAGCTGCTTTTGCGTGCTTCATTAGTTTGTAGTAATATTTACTGCTGAACAAGATTAATGACACACGAATAATTAACAAATATTCACTGAGTTTTTATCAGAAATATTCTCCGTTAATCACAACATAACACAACACTGAGTCTTCACCACAGAGTACTTATGAATACGGAGGTGAGTGAGTGACGAGGTTTGGGCGGCTCTCGACAACGAGGTCTCGAGAGTCAATGAGGGTGAAGTGAAGCAGCGCCGGAATGAAAGGGCAGGAGAAACGGGAGACCCCCGAGAAACCCCACCGACAGGTGGCATCGTCCCGCACGATTCCCACACGCGAAAATCCGGGAACGACCCCGACGGGAATCAAACCAGGTTCACCTTGGTGGGAGGCGAGTAGTCTAACCACTATACAACACACGAGGTGAAACACCGAGCAAACTCCAGTAGTACGCTCCAGTCACTGACCAACATGTCCAGCCATTCAGATATAAGCTCTCCACGGTAAAATGAGATCTTTCGAAAGCCCTGCTTCAGATCTACTTCTATACACGTTGTGTATTCTTCCGCCTTATGTAAAATTATCATTGCCATGGGCCTCATCACTTTATTCATGCGTTGGTCAAATGAAACTGTGAAATTATTAAGAAAGTAAATACTTCACAAAACTGCTAATTTTTACACTTCGGTGGATTAAAAAAAAACAAAGAGAAAGAAATAATTTTATACCATCATAAATGATTACCTAACACTTTTTATTCGACGTTAAGATATGGAACTACTTTCTATCCAACGCTACCAACTTTACTGGGCGAATGTCACTCAGTGCGCACATTAAAATATATGCATGCAGGGGCAGTGACTTTCTTAAAAGGTTCATTTCTAAAGTGCTTCACTTTACGTGAAGAGCCTTTACTTGAAACATATCTCCAGCCTGAAGTTCAGCCAACAGGTACCTCTCGCAGCACACATTAAACAATCACGCACAAGGTTCGTTCCCAGAGCCTCGCGCAACCCATAAGAAAAAGGATAAGCACACATGAAGGAACAGCCACGCCATTTCACCCCTGCGTACTTAATTACTTTCTCTCTCCCTCTCTCTCACTTAGGTACAAACTTGTTGATTGGTTAGAAATGTGTCACGGAGGAAACTACCCGAACAAGGTTTTTTTTTGTCTGTTTATGTTTCTTCCTATTACTCCTAAGGGGAATCAAAACCACTGTTTTGACTACACAGCCCTCACACGACAGTAAAGATGTATCTTTTGTGGCTATAAAATTGTAACAATTTAAGCTGCTGCGGTTGCATCTATCCGAAAATAACTCCAATTATCGTTCGTATGTTTTCCTGGATTTCATCCTCTACCTAACTTTAAACTGTGTAACTATTGTGTGTTTATGTTTATAAACATACACGCCAAGAGCGCCAAAAAAATTTTTTATTTACTAAACCGCGAGAAGTTTAAACGACACGTTTTCAGTAGCATACAGCAATATGGACTTAGTTGTCATGGATTTTACAACGTTTCATAACCATGGTTCTGACAGAAGTAGCAGCTCATAGAGGATTTCAGCTCGAGTATAGATATTTCTAATTCAAAGCGTGTAGTAGACATTCTCGACGCTCCCATACTTTAGTTTCAGCAACTACAGCAGCAGCAGCAATCCGTATCCTAGTCACGTCGCGGTTACTGCAGTAGGTAATGGATTGTCACTAGCTTTTTTATGACTATGTAACCTTAACCCCAGCTTCCTCAGCTTAGGCTGTGTCCGAGTTCGCCTGAAGTACATACTTGTGCGTACCTGACCCCGGAAGTGACGTCGTTAACGCTGTCCGAATTGCAAGTGAAGTATGCAAGTAAACGAAGTTGTATACTTCTCGTGTACTTGCGGAATATATGCCGCCACTTTGAGAAGCAATTTGTTGGTTAAATTGATTTCCGACATAATTGTTCTATTTAAAGTTTATTAGGGCAACATTACAACTTCGGAGGCATAGAATTATTTTGAACTGAGTGAATAACTATCGCAAGGTTCACCTTACAAAAAAGTATAAAACAATAAATTCGTATTAGGCCTATGTTCCTAACCTACAAATGTCAAGATAAAAAAAAAGCAATCCAAAAATGCACCGGCATACAATAATGCAAGACAATAAATAGTTCTTGACTTTCGGCAATATTATCAAATTCTTTGTCGGGATACATATACATTAAAAGTGGTTAGCTGTTACCGAAGCCAACAAGACTGGCTGTCCCAATTCATCAAGTTTGGTGCCAGGGTAAGTGAAATATGCAAGGATGCAAGTACGCAAGTGTATACCTGAATTCGGACATGGCGTTAGACATTCATGCTACTTTCCCTAGAACTAAAAGGAACTACATTTTTTTTTGTACTAGACTGTGTACACCTACCGTGCTGCGCGAATTCGTCCCCCTTAACTTCACAAACAAACCAAACTTCCAATATATTTTTATATTTTTTTCTTACAGGGGGTGTCAAACGGCAAAGTAGTATGGACACATACCGCCTAGGTAATGCGTGATTATGGGCAAAGATTTCCCGCGGAAAGATTTCGTGACCAACCGTACTTCCAAACATTGTAGCTCCGTTAAAATTTTTTACTGACCCATGCGCAACCTGCACGCAAGCCAGGTACGTCCAGAACTGGAAAAACCCAGTGAGGAGGAGCCCAGCCAAACAAACGGCTTCTCACGCAGATGAATACTAAATAAGGCAATAACTACGACTGGTATACACTTGTTGGAACGTACACTACAATCACATTATTAACTTAGTATTTTCATCCTTTACACAATTTTCCCGTTCCGCCTTTCAGATAAGTCTTCCTGTATGTTGTCCCACATGTTTTTGCTATTATCTGATATCGTTTTCCGCTTGATATAAGCGTACTAGGAGGCAAAAGAATTCATGATTTCACTATTGTACCACTATCCGTTCAACGTGTTAAATTTACACGTGATACTGTTGAATTTTAACAAGAAATATGTTTCATAATTTTTACACAATCTTATATCATTGGCTCACCTTTGCTGTTTTTGAAAGCCAGATAAAATTTTAAAAATTCAATAATTAATAAGGGAAATAAATTCATAGCTTTATTTTAAGGTATCCTTACTAAAATTTATTTCATAAAAATGCTGGGTGCAGGACACATAAAAATTATGTAAAATTTCCTTATAAACCGCAGTTTTTTTTTTTTTTTTAAACATGCATAATCTTGTCTCTACGTGATAGACTATTACATATCTATTTTTGAAGTACGTCGTGGTGAAGCTATTTCGTGGTAAATGGCTATTTCTGTAACTGAGCTATTTTCATAAAATGTGCTTTCCGTACATCAAAATCGTTATTTTGACAGGTAATATTGTTCAAAATATGAAATCGGTATTTTTTAGTTAAATAGCGTACGTAACACATGTCTACAAGTTGAACGGTATTAAAATATAAAATATTAATTTTTTCCCTTTCCGTTTACTCACTCAATTATAAACATCCAAATGATGGCGTGTCTCTTTAATTTTTTTACTTTTTTGTTAATCTACTAGCGTGCATAAATCTAAAAACCTATGACGAATATCATTTTGGCACAATCAAACTTGTCTAGGAGGACAATTGTTCTGGAATGTCTATTTTGACATGGGTATAGCCATGGTGCAATAACGTATTTATATTTTATTTTCGGACACTTCTTTCGCAAATAATCAGTATCCCAACCGTACGGGAAGAGATGTTGGATTTGCATACCCGACTAAATCTGTGTCGAATTTCACCAGGTGCGCTCTTGCCAACTTGCTCAGTGTTCAATGAACCGTGTTAACTTTCTTGTTGGTGAATTCGGAAGCTCTCGTTCGTTAACACCTCTATTCATGTTCTGTAGAATTTTACTCTATGCGAGCTTCGTTTGGCTTTGCGACAACAGCAAATGTTTTCCGCTTACGTGCAAAGTTGTAAACACGGACAAATGAAATACGTACTTCAGACAGTAGAGCATCGAAAACCGACCAAGGGTTCGACTGATTCGAAGAGGGCCCATATCGTGTCCCCACAGCTGAAGTGGACATTCTAGGGTGCATTAGGGCCATTTTTGTGAATTTTGACACCAGCAAAGTGACGTAACGACCTTGATGCATTTTGGCAAGGCACGAAGCCAGATAAGGGCTTCTAGTGGGTGAGTTTGACACAGCCAACGTGTACAGACACAGCCAACGTGTTCTTGACAGCGGATGTGTGAACGAGGGAAAATATTTTAAATGTATGAAGCCATAAAAATTGGAAGTACACAGAATAAATAAATAAAAGTCTATATTCATGTAATTAAATCTATCAGGGGGTCCAGAATTTAAATTGTCCTACGACTTCTCTGTATCCATTCACTGGTTCCTTAGTACTTATTTAAGTAAACAATCAGTACTGGAAACGCGACTTTGTATTATTATTGGAAGATCTTTAATTTTGCGATGTAATCCAGTACCATGGTAGTCGGCAAACAAGTATAGGCCTATATTAGTTTCACGTTTTTTATTGGTCCTTCGCTTCACCCGACACCTACCCGCAGGGTAGTAAACATTCAGTAAGCTAATAATATCATTCTGTGTGGTTGTGTCAGACAGAAGAATGAGTTATGTATGCGGAGGTAACCAATGAACAAGTGCCTTCTGCTCGAGTATGTAGAAGAGTGCGGAGTCCATCTTGGTGTCACTTTATAACGCAAAGTAGTAGTGCCTGCACTTCTCATCAGGAAGAACAAGTGTTGAGGCGATGTCTTCAGAGGAAGAGAAGACACGGTAGACGCAGCGAGAGAAGAAGGTCGTACGACGTTGAAGGAAGAAGGTTCACGGACTTAGCTCTTTAATTTGCACATTAATTTATGGTTCCTGGAGTTGAAAATAAGGGATTGTCTGATCAGCGCTACACTTCAGTTATCACAGCCAATGAGTTGTAGATTTTGTGTTCGGTGATCAGTGACATGAACCAGTCATGACGCAGAACAGAAGCTCGGTTTAGCAATCAGTTAGCTACAGTGGAGATCATTGGCCACTGAGCCTCACAGCGTACATTACCGGACAAATATAATCTCCCTGTGCAAACATGTAGACATTTGTCTACAATGTGGATAAAAGGGTTAACGCGAGCAGCCACTATGTCCGCGATCGTAGACATGTTGCGCATGAAGGATATTTATGTCTAGTACTGTCCACAGCGAGGAATCAGTGTCCAATGGTTGGAGAGTCTTCCAGGCGAGCGATCTGATTTGTGAACGTTACCACGCCTCTCGATCATAAATGGCTGATGTTGACGTCTTTGAGCACTGGGCAGGTTCTTCACTGTTTGCAAGATGTGCAACAGACACGGGTACAGCGCGCTACTAACAAACTTACGATTGCCACTCTGGAAGTCCTGAGTTAGTCCGGGGCTGAAAGGGTTTACATATTATCCCGTGCATAAGCGTTTATTTACAGCGTTCTAGAGAAAACGCAAAATCATGACCGGTACCGTGAGTGAATCAGGAAACAGCACCAATACGAGTACAGCTTTCCTGTTGGCGATTCTATTGGCCACTGCTGACGCGTCGAAACTTTGTGTAACTGGTCGCTGCTTGTAGAATACAAACCCCTCTCAGAGACCGCACATTGCGTAACTTACTATAGGCTGTTCACGATAAAGTGAGCACTTTTTAAGGCCCTCCCAACAGGCATTAACGACTAATAAATATATCTCATTGCAGCCTCAGGCATTATATTTTGATGGTGGTGAAATGTATACACTGTTTTTGTTGGTCACATTGCAATGTTTGTATTAAAAAGCACCAGGAGGATGGAAATTGGATGAAAGGAAAAATTTATAAGGGCCTTAAAAAGTGCTCACTTTACCGTGCGTGCACAGCCTATTCAGCTTTTAATAAGAGCTTGCCACTTCTAACTAAAATTCCTTGTTTTGCAACAGTTGTAACGAGAAATTAATGTGAACTTTAAGGAAGAGGGTTGGTGGTTAACGCATGATGGACGGGTGAAGAGGGCGGGGCTAAAGTGGGAGTGGAGTGGCGAAGTTTGAGAAGGTTCTTAACTTACTCCGATCCAGTGTACACAAATGTGTACATTACGCACGTGTATAAGCACTTTTAAAGCCCTGGTTACTGGTTCCTTTCAGCCATATTTAATCCACTAACCACTAAATATTGCCATGTAATAATAAACACAGTGTACATATTCCATCGAACTCGAAAGTTAACGTGCAAGACTAAAATAAAATATGTTTATTGACTATTATTCCAAATGAGAGGACTTTCAAAAGTGCTCACTTTACCGTGAACAGCCTATAGGTAATGTTTAGCCAGCACTGCACACTGTGAAGCTCAATGACGAATGAACTTACCTGTGGGTAAATGATCCGCAATCTGTGTTACTGAACTACGTCATATTTGGTACATATAAATTTAGCCGAACATATAGCCTACAGCCCATCGGCTGTGACAAAGAAACAAGTGGTGTGTCGAATTAAGTACAACACTCATAATAAAATTTGTTGTTTGCAACATCTGTAACCACACATTAAAGTGAGTCTGAAAGGGGTGACATCGAGGTCTTGAGAGCCGATGAGGGTGGAGCGAGGTGATCATGAAAGGGCGGGGGAAACAGGAGATCCTCGATAAAACCCGTCGACTAGCGGCATCGTCCACTTGAGAGAATGGTGGGCGCGGCCCCCGTCTGGGAATCGAACCCGCTTCGCCTTGGCGTGAGGCGAGCGGTGTAGCGCAGCACGCGCGAGGGATAACCCCGAGGAAAGCGGCGCACAATGGCGTCGCGCCGAGTTACGAGCGCCCCGCCGCATTACATCGCCACCGCGGCAGTAATTCACCCTTTTTATGTTAACAACGGCCGTAAAGTCGGCGGCCAATCTGCACGCTGCTGTCTGTATTAGGCCCTCGCCGCCGCCACCACACGTGGCCTGTCTTACTGCAGGGTACACTTGTATGTCGGCGCGGGCTGCGCCCTCATACACCGCGCTCATACCAACACTATCATAGGTAGAGCTAGTCATTTCACGAGAAAAATATGAGTTCGCTGTAGAGTTCAATATTATAAGCACCCAAGAGCAGTTCGTCTGTTGCCATTAGTTGCTATCTGCTTGAGAAGGCTTTTCATTTTTGACCGGAACACTTAGAATTCGGCAACATCAGCACGGCTCTTACGTGATGTCTGAGCAGACAGTCAACAAGAGGCAAAAAGTAATTCAGCCAATCAACATAGGTAAGCTCCCATAAAGTGTTTTGAAATATAACTTGTTTTGAAAGATTTTCGCGAAATTTCACTACCCCTAGCCAGAAACCGCCATAGGCGACGAACATGGAGGGGCAAGAGACGAGGTCGTCCCTCCAATTTTCGGCCAGCACGGGTGTCGCCCCCCCCCCCCCCCCCAGTTGGTAAACACTGCTTCGTCACGACTTTACTTTATAACAAGTATTTCTAATTTTGTAAAGTCTATTCGCGGTTTCTTCACACTTTGTGAATCAATACTTTAAAAAATCCTCCCAAGTATGACGTGTTTGGTTGTTTCCTAAATAGGACATGTATCACAAGCGTTTTACACTCGTGTCAACCCTTTCAATTCCACATTACTTATTAGTTCCAGGTGTTGCAAATAAGAAATATTCTGATGCGTCCTGTACTTAAGATTGGCAAAGGACTTGTTTTGCTAGCACAAAGTTGTAGGCTCTGTGTTCAGTGATCAGTGATATGAACCAGTCACAACGATAGCATGGTTTACTAATCACTCAGTTACCTACAGGGAAGATAATTGGGAACTGAGCTTCGCAGAGTACAGTACCCATCAAATATAAGATTCCTGTGCAGCATCTAGACAATTGTCCGCAGTTGGCATGAAAGGGTTAACATAGCATTACTTATTTTGAGTTATCCAAAAATTTTTGTTATATTTTATTTATAAATTATAATATTACAGTTTTAATTAAAAAGAACAAAAACAGAAAGAAAATTGGTGTGTTGGTTATTCATTGTAAGAAGCAGTTTTTATGCAAAATATTATTACACTAAGTGCGCACGAATGCGGACCGTTGTCCCTCTGGTGTAATTTTCTAGATCGGTTAAGCTTTGTTTGCACGAGGCGGAGGAATGGCATTAAAGTAGAACTTCAGCAGAGCTTCAGAAAATCTGGAAGTAACCGTGAATGGACTATAAACTGTTTGCTTCATCCTATTCAAGATGTATCTTGCTTATATCCAGGGATGGGGAAATCTCGCGTTTTAAACGACATGTAGGCTAGACTCGAACCTTAACTTACTGTTCATTGGCTGTTGTCCCAGCGTGGAGCCAGTTTTACCTCAGACCAGGTGACACGTGATACGGTGCTGGTTTCCTGCAGGTCTGTTATTGGCTCAGAGTTCACCTGAGCGTCACTAATCAACTGTGATCCAATTGCAAACGTAGCATAACTACGCATGTTTTAGATCTGGCTTGTTCCAAAATGAATTCGCGAAATATCACTGTCCCTGCTGATTCCTAAACCATGCTACTGGTTCATACAACTGATTACCAAGTACAAAGACTACCTACAGCTTGTTGGTTGTCATAACGAAGCAAGTGATTTGCAAGCTTAAGTACACACACATAAACAAATTTCTAATTTACAACACCATAAATTATAAATTAATGTAGGAATGAATGGATTACCTCAACATCCAATGACTACTTCCTTTACTGGCAGATTATTATTTTAGGTGCATATTATATTTGTGGGTGTACCTAAATAATCAATCATAGATCTAAGGTAGCTTCTAAATTATTTCTAGCTCTTAAATACATCTAATTTTTCTCTGCAAACGATTTTTTTGTATTTTGACATACAATTATTTTAAAGTAATTGCGAAGACTATTTGTGTAACACTACAGGTAAATTAGGGGACATTTTACAACACGGTACTGTGAAACGCGTAAAATTAAAGCTGTTGAATTTTAAGAAGCAAGTACTGTATACTCCAAATTTATTATAAACATCGGGATACATAAACAATTTAATAAGGCCTATGTATAATAAACAATGTGTTTTAAAAAGGACAATGCATTACAGTCATTATATATAACTTTGCACCAGACTGTGTAATTTGGTTTCAAATGAAGGCCCAAAGATTTTGAGCGCTTCACTGCGTTATCTATAAATAAAATTGTTAACTACGGAGTTGGACGTGAAGGTAAGGAATATAGAACCTTCGCATTAAAAGAAAATGTCAGGTACAACGTTATCGTGAATTGGCACAAAGTATTTAAGACTGTATTTAAAAGATACAAGAATATTTTTGGCAACTACTTATTTTGGTGTTACACAGAAGAAAAGAAAAAAAACTAGAACGCAATAAATCGATATTTTGTAGTCTCTCTCATTACGCTCCCCAGGCGAAAGTATTGCAAGTTATAGGCTGTTCACGGTAAAATGAGAACTTTTGAATGCCTGGCTTAAGATATACTTGTATCCACGTTGTGCATTCTTCCACTTTATGTAAAATTAACATTGCCATGGGTCTCATCGCTTTATTCATGCGTTGGTCAAGTGAAACTGTGAAATAATTAGAAAAGTAAATATTTTACAAATTTGCTGATTTTTTGTACACTTTGACGTATCAAAATAACATAAAGCTAAATAAATAATATAAGTTATAACAAATGGTTACCTAACACTTTTTATTCGACGTTAAGATATAGAACTACTTTCCATCCGTCGTTACCAACTTTACAGTGGGCGCACGTCACCCTTCCGTATCTGACCGAGCCACTCAGGATTACATGAATCTTACACTGAACCTTCGTGATTCGCGCGCAAACAGTTGACACGGACGAGAACATGTTTCAGCCAATCAAAAAAACTGGACGACCCGACAGTGCTTTGAAGTGTATCTTGTCGCGAAATATCACTATCCCTATTTATAAGGAATAGGAAGATGACGTTAGGCAGAAAAACACTCGAAATACGTTTAGATATACACAGTGGCACTAATGATCTGAAACCACAATGACAACTAACGAACAGTCGCCATATAGTCTACATTATTAACAATATTTAACACATTATAAAGTAGGCCTATCTCGCTTTTTAAAATAGATATGTCTGTAAACAAACGTACTGACCGCAAGCAGTGTCGTGTGGTGAAGTGTTGCAAGGTAAGCTGATGCTTGCTCAGTGCTGTGCACACTCGGCGCACGCTGCAGGAACCAGTATAACCACAGTGGAGCCGGGAGAAACTATTGCGGCCACTCACGAGAGAGCGGCGAGGCACCCATTACACACGTGATGTGACGTCAACTGCACTACACGCGTTTGAGTGGCCGATGTGTAAACTAGCAGACGATTATGTACAGCACAGATCAAAAAACAGCAAACCTTGCAACAGTTCACCACACGCCGCTGAATGCAAGTATATTAGGTAGCTTAACTAGCATACGAAACTATGTAAAAATCAATCATGCCCATTCCAAACGGCCTTTCAAACCACACAGTAATATACAGGCCAGACATTGCGTATGAAATGAAATAGTTACAAAATTATATATATTTTTTAACCGATATAAATCTACACAAAGTCAATTACTAAAAATTGTTTAAACATTAGCACCAATCACTTCTTACATACAACCATTGTAAAGGCTGTTCAATATAAACTAATCACTTCGGAAAGCCCTGCTCAGGATCTACTTACATATGCAGCATTGTGTATTCTTCCACCATATTTGCAAATAGCTTTGGTCTCTTTATTCAAGTGTTGGTGAAGTAAAACTGTAAAATTATTAGAAAAATAAATATTTTACAAATTAAGTCACTATTTCACTTCGATGTACCTACTGGAAAAACAGAAAACAAAATAAATAATTCGAGTGTTGACGAATGTCTAGCGAATAATTTATATTAAAGGTTAGGAGGTGGGACTACTTCCTCACCGTCATTGCCAACTTTACAGGGTGTACACCAGCTAGTGTGCCCGTTGAAATACTTGCAGACAGGGACAGTAACTTTTTTCAAAGGTTGATTTGAAAATGTACTTCCTGAAACGTCCACAATGCAAATACGCTTTAATTTCAATTATATACTTATTGTTTTACTAACTCATTTTTTAGAAAAAAACATTTTAATAAGTAAATTTTAGAAAAAAATTGTACAGTGTTACGAAATATGCAAACATTATTTTTTTTCATAAGTAACACAAATCTTACATTTCTGACAATGACGGTAGTTTGTGTACACATTCTAAGGAGTTCTGCAAATTGCATAGTCAGGTGCACCGTTTCACTGGAAGCAACTCTCCTTCTAAGACACGGACGGTTCGCTAACAACATCAAAGTACCGGGAACATGATCGATCCGCCATCTACCGGCAAAGTCATGCACTATTTGACGCCTTTGACTTTCTCCAGGTATTACGCTTGTCTGAGCGCGACCTTTATCTGTCAGTAGTGAGTTGTACGCGACTACAGCTCGAAGCGCCTCTAAAGTGTATGACGCTGGAGCTACGTCACGCAATAAAGCGTCCGTTCACTTACACCGACTCTCCAGAAAAGTTTCATCTTCATGGAGCAAACGGTGACTCTTCGATGACTATACTATATTTATAATGGGTACTATACCCATTTTTTTTTGTCGGGATAGACATCTCTATTGTTTCCTATAATCCCAATCCGTCCATAAGTAAATTATTTTTTATTTCCAAACGTCAAAAAATACTTCAAAGGCGACGATACAACTCTAAAAACGATGTGGCAAAGGCTTTAAAAGCGAATTTAATGCGCATCTATAAACGTATTTGACGACGTCCATGAAAGTGGATGAGAGGACGGGGCAGTCTGTTGCTCCTAAAACCGTTCAAGAGCCATTTTTTGTCTAGATTCTGAAGATGATATATTTATATGGATTAGCGACATGCTATCAAACGCAACTTGATAAACACTCCAACTCAATTAAAAATAAGTCATATTTGTATGGGCATAAATATAACAATTTTAATTAAAATTAATAATTAACAAATTTAATAAAGGTATCTGTACTCGGAATTTTCGTTTCAGCCAAAGTGTTTGTTGAATCATCAAGTGCGTTATGCTGACCCAACACTTGGTGCACTCGCGTTAAGAGTAGAACACAGCTGCGCGTCCAAGGTCAAGAAGCGAGGGAGCGATACGGGCGACACTAACACGCACACCTAGTGCCTCATCGCTCCTACGCGCAAGGCGTGCAGTGTTTCACGACGTAACGCTGCACTGTGCGAATTAGATCTGGAACAACAGGGTTTTATTACACGCGACGAAAGCCCACAGATTAAACGACGCCCGTATCTCTGTACTTCTCTCTTACCGCTTAAGGCAACTGCATAGGCAAGCTTTCGAAATGCGATATTTGACCATTTACACGATTTTATTTCTCTATGAATATATTTACTATGATAAAAATAAAAACATAGAGGTACAGATAGTTGTAGCAAAAGTCGTATTTCATAGAACATTTATTTACCGACATACGCGAATACGCGCAAACAAAGATTTCATATAAAATGTGTCAGTTTGGACTCCTCTTAAAGCCCTTGCCACGCTGTCAAATTTTCGCCTTAAAATTCACACGACAATAAAATTAGGAGACGATGCACAGCCACCAATATTTGACATTCTACAAATTTCATCAAATAATCTTGAATATGTTTGAAAACGTGCCACAATGAGAAATATGTTTGTTGGGAAGCTCTAATCTTAATTTAGATTTAAAGATAATTCTCAAAGTGTTGCCAGTGTCGCCTCTCTATAGTTATTTCACGGTTACTTCCAACTTTTCTGAGGCCATGCTTAAGTTCTACTATCATCACATTCTTTCGCTCCATGCAAACTAAAGTTTAACTAGGTCTACAAAATTACACTAACGGGACAACGCACAGTATACGTGCGAACTTGGTTTAGTAAACTTTGGCAAAAGAACTATTTCTTACCCGGCATTTCCAGCACATCTATTTTCTCCCTTTTTATTCATATAATTATAAATGAAATACTATAATTTATAGATGAAATAAAAGTAAAAGTTTAGTTTAACTAAACGTAAGATACTGTTATGTGGACAGAAGTATAAAACACTCGTGATACATGGCGGCGTATGTGTGTAGTGAAGAGCCATGGTGATGTGAAACACAGGCCGGTGTGTAGGAAAAGGGTGTAGTGAGGCTGGAATGTAGGTAGGTATCTGGGCTTAGCGTCTCGTCGACAACGAGGTCGTTTGAGACTGTGCAAGTTGCACAGGGAAGAGAGATTGCTAGAGCTAGTGGTTTTTCGCGAAAAAAATACGAGTACTCGGTAGACTTCAATATTATAAGGACCCAGCAACAGTTTGTCTATTACCATTGGTTGCTGTCTGCTTGAGAAGGCGTTTTCATATTAGACCGGCGGGCCACTCAGAACTCAGCAATATCGGCACGGCTCCTACGTGATTCGTGAGCAGACTGTTTAACACGTGTCAAGGAGTAATTCGGCCAACCAAGATAGGTAAACGACTAAACAGTGTATTTAAATCTTTTCGCTACCCTAGGAATTGGGGAAGGGATGGAGCATGGCATTTGTTAAGGACCCAGCCCAGCATTCGCCTGGCGTGGTTGCGGGAAACCATGGGAAACCGAAATCAGGATGGCCGAACCGGGAATCGAACCCGGGTCCTCCCGAATACGAGCCCAGTGAGTTACCACTGCGCCACCCCGCTCGGAAGGTTCGACAGGTGCTCCAGGGAGGGTGAAGCTAGAAGTGATGGTAGATGTACAAGGTTCGGAATTTGGGGGGGGGGGGGGGCTCTCGTGTGACACAGAGAACTGGAATGCACCTCAGGTGACGAGCTATGGCTCGAGCTCCGCGACCCCACTCCAAGTATTAATAATCCGTAACGAGTCACGGCTACGTTGTCCCGCGGAGAGGGGGCAATGAAACACCGGTTATGCGGGATAATGGAGGGGGGCGACGAGGGGAGTGGGAGAGAAAATCCGCGGACCTGTTTCGCCGTTGGCACGTGCACGAGTGCTTCTTCGAGCCAGGGTTGGCCAGCGGCATTCCTCTCCCGTAGCTCCAGCACACACCAAATATCGTCTATTCGCGGTTTTTGCATATTTATTGAATCAAACCTATGCAACATCACCACATGTATGACGTCCTTGTTTATTTCCTAAATGATCATGTTCCAGAAGCGTCTTATACTCGTGTTAACACAGACGTGCCTTATTACTTACTCACCTCCCATCCAGATGAATCGGGTTCGATTCTCGGCGGAGTCACGCCTGGATTTTCGCAAGTGGGAATCGTGCCGGACGGTGTCCCTTGTTCGGCGGGTTTTCTCGGGGATTTCCCGTTTCCCCCGTCCCTGCATTCCGGCGAAGCTCCATACTCACCTCGACTCATCGATGTTCAGAGCTGCCCAAATCTCTTCACTCCAGTTCTCTCCACTGAAACCAGTGTAATAACATTACGAAGCTTAGAAGTTCTTTTATACGTCACTTTCCGAAATGTTTGGCTGTACAGTATATAAATTTCTTTTTAGCATTAAATGTTCTTACGTGGCGACATACCGTCTGCTTGTGATTCTTCACTAGGAAAGCTTATTAACTTGTATTTTGAAAGAGAGCACAAGGGTAGAGCGGTAGACCTGCCTGCTTGTTTCGCGTTGAGATTCGATCCCGAACGACCTCCATAAACCTAATTCAGAAATGATAACCTGCACGTGTTTCGTTAATGTAGCGAGCCGTGGGTCTGAATATATCATTGTGACGTCACTCAAGTCGGGTTGGACCCATAAACTAAAGATGAGGTAGACAGCTTCTTATTTGTCTTCTGTGCAAGTATCCAACCCAACATTCACCTACCACAAATAAATGCAACTGCCAAAGCCACATGGTCAATAGTGATGAATGCGTTTGTGTGTATATATATATATATATATATATATATATATATATATATATATATATATATATATATATATATAAATTTTCGAAATACGCACTTTTATATTTTAAAAAAAATTTATCAATTTTAATTGACTGCATTCCTAATTGGTTAGAGGAAGTATAGGTGTACATAAACATCTCTAAGCACCTGTTTACCAAACGGTGTTCTAACCGCAAATCCAATCCATGCCGTTTTTGCTAGTCGTGTTGGCGGAACAGCAGTCCAGTGCTGGGACACGGAGACTGGTTGTGCGCCAGCGAGATTTTGAGTCTTTGGTTGGAAGACGCATACAGGCAATTGTAGATGAGAGGCGGCACAGCAGTGTGAGGTGACGTCACCTGGGTGACAACCTGCTCGTATACAGTGGGCGGAGAGTACGTCCGTTGTTGCACATCTCGAGATCAACCAAGCGACACTGGTGGGCGTGGTCGCAGAGGTCACGTGATGTGGGCCGGGCTCCGGCTTCACTCACACATTTCTTAGTCCTGAGTTTCCGTATCTCGTGGTTCGGAGCCCACAACAACCAGCTAGTCCCGCCAGCAAACTGGCTCACATCTGGTGGCCGGAATATGTAGCATATTCAAGGTTTCTTAACATTTTTTAAAATGAAACCTTTGAAATATCACCCCATGTGTAGGGACCCGAGCATTTCACTCATTCATTTCTAGAAAAGTTGGAATTCACACACACGTACGTTTATTTTACATCTGTAATTGGTGGTCGTGTTGTTTAACACCTCCTGGAGACAAATGAGCCAATAATAAACATGCAATAAAATGTGCGCCCAGCCACCGCCTTTTACTACTACAATCAACCAATAAACAGTTGATATTTGTATGAGAGTATATAAGACTACGAAGTCTAGCCTACACAACATTGAACTTAGGGAATTGTTTGGGTCTCTACCCATGTGTTACGTGTTTGGATGTTTCCTAGATATGCCATGAATAACAAGCATTTTATAATTCTCTTTACATAAAAGTACGTAATTTTTGGTTACATTTAAATTTCACTTATATTTTAATTACACGTTATAATATTTAATTCATAATTAATATGAATAAAACAGGGACAAAATATGTGTGTTGGTAATGCCTAGTAACAAATATATATTTTTAAAAATAATATTACACGGAGTGCGCACGAATGCGGTGCGTTGTCAGTTTGGTTACGTCGCTAGACTCGGTTAAGCTTTGTTTGCATGAGGCGGAGGAATATAGTGAGAGTAGAACTTTAGCGGGGCTTTAGAAAAGTTGGAAGTAACCGTGAATGGACTATAGGTCTATATGTGAATTTGCTGATATGATACAGAGAACGAAATGTAATGTTTATTGAAATATTTGGAATTTCTGAGATAATGTAATAAAAAACGTAAATATTAACTTTAATGAACTACGAGATAGTCAGAAAACGATCCTGATTATAATAGAGCACCAAAAGTGAACAAAAATATTGGTTAATATGCTATCCAGGCAAGAGAAGAAAAAAAACAGTGATTCTTCTGCTCCCCATATATTAATTTAAAAGAAAAAAATAATGATAGTTCTTCCTTCGTGGTTAAGATTTGTTAGTTTGGAATAGAATATTGACATCATTTTTCGCCATGGTATATACCGGTAATCAACAAAACCTAACCTTGCGAGTGGGTGAATCACTATTTTCCTATTTAAACTCACGTAGAATATAAATTGAATTTCAGAAATATATCATATTCCTTTCCGCAATAGTTTCCATGTTTTATATCACTTCTTTAAAATCAAATAATATATTATAATAAATGAAATTGAAGCGTATATCTGTTATTTCAAAATTGATACCAACAATAACTGTTTTTTTTTTGTCTTTCTATCTGGATGTTTGTCCAGAATAGGCTCCGAACCGGCTGAATCGGTTTTTTAATCAAACTTTCCGAGATCACAGAGTTTATTTCTATTTAAAATTTGCTCTTCATTTCATCTCGCTATCCCAATTGGCTATGAAGGAAATTAATTTTTTTATATAATTTTCTTTATGTTATACCTTGCTTTTTTGCAAAAGAATTATTTTCAAAAGTATTGTTGAAACAACAACAATTTTTAAAATAATCATTGATATAATATGCATAATATAAAAAGATACATTAGTTTTTGGAAAAACAGTAAAATAACATATTATGAAACAACCAACACTAAAGCGTTGATAAAATTATTTCCGATAATAAAGTAACAATCTTCCATACCAATTAGGACAGATATGTATTTCAATAACTCAATAAAACCTGGGCGAAGCGATGGCGGGCTGTATTTTAATAACTCCGTAAAATCAAAGCGAAGTGAAATTTCTATTTTAAAAATATTTAAACAAATCCTGAAGTCCACGCAAAAGAAGTCGCGGGAACAGCTAGTTTAGAATATAAATTAAACATACGCGCGAGTTCACAGCCGCCGAGTGTGCGTGTGTGTATAAGTATGTATGTATACATACATAATTTATATAGGATGTCCGGAAAATGACGTAAAAACGACAAGTATTCAAAGGCCTTTTAGCATTGAGAAAGTTGTGCCACGAGTTGCGTTTCGCCCGGATCGGCAGTTGAAGTAGAGCGTTTGGCAACATCGCATCGGAGTCGTGCTACGTTTGTCGCCATTGGACAGCAGTAGACGGGCTGTTAGCAACCTCAACTTCAGTTTAATCAAATGGAAATTAGCATAGTCTTTCTAATTGGTTTTACTCTATAAACTGTTGCATTTGTTTCGTTTTACATATATTGGGTTTAATCATGTACCCCTTTATTGTCACGTTCCCTTTACAAATGTTTATTAAAACAGATACGATTAAATTCTCTAATGTAGTAAGTAACACGTTACACAGTTGGGGTATTTGACCTGTAAACTGTATGCTCGTTCACCCCACGAATACCTGCATCGCGCTTTCCTGCCGACCAACCACAGTGGCACACCTACTACTGTCGTCCTATGGCGACAAGCGTAGCACGACTCCGACGCGATGTTGCCAAACGCTCCACTTCAACCGCCGATTCGGGCGCAATTTAGCGAAACCTCGCTTTCGAAAGTCGGTTTTCCAAAACTATAAAGTTTCTACTGGGGGTACAAACGTGCTGACGACAGTCGACCTCGGGTGTAGAAACATCTTGGTCTAAAGTTTAGTTTTACTCCGCCAGGGGCGCTGTGCATTCCCTGACAGTCCTGGTGCCCCGACGCCGTGCAACACAAACAAAACGTCGCGCCGTCGTCGCTAACTATAGTGTGCCTCGCGAACGACTGCAATTTTTTTGACAACTCTGAAGGCATACCATTTACAACCGTTTCCATGGATATAATGGTGTCTTCCCCCATCACATATGGCATTTACATAAACAAACCCAGCTGACCGTAAACCTGCCCAGTATGTCAACACAAATTATTTTGCTATGAAAATAACTGTACACAAGTTTTATTAGTTCAGAACTTCCAAACAAAAAAAAAAAAGTGCTCTAGTTTGTTAGACTACAGCCACGGCGTCCCACTTTCACCTCCAACTAGCAATAAATCTGACACGAAAATATAGCGGCTCATTTTAAGAAGATTTGTGGTGTCAGTAATAGCAGATCACAGCTGCAACATTTCTAAGGTTGCTACAAAATATTAGGACCAAATTTCAATAACGAAGTTTCCAGTCTTTTTGGCTATCAATAAACAAATTCTGCTGAGAGAAAAAACTGTTTTATGAAACGTAATTGAAACTAAATTCACTGAACAGGCAGTTTTGGAACATCAAACCAAAAGTTCCAACTGGTTAGTTTCGAGTCTATTCCTAACGTAACAGGGATTATTTTTCCGTATCCATCACCTTTAAGACTGTTTCCTTGGACTACCACTGAGGATGTTTAGCCACACAGAAAAAAAAACTACATTATATTGTATTACACTCTTAAATTCTCGAGATCTGTCACCTGTTTCCTAGACTTCTCCAGGTTTTCCGAATCCCTGACCACTTCAAATTCCTTAACTTTCCCAGGTTTTGCAGGTACTCTAGTTCTGTAGCAACACTGATTTCGAACAATAGTTTCCAATTTAATACAATCAAGAGCGTATAGTATCGCTGTGTAATCTGCTGGAGGGAACGTTAAGAAGACTCACGAGAACGTCCAGCATTCAGAAGTAGGTCTACTAGCCAGGATGTCCACTGGCTCAAGTTATGCGTCCGAATACTCACAGTGTGTTTAAAAATACTTAGGTATAGGCTGTTCACAGAAAAGTGAGCACTTTTTAAGGCCCTTCTAAAGTTTTCCTTTCGCCCAATTTCTATCTTCCTGCTGCTTTTTAATATAAACATTGCAATGTGACCATAAAGCACATTGTATACATTTCACCACTCTCAAAAGTTAATACCTAAAGCTGCAATAAGATGTACTTAAGAGGTTAGTACCTGTTGGGAGGGCCTTAAACAGGGCTCAATTTACCGTGAATAGCATATAGTAATATGTGTTTTAGATTCAATATAAAATTTTACTAGTTGCAGATAATTTTTCCCCCAGCACTTGTTGCCAGCATGAAAAAAAAATAATAATCACCTGCTATTTCGAGATTCGTCACTGTTAGAAATGTCAAGTATATTAAACAATTCGGACCAAACAGAAACTGTTACGCACAAGCACAAATTCTCCATTTACCGTCAGATTTAAAGCGACCTCTTTGGAACACCAGCGCCATTTACAGCGGAAACGTTCCCTATGCTAATCTCCCATAAAGAATCTTGTTTAGTTCCTCATTCGAATATAATTAACTTCAATCACGCCTACAGTTAAGTTTCCCGAGGTCGTTGATATTCAAATTGGTCTGCGAGAAGGACGTGAACAATACAAAAGAGTTTTACAAGAGAGGCGTTGCCACCAATCCCCAATTAAAAAAAGTATTGAACGTCAACCTGTAACATTATATATGCTCATTTTCCACTGGATAGACAGAAAAAAAAGTTACCGAGACATCAGAGGCCATGGAGGCTGAGCGGCTAGGCTGCTCGCCTCCCACCAAGGCGAACCGGGTTCATTCCCTGGTCGGTTCACTCCGGATTTTTACAAGTGGGAATTGTGGCGAACGATACCGCTGGTCGGCGGATTTTCTGGGGATCTCTCGTTTTCCCCTACCCTTTATTCCGGTGCTGCCACATATTCCCTTTACTTAACCCTCATCGGCTCTCAAGAAATCGTTGTTAATAACTGCCCAAATCTCTTCACCCACCCACCGATACATTGTAAACCTAGGTGAAAATGCATTCCTTATATATATTCGTTAATGTCCGTGTTCTTTTGTGTTCGTTTGGTTTCCCGAGTAGCCAATAAATTAATCGCCAGCTGTTCATTGTATTGCTGTCCTTTGATGTATACAATCTGAATCCTAAAATAAGAGCTATAAGAAATAAATTAGGCCTACTATAAATTTTAGGCAAGGGTATAGACGTGATTATAAGTCGTACCTCGACAGTCTCACAATCTGAGAAAATACATTAAAATTTGTCCTGCACATTATCAGAATCTCATCTGCAAATCGGAGTTGAGTTGAGTTGGGTTGGGTTAAGAGATTTGGGAGGCGCTTAACAACGAGGTCTTGACAGCTGATGAGGGTGAAATGAGGTGAGAATGGAGCAACTACGGAATGCAATGGCGGGGGAAACGGGAAGTCTCCGAGAAAACCCGTTGACCAGCGGCAGCGTCCGGCACGATTCTCACCTGGGAAAATCCGCGAGTGATCCGGCCGGGCATTGAGTCCGGTTCGCCATGGAGGGAGGCGAGCAGGCTAACCGCTTAGCCACCACGGCCTCCAAATCGGAGTTAAGGGTCAAACATTTTGAAGTTGGACTGTTTCACTTGTGTCACGTGAGATACCGCGAAGGGAATGGGACGTAGCCCGGCCTGGCGACTGGACGACTTTAGGAGTCAGCCGCTTTGTTTGTATAGGCAGTTCACGGTCAAGTGACCACTTTTTAAGGTCCTTATAATGTTTTCCTTACATCCTATTTCCATCTTCCTGCTGCTTTTTAATATAAACATTTTAATGTGACCAATAAACACAGTGAATACATTCATCACACTCAAAATTTAAAGCCTGAGGCTACAATAAGATATATTTATTAGTGGTTAATGCCCGTTGGAAGGGCCTTAAAAAGTGCTCACTTTACCGTGAACAGCCTATAATTCAAAGGACTTCGAACTGCGTGCAGCCCATCGACTAAAGACGCGAGCTAACGCCACACGAAGCGTTGCTGCGTGACTTCGACAAGCAGGTTGAGTTAGCTCCACTGCAACCTTTACCTCTTATCTCACACACACTGTTGTCAATGCATGAACGCCGGCTCCTTGGCCACGCGGCTGCGACCAAGGCGCGTTCTGCAACTCTCAAACGCATATACGTATAAAAATGATATTTTGGGCGTCACGACCAAGAAATATTTTATTTGAAAGTGTATTAGTATCAATACAGTGGAACCTCTTTGTAATGAACCCAGATGGGTTGAAAGTCCGCATCCATGGAACATATTCTGCAGTACCATTTTTTATTTACCAGCATTTCAAACTTACATTCATTGAAAGTCCACATGTATTGACATTTATTGTCGGTTCCCTAAGAAATGGTGGATATATAACCCACTCTGTTGAATATTGGGACCGATACAAACGACGTGTTAGTGTTCGGCGCTATCACCAGCGGCTGTTCACGCGACTGTGGAAAAATGCACCATACAAGGAATGATGTTTCCCACAACGTGACAAACTTCTCTTATTGAATGTTGTTTTCTGATGTGTCTGCAAATCACTTCCCTTTTAAATGTAAACTTATCAGTAGAAAAACCTGTGATAATACTATGGATTCACATTTCACGGGACCCGGGTTCAAATCCTGGTCTGCTCGTACTGATTTCAGCTTCCCCCGACCCTCTTTGCGAGTGTCGTGCATGACCTACAAGTAGTTATAGGCTATTCATGGTAAAGTTAGCACTTTTTAAGGCCGTACAAAATTTTTCCTTTCAATTAATTTCTACCCTTCCGCCACTTTTTAATGTAAACATTGCAGTATGACTAACAAACAAAGTGTATACATTTCATCACTCACAAAAGTTACCGCCTGAGACTGCAATAAAATATATTTCTTAGGGATTAATGCATTTTGGGAGGACCTTAAAAAGTGCTCATTTTAACGTGAACAGCCTATAACTGTATTCTCACAGCTTGTTGACAGTATTCTTAGGCAAAGCATCCCATTCGGCGCGCATGTTCGAACTGTGGAATGTCCATTCTATCCACATGTTTATACCACGACAACTTCGTTCAGAAATTAATGCATTAAATGCTTGATTGAGAGTAATCAATAAGTTTATTGACTATTGTTGGGCTACGGTGTGAAAGTATCCGGATATAAGCTCCATTGTGCCCGCGACAGCCAATACAATTTCTAAGAATGGATGGCAAAACATATATATTGAAGTTGGTTTACGAGCCGGTTCAATACTTGTAATCATTTACATTTATACAATTTAAAAAAAAAAAAAAATTCACTTGGAAGTCTTGAAAATGTGGCATAGAGGTCTACGTAGTTTTGTGACGGCAATGGGTGCATAAATATTACATCTACATTAAACAAATATTTTGAAGCGTTAATATGCCTCTGGCTTGGCGCTGGTAAGTATCAAGGTTGATTTATAACTTAAATTAAGCTCAGCGAACTCAGTGCTACGCAGATACGTGTGCACTGAGGCGTACAATTAATGATTTGAAACGCGAAAAATATCGCAGTGTTCAGCCGCACAGTGATTTATTCAACGAGGACGATACTAATAAACGGCATACTCGTTAGTCATTTGTTTCCAAAGGTAATTACTTTATTTTGCGACATTAACGTGAAACAGGACATTTCGAGACTTCCACGTTTTTCTCTGGGTTGGAAAGTGGACCCTACGGAAAGAGCATGTGGAGATCACCTGTCAAAACAGGGAAATATTTTCTCAAGATCGACGTTATTTGTCAGCACATAAAAAGAAATGTCTAGATATGCTTGTATAACCATACGTAAAGATTAAAGTTGGGATACGAATTGTGATAAAGTGATCACAAAGGAGGCGTGGCAAATTTTCCTTCCAGTTACTCTTAATATGTTTTCAGTTTTACACAATGCACGATATTTAAATACTCGGGGTAGGGTATGAATGGGTGTTTTCAATTAATATGGATCAAAATTTCCTGTTTGGCGAGACCAGATTCTTGAGAAGAAAAAAATGGATATCTTGAAGCTGAAGATGCCAGTACATAAATGCTGCCGACTACATTTTTCCGCCATTAATTTGCAGGCGGTTTCACTCCGAAAATGGCTCCGACGAGTCTGCCAGCCGACTTTACGCCCCCCTCCCGGGGGGGGGGGTCAATAGCTCCATAACCGGACTGAGTATATTTGCATGAACATTCTTCCGAGCTCTTCTGTGCAGGTTATTGATCGACTTGAACAGAAGCCATTCGCAAACGAAATATCGTAATATTTTCGCAGCCCGGGCTGTTATTTTATAGTTTCCCACGGGCCCGCTGATTTGGGGGGGGGGGGGGTGAGCCTTGGAACTTCCGAGCACAGAGTAGACGAGTAGACAGAGACGAAGAGGCATGGCGGTTCCTTAGATGTGGGCGTACCCACAGTCTTATTGGCTGCGTGAGGCTCTGTGGACGAGAATTGTTTCTGATAGGCCACTGCGTGTTGCGACAATAGTTCCCTATTGCCTTGGCTGCCGGTTGGAAAGTAGGTTAACAGGTGCTGATTGGTGGAGACAGTTTAGACGTTTCAGTCGTTTATATATTGAAGCCGAAGCCACGACTGCTTACCCAATTACTGCTGGGAATTATTTTTATTCAACTTGGTTGCACGTGACACGGTGAAAGTATTGTTACAAAAGTCAGTGGGCTAAACAAAGTTCGTTAAGGGATGGAGATCTTAATTAAATAAAAGAGTTAATTATAATTTCCTAGTTGTATTTACAATAACTACAAACAGAATTCTCTCGATTCACCTTCTCACAACAAAATGGTATCACTTATTGTTTACAATTATTGGTTTTGATCGATACAATTTATAATTACATCAAATAAATCAGTGGAATTACATCATTAAAAAGCAGTACCAATAGCCAAGTGTTCCAAAATATATTAAGTTACCATACATTATTTGTCCATATTTGACAGTCCCAGTATTTACAGTAAAATTCCCATTATATATCCACTCAGTCCCACCTCAGTTTAGTCCATGTATCGCCAGTCCGCAATGTTCTAGACTTCTCCGAGTGCACTCACGCAAAGTCAGCCCTCACTTGTCGGGTCTCATGTCCTCTCATCAATTCACACTACGAACAACTTGTCTGCAGTCGTACCGGACTAAACGTCGCACCCGCACTCAGCTAGATGGCCTTCACCAAAGACTAATAACCGCTGGACCACTGCAGTTTGTATAAGTACGTAGGCCATCACCCAAAAGTTTCGCTAAATCCCGAGTTGCGCCGAGTGTCGTAACTCCCAGAACCCCTACAACGCCAGACAGCAGCTCGGTGCTAGCTGCAGAGCGTATCCGTATTTACTTCTGTTTAGTACTGGTTGAGGACTTAACAGGGCGAGCCAAAAACACTGTGATGCAATCGTAAAAAATACAACAGCCATTATGTGTGCCATAGAGTGAATATAGTGTAGAGTGATCACAATAGCTGTGCAAAATTAGCCTGCGTTTCCCAGCAATGAACTACTTTTCTGCCAACACGACTGTCGTAAACGACGTGGATGGATAGGATTTCAGGTTAGAACATTGTTAATGTAAAGAAGTGCTTTGAGATGTTTGTATGTGCCTACTTTCTGTAATCAATTCTTAACGCAACCAAATTCAAAGTGGTAAAAGTAATTTATTCACACAAAAGGTACTGTATTATGGAGATTGAACTACTAAACAAATACGTTCATCAGTGTTGATCATGCGTGTTTTGAAAGTTGTTAGATGCATGTCAGAAGACGATAGTGGGTCTGCCTCATCTTTAGTCTGTGATATGTGCTTCAAGTCTTACCTGGCGCCTCCCATTAAGAATCGTGCCGGACCATGCCGCTGGTCGGCGGGTTTTCTCGGGATCTCCCGCTTCCCCCGCTTTCATTCCAGCACTGTTCCATAGTCACCTCGCTTCACCCTCATCAGCTATCAAGACATCGATGTTAAGAGCACTGCCTACCGGCTGGCAGCTGCGAAATTTCAATAGGAAATCCCAAGTTAAGGAAATTTCACCTCAAAGCTTTTATTTTAAAGAAAGGCATTTCGAAAATAATATATTCTTCACGAATATTTTAGGAGAAGTTCCCTACAGCAGATATGTTTCCTGTTTGCAAGGAATTTTTAAAATTTATGTTTTATTAAAAGCTGTGTAAGCCTACTGCCTATCGATATTGAAAACATACACTCGTATGGATATTCTTCTAAAAAAAATCGTGCAAAATACATTTTTTTTTAAATGCCTAGCTTAAAAATTAACGTACTGAGGGAAAATTTTCTTGTGGTATTTCCAATTTAGATTTAGCAGCTGCCAACCGGTAGGCAATACCCTTAAAGAGCCGCCAAAATCTCTTCACTCACTCACTCACTCTTACCTGACATGGAAAGGATTTGAGAAATACACGTACTTCTACTTGGTTATTGGTAAAGCCACCTGTTTTTCGGGATAAGTTTTACGCGGAGGCTAGACTTTAATATCCTTTGTGCACATTTGCAGCCTTCTTTTGGCTGTTGGCCGCTTGTTTCTGTGTGAAGCGACCGTCCGTGATTCAAGGGCAGACAGATAATATGCGTAACAATTCAAATGCTCCAATCACGAAAGTGGTTCTGAACTAAAGTGTTTTGGAACACAACAGGCCCTAAAATCTTTTCGCCAGAAACAGGTGGCCCTCGTTATTAGTTGAACAACGTTTCCGCCACGTGAAGTGGCCTCTGCACTGTGAAGTAGTGCGTGTACAGGATCTTCACGGTAAAATGAGCACTTCTGAAAGCCCTGCTTAGGATATACTTATATGCACGTTGTGTATTCTTCCGCCTTATGTACGTTTAACATTGCCGTGGGCCTCATTACTTTATTCATGCGTCGGTCAAGTGAAACAGTAAAATTATTAGGAAAGCAAACATTTAATAAATATGCTCATTTTGACATTTCGATGCATTAAAAAAAACAGGAAGAGAAAGAAATAATAATTTAAGTTAACACAAATGGTCACGTAACACTTTTTATTCGACGTACAGTTACGGAACTACTTCCATCCATCGTTACCAACTTTATTGGGCGCATGTCACTCAGGGCACCCGTTAAAATATACCAAGGTAGGAGCCGTGACATTTTTCTAAGGTTGATTTCAAAAGTGCTCACTTTATCGTGAACAGCCTTCAGTAGCGGTCTCACATCGGCGGACCAATCCGTCGCGTCGCGCGACAAGAAGAGAATGCCGCCGCGTAGCTGGCGGTGCATCGACGCGCACACCCGGGGAAGTGACGGCGATGCATCATCGTGAGTGACTGCTACCAGAGGGCAGCTCTGCCGGCTGTGGTATGCGCGCTTACACAACTCCCGCCCGCTGCTGCTGCCTCCTTGCCTCATGCCTCACCGCGCCGGTAGAAACCGACATCCACAGTTAGTACAGACCTGAAGAATTCGCGGATTCATTTTGAGACAAGCTAGAATTTAAAACACGCGTGTTTATATTATTGTAGCCATTGGTCCTCACGGTGTTGGACACCTCCTCGAGAACACTGGCCCAATCGTCGCCTTTCGCTGAGACAGCAGACCAATGTTCAGTTAATATCGGCATGTTTGTACATAAGACTGCAGAGTCTAACCTGCAAGTCATTGAACTCGCGAATTTTTCAGGTCTCTAATAGTTAGGGTCATGCAAAACTCGCGTTATTATTTGGCATCAGGCTGAATTTCACAGTACTGTATGCACTAGAGCCGGCGTCGTTTCTCAATTGGCTGCTGCGTAGATGTGAAGACACTATCTCTCTGAATGAACTACACGTGATTGGTGCACACAATTGTGAAGTGTTCCTTTATTGGTGTAGAGTCCCCAGGATGTCACATAACGTATGGTCCAATGACACACGTATTGCAAAGGTACGTGTGTTTCAAGTTTAACATGACGTCAAATAATAATGCGAATTTTGCTGGGCTTTATTTATAGCCCAGCCACAGTTATTTCCAACTTTCCATAAGCCCTGCTAAAGTTCTAATTCACGATATTCCTCCGCCTTATGCAAACAAAGCTTAACCAAGTATAGAAAATGAAAACTTGAGACAACCCACTGCACTCGTGCGCACTCCCTTTAATATTTTGCATTACAACTATTTCCTACTAGGCATTTCATTTCAAAACAAATGTTTCTCGCTGTTTTAATTATGTTAATTACAAGGAAACTATTATAATTTATAAATTAAATATAAATAAACATTCAATATAACCAAATATATGGTATTTTTGTATTAACGCAAGTATAAAAAGCTTATGATTAGAGTTAGTGAATTTTTTCGCGAAAAAATACAAGTACACGGTAGACTTAAATACTATAAGCACCCAACAACAGCTTCTCTATTGCCATTGGTTCTTGTCTGATTGAAAAGGCGTTTTCATTATTGACCGGGCCATTCAGAATTCGGCAACATCGGCACTCCTCCTACGTGATTCGTGTGCAGACAGTTAACAAGTGTAAAAAAGTCATTCGGCCAACCAAGATACGCGAACTAACGCAGTTATTTGAAATATAACTGGTCTTGAAATATTTTCGTGAAATTTCGCTACTCCTACTTATGATGTATTCAGAAAATACGGAAACACATGATAAATACGGTGATTTTTTAAAGATTTAATTCCAAGTGTGGAAAAAACCGTGAATAGACGATAGATACAGTCCCATTTCTCTGGGTCAATAAGAAGTCTACAACTGAAAATCTCAACCTTTATGTGATTGACCTGAAAAATGCTAAGACGAATCAAAAATTGGCATACCTTCACGTCACAATAGGATCCAGATGCTACACTGTTTTGGGAGGTGTGTTGACTTGAGGAACTTTCGTGAATTGTGAGTGAGTAGGTGACGAGAATTGGGCGGCTCTTAAGATCGATGAGGGTGATGTGATGTGAATACTGAGCAGCGCCGGCATGGAAAGGCGGGAGAAACGGTAGACCCCAGAGAAAACCCGCCAACCAGCGCTGTTGTTCGGCACGATCCCCACTTGCGATTATCCGGAGTGAACCGGCATGAGAGTGAACCTTGTTCACCTTTGTGGGAGACAAGCAGTCGATTTGCTAGTGTCTCTAAACATATTAGGAAAATACACACGAAATGAATTGGCACATTATAAACAAGGACATCCGATTTTCGCGAAAAGATTTCACGATCATGCAGTTGTATTTCATAACAATTTAGCTCATATCGACTTTCATGATTGGATGGTTCCCGTGTTACGCGTCATAGATGTCTGCACGCGAATCACTGGTGAACAGCATTGAAGTGGCCGAAATATGATTGGCCAGGCAAGTAGGAAAATGTCTTTTACAAAGACACGCCACCAATAAGCAGAGGAAAACTGATATACTGTCCGTAGGGTATTGAAATCTAGCGTGTGCGGGTGTCCCTATGTATGTCAGACTAAAATATAGGAAGGATACAAATTTGGAATGATTACTAAGCATTTGTATTTTTCCTGAACACCACGGACGTATGGGAAAATTTTACCATTCGTGCTTTCTCCATACTCGTATACAACGACGTGTTAAATTTGCGAACCATTTCTCAGAGTATTTGGCGTCAACTTATTTGAGAAGTAGCTATGGAGAATGTGAAATCCCCTGCAGTTTTATACGATGCGCACTATAAAACACTTTTTCCCGTCGCTTATTTTTTCTCCAAACGTTATTTGTCTACAATATAACCTACTTACATGATGGCACACTACTTGCATTTCCCGGTAAAACCAATACGTGGAAACGACTGCATAAGCGTATTACTATAACTACTGATTTTTCGCGAAAAAATATGAGTATGCGGTAGACTTCAATACTACGAACACCCAACACCAGTTTTTTTTATTGCCATTGGTGAATTCAGCAACATCGGCACGGCTCCTGCGTGATTCGTGTGCAGAGAGTCAACACGTGTCACAAAGTAATTCGCCCAACCAAGATAGGTAAACGACAATACTGTTTTTTTTTAATAACTTATCTTGAAATCTTCTCGCGATATTTCATTATCCCTACCTATTACTTTCTAGTAACCTTAAAGATAACTTAACCAACACCCTCTGACTTAACTCGTTCACAAAAGCTTGCGTACCACATAAGACATGCTTATGCAGACATGCGGCTGCCATAAACTTTCCCGGGTAAAAATTCTTATTAAAAAAACTGTGTAAAATAAAGACATATTGCCCTTTTTTTTTTTGTTCATTTTTGTGTGAAGCCATTGTAACTATTGGGAGTTACTACTGTCGTAGGAAAGCAAAACAACGCAGAGCGATTATGAGACTTTGGAAATTGTTGTACCGCTAGGTTTTACGTTTTGCGACAAAAATCTTTGTACAATAAAAGCTACAGTGCAAGAAGGAACACACGATTAAAAGGAAATCCAGTAACAGTAGTAAGGCAATATAAATACTTCCATTACGACTCGCTGGAATGACTGGCATTTGTTGTAACCCCCACGTATTCAATATTTTCTCTAGATCTACATCAAACACATAAATCCTGGGAAGTAGAATGCATTTCCAACGAAAATTGCAACATCGGATAAAGCCATCTTATCCGCAGGTTAATAATTAAGAAGTTTAGAATTATTGAGTTTACAGAACAAATTCCGGGATACCAACTTTAGTTACACCTTATGAGAAACCCTCCAAGTATAATGAGACACGAATTATCATTACGTAAATAGATCTGTTTATTACTTTCACGCAATGTGTGCATTTATGTAAGCATCTACGCTTAACTTCTAGCACTTCATTAAGACACCGTACTCGCATACCATACTCGAATAACTCACGTCTGATTTTCAAGTTACATATTAATTTTAACTCCGTGCAAAGCATGGCCCTTTGTGATAATTTAAGTTTAACATTATAATAGAGAAGTTTAAAAATAGTGGATGGTTGTAACTTGAAATAAAGCGTAAACAAAATAACTAGATTAAATAAAAATTTGCTGTCGTTTTATAATAAGATATTAATTTGTAACGTCAAGTATTTAATATTATTATTAAAATTATGGAACATTTTTGTATGCCTTTAACATTAATGAAAAGTATAGAGAAATTTAATAATAAGTAGCTCAGCCACAATATTAATACGCATACGCTATATTTTAGAACAAAAATTAGTGTTACAGTGTTTGTAATAAACTGTTTTATGGATATTTGTAATAGTTTTGAAATATTACACAAAGTTGGATTTAGACCCCATGGTATTATAAATTATATTTAGGCTTATTTGTAAGAAATAAAAAAAAAATCTCACTTAATGGGACGCTGTACAGACAACAGCAATGTTTGCTAAAGAGACTAACTCCTTCCATGTAAGAAAAATCTCAGTGGAACATATTCTGCCCCAGACACGTTGATATAGTGTAGGGCCTACATTTATCCACACATATAATTTATGTAATTACAACTGCTCCTTTAATGTTTGTGGTAAATCGGTTTGTATGTACTTTTCTGTATTAGTATGTTTATATGTGATTGTATGTATGCTGTATCTTCATTTTTAACGTCAATTCTTTTATTATTATATTTATTATCCACAATTCATACTTCTTTTGGTTTATGTTTTCTCTCCCCTTATCTTGCCGTATGTTTCAGGCTTCCTTTAAATGGGAAGAAGTAAACTGTAGTCTATGATTCCTTATTTAGGCAGATCTGATATTTTCGCCGCCCCCTATTTATCTTGGTGAATACCATATATGATATAGTCTTATACGTCTAAAAATAACAAGAAATGCTGGCAGTGTAACCATTCGTTTATTATGATACTGCCCAAATGTGTCACCACGACATGTAAAGAATTCTTAAAACATAGATTAAATCATGGTATACTTACGGTATTTACAGGTTTAGCAGTTGGCTTTCGGCCTACGTCAATTAAGTTTTAACATTTGAAGATTTTTCTGAAGATAAAATGATCTATAGAAAACACTAGCCATGGTATTTTCTAAAATCATTTTACCGGGATCTCAAAGCACGGCAATTTTGAGCAGGCTTCTGGAAAAGCCCCTGGCGATTCGTCTATCTGAATTGGACCTCTTAAAATCTGTTCCGTTCCCTAGCTTTATTGCCTGCATCATCGAATATGTAGTTTATGCTAATACCAGACAATCAAAGTGGAGCCATTTTATATATGGAGCGTCCTTATCGAATTATCTGTTGAGCAAGTTTTACACCGTCATATTCCAACCACGGAGATCATAAGCCGGAGGAATTTTTTATTTTGGGACGTAGCCGCTAACTACATCGGCATTTGCATACGCTTGCACGTGTCGCCCAGGTGAAACAACAAGACACATCGTATTTCACCGAGGTAAAACCTTCGCCTTAATTGCATTACACACTTTTAGTAACAGGTCTGTCAGTAGCATTAAAAGTTGATAGCAAATGTGGCTGCCAAAAAAGCAAAATTAAATGTCTTGTCGTTAAGGAAATCTGCGCAGACTGGCGAGTCCTCGAATATAAGAAAAAAATTGTAATTTTTCAGTGGACCGTTAGTGCACAAATTAAACTTATCACTGATCACTCTCATAGGCTTACGGTTTTAAGTTTGGTTCGACAAAAGAAAATCGAAATAACCTCAAGAATGGTTATTTTTTCCAGTGTTTATTGATTTGTAACTCTACACTAAATCATATGAAAGGTTGATTGTTAAAATAATGCGACCGCAACGAAAATTGAGGAAACAAAGTAATTTGTCGAGTTTACAATAAAAGAATGTAATTTTACAAGCAAGCGATAACTTTTAAAGATGACGCTCAGCGTACTGGATTTTAAATAGCGTAAAGGCCAAGTTACATTTCCACTTATACTTGCTGCACTTCAAAAGTTCCTTATCCAACACACACTCCCACACGAAAAACGTCGCATTTTATAAGAATGTACAGAGATTTTACACTGATGGAATATCGCAGGCAAACGATTTTGTCTTCAGTTTTCCACTGCAAGTAAAGTAATTCTTACGAGATGGGAATTTATTCCTCACCACAAACCAGTAGTTTGAGAGATTTCCTCCGCACATATTCTAACGTGATATGACAAAAAAAACTCGCGAACATTGTGCAGAAGACGTCATACATAGAGCTAGTGATTGCTCACGAAAAAAAAAATACAAGTACACGGTAGACTTCAATAGTATAAGTACCCAACAGCAGTTTGTCTATTGCCATTGGTTGCTGTCTGCTTGAGAAGGCGTTTCATATTTTATTGGGCCACTCAGAATTCAGCAACATCGGCAAGGCTCCTAGGTGATTCGTCTGGAGACTGTTGAACACGTCTCAAAAAGTACTTCGGCCAACCAAGATAGGTAAACGACCATACAGTGGTTTTAATTATAACTTGTCTTGTAATCTTTTCGCAAAAATTCACTACCCCTAATCATAGGCATCTACATCACGATGTCGGTATTGAAGGACAAAGTAAATATCTTGTTACGAATCATGTAAAAGTGGACAGCTGAAACAAGTGAGTGAAGCGTCGGTATCCAGACTAGAGGAAGGATCAAAGTACATTTGTTTTGTTTTGTAAAGACTGTTCACGATAAAGTAAGCACTTTTGAATTCAACCTTAGAAGAAAGTCACTACTACCACCTGCATATATTTAAACGCACGCAATGAGTGGTATGTACACGCCCATTAATGTTGGTAACGATGGCTGGAAAGTAGTTCCATATATCAACAGAGAATAAAAAGTGTTAGGTGACAATTTTAGATAACTTAAATATTTATTTCGCTTTCCGTTTTTTTTATGCGCCGAACTGTAAGAATGAGCAAATTTGTAAAATATTTACTTTTCTAATAATTTCACAGTTTCACTTGACCGACGCATGGATAAAGTGACGAGGCCCATGGCAATGTTAATTTTACATAAGGCGAAAGAATAAATAACGTGCATACATGTAGATCCTAAGCAGGGCTTTAAAAATTACTAGTTTTACCGTGAACAGCTTATAAAAGATAGTGCCGAGGATCTGCCCTCCAGGATACACAGTATAACCCCGCGCCACCACACGAGCACGAGGCTTGGCCACACTTTGTACGGTGTCTGTATGTGGACCCACTGAGAAGAACATCCCTCAAGATACAGCCTCAACTTGACTAGCCCGACATAACACCCAGCCTATACGGCGACGACAAATCCAGGGTATCATATACTCGCGGTTTATTCACACTTTTCGAATATAACCTTTCAAAAATCACCCTAACTAATACGGTTTGGTTATTCCTAGGGACACCCGAATTTCGCGAAAAGATTTGTATTTCATAACACTTTAGCTCAGATCCACTGTCGTGATTGGATGGTTTCCGTGTTACTCGTCTTAGGTGTCTGCGCACGAATCACAGACGTACAGTATTGAGGTTACCTAATTCTGATTGGCCAGTCAAGTAGGAATATGTATTCTGACAAAGACACGCCGCCAATAATCAAAAGGGACCTGCTGGTACGCTCGTAGGGTATTGAAATCCAGCATGTAGGAACATTTCTTTTCGCGAAATTCGGAGTCTCTAGTCATTTCGTAAATGATGCCAAGTATCGCAAGCAATTTATACTTCTGAAACGTAATAATATTTTTTTGGGGTTAAATTAAACATTTACTTATATTTTGCCATAAATTAAAATATCACATTTCTAATTTATAGGGAGCTACAAAATTCGCATTATTTTTTATCAGCGAACTAAAATTGACAGTACTATACATACTCGATCCGGAGTCATTACTCGATTGGCTGCTGCCTATATGTTAAGTCAGTCCCTTTCTGAGTGAACTGCATACGTTTCGGGCACACGATAGTGAAGTGTTAATTTATTGGTGCAGAGGTACCCCGGAGCGCGTCCAATAAAGAATGATGCAATGACAAACGCATTGCAAAGGAAGAGTGTTTTAGATTTAACATGTCGTCAAACAATAACGCGAATTTTGCAGGTTTCTAATTATTAATATGAATCAAAACAGTAAGAAAACAGTTGTGTGGGTAATGCCTAGTAAGAAATAGTTCTTACGCGAAATATTATTACACACTGAATGCGCACGGATATAGTGTGTAGTCCCTTTGCTGCAATTTGCTCTACTCGATTAATCTTTGTTTGCATGAGGCGGAGGAATATCCTGGAAGTAAAATTTTACCAGGGCTTTATAAAAGTTGGAAGTAACCATGAATGTAGTATGTGGAAAATAGAACATCGAGTTGGTTTTCGGCCAGACAGGAAGATACATGCAATGCCACCCTTCCTCTTTTTCTAAGTTGCTTATATATTTAATACAGCTTTCAGTTCGGTAGGTGACCGTTACGTTCACATCTTGAGTTCCGTCTGTTTACCAAGAAGTGGTACACTAAAAAAGAAAATAATTCATAAACATATCAAAAATGTATACTGTTCTAACCAATCTCAATTCTCGCACAATCCTTTGCTCAAAAAATTTTAGAACAATACATATTTCGAACAATGTATTATCTATAATTAGCGTATTACATTACACTAATCTCTAATTAATATCAAGTAACAATGTAATATTATATTACGTAGCTTTTTCCAAAATTAATATGTGATAATATTTTGATAACAGCACAAACGAAACTTCACATGAAACGGTAAATATTCACGCTGCTGTTAATTGACAGTTGCTGAGAAACTTGCAAATAAAATGGTATAAATGTGTACCTCTTGAGCGGAAAGATAGCGAGGTGTCCAACCTCCGAAGGCAAAATGTCGCCTACAGAGCGGGGTGGTATGGTATCGTGTCCCGGCGTGCGCCAACAGCGATAGGTCGATATTTTGTTCGAGGAATGTCGATCGCCCCAGACCAGCCGAGGGGTGTACAAAGCTCGCTCGCCACGGAGCAACGGTATCACAGTCATCATCTTCACGACTAATGTCAATTCGTCTTTATAAACTCGTCTTTGTGAGACGCAAAGATTTTTAACGTCGTGTTTTTCTTTTGTCGTACCTGCGGTCGCTTCTCCTCTTTTCTTGTCAGATTAAAAAAGATGAATGATTTGAATTTAAATCGTGGTTCGGTATCTGGAGGGTGTGGTTTAGGAAGTATGGCGGGCGGCGGTGGAGGCCGGGTGGAAAGGGGGGGGGGGTGCAAGTGGCAGGAAGGGGGAACGGAATAACTTGTTGCCTTAATATGATAATTAGCCTACCGGAGAATTTAACGACTTATACACCGAAAACTTTCTTTTTTAAAAAAACTAGGCCTGCCTGCGGGGCGAATATATTTAAAATAAAAGCATACATATTTCATTCAGTGGGGCCGGACTTGCTGCACTGCGGTGTCCGGTAATGCCCGATTTTGAATAATGAAAGGATTCGGACAGCCAAATGGGATGAGCGAGGAGCCATGCTTGTTCGCTCGCATTCCTGACTGACAACCGAACGTCGGCCTTCGATTTATGACAAGTAGAGTCGAAATTGGAGCCCCAAAATTACTAACAGAACAAAAATTCCCATCGTCCTTCCCTTAAAAAATCGACTGCACTTTGGGGTGTTCTCTAGCAAGGCTTTGCCTACGTCCACGAGCTAAGTCGCTGTGTGCGCATTCGTGTCGTCCGTATTATCCTGGAAATACTGTTCTGCCGGCACAGGCTGCTTTCCGAAACACTATTTCGAGAGTGGAGTCAAGTAGCATGGAGCACAACCTGAGCCAAGCTAGAGTAAAAGTGGTTTTGGAACGAGTATTAAAGTAAATAGGATACTGTGTTCAAACACATTCCCTGATTAAGGTACTATTGCAAATTTCAAAAATAATATATAATATATATAAAGACGTTATATATATATATAAAGAAGTTTAGGAATGTTGTATTTTTTTTTTTTTCAGTTCACTTAATTCAACTCCCACCATTTTCCATTTTTACCCATCCTTACTCGTTGAATTAATAATGCATGTAAAAGTTTTTCTCTGGCAAGATTATCACAGTAATAACTTTACAATTTTGGTACACCGCCAAGGGCGAGTAAAGCATTTACACAGTGTGTATTAGGACAACCTAAAGGTAAAGTTTACTTGCAGAGTAACGTTTCGGAACGCTGCCCTAGCGAGTGGTTTTTTTAAGTTTAATGTCGCCACATAACTTGCTGTAGCTTCGAGCCGATTATGTAATTGGAAGTGTGTACTCTTTTCCGAATTCTTCGGCAACATGCTAACATGTCAACAAATACTGGTAAAATGACAAGTCTACTTCACTTCTTCCTCTACCAATCAGCGGCTAGAGTTGTAAACAGTCTTTTTACAAAAATGAGAAATTAAATTTAAACAATCACATTAGTAATACGTTCCTTTGTATGTAGATGTCTAAAAATAATCGAACGAAAAGACGACCAGACATATACTTAAAAACATAAAGTATTAAAAACAGAACGAACCATAATTCATTTTACTATATATACACACACATAAGTGTACTGTGATGGCAAAGTATACTGAGAGCATGTTGCGTTAATGGGATACCGTGACTGAGTCAGTTCATACAATGTTGCATGAAATAACCAGTTTAAAAAAAAACTACAATTTTACACATAATCATTTGTTACTGGAACCAACAAACGAAAATACGATTAATTGTCATAATAATACCATTTTTTTTGGCACACGATTAAGTTATTAACAATTCTGAATTACGCAAAGAAGCTTGACAATGGAAACGGAGAACATCAAGACTATTCGGATGGGCAACGTTGTCGCGCTTGAAATTCAAAGGTTAAAAAGTGGGTGTGTGTGTGTGTGTGTATATATATATATATATATATATATATATACACACACACACACATATAAATTAATAAATATATGGTTTGGTATAGTTTATATGTACATAAATTTTGTAAAAGCCTCTCCCCAGATATCCAAACGTACCCACAACAAATCTTAATCCGTCATTTCAATCAGTAGAGTTATTTTACTGCCAGGGGCCAGAGTGACATTCACTAGGAATCAGTATAAATAACTGTTTGATGAGTGAATGTCAGCAGCTAAATTGATCAGTACAATTTTACTGATTCAAATGGAGCAGTTTCAACAGAGCAGCAAATAAATTAGCTTATTTTGAGCAATTTTAATTGTTTCGAAATTGTCTTTACTTGGCTGTTGTGTGCGTTTCAAAACACAAGATCTCCACCACTTTTGTAGCCGCGGTGGTTAGTTGTGGTCATTGTAGTAGAGGCCTGGCAGATGCCGTGGGAAAATGGTTAGTAGCATCGTCTAAATACTTTATTTGCTTCTATACAACAGAACAACACTTCCCAGCAAATAGCAATCCTTCTGTTCATTCTGTACACTAGAAATGCATAGGCTATATTACGACAAAGTAAGAATTGTAAGGATCTGGTAATACAGATTAAAATTACACTTGTATTACTTGTATCCACTATCGTAGACATCCTTTAACTCCATTTTAAAATCAAATACGTTCGCTCATAGATATAGTATATTCACGCTTACTTCCAAATTCTCTGAAGCCCTGCTTAAATTCTACTTCCAGTATATTCCTCCGCCTCATGAAAACAAAGCTTAACCAAGTATAGAAAACTACACCAAAGAAACTACACACAGCATTCGTGCGCGCTCAGCGTAATAATATTTTGCATAAGAACAATTTCTTACTAGGCATTACCAACATACCTATTTTCTCTCTAGTTTTATTCACGTTCAACTTAAATAAAAATAGGATACTTTATGTTAACAAAAGTAAAAATGCTTGTGATACATGACATATTTAGGAAACCACCAAAAAATATAGCCGGTGAATGGCAAGAGTCAGAAACTTCAAAACTTCCGATCGTTTTAAAATATCACCTTAAAATAAAATATTATAATTGTATAAATTAATTTCTCGTGACGACGGGATCTGTGCCGAGGAAATAAAGTGGGGTGGTCTGGTGACAGAAGACAGCATACATATACTATAATAACCGACATCTGGATGAATAGGAAGATACCTATAGACTGGAAAGAAGTCATAATCATACCAATACACAAGAAAGGAGACAAAAAGATACTAGATAACTATAGAGGCATCTCCCTTCTGAACATCGGGTACAAGATTCTCTCGAAACTGCTGTTGTACAGGATGGAAGAACAACTTGAGTCGAGCATAGGAGAATATCAGGGTGGCTTCCGAAAACGAAGAAACTGCGTGGAACAGATTCACAGGCTCAAGAGGATAATGGAACACAGACACAGGAAAGGAAAAACCACTATAGTGACCTTCGTGGACTTTAAGAAAGCCTACGATTCAATAGACAGGAACACCTTACTGGATGTGCTGTGCGACAGAGGACTGGATACTGCAACACATGAATTAGTGAAAGAAACACTGGAAGCCAAAACTGCCAGGGTCAGATACCGGTGCACACTGTTCGACAGCTTCGAAATAAAGACAAGAGTCCGACAAGGGGATGGGCTATCGCTGATATTGTTTCATCTTGTCCTGGATGAAGTGGTGAAACAGTGGAGATAATTAAACAAAGCCATGGGGACTGAAGGCGTACAGATTGGGTTCAAGATCAAGCACAATGTAATAGTGGATTTCCTGGCCTTTGCGGATGATATGGCATTGCTAAACGAGAAGGAAGAGGACGCGAAGAGGGTGCTAGCAAACTTAGCAGAGATTGCAGCGAAGGTCGGCCTGAAGATAGCCTACAGCAAGACCAAGGTATTGAATGCAAAAACCGACTGGAAGATAGAAGGTCAAGTTGTAGAGAGAGTAGGCAGCTTCCGGTACTTGGGAGAGAACATCACTGGCAAAATACAAAACCTACGTGAAGAAAAACTTATCGAGGAACGCCAAACTGCGACATTATACGTCGACCATCAGGAATGCCCCACTGTATGCAACAGAAACACTGGCATTAGGCAAGAGAGCTTATATACACGCTTGGGGAGAGAGGAAAGAATGATCTTGAGAACTGTATAAGGCACCAAAAAGTAAGGCGAATTTTGGATCCATAGATCAAGGCAGGAGCTATACTAGAGCGTAGAACCAATTTCGAGTGTGATACGAAAGAGAAGGTTATGATTCGGGGGGGGGGGGGGGGGGGGGGCTGATGAGGATGACGACAACAGGTTGACCAAGAAGATCTGGAATGCGACATGCTTAACGTGAAACAGCTGGATGAAGGAAGTTAGGGAGGACTGGAAGGCAATTGGCACTATGGATAAAAATCCCCAGACAATAGTACAAGATAGAGTCAGGTAAAAGAGCATGGTGGAAGGTCACAAATGGACTGACACCAGGATCAAGATACAACTCACAGAAACAGAGAGAAACAGGAGGAGTGAAAGAATGAAGAGGTATTAGGAAGAGCGAAGGTGCGCTGAACAAGACACTCGTGATCCTGATGAGTCATAACGAAGAAGAAAAAAATTTACTATACAGGTGAAACATCTACATAACTAAAATAGTATACTTTTTCGCAGTCTCTTTTTTCTTACCGGAACTAAAGGAAAAAAAACCAACTTATCTAAAAAATTTACGGAGAGTTTCCGTGAATGAACGGACGGTTTTGTGAGATTTACCGAAATTTCTCTGAAATCTGCAGAACGGCCGTCATTGAAAAAACAAAGTGCTGCAATTTTACGGGGGAGGGGGGGGGGGCTCTGGGGAAGCGTCCCCCGCCCTTTCCCCGTAAAATGAAGGGAATTTTAATATTTACGGTGTACTAGTCTATCAAGCACACATGCAATTTTACGTCCGACATAACGCACTCTACAAAATCTATTTACTTTTTACAGACAATTATTTGTAAACCAATTGCCAAAGATTTTCTTGTAACTGTACAGCTGAGTATATTGTGTTTACAGCACGATTTTTGAAAACATAAAAATTTATATATGTTGCTCAATGTTTACAATAAACTTGCAGTCTACATCGCTTACTTGTTAAAGTTGAACTTCTCACGGATGTTTTGTGATATTTGCCCCAATTTTATTGTAGCGTTACGAAAATATATTTGGTAACTAGTTTGCAAAGCATTCCTTGTAGAAATACAAACATAAATTACACAGTGATAGGCTGAAAGTTTGAAGTGATTTATAGGACTAACACATTATAGTTCGAGATAGGGATGTTAAAAAAATATTGATATAACAAAACTATATATCAATATAAATCGTCAATATATTTCAACGTTATCTTGTCGAAATCAATATCTTTTTGGAGGTATCGGAAATAAATATTTTTTAAATCATCTTTGTTTTGGATACAAAAATTGAATTTAAAAATATCTATTTCCTTTGGCGAAATGCACCAAAATAGGCGCCACATCTTTCTGCAATGCCTCGTGTCCTCAGTATGTAATACATCAAACAATTTTACATTTGTCAAGTCCTTTAATATACAAAATATAAAATTCCGATGAACCGAAAATCGATATTTTTCTTTCGATATACAGTTTGGTATAACTATACTTTTATAAATAACTAATATAAAAAATATCGATATTTTTTTCCGATATCAACATTCCTAGTTCGAGGTTTGGTAGAAGTGCACCTGTACCATTACTGGAGATTGGACAACGGGTTCACCCGTTCGACCACACATCAATTTCTGAAGTATACTGTTGCGATCACCTAATTGTTTGGTATGCACTGTACTCGTCTTGAGCATTTGATTATCTTGCAACCAGTTAACAACGCGCTGTTTTCTTGGCGATGCTGCCATTAACCATTCACGTCAAAGGGGTGTAACAAATTCCACAAATCAGATGATCCACGAGGAAGACGGGGAAATGATGCCTTGTGTACAGTTCCGATCATAAATATCATTGACGTGCATCATGTTCACTGTTGTGGACACGGTGACTGGCCAGCGGTACAAGATTACGTAAATGTTAGCTTGCAGTGGCGGATCTAAGAGACCCATAAACGAGGTGGGTACATGAAGGGCGAGGGTGGATTATTGTGCTACACGTTCAAACCACGTGCTTATAGGCTGTTCACGGTAAAATAAGCACATTTTGAAAGCCCTGCCTTGTGTGCACGTTGTGTATTCTTCCGCCTTATGTAAAATCAACATTGATATGGGCCTCAGCATTTTATTCATGCGTCGATCAAATGAAACTATGAAGTTATTAAGAAAGTAAATACTAAATATGCTCATTTGTACATTTCGATGCATTAAAAAAAAAACAGAAAGCGAAAGAAATAATTTTAAGTTATCACAAATGGTTACCTAACAACTTTTATTCGACGTTAACATATTGAACTACTTTCCGACCATCGCTACAAATTTTACTGGGCGAATGTCACTCAGTGCGTCTATTAACATATATTCATTTTTTTCTAAGGTTCATTTCTAAAGTGTTCACTTTATCGTGAACAGCCTTTATTAAGGGCGCCGCTTAGCTGGAGGTGGTTAGCGCGTTCGAGGGCGCGATACGGCCGACTCTGCCACGCTCTTCAAGCGTTCCATCGCCCCTAAGCGCGAGGTTCTGAACTGGCGAGCTGTGTTCTCGCCGTGCTGCGTACACTTAATGGAACTGTAAATGGGTACCCTTGGTGGGAAGTCTGTAGCGAGGTTCGGTTCAAGCTCTCCTCGAGTACTTCTCTGTGTATACAAGGCATATGTAGTGTTTGAGATATGGCGCTTTAACCACGTTGCAGTGCTCTGAAATGGTGTTTCTGATGTGCGTGGTGTTTTCAAAGGGTATAGTCTGAAATGTGCGTTCTTTCCGTAGTTCCACACATTGGGCGCACGTTTAACAGTTCCGTAAAAAAAAACACTTTGCAACTTACAGGATAGGAAGGTCCCGTAGGTTTTAATGTTACATATAAATATCAGTACTTAGTGGAAAGGTTATCAGAATTACTTATTAATTGCTTGTTAACGTTGCAGTGATTAGTATCAATGATAATATAACTTGAACGAATGTAAAATCAATCTCACGCCCTCTTAGCCTCCCCTATGGATCCGCCCTTGTTAGCTTGATTGCAGTTCTACGATGTCCAAGTTGTACAAAGCCATGGTGAAGCAGATCGCTAAGCGGGCAGCGTGATGTCCAGGTGAGCTGGCGGTACCTGAACGTCGACAAATCGAGCGCAAGGCTCGCCTCGTGTGGCAGAGGCAAGAAGAAGTGACTGGTCGAATGCCGAGAGCAGAGATTTGTTAACAACGTCTAAGCTCTCTGGGCAGAGCCGTGTGGTCCGGCGACGGGCCGGAGCGAAGAAGATGGTGGAGAGGGGGGGGGGGGGGCACGCGCGTAGGACAACTCTCGTCACCGCATAAATCTGCCTCGAGAGACAATTTCTAAAATATAAGGTTGTAGCCGGGGCGAAGAGCAACGCGTCCGAGGACGGCGCCTGACGGATAGCCGGACGCACGCCGGCGACACGACCAAGGCTGCGCGGGGTTATGCCGCTCGAGACATCACAATCCGACCGCGAAAACAACAACCACGACGACGAGCCGAGCCGGCTTCGACAAAAACTCCTACAATTAAAATGACAAATTGGGACACGGGTAACAAGAGAACTGACACTTGTAATATTAATAGGCTTTGTTTCCTCGCGGGGGAACTATGCTGTTGTGGCCGCTCTTCCTCCTTCCCGACCAAACTTACACGTTCTCCGCGTATTTCTTTTAATCCTTTTTTCCTCGCTCTCTCTCTCTCTCTCTCTCTCTCTCTCTCTCTCGCTTTTGAACACTTGATATAAAGTTTCGATAAAATACGAGTGAGGTACGTACGAAACACTCCAGTTGAAGAATTACTGGCCCACTATCGATTCATCTCGAAAAGTAAAAGAGAATTGGAGGGAGGGAGAGAGACGGGATTGTATGGGGTGGGAGGTACCAGGTAAATCAAGGGGGGGGGGGGGGAGGCCGACTTGGGACTTGAACATTTTCTCCTGCAAGCGGCGTGCGGTGCGTGTGAACAGCGAGCTCCTATACTCTGGTAGTCGCCAACTTGTGCGCTCCGGCATCATCTCCAATTGCGACGAACTTCATTCGGCGTCGGCTGTCCGCGCACTCTCGAGCAGTCACGAAGTTGGTTCTTCGTATGACGGTGATCTTTAAAGAAATCCTTTTTTCTCCCCGCAAAAACACGTTGTTCCACGCCCAGACGTGCTCGAGGTACTTCTTTCGAAGGGGTATTGATTTCCAATACTCAATGATCTTGGTAATGGGGTGTTGCGGGTCTAGCTCTGACAATGTCCATCTCAAACCTTCATCTTGTCAAATGCGTCTTCGTCTTGGGTGTCCGAACACCGTATAGGGACGTCGATGTCATTAAAGACTGTTCACGATAACGTGAGCACTTTCGAAATCAACCTTAGAAAAAAGTAATCGTTCCTACCTGCAAAGTATTTTAACGCGGACCCTGAGTGAAATGGGCCCAGTAAAATTGGTAACGATGTATGGGAAAGCAGTTCCGTATCTTCACGTCGAATAAACAGTGTTAGGCAACCATTTCTGTTAACTTAAATTATTTATTTCGCTTTCTGCTTAATACACAGAAGTGTAAAAATTAACAGATTTGTAAACTATTGACTTTTCTAATAATTTCACTGTTTTACTTGAACGACGCTCATAAAGAGACGACGCCCATGACAATGTTAATCTTACATAAGGCGGAAGAATACACAAGGTGCATACAAGTAGATCTTAAGCAGGGCTTTCAAAGGTGCTCATTTTACCGTGAACAGCCTACACCTAAACATAACGCCTGAAAAGGACACGCAATGCAAGGCTTAGCCGGGACGCGAACTCAGAACTGTGGTGAAAATGCCTCCACGACCTCGGCTACGGACGTTGCCCGAGTCCACTACACATTATTCCACTCGCCATCTGCGACCGCATTAAGACACGTATTGCTGCACTGCGAGCTCTGTCGTCGGTCCGATGAACTACCTGCAGTGGTAGCACAGAGTAAGTGTGTCAAAGGAAGAGGGCGAGGACATTTTTCCACGGCAAAGGTAACACGTGAGTGACATGATTTATATCTTACCAATACTGTATCTGCTTTCCCTCCACATTTTTCGGCATAGCTATCGATTGACATTACTATATGAAAACAGAGTAGCAGCAGTTTGTGCCAAACCTACCTCATAGCGGAGATGTTCCAGAATTGTGTGATACTCCGATAGGTATGCCCCACGTAGCACGATATTTCTGAAACACCTTGAATGTAGTATCGAACGACAACGTACAGGCAACACATGGCAAATTGCAATGCTGCGTTGCAACAGAATGGTTAAGTATACAGAACTTAGTTTCTCACATGTGTGCGTGATTGGCTGCTCGAGGCTCTGGGAACGGGCCTTGTGACTGGTTGGCTTCAATGTGTTGCTATTGGCTGGATTGCCCGCAGGCAAGTCGGTTACGAGCGGCTGATTGGGGGAATGGCGTTTCGGCACGTCGTTGGCTAGCGACGCCATTTTGATGGCGTGTGCGGTTAGAGCTCGCGGTTAAAGCGGCTGTTCCACTTGTGTAATCTTAAAGGCTCTGCCTACTAAGTCCGTTACCTCAGTGTTTTAATGGGGAAACATTGTTAAATTGCGTGTCAATGCAACAATTTTAAAGATTACTGTTACCAACAAACATTATTCCACGACGCGTTTCTTAAGTATAGTCTGTTTCATATAAATTCAATAAATTTTGACAGTTCTCGAAAAGAAGTGCGGCCACGATGTATCCCTCCGCCACAGCTGTTCTGTCCGCGAAGATAACTATCTTTGTAATCAAACTACGAATCTAATGGCACGCATTGAAAGACTGACAACTTGTGTCCAGTAATTAGGTTACTATAGCTGATTGCCATTCCCAACTGTTTTATTTTCGCCATGATCACATAATATACTAGTTAGGGTTCTGTTTTATTTTATTGGTGGGTTGGGGAACTATAGTTTTACGTCTTTCAGGAGACGATTTTTTTTTGTGGTTCTTCTTATAAGAGAGTGGCGCTTGGAACTTGAATTGTTTTGATGATGCATAGTAAAATTTTGTTCGTACGGAAATAGCAATCAATTTACTCTTAACTGAAAAGTTTTAACTTATCGAAAGAACTAAATGAGATAAATGTGTCGCTGTTCGTACCAATGGGAGAAATGCTCAACAGATAAATATCATTGCATTTCATACATAATGAACTACACTAAAAGGGCGCTTATTTAGGCAAAGTACATTTGAAAACCTCCCGCAAGAACAAAACGTAATTAATACGTCACAGTTGAAGCTGATGTGCGAAATGCATATTATAAACACGTAAAGAAAATTTAACTTCTACGTAAAATCGTTAGTTTCAATCAAAAGTCCAAATACATTTCAAATATTCTAACAACAATTTAAGAAAACATTATTTACAAAAACACACAAGCTTACTGTTCACTTCGTAATTCCAAAACACGTACCGAACTTTGGATGATTATTCACTTGTCGGTTACTGATACGAAATAATTTAATTGCTGACTTACGCAATTAACAAAACACTTGAACTATTTCTTGAAACTAACAAATTCACACTTCACAACGAAAATAATTTTTCACTCGCGCTTTGCGATGGCCACAGAAAATGGCAGACCACAGCACACAACAAACAATTTTACAAAGAGGCAGACACGTGTCGATAATTTATTTCACTGAGGAGACTTTCTAAAAAGGCACCTACGACGAACTACACTTAAAGAAATGTGTAAATACAAAATTATTTAACTGCATATATAATATTGCGACATCACCAGCAAGGAATTCTCGCATATTGATAAATTATGACGGAATAGAGGACAATGACAACGGCTTTTCACCAGGCGGGTGGAGACCATAGACAACAGACTCAGCGGAGATTGGTGGAGACCTTTCTCATGACCGTGATGTTCGCGTGCTCCACCATAGTATTTATAGATATTTTTAAAGCCCTTGCTCCATAACTCAGAAAAATTGCGTATTTGTATATGAGCGTAATTTTAACCATAAATTTGTAATTATAATTAATTTTTCACATTATAATTTTTAATTCCGAGCACTATTTTCTTTTAGAATCATCGCCAAGATAGCCAACATAATAACACGCATCCTGCAACAACCATAAACTGGCACGGTACTTTGTAAATGGGGACGTTTACGTTTACATGCTGTGTAGGTTGGTCACAACGTCTGTCAAATTTTATTGAAGTTATTTGAAACATAATATAATACTGCCACAGTTAAAAATCTTGCCAATTTATATTCTTTTTATTTCTAAAATTAAACATCAAAATTTACATTTTATATAGATAAAAATTAAAATTATTAAGTTCTTTTAAAAATCCTAACGTGTCAGTGAGAAAGCTGCGTTGAGTATGTTTTTGTCGGAAACAGTCATGTTTGAAAGTGATGCGTTCAGAAGGAATGTCTTCAACACTGATCACTTACGTGAACTACTTGGCTACTAGCTTGGTAGGCAAGAGCCCTAAATAATTCTGTGATTGAGATGTTTCAATACTGGAGATATTCCGAAGCTGCTGATTTCGAACAGTTTATTATTTTGCAGTATCAGGCTCCTGTCACACGCGCCCGCAACACGTTGGAACGTTTTTTCGCCAATCAGCATTTGGTAACATACTTGCCAGCGCAGCACCCAGTAGCCAATCAAACACAAGGCCCGGCTCCTAGAGTCTCGTGTAGTCAACCAGACAATAGCTACGTCCACATCAAAGTAACCGCCATGACATGTCGCCTGTGTGTACTCTAGCTACTCTGTCTGTGTGTACTCTATCTAGTCTGTCTATGCGTACTCTATCCACTCTATCTACTCTATCTGTGTGTACTATATCTACTCTATTTGTATGTACTTTAGCCACTCTGTTTGTCTATTATATTCACAGTTCCTCTAGTAAAAAACAACTGGACCTTCCTTATGTTTACAGTAGCACTTCATTTTTAACGCATGAAAACTATTAACTAAGTCTTTACCAACTTGTCCCTCTTGTTTCCTAGATAAAGTATCAGCTATAGATACACTTATGGATGTAGTCGTGGCCTGAGTCTCTGCCATGACTGCACAATGCATCTGTCGCGATGTCCGCCCTCTTGCATCTTCCAGTACGGTGCTAATGCATCTTCTCTCTTCCTTGGTCATCCAACAATAACACTGTGAGATAAGTGTTTATTATGTTATTAGAGACCCCATCATTTCACGTTATAGTTTCGTAACAGATTGGGTGTCATACAATTATATGTTAGCTACAGATGTGCCATTATACTTCCGTATTATCGATATATGCGGCATATCTCAGCGATATGGATATGGGAAGAATGTAACGGAAAGTATACTGAGAGGTGTATAATGCAGAAAACTGAGCTCGGCTACCTACATATGGTCGCTTCCCTATTACTCGTGGAGTAAATATGAGGTAGATAGATCTCGCTTGCTGCGCAGAACCAGTCTCAGTGTCCTAACAATGAACTGCTTTTCTACTATCACGACTATCGTAAACTATGCGGATAGGATTTGAGGTTAGAACACTGTTAGTAAATAAGGGCTTTCAGACGTTTCTATACTTCCTACAACCAATTAGTAATGCTGTTTGATTAAATTCGAATGAATAAAGTGCTTGTGGTTTGAAAATTAAAATACAAACAAACACGTTCATTACTGTTGACCATGTGACTATGCTGATTTATGGTAGGTCAACGTTGGGTATACGCGCAGAAGACAAAGACTCAGTCTGCCTCATATTTAGCCTATTATAATCACTTGCCTGCAGCTCCGGTAGTGCCAACCCATGCGCTCGCGCGAGTGCATAGCTGCCAACCTCGAAGTATCAAACACACGAAGCAGTCTGATCCACTTACCTGCGAAAAGAAACAAAAATTACGTTAAAACAAGAACACTCGGGGGAGGGGGGGGGGAGGGGAGAAAATGGGCTCACACATGGGACCCAAGCACATACACACACACAAACTGAAAAAAAGTAAATGGCTGTAATAAAATGAAACGTGCGAACCAGGCAAAAGAAAGGAGTTTTTCAGAGCATACGCAACACAAATCATTCTACCCATTGCCTTGCATGATTTTGTTGTTTTGCTACGGTTTAGGACCTATTAGTTTTATGACAAACATTCTTTGCTTTACTTTACCCGACATTTGCGCCAGACGAACCTAAAGCACCTCTTTTTTATTTGCTGCAGGATATAAATTTACGTCTGGGCGCACGCCAGAAGAATGGAATGTGACGCTTTTGACATTTACCCATATGCATACCAAAGTGCTTATTTATTACTGAAAAAGAGCGCTCTAGACGAAACGCAATAAAATTGAGCGAAAAGTACATAACTCACTAATGCATTTTATTTCTATATATTCAGTGCGTAAATATAAATGTCTCCGGGGTCATACGAAGGATTCCAGAGGCTGCATGCATCACTTCTGTATGACGGCCATACTGCACACATGTATAAAGGACAATGGTGACCACAAAAAAGGATCTGGGCTAGATTAACAAAAACAACTACGTTCACGTCTTATGCAGCGCCTAAAGGCTAGTTGCACAAATTGAATCCATTGCTAGATCCGAGATCATTTTCGAAAAATGATCTATAATCGTCAGAGAATACAGTTGTCCCATTCGCGTTCGGTGCATGACTGGAGATCGAGATGAACTTCACTATGAACCGCTGAAAATGGTGGTTCAAAGACTTGATCCAATATCACAGTAGTGTTTGAAGCACAGCTGATTGTATTACGTATTTAACCAAAAATAAACTCAATTTTGAAACTGTTGAGAGTATGGATCTGACTGGTTTTTACAACTGTAAGTCGGTGTTGGACATACCGACCAGATGACTGAACAAGATGGCGATATTCTGACAGGCGTCTGCTTGTGGCAGAGGCAATGTAGTTCACGGAGCTGCATCGTCGCGTCTAGCAGACAGCCGTAATGGCGACTAAAATGTCGTCTTCTTGTGCAAACATTTACGAAAAGCGGGTTTACTTTCGTTTCTACTGACTTGGATGTTTAATTCTGCTCACCGGTAATAGATACCTTACAAATACTGAAGGAAAGGAACAGTTTTAAAAGCGCAACACGTATAATGAACATTTCAATTACAGCACAAGCAGTCATTAAAGTCATGGTAAATTACGTGTGTTCAGGCACTCAAGCATACAGGCACGTTTTATTGTAATTATCTGAGTTGTTACAGTGTTTTATGTTATTCTAACTTGCAATACATCTATTCCTACACGCAACTAAACTTGACATCACCCCTAGTTTTTGCACAAACGCCTAAATACGGTTTTACGTTGTTTAGTGTCCGCCATTTTGCTTGAGCTCGTGGGTACGGGTCAGTATAATATAAACATTTCCTGACGTTTGTTACAAACATGGCTCTTGTAGTTTTACAAACGAGTAATTTTACAAGAGAGATGTTCGTACTGTTACAAACATTTGTAAAATTAAAAAACATTTCTCAGTAAAAATGCCAAATTTTTTGCAGTGTAGTTTCGAACTCAAGAAGCACTTATTTTTAACGCAACATATTGCCCAAACTTCAGGTAACTTCAGTGCGAACTCGAAATTGTTAAAAACGCACACAGTTAGGTTAAACCAGCACAGTATTTCTACAACTCGTAAATCAGTTCATTAAAATCTATAGTTTGTATAGAACCTGCCGTACATACATCCGTTGGCTCAACGTAATTTTGTTTGTTTTGCACGAACATGCTTACAGAAAGAGAAGAAACACATATAAACATTTTGGACAAGAAGCAGAAACTTAATAAATAATTTCAAAATGTATCCATTAGGGGTGCCACGTATGAACTAACATCGAGATGTGCAGTTAATAGTTATAACAGTGCTATAATTTTGTGCACGCGGCAATCGGGGTCACAGACAGTTAGTTGCTATCGGTTCTCAAGGCCTCCATGTTAACAGCGTGCCCATATCTCTTCACTCACTCACTCACTAACTCACTCACTTTGCTGCTCATGTTAACTCCGGGGGAGTATTCGGATTTCGCAATGTAACATCAGTGTTACATTAGGTCATGCGGAACTGTCTTTGTTTTTTACGCGCGAGTAAATTATCCTGATGGAAACTTCGACGTGTAAAAAATAACTAAAATCATGGTGACAATTCAATTTTCTGCCTCCCTACACTGTTTTGTGTGAAAAAATGAGCAGTGCCATTAAGAGTGGGATGGAGATGCGCCCGTATCTTTGTACTTTTGTCTTGCCGCTTAAGAAAACTGCATACACAAGCTTTGGAAATCCGATATTTAACAATTTTAACGATTTTTTTTCTCCAAGAATACACTTAATATGACAAAAGTAAAAAAAATTGGGGCATATATATTTTTTTTTTTCATATTTTCTGACAAAAAGTTGTATTTGTAGAACATTTATTTAGCGATATACGAATATTCGCGCAAACAACTATTTCAGAAAAATGTTTCAGTCAATCCTACTCTTAAAGTATTTATGGTAATAATTTTTCTGGGTAAAAGTTCTTCAGCCACGGCGCACGTGTTCCATAAAGCGAAATGTTTATCAGTACGGACACGCGGTAATTCGATATCCTGCATGCAGATATGCAGATATACGCCTCGTGTCTTGTTGAGTAGACACTCTCACACAGTAGAGACTCAGAGACGGCATTGCGTGGCTGTTCCTCTGGTGAGGGCGTGCTCACTCTGGCTGCTACTAGCTGATATGCCGGTTGGCAAGTATAACTTACCACGCGCTGATTGGCGAACAGTGTACATACACGTTGCTGACGGAACAAGCGGCTGTTTAACCTGTGTAAGTACTATGTTACACGGTGTATGCAAATTATAATAACCTCTCTTCCTAATTTCGTTTATAGTAAAATTTCTCTTGGCAGTGGTTTCCCATTATTTTTTCAAAATCAATTCTTTTAATTATAAGCACAATTTTTGTTACTTAATTCAATTTTTAAAATAGTAGATAGATATCGAATCAAAATATTAATAATAAATGGAAATGCGTTGGGGGGGGGGGGACGTTGATGTGGCGGGGTGAGGAGGGACCTGGGCGACTGTACAGCCGTGTCCTGAGATCTCGCCGGGACCCTCTTGGCAAGTGGAGGCCCAGGGCCCAGGTTGAAGCGTCTCCGGGAGATGCTGTGTAGGAGCCGCTACGAGGCCCATGGCACGTGACACTTAACGCTGCATCTGTGTTCACCCTGGGAAACTCCTCGCACCTAACCACCCGCTCAAGCGACTTCTCTCGTCAAATACACACATTTTTGTTTTCTTGATCAAATTTTCCATAATAGCGATCAGTAATGGCCTTCAGCCGGGCACTGGTGAAATATTAAGTTGTGCTGTTCTGTTCTGTCACGGGGTGGTATTTGACTGGCCGATCACAGTTGGGTTTCTTTGGTTGGTAGTGACCGTCTGTGATTTGAGAACAGACACCTAAGATGCGTAGTATTTAAAAACCTTCGAATCACGATAAGTGGATCTGAACAAAGGTGTCTAGACAGGAGTTTTTTAAAGCGAAAATCGGGTGTCCCTATCCATCATTATTCCGCAGCACTAGATGACACTTTGATGTGTGTCTCCCATGTGGTGGGCCGATGTAGGCTATTCACGGTAAAGTGAGCACTTTTTAAATCCTTCTAATTTGGAATAATAGTCAGTACATTTTATTTTAGCCTTAGACGTTAACTTCCTAGTGCGGTGGAATATACGAATTATGTTTATTACTGAAATGACTATATTTATTTTAAAAGATGGTTAAAGGATAAAATATGTCTGAAAGTAAAAAATAATTAGGTTCTGGAAGTGTTCACTTTACCGTGAACAGCCTATACAAAGACGGGCCGTGCCTCGCGTTCATGTAGTAGAGTAGCTGTGGTGAGGTCCGCTTCCTTCTGTACACGAGATGTGTATTGGCTGTGCACATGTGCCCTGCAACATTTACCTAGCTGGAAAAATAAAAGCGAAGGCTGCAAGCTTGCTGTGAGCAATAACAATACCGCGCTAACACAAACTAACTGTTGAAAGGGTCCCAAATTCGGCTTTCTATAGTGTACCGCCCATTCTCATAATGCTGGTTTTAAATTACTCAATTTGTTTTTGCGGCCTGAACATATAGCCTATGTTTTTCAATTCTTAATACCACATGTATGAGTTTTTAAATTACATTAAGATAAATGCTAGCGATTACTTATGAGGCCAACAAAAAAATGTCGGAATAGACAAAAAGTCAATGGCATTTAAAATACAAATTAGAAACGCTGTTCTGTTGATTATTAAAAAAAATTTTTTGCGATCGTATGAAAACTGCAATGTTCGTTACCTTTAGAGAGATATGAAGCCAAAATATTATCATTAATACTTTGATAAGAAATCACCTTTTATTCGCAAGGTGAGTTTCCATTATTAATCCAATTGCAAAGAAAAATTCTGTTAAGATTTAATGCGGAATACAACGTGGGCCTAACTTAACGAAAATTAGGTGCGATTCTCGCCCTATCTCTCTGGATTAGTGTACTTTATATAACGAGATTTTGCGATTGAAACATTTTATATAAGTATTAACACTGCCATTTGAACAATAATTATGAACTACCTGCTTCAGTCATTAGTGCCTTATCGCACTACCGTCCCACGAGTATTTCTTACTTCATAAAGTCCTATGCTATTTAAAAAATTTACATCTGTCTGAGAATGTATTCATTGAGACCTGAGATAAAAAGTGGAGAGAAGAATTTTCACAAGAAAGATTTTTCCATGGCCAGTTAGTTATAATTCAGCTAAATCATCTGTAGGTATCTGTTAGATGCAAAAATAAATTACGAGGTCTCAACACGAGGTTTTCTGTTTGAAACTCGGAAGTATATGTAGAGTTTATGCATTGTCGAAATGTTTCCATTAAGTTTCACAGAAGTACAAAAATACTTGCATCTAGTGACTAATTTTTAGTATTGTGACAAACAATACCGCCACATTTGCAAATTTCAATGATGACACTAGAAAATATAATTTTTTTTTTCGAGTAATCAATGCAATCTTAAGAATCATTCGCATATACACGGAAAACATATCCGTATCTCCCAGACGCATGACAGTTACTTATTTGTTTTCGGAGATATAATAATAAATTACGACAGTTGAAATTTTGCGGTCTCTTACTGACGTATTCAGAATATTTTTGGTTAGGAAGGGAAGGCAGGCGAGAAATTTAGTCAGAGAATTGTTTGTCCGAAAGCTGGCAAACAATGGGAGGAGATGGGATGGGGCTAATAAGACAGTATTTGTATGGACACCTGAATTTCAATTCTATGCGGCCGTACCAGCAGTATTCGTCTGCTTATATGCGGCGTGTCTTTGTGTGAAGACATTTTCCTACTTGGCTGACCAATCAGAATTAGGTAACTTCAATACTGTGCGTTTGTGATTCGCGCGCACACACTGAAGACGCGTAACACGCAAGCCATCCAATCACGAAAGTGCGCCTGAGCTACAGTGTTATGAAATACAACTGGCCGTGAAATCTTTTCGCGAAATTTAGGTGTCTCTAAGTATTTGGTTTGACACTATCATTTCAGTGCAAAAAGTTAGCTATTTGAATGCTAGCATGAAAATAAAACATTATAGTAGGCCTACTATCATCGATGAAGAAGCTGTAAAACTTTTATACCCCTCGATACGCCCCTAGTGCATAAGTTGTAGACCGCCATTTTTACATCACTGGGACGCTACTCTCTCAGCGCGGGGGTAGATCGGTCCCTTGTGAGGGACCTTGGCCACCCAGTTAGTTGTCAGTTAGCTTGTGGAGGCGAGGAGAAGCTAACCCCCTCCCCCCTCCGCATCCATCAAACTTACTTTATGCTGCAAAGCTAGCATTCTTTTACAGGATTCCCAGGGTAGCGCCTGGGAGCTGTTTCCATAGCTGAGTTTTACTCTCTTTTTCCCTGCCTGTACGGGATAAAAGAGAGTGGTGAAGTTAATTGAATTTATCAGCGCGGAATTTTAAAGTTCAGGACTTGTGAAGTACTGTCACGAGCTCCCTGTGAGAGAGCTAGTGACAGTTTGGTATAAAAAGCGGAGGTTAATAGCCAAATGAAGTTAAATTTTCGATATAAGTAGCTTTCCCATGACTGGAGTGGCAAGGGTTTATATAATTAAATTAATTATATGTATATTGTGGTGGTGAATTTAAGTTGCGCGAAAATTTAAATCAGTGTAGTTGTTTCAGTAATTACTTCATATCTTATGAGTTATTGTTAAAAACCATTAAATCATCTGATTGGTGTGTAAATGCATGTCTGAATGTACCGTGACGAGCGACTATAAGTCAAGTAAAACATGTTAACTCGGGGAACTACGAGAGCGATATGGCTGGCGCGATGCTAGCGCCAACTAGTTTTGTTAAACGTGGTCGATTTTTGTCCCGGACCGATCGGAAAATTCCGGCCAGTTTCGGGGCCTTATTTCTATTAAATCGGGCGGTATAATTGCGCTGAAGGCGTGAATTTATATTTTTAAAGTTGTTTTGAACTATATTCCGTATTGATAATTATTTAGACTTGTAAAATTCGAAAGCAGAGCCATGAAAACACGTCGCGTGAGTGAAGTTAAACAGTAATATAGGCCAGAGGGCTCTGATTGGCCGAGAGAACTTGGAGGGGCGGGGCTTATGAAGTTGCTCGAGAGATGGCAGCATGATCGTTAATTTACCGTCAACAGCTTTTATTTGACACGGAAAAATTTAAATAAATTAAAAGCGGTTGTAATTAAAGTTATTAAATCGTCTTAAATAAATAATTGGTGCTGCAAAACTTAAAATGTTCAGTTGTGTACGACTAGAATATATACGCGATTATTTCGCTCGTCATAGTGATTAATATTTATGTACTGTGTTTCGGAGTCGCTCCAGTACAGAGTAGGGGAAATTGGTATATGCGGGTCTAGTTGACGGGCTAGGGGGCCGCAAATGACGCCATGGCTTCGAGAAGTAGCCAGGTTCTCTCATGTTTCTCTGTGACGTTGCGGAGTTTTAGTATGTAGGGGTGGAAATGAGCCATGAGCGAGGCGAAGTCGCATGCTCTAAGGAATTCCATAAGTTCATGGAAATCCTGCATAACGCCTCGCATCTCTCCTGGCGAATTTCGCTGGCGAGGGCGGGACTGAGGTTGTGTATTTGGCATTGCAGGGGTGTCAAGAGTGGAAGCTGGTTTGTGAATAGTCGCAGAGAGTGCCTGCGAATACGTTTTGCCGGGCTGTAATGTCCTGACTGTGAACCTGGACGGGGCAGGAGGTTGTTTTGCAGTTTTTGGCGCGATTTTCGCAGCAGCAGCAGTAGTTCTTTTCTGCACCAAGTCCAGGAACTTGGGGCAGGCTTTTGAAAGAGCTGTGTGTTCGCCTACGCAGTTACTGCATGTCGGCTTGGAGTTGGTTTCGTTTTTTTTGCAAGCACTCGGGGTGAGGGCCGGCCCAGTGAGTGCATTTTGTCGGCATTGAACAGTGATTTTTGGTGTGGCCTAGGGCGAGACAATTACGGCATTGTGCCACGTCTGTCGGCCGTTTCTGGTATTGTCGGGGATGAACTATTGTCATATTTATCCTCGTGACAGTGAGCAGAGGAGGGAGAGAAGTGTTCTGCGCCGCCGTGACACAGAAAAAACGTTGCGGCTCCAACGTGAATTTGGTGGGGTCTGATTGGTCTGTGATACGTTTTTTAAATTGATAAATGTGCTGGATTGAGTATCCGGCACATTCCAGGTCTGCCTTGATGTCCGCAATGTCGGTTGTGGGGTGGAGGTAAAAAACTACTTTCTGTGGGAGCTCGGAAGCTTGACAGAAAGTAAAATAATGGATGTAGTTCGCTTCTAGCATTGTGCGAGCAGCTGTGAAAAAATCAAAGTTTTTAGTGAGGATTTGAGTTCCCTGAGCTGTGGGGAGAAGGGAGAACCCGTCCCTACTAATAGCTCGCAGTTTCTGAACAAGTAAGTTGTATTTAGTGGCGTCAGGGACCACTATTCTGAACTGGTTTTGTTTTTTCTGTCGTGTTTGAGGTGCAGCCGGTTGTGTTTTGTGGGTGGAGGTGCTTGAAGAGCCGGGGTGGTTAACTGTTGAGGTTTTTTCTGTTACCTCTTTAAGCGGGGAAAACCTATTTTGTATAGGGATGGTGTTTGTGTCTCAGACGACACAGAGTGGAGACGCTTGTTCTCCTGCGTGGTTGTTCTGTCCCCTTTTCGTTTTACAATCTGGAAGTCGGTTTCCATTTCCAATTTTTCTTTTCCTACCGCCGGTGTTGTTGGTCGGGAGGAAGTTGGTGTGGTGATTGTTGGCGTCGTTGGAGCCGAGAGTATAGCAAGAAGGAGGTCAATGTGGTCAGGGATGCCTTGAGGAAAAATGTCGCAAACAGTTTAGTGATTAGGTCGTCTCTTTGCCAGTTCTAAGAATCGCTTGTTTTCCCGCAGGTACTGCAAGCTGTACGGGCCAGTTCCCGTCATCCACGACGACTCAGTCGGTTCCCCGCCCGCCGCCATTACCCGCGAGGGGGGTGGGGGAGGGGTAGGATCAGTGTGGAGCGACTCTCGATGTGGTGTTGTTTGCAATTGGCGAGAAAGTGTTGTTGAGAAAGTACCTAAATCGGTGCTGTCCACTGTGACCGCTGACCCACTAGGGGCTAGGCTCGAGATGAACTGTTTCCAGGCCGACCACAGTGTACAGGATGTGTGCCGCGAAGCTATTTGTCGTATACAGCGAGAAAAAGCAGAGACGCGCCTTCCTTAGTCGAAGGCGAAGACAACACTCGATTGATTGTGTAGTGAGGAGTGAGGAGTTGAAGATTACCTAGCAGCAAAGTTAAAAGTTGAAACATCGTTAAACTTCCAAAATCAGTCAAATGAATTCTCACTGACAGTAACAGTTATCAAATACATTTGATGCAATGATTATTTACTATTATTTAAAGGGAATCACACTGCTCCTAGGCAGTGGTTCGCGGTTGATCTCACGTGTTCGCAATAGTCCATTCGTCGTTACTTCCAACTTAACTGAAGCTATGCTAAAGCCTGATACAGTCTGGCATCTTTCGTGAAGGTGATCACCCTCTTGTATTCACCCTTTTGTATTCACCCCCTTGTATTCAAGTCCCACGTACATACTGTAGACACAGTAGTAGTGCTTGAATGTTGCAGTATGCCAGTCACTCATTTCCACCACAACACACAAACATTTTACAAACCTAACAAATCACAAATACAGAATTAAAAACACTTCTCTGCTCTCAAATTAACAATACCAACATAAATAAGTGTACGGGAACTACAGAAAAGTGTAAAACGCAAATGTAAACAAACTACTTGCACAGGAAGGTGAACAAAAAATAGAACAGCCCCTAAATGATTAGCTATAGTCCGTCTCACGCTTAGACTGCAGTACTGGGCTTATGGCGCTCACTGTTGCCAGATTGCTTCAGCTCTGTGACGTAGTTGGCAAGTTGAGAAACAAATGGGCGGTGAAGGAAACGGCCTGATTAAGATAATTCTTATATGTTTGCCTCCCTGCCAACTCTTAAAGGAATTCAATCCTGCGACGCAAAGCTAAGCGGCTCCTTTGAAACTGAAGCCTGTGAGAAACCCTATCATTGTGATTGCATGGCGCGCACACAACGAAAATTACTTCTTTTTTTTTTTACAGCAGGTAACCGTGCAAGCAGGAACAAGGACTTAGTTAAAGACAGAAATCATGTATTGGAAAGAGGAAGTGAATGTCCATTACACCGCACACTGCAATCTAAGAGTGAGACGGTCTATAGCATGCAACTTGCTAACTAGTTCGCCAGTCACACGCTGCAAGTTGACTTCCATAAGAAAGACGCACACCACCTTCTCATACAAGAAAGTGAACGGCGTGTAACAGGCTTACTTAAAGTTACGTGTTCAGAATATTCCTCCGCGTTGTGCAAACAAAGGTTAAAACAGATCTAAAGGCTGTTCACGGTAAAGTGAGCACTTTTGAAATCAACATTTGGAAAACGTTATTGCCCCTACCGGTGTACAATTTAACGGACACACTTACTGTCACATTCCCAGTGGAGTTACCATCCACGAAAAGAAAGTAGTTCCATGTGACAACGTTAAATTATAAATTTTAAGTAAACATTTATGGATAATGAAAGATTTTATTTTACTTTTAGATTTTCTTAAATGCATATAAGCGTAAGAATAAGATATATGAATAGCTTCTACCAATAACATCGAACGCAAACACATGTTTTATTCGTCCCGACACCGCATTATGCTGATTCCAGTGGCGTATGGAGAAGAGTTTCAAGGTAAACTGGTGCTTGCTCAGTGCTGTACGCACTCTGCAGACGCTGCAGGAACCAGTATAACCACAGTGGAGCCAGGAGAAACTGAATGTACTGCGGCCACTCACGAGAGAGCGGCGAGGCACCCATTACACACGTGCTGTGACGTCAACATCACTACTGCGTTAAAGTTGCCGATGTGTAAAGTAGCAAACGATTAGGTACAGACAGAGCAAAACACAGATTACCTTGCAACAGTTCACCACGCGCCGCTGGTTGATTCTAATACAGTTCCAAAGAAAAAAAATGCGTTCGTCGCAACTCAATTGCAGTATATATATATATATATATATATATATATATATATATATATATATATATATATATATATATACACACACACATACATACACACACATATATAGTCTACGCCCGAAAGAGTTAATTTCTTTCTTGCAAATTTGGCGTATTATTGTATACTTATATAGGCTAATCACGGCAAAGAAGGCACTTTCTGAAGCTCTCTCATTCAGAATGATAGTCATTATAAATCTAGTTTATTGCAGCCTTAGACAATAATTTTCGAGTCCGGTCAACCGCATACTCTATGTTTATTACTCACATGGAAATATTTATTAATAAAAGTGGCGAAAGGATAAAAACTGACCGATACGAAAAAAAAAAAAAAACTAGGACCTCAAAAGTGCTCATTTTACCGTGAACAGCCGATATTGAGAAAAATGCATGGTGAAGTTATTTCTTACATGTAAGCCTACATCTGTGGTCGTTCCTAAATCTGTTCAGGAAAGAGTCAACAGCGTAGGAGGGTTGACAGCTGTTTACAGTAGCATTTCTATACCCGCAGCTTGATATTATAGAAAATGTTCCATGCTAAACACACGAGAGTCAGGGCGGTGTTCCAAAATTTTACTCCGACAGTAAAGTGACAGAAAGTAACAGCAGAGGAAAGCAAAAGTAAACGTGTTTTTGGAAAGCGTATGATGTAAATAGCATTATGTGTTTATAAATATACTATGATTAAGAAACCAATGTAAATTCCAAAAGATATTTGTTCATTTCCCCAAATTCTTTCTTTTTCAGTATATTAGTTACATTTATATACAGCTTTACTTGCGATTATTTAATCATAGACATAACATTACGTTTACAGATATAACCTTTACAAAAGTTAACTTTCAAAATAAAAATACGAATTTTATCACTCGTCATTTTATTCTTCCCATGTGTGTATGTAAACATAGAAAGTACATATTTCCTTTCAATTGATTTAATTGTACTAAACGTTCTGCCATCTTCAGTTTACCATTCGTAACTCGCTGAAATAGTGTATGTAATAGTTTTACTCTGGCAAGAGACACTTATTATTCTACAGTTTTGGGACACTGCCGAGAGTGAGTAAGACATTTAGTCAGTGTTTTGGTACAGCCAGAGGGAAAAGTTTAAATGCATATTAAAGGCCCTTACACAATTGAAAACATTAACATTTGACTTTACCATTTGACTTTACATTTGCTTTCCGACATGTTGTTCATTATGGAACTTGACACAATGGAGCTGTCACACTCTTAACTTTACGATTTCGAAATGTTAAAATTTAAAGTCAAAGACAGCCATTTGCCGAGAATCTAACAGAGGTTATGTGGAAAGTGTTATCTTATTGCAAGGCGTTTTTAATCTCGATATATTAAACAAAATTCGCCTTAAATTAAATAAATGGCAAATGAATATAATGTGAAGAGGAAATATATTCAATTAGAATTCTGAATAAAGTAAACAGGCTAGTTTTTGTTTTGAAATAAACTTTTAACACTAATTCTAAGCGTATTAAAAAAAAAAAGAACGTAAAACGCATTCCTGGATAATATGATAATGATTTACATAACAAGTTACAAATTTTTATGAAGCTCGCAGAACCGATGTTCAATTGTTTTCAACTCTGACTTTGCAATTGTATTGTGTATTGGTGGTTTCACCAAAGTAAAGGAAATGTAAAGTCAAATGTTAAAGTTTTCTATTGTGTAATAAACTGAAGGTTTCCGGGCGCCGCGCCGCACGGGCCGGGTAGCTGAGAGACTCAAGTTACACGCGCACGGGGCATGGCGAGGGCTGGATATGCAAATCCCCGGCGTACGGGGAGCCTGGTCTGGCTCGCGGGCAGGCGACCTGAGCTACGAGCAAGAAGCGGCCAAGCGACGTGCCCTGCTTTAAACCCGGGCGGGAGGCTGACCAGGGCCCATCACGTAGCACAAGGGCCGACCTCGCTGCTGGCGTGGCTGCCACAGCGAGCTCTATACGTACTGTACCTGCGCCACTTACATACACTGATGTCTTACATCATTCAACCCCTTCTTCATAAAGGCTGTTCTCGATCAAGTGACCACTTTAGAAATCAACCTTAGAAAATAGTCACTGCCCCTACCTGCATATATTTCAATGGGCGCCTTGAGTCACATGCACCCAGTGAAGTTGGTAACGATGGATGGGAAATAGTTCCGTAGTTTTACATCGAATGAAAAGTGTTAGGTAACCATTTCTGATAATTTAAATTATTTCTTTAGCTTCATGTTTATCTTTTAATACATCGACGTGTAAAAATAAGCAGATTTGTTAGATATTTGCTCTTCAAATAATTTCACAGTTTCACTTGACCGACGCATAAATAACGTGATGAGGCCCATGACAATGTTAATCTTAGGCGGAAGAATACACAACGGGCATACAAGTAGATTTTAAGCAGGGCTTTCAGCAGAAGTGCTCATGTTACCGGTAATAGTATATACCCACATTCATTTATAATTCCTGGTGTTTCAAATTAGCAAGTTTCTGATGTGTGCTGTTCTTAATACGACAAAGAATTGTTCTCTTTACACACCCTATAAGCTGTATAATTCATTCACGATTGCTATAGGCTGTTCACGCTAAAATAGCACTTTTGAAAGCCCTGCTTAAGATCTACTTGTATACACGTTGTGTATTCTTTCGGGCCTCAGCACTTTATTTATACGTCGGTTAAATTAAACTGATAACTTATTAAGAAAGTGCATGCTTAACAAATCTGCTCATTTTTACACTCCGATGCATAAAAAAAACAAAGCTAAAGGATTAATTTTAACTTATCATAAATTGTTATCTAATACTTCTTATTTGGCGTTACGTACAATATTATTTGAAAAGATAACTACATTAGTAAACACTCAAACAATATAACTGTAATAAAAACGCAACACGTGCATACACTGACTAGCTATTTCGACGGACTGCTCAATACATCTAGTAGTTCAAGTATTCACCGTGAGAGCGCTCTATTAGTCCTGCTTTGAAAACCAGCAGTGGTACCATCTAGGTGGTGGTACGATTTAGGCGACTTTCCCCTATACAGCTGCATGCACTTAGTCTGAATTGGTTAATCATTGTCAGTTAAAAAGATGTAGAAAACAATAGAATATAACCTGATGGAAAACATTCTCGAACTAATACACATCTCCGTGTGGAATAAACTTCTAGTGGAACTTTGGGAAATTCAAGAGAGTTATTTTTAAAGTTTTAAACTCCTCTTCACTGGTCTGCTCGGTGGTTGGCGGAGATGGTGGGTGGTGGAGCGGGGGTGGGGCGATGACTCCGGCTACCCCAACAGTCTTGGTGCGCCACTGATACAAAGCTTGAATATCGACAGTTGGCCACGTACTACTTACAATTGTGGGGGGTTGCTCACTCTCAGCTCCGAACCAACTGCACGGTGAGCCTGGGTGTTAAACATTCCAAGTGGGTATAGTCTATTCGCGGTTTATTCACACTTTTTAATCAAACCTTTGAAAAATTACCCCCTTAGTTACTTTCTAAATACGTAATGCGCCACGAGCGTTTTACACTTGCGCCTTATCTTCGATTGAATTGAATGTTTACTTATATTTTATCTCTATATTGTAATATTTTATTTATAATAAAAATTTATAAAAACAGTGATAAAATAAGTGTGTGGGTAATGCCTAGTAATAAATAAGTGTGTTGGTAATACCTAGTAATAAATAAGTGTATGGGTGATGCCTAGTAATAAATAAGTGTGTGGGTAACGCCTAGTAATAAATAGTTATTATGCAAAATTCTATTGCACTGAGTGCCCACGAGTGTAGTGCGCTGTCCCTTTGATGAAATTCTGTAGAATTGGTTAAGCTTAGTTTACAAGAGGCGGAGGAATTACCTTGAAACTAGAACTTAAGCTCGACCGTGAATCGCCTATAGGTGTCGCCTGTGCATCTCGAACCACTGCCCATTCGGCCTCTTCTGCAACAGAAACTGCCTGCACGTCGTTTTCTTACACAATCATCTTGATGTAGCACGCTTTTGTGGAGTAACAATCTCCATTCCAATCACCTTTCAACCAACTGCATTTGTACACTTGTGCTTTTATCGCCTTATAAGTAGAGTTAGTGATTTATCGCCATAAAATTTCATTATAGGGTAGACCAATAGTATAAGCACCCAACAGCAGTTTGTCTATTGACATTGGTCGCTGTCTGCTTGAGAAGGCGTTTTCATATTTCATCGAGCCACTCAGAATTCAGCAACATCGGCACGGCTCCTACGTGATTCGTGTACAGACTGTTGAACACGTGTCAAAAAGTAATTCCGCCAACAAAGATACGTGAACTAACATACAGTGTTCTGAAATATAATTTGTCTTGAAATATTTTCGCGAAATTTCGCTGCCCCTATTTATACGTTACATTGTCGATATTTACTACTGAAATACTCTCAACGTTGTTCTTTCCGATCACAGCCGCTTCATTTCATGCCAGACTTTTTGTGCAGATCTTCACTACATAATTATATAGACTAATCACGGTAAAATGAGCACTTTTGAAAGCCCTACTTAAGATCTACTTGCATGCATGTTGTGTATTTTTACGCCTTATGTAAAATTAACATTGCCATGGACCTCATCCTTTTATTCGTGCGTCTGTCAAGTGAAATTGTGGAATTATTAAGAAAGTAAATACTTTACAAATCTGCTAATTTTTACACTTCGATGCATTAAAAAACCAGAAGGCGAAAGAAATAATTTTAATCTAACACAAATGGTTACCTAACACTTTTTATTCGACGTTAGAAATGGAACTACTTTACAGCCATCGTTACCAACATTACTGTGCTAATGTCACTGAGTGCGCCCGTTAAAATATATGCAGGTAGGGGCATTGACTTTCTTCTAAGGTTCATTTCTAATGTGCTCACTTTATCGTGAACAGTCTTTAACACCCGTGCGATATAAGGCGCTCGAACTTCTGCTTGGCAGCAAGCTGCTACATTAAGCGAACTGCCCATTTCCGTTTGGGCCACCGCACATGGCATCTTCGTTTCGAACAAATGATGTTCCAGGGGCTATAGTGAAACAAGGACAGTTTCCAGACACGAGATATCTAAAATACGCTCTATAGGTTTGTTTCTATTGCAAATACTCACAACTGGGGCGTGTCTTATGTAGGCTAATTAATCAACAACTAACATGCCTGTACTTAACTAAAAAAGTTGGCATGTGAAAAGCATTAAAGACAAATTTAAGAATATTATTATCGCACACGGGAAGTTAACAAAGAGATGTAATGCTGCTAGACCAGAGTAAGTCCTAACTGAATTTTTTAATATCAAACCAAAGAACGATTAACAAAGACAGATGCAGAAACAACCTAAAACATGTTTGAACAGCTACTAAGTTATAACTAGACGTTTGCGTATCTCAACGCCATGTCACTGTACACTCCAGACACTACATTAGTTCGCCTTCTCCGTTTCTGCACAAGTATAACGCAGTATAATACTATTATCGTCACGTAAAATTGAACCAAATGTTTTGACAACATTGTATGTACTTGGTGAGCTTCTATCATATTGTATTACCTTGCCTTATACGAAACAATGTACTGGTTTTTCCTGCATATTTTAACTAAAATCCATAACTTGAAGCTGTATCATTATATATACATTTTTGACTGTCACTACGAGGAAAAATGTTAGGCCTACTACTCCATCATTCATTTTAAATACCTAAGCTCGCAGCTTAATCTTTCAGCTAAACATGAAGTTTTATCGTTTATCATAACGGTGTTGCTTTAAAAAAAACTAATTAAAAGGAAGAAAAGAATATACAGACATTCACACTTTTATATTTTAAGACTGTGACAGATGCGCTAGAGTTGCACAAAATTAACATACGTCATTTTCGTTATTAATACACATAATTGAGAAAATTCGTTAAACAGCTGTTATGTATTTTTTAATTTATTGGAAACAAAAATTCGCTACAAAATGTTTGTAATTTATATATTAATTAATTTATATATATCCATAACATCTAATCACCAGATAAGTACAATATATATTGAAATGTTCCTTACCACAATCATTTTCCGCGAATTATTTACGTCAAAAAGAAGAGAAAGGCATATTTTAAAAACAGATCTAGCTAGCCCTTTTATGATATAGGCCTTACGTATATAACACTAGGCAACTAACTTGGCATATACTCTCTTAACGGAGTATTACCCTCTCAAAAGTAGTCCTGAAATAATGGAGTTAATTGTAATCACGTCTTTACAAACAATCTAATAAAATATCCTCCGTTAATATAGATGCTCACACATACATGATGTAGAATACATAGTTCTGATGGTAATTTCGTTACGGAAATATTTATATATTATTTACCGTACTTATCAAAATAAGCATTCGACTCTCATAGGCGTTGCAGTTTGGTTCTCACAGTTAAAAATTAAAGAAGTACGAATAATTACTGCCTTCTTACGGTAAGCTCATTAGGCCTTTACAAATATTCTCATAAAAGATTTTTTATTCAGTTTCTTATGTGTTTTCTAAATGTAATATTTCTTGTAACATTTTTTTCTTTGGGGCAGTTGCTTACAAGGCCTACCAAAATTTCTTGCTTTAATTTAACAGATATAATAATATATCATATATAATCAACCACCGTTAAAAAAAATTACAGTACGTATAAAACCGTGGAAAACAACAAAGTTATAAATAAAACCAGTAAATAAGTCAATAACTACGAGTTTCAATGACGTTTTCTTGTGTACTGCAATGACAGCAAGTTTGAAAATCAAGGACCGCGACAGGTCAATTGGCTGCAAGTTGTTACGACTCGGGCCGCAGTGCTCACGTGGGGCAAGTCTGCAGCGTGAGCCGCCATGCGCCGACGTGAAGTCTGCAGGAATGCGGCGATGCACTACTGATAACTGTTACAAGGCTGCAAGTCGCGACGCTTATGATAAAGAAATGCAAGCCGATCTCGGTGACGCAATGGTTAGCGCGGTTCTGGAGGTCGCTAGTTTGTTGCCGTTTCTCGAGCGGCGAGTCATTTTACTGCCCGCTCCCTTCACTATTTATTTATACTTTAGACGACGGGAATGAAGCATTTCTTTGGTCAGAGGTGTTCATACAAAGGCACATGATTGGTGATGATTAAAGAGGGGTAGCGAAATTTCGTGATCGTGAAAAGATTTCAAGACAAGTTATATTTTAAAACACGGTATGTGTATGGTCGTTTACCTATCTTGGTCGGCCGAATTACTTTATGACACATGTTAACTGTCTGCACACGAATCACTAGGAGCCGTGCCGATGTTGCCGGATTCTGAGTGGCCGGGTCTAATATGAAAACGCCTTCTCAAGCAGACAGCAACCAATGGCAATAGACAAACTGTTGTTGGGTGTTTATACTATTGAGGTCTACCGAATACTCGTATCTTTTTCGCGAAAAATCACTAGATCTATGAATACAGCCACCCGTTTTTAGCGAAAATATCTCGGGACTACTTGTATTTGAAAACACTACAGCTCAGATCCACTTTCATGATGGGATGATTAGAACTGTCACGCATTGTAGGTGTCTGCCCGCGAGTCACGGACTCTGAGAGTCGGAGTTACCTAATTGTGATAGGCCCACTCTCAGGCGAGGAACTGTCCGCCAACAAAGACACGTGGCCAATAACCAAATGAAAACTGCACGTGTGCCTTTACGACACTGGAGTCTATCTTTCGCGTGAATATATTTCGAGAAAAACAGGAGGCCTTAGTGATGAATGATTAATGACTGCAAGCATGCACTATTAGAAATTTCCGTTAATTCATTATTTTACAGAAGTGTGCCGTTAACATACGGAAACTGTGTTTCAAAATATTATTCCTGTGCCAATCAGGGGAGCGTCCACACACTAGTGGGTACGGGTTAAAGTGGCAGTAACAAAATGTTTGTTAGTACTTTACCCTGAGATTTTTTTTTCGAGGTGAATACGAATTTATTTATGTAGTTGTCACCACAAAACTTTTGTGCCCGGGGCGACTTGCCTACAAAATATTGCCCCCCCCCCCCCCCCCAAACAAGTAACAATAGTGGTTAGCAAAATTTTCAAACAAATTATATATTATTTTATCCACAAATTTTGTATCCAGAACTTGCTGGGTTCTATTCTGTCCTATTTGCAGGTACCACCACAAATATCTTTAATTCCAGACATATTTGTGTAATGGTTTATTAAACACGTAGAGTAGGTGAAGAGATTTGGACCGCTCTTAACACAGAGGTCTTGAAGGCCGATGAGGGTGACAGGTGAGAATGGAGCAGCGCCGAAATGCAGAGGCGGGGGAAACGGGAGATCCCCGAGAAAAGCCGCCGTACACCGGCATCGTCCGCCACAATTCCCACATGCGAAAATCCGGGAATGATTCGGCCGGGGATGGATAAAATCTACCCGGGCTACAGACGCTGATACGTCAAATATAATTCTTAAAATAAATCGAACGCGAGTATTCTCTGTCATATATTTAATAAATTCCAGGGCTAGATCATACTGCGTACGTGTATCTATCATTCTTGGGGCAAACGACTCAATTCAATTCACACGCATCGAGTACAGCATATGTACCAAGATAAATCTTTCTTAAACTCACACACATAGACTGACGAGAATATGCTATTCACGGTAAACTGAAAATTGAAATACATAGTCTACTTGTATGTGCATTGCGTATATGTAAAATTAACATTGCCATGGCCCTCATTACTTTATTTATGCATCAGTCAAGCGAAACTGTTTTTTTCTCATTGAAAGTATATATTTTACAAATGTGCTGATTCCTAATTATATGTATCAAAACACAGAGAGCAAAATAAATAATTTCAGTGATCACAAATGTTTGCCTAACATTTTAAATTCAACGTCGTATCATGCAATTACTTTCACCTCCGACATTACCAACTTAGTCAGTGTGCATGTTAAATACGTGCGTGTATGGACAGCGACATTTTTCAAAGCTTGATCGTAAAAGTGCTCAGTTAATCGTGGACAGTCAATAGAAATGAAGCTCTTTTATTTGTAATGACTAATCAGAAGTAAGCAAAAGTGAAGCATTTCACTCTTTTTTTTTTGCAACGTAGTAAAACAGGTAATAATTAAACGAGACATTTCTATGAAGCCGGCTGAGCCGGTGCAATACGAGACAGCACGTTCTTACACACATCTCGTTATATTTCCACAGTTACTTCACTATTATTAGAGATAGGAAAATTTCGCGAGTTCAATGACCTGTAGGCTGGACTCCACAATCAGTTCTACAGTCGAGCCTCAGATAGTTGTTCATTGGCTGCTGTCCCAGTGTCACTGCACACTTGCCAGTATGGGATTCGCTTTTGTTCCCTTGTCAGTCTGCTATTGGCTCAGAGTCGTCTGGGGCTTGTGTAATAAACTCTGATCCAATAGCAAAGGTGACTTCAGTGAACACAACGTCTGAAATCTATCTTCACCTCTAATTAATCCGCGAAATTTTCCTATCCCTAACTATTATTTTACCGTACACTTTGTCCGCGGTAAACATAATGCTCCTAAATTGCTATAAAATAAGTTTGTCATCTGTTGTATACTTTGACGTAAAGGCTGTTTTGGTAGGTAGTCTACAGTAAATGTCCTTTGCTTCACAGTAAATGTAATAAAATCATACTAATAATTAGAGATCAGCAAAATTCGAGTTATTATTTGGGAACATGTTAATCTTGAAACACACGTACCTTTGCAATACGTTTGTCATTGCACCATACGTTCTGTAACATCCTGGAGACTCTACACCAATAAAGGAGCACTTCACAATTGTGTGCACCAATCACGTGTTAGTTCAGTCAGAGAGGGAGTGTCTTCACATCTACGCAGCAGCCAATTGAGAAACGACGCCGGCTCTAGTGCATACAGTACTGTGAAATTCAGTCTGATGCCAAATAATAACGCGAATTTTGCATATCCCTAGTAATAATGTATAATATAAATTTTTTTAATAGCTTTATTTGTGCCACTTTCAGCCATAAATATTTGTGAGAAATGGACACACATAAAATTTAATATAAAAATTGTTTCCTTCATTATTATTATAATTTTCTTATATGTAATCATAGTAAATATTATGACGATATTCCATGACGAAAATTTTGTTGTAACTACTGCTTTCTCTAGCATCCGAAACGGAAATGCACTTAAATTTGGTTAAAAATGTGGACTCTATCGATAGACTAATTTTTTTCATTTAAAAAGTATATTTTTATAAAATATGTTATAATGTAGCGAAATATATACATTATCCTTACATATACAGCATAAATCTCACTATTCTGACAACTGTCACGTACTACTTTTTTATGAGCTGGTGCAGTGCTCCATAGGCACTTGCTTTATTTCAACCTTAGACGCGTGGTTGTAACAGCGCAATAACGAGGGAGAGGGGAGTTCTGGCAGAGGGAGGGGAGGGTCTGTCATTACTGACCGCCTCGTCGGTTAAGTAGCAGGATACCAACATTACACGATCAAATAGCGGCGGCCGGTGTAGATGGCGCGCAACTTGTACCTCGCGTGTGCACTAAATATCACATGGCCAAACTCCCTCGCAGACATCACACACTACAGCAACACCTCCCAGTCGAGGATAACATGACCGCCGCCTGGCTGGGGCCTCACTGGCCAACAACATGTCGCAACTACAATCAACACTTGCGGTAACTCGTCAGCCGGCGGCGCGGCGTAGGGAGCGTTTCGCATCGTACATTAGCGAATCAGACACGAGGCACATCAAAGGAGCTGCCTCGTAATTATACTTATCTATTCTGTGACGGGAGCATCGCCGTAAGAACTTCGTCTCCCCCCTCCCCCCTTCCCCAACACATTTATAGATACCAACTACTGCCCAGAGTTGCCAACCATGGTGCACGAAAGCCATGTATCTACCTTAATTTTGGCCGAAAGTTGTTTTTTCAGGTAATTAAAAAAAAAATATTTGCACAAGACATAAAAAAAGGATTTCGTACGCCTTCTTACATTGACAGATATTCACTACCATTACTACTATCGGATCACTGATGGAAGATAAGAAAGAATATCCTATTTCTCATCTTCCATCAGTGCTCACAGAATAATAGAGGTAGTAAATATTTAACAATGTATAAAAATTGTTAAAAATTAATATTTAGTTCTTGTCGTGCCAAAATTTAGATAAACTCTCTGAAAAACTAGTTATAAGTAAAATCTGGTAATTATACTGGTTTCACGAACTATTGGCCTTAAGAGCAGCAAGCAGAAGCTACGCTCCTAACATGAAGAATTTACTAACTAATGTTCATAATAGTGGTAGCGAAATTTCACGACAAGATTTCAAGACAAGTTATATTTCAGAACACTGTAGGTTAGTTCATGTACCTTAGTTGGCTGAATTACTTTTTGACACGTGTTAACTTTCTGCACGCGAATCACGTAGGAGCAGTGCCGATGTTGCCGAATTGTGAGTGGCCCGGGTAAATTATGAAAACGCCTCCTCAAGTAGACACCAACCAATGGCGATAGACAAACTGCTGTTGGGTGCTTATCGTATTGAAGTCTACCGTGTACTCAAATTCTTTCGCGAAAAAACGCTAGCTCCATGTATAGCGCTTGCAGGTTTGTTTATTTTTTATTTTCAATAGGCTCAATAGACACATACGCTCGGTGTAATGTGGATACATCCTTGTTAATACCGGGTTTTACGTACAAAAATTAGAGGTGTGTAGTAATACTCGTGCCATCCTCCAGTCTGCTGTGAATCATTTCTCCGACAGATCGGACTTCATTACTTAACGCCCAAGCTCCATCAAGTGAGGATGCGACATTTTTAGATACGTAAATGTGAGAATGGTTTTCGTTGTCCTGATATAGGCTGTTCACGGTAAAGTGAGTAATTTTAACACCCTAGTTACTTCTTCCTTTCAGTCATTTTTTATCTTTTAACCACCTTTTTAAACAATTTTTTGCCATGTAAGTGAAAAACACAGTGTGTATATTCCACACTCGGAAGTTAATGTCTAAGGTTACAATAAAATATATTAATTGAATATTGTTCCAAATGAGAGGTCTTTCAAAAGCGCTCACTTTACTGTGAATAACCTATGAACAAAGCCCGGAGCAACCATTATCCAGGTATCAAAGCGAAGGCTTTCTTATCACGTTACGATATGGAACCTAATTCGTTACCAACTTCACAGCGCGTGCTCCACCCGGTCAGTACTAACGTTAAGACATATGTAGTTGGCAGCAGTGACTTTAACCGTAAAAACCTTAAATGGAATATGCGTACTTCAGTCCGTATTGACGTTATTGGGCTGTTCGCGATAGAATGGGCACATTTGAAATCAACCTCGGGAGAAAGTCACTGCCCCTGCCTGCATATATTTGAACGGGCGCACTGAGTAACATGCGCCTAGTAAAGTTGGTAACGATGGAGGGAAAGTCTTAACATCGATTAAAAAATTTTAGGTAATCATTTGTGATAACTGAAATAATTTCTTTAGCTTTCTTTTTTTACCATCGAAGTGTAAAAATTAGCAGATTTGTAAAATATTTTCTTTTCTAATAATTATACAGTGTCAGTTGACAGACGTATGAATTACGTAATGAGGCCCATGACAATGGTAATTGTATATAAGGCGGAAGAATAAATACACTACGTGTATACAAGTAGATCTTAAACAGGGCTCTCGAAAGTGTTCATTTTACGGTGAACAGCGTGTACATAACAAACGGCAGTGAATATTAACCGAGAAAACAACTGGAGTGTCTGCGAACCAGCCAATGCCTCTGATTAAGGCTCTGTATCGCGGTCAAATTTTTTCCCGTCGAATTGCTTCCAATAAGTTGTGACGTCATTGAAACATCATAAACGCCGTCATGTTTGCCTGAAACTTCGATGGCTGCAGTTTCCATCAAACTTTTGAAATTTGCACCGGTTCTGAAATCCTCTCAGAGGCATTATACTTCACTGTGCAAGAAATATATCTGGTAAATAACAACTTTTGCTACATTTGTTCCTGTCGTGGACTGCATGGAAAAACAGCAGTATCTCACTTCGAAAATAATTTTTAAATACAAATTCAGAATACATCCAACCAGTAAAAATATTTGTTAGTGTGATACACTTTCAAACACTTTCAATATTATTAGATAAAATTTGTTGGAAGGAAAAATTTGATGGGAGTATTTCGTTTTCGAATTTGAAGGCAAAAATTTGAGTGTGACATGGATTTTAGTTAAAACTGGGAGAAAAATAAATAACAAAAACACACTTGTTGAACCAGCGTTGAAATCGTAGACTAAAGGACTGGTAGGCCCATTTTGAACTTCTTCACATGCCTATAACATTGACTCACGCATCACCAATACAACTGTTTAAAGTTCAGTTTTAAAATACAGGTCCTTTTATATGAATAAAATACTCGGGCTAACTAAAAAAATATCCTAATAGTTATATTAATACTTGGTTAGAGGAAGTCCTGAAATATCTGAAAACGTCTACTTATGTAAACAGTGTTTCCAGGGTGCTGCCTACCGGATGGTAGCTTCGAAATTTTAATAGGAAATCCCACGTTAAGAAACTTTCGCCAGAGTGCGTTCATTTTAAAGATAGGCATTTCAAACAAAATGTACCTATTCTTCGTGAATTTTTACGAGAAGGTCCCTACGAGCGTATATTTTCATTATAAAGAAACAGTATGTACTTTTTTGTAAAACATAAATTTGAAAAATTCCTCGCAAGTAGGCTATAAATGTACGGAACTTCTCCTTAAAAAATTCGGCGAAGAATGTGTTTTTGTTTGAACGCGTAGTGCCCTTGACCCATTCAGACCCAGTGTACACAATCGTGTACATTACTCACCTGTAGGTAATTTTTGGTCTGCACTGCACACTACAAAGCTCAGTGGCCAATGATCTTACTTGTGGATGAATGATTCGCAAACCATCTTACTGGTCTAGGTCATAATTGATTCATATAATTGTAGTCTAACATATAGCCTATAACTGATAGGCTGTGACACCGAAACAAGTGTTATGTCTACTTACGTACAGCACGTATGATAAAAAAATTTTTTTCGCAACACCTGAAATTGTAAATTAAAGTGGGTCTGAAGGGATTAGCTTGAAACCACACCGAAGAGGTTGAAAGTTAGAGCTAGTGAGGTTTCGCGACAAAATATTAGTACACGGTAGACTTCAAAAGTATAAGCACCAAACGGCAGGTAGACTTCAACAGTATAAGCACCAAACAGCAGTTTGTCTATTGCCATTGGTTGCTGTCTGCTTGAGAAGGCGTTTTCATATTAGACCCGGCCACTCAGAATCCGGCAACATCGGCACGGCTCCTAGTGATTCGTGTGCAGACAGTTAACATGTGTCACAAAGTAATTCGGGCAAACAAGATAGGTAAACGACCATACAGTATTTTGAAATATAACTTGTCTTGAAATCTTTTCAGGAAATTTCAGTATTTCTAAATATGTTACATGCAAAAAAATTATCAGAGAGAGTGCGCTCGACCAAGGTGCGTTGTCTCTCTCTGGTGTTATTTTCTATACTTGGTTAACGTTAACTCCATACAGGTTGGGAAGAACAATGTTAAAAGTTTCGTAAGCAAAATGTTTCGCCACTAGATGAGCGCTAATGTCGCATGTGTACCGGAACTTCTCTATTTTGTCCACATTAAGAAATAAAATAATTGCAATAATCAAGTACAAAATTTAAAATAACCACGTGACTAAGTAAACACTTTCTCTAAAATTACTCACGTGGTTTCCTATGCCAAACTCTCCCACTAGAAAACTCGTTTTGCTCCTGACTGAGTAGAATATACCTTAACTTAGTTAAGCTTTGTCTGCACGAGCGCGGACGAATACATTCAGCACGGCTTCAGAAAAGCAGTAAGTGACGGCGAATGTAGTAGAGAACCACACATAACTTAGGAAATCACAACTTAGTACAGTCATAAATTTTGAATTCTTGAAAAAAATCCACAAGTTAAAACTATAATAACTTATAGAACTGTCATAACTTAGACATTCATAACTTAGAAAATCGCAACTTTGAACAGTTACAACTTAGAAAATCATAGCTTATAACTATCAGAATTTGGAAACACACAACTTAGAACGACCATAACTTAGAAACACACAACTTAGATCCACATAACTTATAAATGTCGTTACTTAGCACAATCACAACTTAGAACCATCATGACTTAGAAACATACAAATTAGAAACACGTAACTTATAAACATTGTAACTTAGAAAATCATAACTTAGAACGGTCACGACTTAGAGCTATCATAACTTTGAACAATCACAACTTAGAAATACACTAATTAGAACCATGATAACATAGAAATATACAACTAGAAACACACAACTTGGAACGACATAATTTAGAAACGTCGTAAGTTAGAAAATGTAGTGTACGCAGAAGTGGCAGCGGCGACCTCGGTGCGGCTCACAGCCGCGGTGTGGGCAGGCGAGGTCGCTCTGACCGTCAGGCGAGCTCCAGCACGAACGGCATGTGCCGCCGACCTTCGCTTGTAACTCACGAGTGAGTGAGGGGATGCATCGTGATCCTCACAGCAGATGAGGACGAGGCAAGGCGAGAATGGAGCAGCGCCAGAACACAAGGCCGGTAGGAAACGGGAGATCCGCGAGAAAACCCGCCAAGCGGCATTGTACGGCACGATTCGCATACGCGAAAATACCGGAGTGACCCCGCCAGGAATTGAATCCTGTTCTATTGGTGGGAGGCAAGTAGTCTAACCACTACACAACCGCGGCCCCCTGTAAATGACGTCACTCTTCTGCCGCCGCGTACAGTACATGAAGATGAGTTAACACGGACGAAGCGACTAGGTGGTTCCTTTCTCGCTTGCTGCGAAAGGTTCCCTATTGGCTGGGGCTGCCCGCTGGCGAGTATGTTTACCAGGCGCTGATTGGTGAACGACGTTCCGACCACTACGTGGCTAGAGACGCCATGTTGCTGGACAGGCGTGTGAGGCTGGAGTTCGCCTCTGTATTGTCATGTGCTCTGCAGCCACCTTTTTCCCTTCAGCTTACATCACTCTCACTTCCTTACACTGTCAGTTGTCAGCAAACTCACTTCTTGCCGGTAATGTCAAGGCAGAAGCAGGGTGGCTAACTCTCAACCTGGCTGTTAGTACAACACGCACGACTCATTACAAGGTAGTATAGGCTGTCCACGATAAACTTAGCACTCTTTAAATATCTGCCGAAGATCTACGTGTAGGCACGTTGTGTGTTCTTCCGCCTTATGCCAAACTAACATTTGCATGGGCCTCATCAATTTATTCATACGTCGGTCGGGCGAAACTCTGAAATAATTATAAAAGTAAACACTTTTACAAATTTGCTTATCATTACATTTTTAACCATTACAGAATTAGGAAACAAAATTAATACGAAATTTCAGTATTTATATATATAATTAAATTTTAAGTCCTACTTTCTCCCCGTCGTTACCAACCTCATTGAGCGCATGCCACTCATTTTTCAGATGTTGATTTCAAAAGTGCTCAATTTATCGTGCAAAGTCTTTACACACCATGCCAAAATAATACGAAAAGTAAGATTTATGATGCGTATGAAAGATCAATGCTCATTATGTTGTTCTACGCTCTGTACCGCTGACCAGGGCGACACGAACAGGTATAACTAAAAGCCTAAGAGCAATTTCAAAAACCAGCAGAGTAAGAGTAGATTATTTGTTATTTGAACATTTTAAAACATGAGTTGAGTTGATTTGGTAGAAAAATATATTTGATATATCAACTACAAATCTGGGTACCATGAAATATATTTGTGAAAAATCACCCTTGAAATTCCGGATACTAATCTTATAAAAACCTGCCCATTTTCCATTTACATTATCCTTAAAAATTATTACGACCTACATTTAGCTACTACCAAGAATGTATAAAATACGCACGGCTATTGACTTACAAACCAACTCTAATACTTTGAGACAACGTTAGCTTTCCTTGTACCACGCAAATTTAAATTATAATAACCACAACGAAATAACATGAACAAGGCAATTGGAAATAAACTAATACAACAGGATACGAAAAATCGAAAAATGTTCGAACCTGCACGACTTGGAATACTTACCCAAAAAAAAGACTTAGGCCTACGAAGTGTAAGTTGGTAAGTGCGCCGATTTTTATATTTGTACTAGGGTTGCCAACCTCCCCGTAATGTACGGGATTTCCCGTATCCTGAGGTTGAAAGAATGATCCCGTATGGACATAGAGCGGGTCGTCATATCCAGTGCTCACACTCATTCGAAAATAAACTGAAAATTGATTAACACAGTGTCAGTAATTTACCACTCCCGCGATTACATGCAAGTTTACTCTGATGTTATAAGTCAATGTTAGAATATTTTGAGAGAATACAATATAATGAAAAAATTACTATTTGAAGCCACAAACGTGACAAATTAGGCCTATAAACTTTTCTAAACACAATTAATGATTTGCTGTTGTATACGTTCAATTAAATTATTGTTAATGCATACAATCACACTGATTTTTCCAAATTACAGATAGTATTCAAATTGTTGTTTAATAACAATTTCATTTCATTGGGATTAGTTGTATGCTAAGCTGTCGGAATTTTTCCATATGGCAAATATAAAAATGAAATGTTACATTTCATAATTGCTTTTTGATGTGTTCTTAAGTTTTTCGTGTAATATTCCGACCTGGCAAGCGTGTCTACATTTAATTAAAATTGGTTATGTCAATTTTAAAATTTGAAGAAACTTAGGTCGAGTCCACCTAGTTACATGTAAGATACTGTTTAGCAATATAACAGAGCTTCAATGGATGTGTGTGGTTTTATTTACACGCCCGTCGAGTACAGTTTAAAAGTCGATACCGCATTACGCACTTCATTAGTTTTCAGAAAACAGCGCAGCGAGATTGCTTGATATTACGTGGAAAATTTCTCCTGTACTTTTAACATGTTGACACACTTCCTTGACGTTTTCTTGATCCTTTCCATGTGTCCGGGCCAACATAAACAGTAAGCATTCCAAGCTGCCACAAAGGTGATGAAAATTGGTTTCTGCACTAAACGTGTGAAAGCAATCTCACGAAATACGTTGTCGTCGGTTAGGTACTGTTTTCTAGAATTCCGGTGAAATTACTTTGACGTAGCTGTAGCCATTCCAATTTTATACGCTAAGAGTGATTTTCCCGGAGGGAAAATTAGGCCAAACTTCCGTGTTGTTAAAACCTGTAAAGACAAAATGCATCTGGACGGAATTGAATGAAACATGTGACAAATATCACCGTGGAAATGTGATGTAAAAATTTCGTTCAATTTGGTTTAGCCAACCGAGGTTTTGTGACAGCTATTTTCGGCATTCTCGACATAGTGGATGTGTGTATACAGTACAATTTGGGAGCTGTTTGTGCTCTGAGTTGCACTCTGTCATAAGTAGAAATTTTGATACGACGGCAGATATTGTCTCCATTGCAACGTATGCAACAGAGGAATACGGTATAGTACTTCGTAACATTCTGATGAATTAACGTATCATTTAAAAGCATTTAAGCACGCCGTTTTCCTTGGTTCCGCCAGAAAATATTACTTTTTAAGTAAGTCTCATATAATTTATCGACAACTTAACACATGTTGTTTTCCGTAAGATGGAAATACTCCGTATTATCTCGGCTTTCATTCCTATGATACTAACGACAGGTGAAAATTCTAATCTTGCACGTATTTAACAAGGAATGTTTTTATGTTCTAAAAAACTTTGCAGAGTTATAATAACGGGCAAAGGAAGAGAGATAGAAAAGGGGGGAGGGGGTTACGAGAAAAATGCTCTACTCTTCCACGACTCTCAAGATTGCATAAACCAAATTAATGACTTCTGAAATTTACGCCATTAATTTCTAAATAGCAAAAATCACAAACGTCATTGTTCACAAAGAGATATTATTTACTGAAATTAACGTGTGCGTATTTACAGTAAGCACTACAGTAAATGGGATAATTACTTGTTGGTTTTTATGTAAATAAATACAGAGGACTTCCGAACAGTTGATTAAACATACTCCACGTCTCACGTGGCAGTGTTTACATCGAGACACACGGCGAATACGCACCAGGCTGAAATTGGAAAATAAGCAGGGCTTTCAAAAGCGCTCACATTACCGTGTACAGCCGTTACGGGTAGTGATTTTTGTTTTCAAGGGTTGATTTACGAAGTGCTCGTTTTACGTTAATGGCATTTAGACATAAGCGTATTTTACAGAAAGTGGGGAAAAAAAAATTCTTTAGACTTTGCGAGTGTTAGTGAATCTCGGTCGGTGGTGATGTCCAATCTGCACTTAGTTTACGTACACTCTAACTGCAAGATGAACTGTGTGGTTTAACATGTGTTCACGAAGAGGGGCTGGGAAGGAGGGGAAGATATTTGATAGCTGGTTATGCAAAGACTCCTGTCGTGGCATACGCGGCTGGCAGTCATTTACAATTCTCTACGAGGGCCTACAGCGGGATGGAAACATTTTAAAGTATAAAGGCAGACAAATTCTTCCACCCCACCCCCCTTCCCCGCCGCTGCCCTGACAGGTTTACACCCAGGTATGGGGATTGTTTCAACAGAGTAAACTAATAAATTATTTATCAACAATGTGGCTCGTGCACACACCTCATGTGTATACAGTCAAACAAACATAACTTCTGACAATGTGAGTCTAGTTATAATGTACTGAATGGAGGAGTGCTAACTAACGCCCCCTCCTTTTTATTTCTCCAAGCCCTTGCCTTTTCTCCGCGCAACACGTTGTGGACGAACACGTACACGCACACGTTAACACATCGTCAACTGAATTCGATCGACACAGCTTTGAACAAATCTGAATCATGGAAATGTTATTTTGTGGGCGATTCGACTGAATCAGCCAGTGTTTTGCAACTTTTCAGTATCGCTCAAGGCCAGGTAGTAAAAGATGAAACTTAACACGGTGAATATTTTCATCCTTCATATTTTTCAGAGTTTTCCTCAGGAATTTCACAGTGTTATTTGCAATATTCTAAAATTATTATGTTATTGTTAACGCATAAAATTTAACTTTGCGTAACAAACATCATACAAATATGACGTTAACGAATAAGATACGAATTTTGAACATTTAAATTATTACTGTAGATACCTATGAAGAACACACCCTCAAAAACGTATCTTAGAAAACTTATTTCAAATATTAAATCACTTAACATTTTATTTTGTATCGAGTATTTACTTCTACTTAAAACAAGTTCTATACACAAATAACAATTTAATTATTTTATATAGTTAACCTGAAATTTTAATTCACAATACAATTGATTTGAAAAGAATAAGGGAACTTTGAAGATAATTATAAGAAAATTAATTTAATCACAATATGTGGAAATTTATTTAGAAGGTGCATTAGTTCTTCATTTGCAGCAGAAAGTATTTCGCTTTCGAAACCAAATGTCACTACATCTCCATTGCACAGCCCACATATGTAAAAGAAAGAACACTTTTGAAATCAACATTTGATAAATGTCACTGCTCCTACTTGCATGTATTTCAACAGGCACGCTGACCATGTCATGACGTTGAATTAATGTACGTAATAATAAGTAAATTCGTTAAATATTTACTTTTCAAATAATTTTACAAGTTCACTTGACCGACGCATGACTAAAGTGATATGGCTTATGGCAATGTTAATTTAACATATTGAGAAAGACTACAAAATGCATATGCAAGTATAGATCTTCAGCAGCAGGGGTTTCAAAATTGCTCAGTTTACCATGAACAACATTTAGTAGTAGAAAATGGCAACTTACAGTTTATTTATAGCATTTTGCTAAGTAAAAGGCAAGGTCTCTCACGACTGTAACACGGCTCTTACTAACTAAGTATGAGAACCGCCTCGGTATTTGAGAACACAAGATTCTGTATCTATGGTAACACTTCAAAGCGAAAAACGGAATGCACTGTGTTTCAGGTAGATTCTATTGAAGTTCAGAAATGTTTACTTAAACACGAGTAATGTTAAATTCACTTCGCGACGTCTGTAAAGGGGAAAAACACCGCAGACGTTGTTAAGCTGGAGGAAGAACGAGGTTACACATGGGTGTTGAACATCGCCCTTGTGGGCAACACCTAATATGAGTAACATTTCAAATTCTTCTAGCGAAGGAGCCGGACAAAAAAAGCTGCTAACACGTGCTGAAGGCTATTTCCTGTTCAAAAAACATGAACGCGCGTCTGCACGAACCAGAAGAGAGAATTAAAAATGTTTTACATTTCGTCGAGGTTTATTTCCATTATTATTTCTTCCCACGGGTTCGTGTTCTATTTTTTCCCGTAGTGTATATACAGTCACGTAATGTCACAGGGTTATTACATGGTTTGTGATTATTACATATGTAGTGTTTATATCCTTCCGTTAAATTTTAAATTCCGGCATGTTTCGATCAAAATAACGTGCAGGAGTTGAACGTGATTCTCTGCAAGGTCTTCAATATCCTACGCTTCAGGGTTATTCAGTTACCATCGGACCACTTACAAGTACTTACAATGCTATACGGGGTATACTTGCTTATCACTAACTCGTGACTCTCTTGTGGGCACGAAAGTCTATTTAATTTCCTGAAAATGTAATAAATGAAATAATATATAGTTTCACTACTGGTTATATATAGTTAATATATGGTTTCACTACTGGTACGCTCATAGGTAGGCCTACAGTTGACTATAGATTAAGTTATTATATTTAAAAGTACATATTAAAAAAATAATTGCTGAAAATATATTTTGTTCGCGGACTAGTCTGTCAAGTTTGGCGAGCCACGTGTAACCCTCGGACCGCAAACTGAATAGTCAGGTGTGCTGTAGTTAAGTATATATGCACAAAGCCAGAAGATTCCATGAAGGAAACGAATCAAATAAAATACGACAGAAAGATAAATACGGAAAACTATCATACTACATATGTATACGAAAAAACTATTTACGGCCAGCAGACAACACACAGAAGACGACACAGGCTAGTTATCTACTTACGCAACGAAGAAACCCGCACAAAAACAGTAGTTTTTCCAAAACCGGACAGAATGCGACGTTTCGGGGACTGCTATCTGTTCCCGTCTTCACGCAGCGACACACAGCGACGCTTGAGTTCTCGGATTCTGTCTGCCGCTGTAGATAGTAGACCCCGAACACCACTATAATGCACCGTCTCAGGTCTTGCAAATTGAAAGTGTTTTGGTCGTACTGCACTAAACCACCGACACAGCACCTGATTCGTCATCACAACCAATGAACTGTACGATTTGTGTTCGTCTAGAGAAATATGAAGCAGTCATAACGTGGAGTGGTAGCGCTGTTTACGAACCAGGCACTGAGCATTGCAGTGGACAATACCTGCCTGTGCATGAAGTAATTATGTACACTGAGTGTATACTCGAAGAAATTATTTGTAAATTTACCGTATCAGTGTATACGTACAGTGACAAAGCGCGAATGGTAAATAATTTTCCAATACATGCATGGTAACGTTCCTACAGTTTCTCAGGAAACAGTCAAATGCGTAGAGAAGTTCCCATTGTAGCAATGCTAAACATCACCATATTTTCAGCCCGACATGTAGTAATATTTCCATACACTGTATAGGTTAAAAACTTCTATTCCAGTTTAGTACGTTAACGAGAAATTTTTTTACAGTGAAGATGGGCTAATTCAATACTTCCGTATCCTCACAGCACACTTTTTTACGAGTAATCAGGCAAGGAAGTTCATTTTCACAGTCCATTTACCAGCAGTATTAAGAGTTTATGGAGACAGGCTGGCGTGAAGGGCATGGTAACAGTAATGGCTATAATGTCTCACTTGACAACAGTTTACGAGAGTAAAAAGCAGCAAGAGACGTTGTGGAGCAGCAATGTAAGAGTTTCTGACTGCGGTCTCTGTAGAAGCGATTAGCGCCGCTACGAAACGCTTGCCAATGTTTTGTCGCACACGCAGCGCGCAGTCTGTGTGGCAGGTCAAGTTAGCGATGCTTCAGTCGCGAGGCAACAGATCAAAGTTCATTAGCCACGTCGAATAGCAACTACTGCCGTGAGAAGATTCGAGAATTCAGACGTAAACACAGAAGCTGCGGTGTTAAGGCCGGCCCACATTTTATGTTCAAACTATATAAGCGTGCAGACTACGTCCGCGAGTCACAGGGTTTTGGAAACCATCAACGGCCTTGCCACTGACATTCCAGAAGCCGAGAAATGCACGATTTTCTTTTCCATTTTATAACCTTAAGGCTCTCGCCTACCCATAGTCCGTCTCACTCTTAGATTACAGTAAAGTGTCCATGGCGTGCGCTGTTTCCAGATGGCTAGCTATTATAAACAGGCAAAAAGTTACGCTGTGTTGAGAGAAAAGTTCATAAGTACAAAATTACGTAACAAAAATTGTCAAAATGTATAGTATTGTATAAATATATAATTGTTTGATTAGCTACCCACTACAACCTAAGATTGAGACGCATTATAGCACTTTTTTCCGTGTTTTAGGCCAAGAAGCGCGGGAGCGATAAAAGCGACGCTGCCACGAGCATCCAGTGCCCCATCGCCTCTAAGCGCAAGGCTCTGAACTGGCGTGCAGTGTTCTCGTCGCACTGCGTGTACCTATAGGACTTTCAGCGGTGACGCTATTATTTTATTGGTGGAAAGTCTGTAGGGAGATTCATTGCAGGGCCCCTGAGTAGTTTTGTATGTATTTGACGCGTATCTTTTGAAATACAGTGCTTTGGAGAAGCCTTTCTAGCAATTATGGAATACTTTGAAATTGTGTTTCTAATGTGTGTGACGTCTTGAAAGCACTCAACAACCCTCGTCTGAAGGGTGTGTTCTTTCTGCACATCACCACATTGGACGCACGTTTAATAGTTTCGTTGAAAGAGGAGTATTTCAAACACGCTGCAAAGCATTTCAAGCACCAAATAGCCAGGCGGTAACCTTAATTAGAGGATTCACTGATTGAACGACTGTCGTTTGTTTACCGTAATCTACAATAACACTTTCCCGTAAGTCACGAACAGAAGTGCTTGCATTCCATGGAAGCTAACGTAAATGCAGTGGTCATGGTTAATGCAGGATTCGGACGAGACATGTTTGGTGATGTTCGGTTATCTAAAAACTGCAAGCACAAAAAATAAAACAAAAATGGGGTTTGGCTGTGTTGGGGACACGGCCGTTTGTTTTACGTGAATACGTCTTCGTTGACGCACTCGGGCGTCTTGATATTTATTTTACGTCCCCAGCACCGCTTCTATCGATCATATGGGGTTTAATGCGTATCACTGGATTGCTTCTGAGATGCTCTTCCCAGCCGTATACGATTTTTGTATTTCAACTTGGCTTTTTGACGAGTATAGGCTGACATTGTGTTAAGTTAATTTTTTACATTAAACTCATGCAATTTCACCATAACCACGCCGCACAAATGTTTTTATAGACGCAATCGATTGATCTTGACGAGAGCTGTCGATTGAAACTTAAATGAGCGTCGTAGTTTCTCCTAGTCAAGGTTATACTACGCGGAAGTTGCAGCGAAACGAACTCAACGTAAAATATTCTTTGATCCTTTGGCAATCGAGTGGTGTAATTGAATTTTGAAGGTAGGCGATAGATTCGGAGCTGCAATGCCAAACTGTATCCCCCGATTTTGTTATCATCGGATTTTCTGGATTGCCTCCCACTATGGTCGCAAATTTAAAAACGTATTCATTTCGAAATAAAGAACTCGCCATTTTCAAACAAGAAAATGCGAATAAAAATTGCAGCGATCATTAAACTGAATCAACTCGACTGTAATGGAGTAAATAGCCTACACAGCGCACGCTGTTACATTCGCGAAACAACTTGAATCTGACCGTCAATACATAGAGTCGTGGGCTTTAACATGGTCACTGTGCTCTAGTATCGCAAGAAGTTTCCACACTTGACACTACTCTTTACGTTCTGTAGCGCACAGCCTCTCATCACATTTCAACTTCTTTTACGACCGTCTCATATCCTCTTGACAATACTAGAACTATGTAAGACTGTGACACGAGAGAACATTGTACATCATGCAAAAAATTCTGCGGCAGTTTTATGTCCTTAAAGAATGTTTATTAGCTGGTTTATAATAAATCACGGTTAGAAATAAATCCTTGCAAGTTTAATATACGCTTATTACGATCTTTTTTTTGGGGGAAGTAATTTTACGACTACATGAAAGCGTAACTCGTAATCCTGCTTATTAAAATTGGCAGTTGTTTCCTAAGTTCGTTAATATTTCTGTATGCTCGTAATAAATTGCAGTACACTTTATCTTACCTTCGTAGCGCTAGATTACATACATGATATAACTGTACGCGTGTAAGTTATCTACGGCGTAAGCATACCGCTAATGACTTACTTCTCTTCCTTGCGCGCGCATACCCAGAGTGATCCAATGATCGTAACTCTGAATGCAGCGCTTTTGCGGCAAAAGCCTGTATGTATATTAGAGGACAAAAATATTTGCAGCTTAAACATTATGGCGCACTTCATAGATTCCAATCGCGTGCAGAAGAACCAGTTCGTCTATAGTCGTTGGCGAGTGTATTCACGTACAACGGTTATGTTCTCCAGGCTCCGTAGGCCTACATAAGCTTATACATTGTTTCACTAAATGATACAGAATGGCAATAAAGGCCGCACAAGCACTTATTAGCTCTCTCTACAACCGACGATGACGCTACGCAGGTAAGTATGACACTACCTAATAAACAGTAGCGATGACAGTTCCCGCTATAGACTAATTACCTATGCTAAGGTTAATTCTATTCAGATTAGGTACAAAATGAGATTTCTTATGGGAAAGTTTGGCGTTGGGAAAATTAACGCCGCTAGGTGCGCTGTGTTCCGAAAGGTAACTTTTAATTAAAATTTTAATTTGCGCGAATTATAAAAGAAAGGTTTAACCTAGTTACGACGCTATTATAATTGATTTATGATTATTGCAATTATCCTGTTTTTTAACGTAGGAAATATAGAAAATCCAATTCCTTGCCGACCCTAAAGCTTACGTGGGGGCAAAAATTTTTCCTTTGCCGACGTTTTAACATTGATTCTCCTTACCTGTAGCTGAAGTAACCTGGCTCCGCATAATTATTTTCGCTAGTTATAAGCAGCCCTACGCTGTTCTTACTTAGCCGAGCACTTTTGAAAACCCTGCTAAAGATCTACTTTCTCCTAATTTTATGTTCTTCCGCTTTATTCATGCGTCATAAAATGAAAACCGAGTAATTTTTTAGAACGTAAATGTTTTAACGGTGTGCAAATTCGTGCTCTTGAGTGTATAAAAAAACCTTAATGTAGTAGTTATTAATTTACAGATCACATTCACAGTACGTCAAGTCTTAACACTATTTTTATTGATTATCTGGCAACTTTACTGGGAGCCTGCGAGCCAGTGTCTACTGCAGTATATATGTAGTTTGTGCAACGATTTTTGGTTTCAAAAGTGCTCACGTTATCGTGCAGCCTTTAGCCAACTGTTCGACATTGAACAGCTAACTCAGTATATTCCGTTCACGGTTACAACCAGCTTTTGTGAAGCCCAACTAAAGTTCTACTTTTCGGGATATTTCTCCGCCTTATGCAAACAAAGATTAACCAATTCCAGGAAATTGCACCAAAGGGGCGACGCACCGCATTCGTGCGAACTCAGTGTAACAATATTTTGCATGAGGACTATTTCTTACTAAGGATTACCAACACACCTATTTCCTCGCTGTTTTTATTAATATTAATTATAACTGAAATAGTAGTTATAGTTAGAATATACGTAAACGTCCAAGTTCACCAAAAATAAGGCATTGCTATGTTAAAAGAAGTATAATACGCTTGTGATACAAAATATATTTAGCAAACAACAAAGCACGTCATATATGGGGTGAGTTTTTAAAAAATTTACTGTCAAAGTTGGAGGATGGCCGCGAAGAGAGTATAATAAAGAGGAAGGAAGAAGTTAAAAGTGGGCGGATAGGCAGACGCGCACCCGGGAGTTCCCAACTACGCAGATGGCCAAGGCAGGGTTGAATGAGGAATGCGGGCAGGTATCAGCACAAGACTGCCCTGCCTGGCTTGCCGGCACTTCCCCCTGCCTACTTCAGGGGTCAACCAATGAGCGTCCTCGTGAGCAGGAACAGCCCACTCACCACTTCCGCCCTGCCGACAGTCAGCTGTCGTCACGACACAACCCGCTCCTTGCGCTCAACGTGATGTCATCGTCTTGTGCGCTTGTATCCCAACACACACTCATCGCAAGTACAACTGACGACGTCACGTAGTCAAGCGACATACGTCGTTATTACATTTCGTTTTCCAGCACATCCACCCGTATATGCGAATACGATATTTCAGCTATAGTCTATTCGCGGTATCGTAAACCTTTTGAAAACAAACTTTTGAAAAATCACCCCACGTATGTCGGGCTCGGTTGATTCCCAAACATCTCTCGTATCACAAGCGTTTTATACTTCTATTAACATAAAAATACATTGTTTTTTGTTAAATTGAACGTTTACTAATAATTAGTCTATTAATTACAATATTTAATTTATATATATTATGAATAAAACCAGACAGAAAATAGGTGCGTTGTTAATACCTAGTAAGAAATGGTTCTTAAGCAAGGTATTATTAAACTGAGTACGGACGAATGCGGTACGTGGTTCCTATGGTGTAATTTTCTGGATTTGGTCAAGCTTTGTTTGCAATAGGCGGAGCAATATCCCGGAAGTAGAATTTTAGCAGGGCTTCAGAAAAGTTGGAAGTAACCGTGAATGGGGCGTAACTTGAATATATCCCAGTTGTGTTAAAACTATGTCAGAGGAAGTTTAAATAAAACGTTTTAAAACATTTTGTTACATGAAAACGAATTTGTAACCTAAAACGTTATGCACGTTTGTTTGGATAGAGTTGCCGGCAGAAAAGTAGTTCAATGCTGGAACATGGTGGGGCGCTACTGCGCAGCTGGCACGAGCGCTCTACGTACTATTCACTTGACATCCGCTCCAGTACGTCGCCATGCAGCCGCAGTTCTCGTTGCTCAACTGGTTACCATTTCCCCTCACACATGTTGATTCTCTTTCCTTTTTATATTTCAAAGGTTTCTACGTTTCTGCACTTAATTCTGTTGAGGACCTCTCTTTGACCACATCTACGAAACTTAACGCAGAACAAAATTATTCCGGCAGGGCGAGGTTAGGAGCCCTAAAACCAGCCCCCCCCCCCTTTTTACCCCTTCTCTACCAAATAGCTTCCGAATACTAATACTTCGGAGTCATAGTTCTTTAATTGTAATACGTCACTTTTTAAGTCACATTTTCTTTGCAGCGATGTTGCCAATTACTTTGTGACAATAATATTATTTAGTGTTGTTTTCAAAATTGTGTGGTCATTTATTAAAAGGAACGTGTTTTGTATGAAGTAACTATATCTTAGTCCCTGCAAATTATATAGTTACTACTGCAAAAAAAAAGTGGATAACTTATGTACTTAAGAAGTTTGTTGGTTTTCCCTCCGTGAATGCTGGCTTGAATATTAATAATTAACACGGAAATAAAAAAGCATGTGAGAACTCTAGCTCCCAAAGAGAAGTTTATGATCGCTCCAATAAAAATAATAATTAACAACTTAGTTTCTGATATCCATTGAACTACGCGCCGTTGTAGTTGAAGTTTTCAGTCTTGCCTATATTTGGAGAAAAGAGAGGCTTAATAATGATGATGATAATAATAATAATAACCACAACAACAACTTGAAACATAACGTCAAATCTCAAGCACGCTTGTTCTTGTGAAGGACAGGAGCAGCTATCGGAAACATATCTCACATATTTTTATGTCATTTAGTAATGATGCGTTTTCCAACAAAGGATTTAAACAAATTCCTCTTTCCTTTCAAGCCTATGAGTCTTCCTAAGCAAGTTACAGACTTCAGTGAATCTGACGTATTTTATATTTCAACTGACACCCTCAAGACATGTTCCTTACCACATATGAGCTGAATGCAAGTGTCGAAACATTTTAAAATATTTAAAATATGTAAAAGAAAAAACGCTGCTTCTCAAAAGGCTAATTTTAATACACCCAACAGCTATCTCAACAAAAAGAAGACTAATGTGCAAATCACTACAATATACTTCTGTTAGTATACATGCATATATAATGTAAAAAGATCCAAAATTAGCTTGTATTATTTTTTGTAAGCTTGCTGTTCTTTCATATGTCTGCCATTTTTAAGACATGGTAAAGATAATTATGAATCTTCGTCAGAGAACTGATTCGTCTCTACTGTAGTAATTTGTTTCTTCTGGAGCTAGTTTAATATTTCTGGTAATGATCTGTTATCGTAAAACAATTCTATTGACTCTTATTATATTTAGTAATGCGAGATAGAAATCTTACGTACGTACTATTTACTAATGTTCACTTTCTCGAAAAGGCCTTGCTTCAATCGATATTTTTCTTCTAAGTTCAAGGATACGCAAATAAATAAAGTTAAATGGTTTATTTTATTATGCTTTTCAACACCCTCGCTTTTCTGTCAGAAGCTTGACTGCGGCGGAGGGGGGAGGGGGATGTTCACTCTTCGAACTATTTTCTTTATTTGGGAAGTTGGGAAAGGCATACACAAGAGTGTTGCGTATGGTTATACGTAGTAACTGTCATACCGTCTCCTCGCTAGTTGAAATGTTGGTCTCAAAACATTCTCCTGAAATCTTATATAAGGAGTTTTATTCCCTAACTATTCTGTTTTAATCGTTTCAACTACACTGGTGAACATTATGACAGCGTGTGTTGCTCTCCAATGAAGTGAATGTGCCATTCGTCAGATGACTATAAATGTGTCATTTCTGCATGCCGCGCTCTTGTACGATAAGGAATGTCACCAGTAACATATATCAAGAGCCAGCCACTCGTCGCAGAAGTAAGTTCCTGCGAGCTCGGTCGACGCAAGAACGTGACAGGGTGCTCTCGGAAGTCTAGCAGCTCGGCCCGAGACTGCGAGATCACAAGGTAGCCATCCGTGTTCCGCGGCCGACTACTGCCTGGGTTCTTCATTAGTCCCGGGCCTGCAGGCGAGACGCTCAACCCCGGTAATGGTATAATAGAGGGAAAAAATGTCGAGCGGCCGCGCGCGCCGCCTCCTGGAAACGGCGAGAGACTTGAATGCCCGCACAAGCAGGAAGAACTGGGGGAGGAGGAGAAGAGAGCGTATTCAGGAGAGCGTGTTCAGTTCCCGAGCGGCCAGCATCCCTTCCAGGGGCTCCCCTGGACCAGTAATAACCCACCGCGACACTCCTCTCCAACCCTTGTGTAATTGGGCCTCCAGAGGGAGCCACTTGCATAATGCGGCGTGGGATCGGCTTACCTTCCCCGCCATTCAGCAGGGGATGGCATTGTGCAGGGCCCCCGTGGGGCTGCGATGACGGTAATTGGGGCACATTTCCGGTCGTCTCCTAGCCGCCCCCTGCCAAGCCTGGCGACCTGTCACGGGGTTGGGGGGTCGGCCGACTGGTCCAGTGCTTTCACGACCCGCTGCGGAACTCCTGAGCCCGGCCCAGCCGCTGCCTGAGGAGGCTAATAACCCGCGAGCATGTCTGCTCCTGTGGCTTGCGTGTTGTCTGCAGTTCGCGGCGACCTACCCATGACCACCTGTTCTGTTGCTTCACTGATGGTTGACGGAGAACATGTAAGTGAGAAATGTAAATTATAAAGATTTGAGCGACTCTTAACATCGTGGTCTTGAAAGCCGATGAGGGTGAAGCGATGTGAGTATGGAGCAGCAACGGAATGAAAGGGCGGGGGAAACGGGAGATCTAAGAGAAAACACACCGACCAGCGACCCCGCTTGGAATCGAACCCGGTTCGCCTTGGTGGAAGCAAATATTCTAACCACTACACCATCACGTAACCAACCTTAGATCTGAAATAAACATTCAGTGATGATATGAAATGATTAAAATAACGGGCTTTCTTTACTGTAGAGGAAGGATGATGCTGAGTTTTGATATTCTGGACGGCTCTACTCTGGGTCAGTGTTTTCTTAGGTAAGCCAATCAGGCCTAAAAACATGTGCGGGGCCCTAAGGAATAGCTCAAGACAGAAACAAAGTAGAGCTTGCAGTAGTCCCAGTTTATTCCATGATGGAGGGCAGGTCAGACCTGCCTTCCGCCGGGAAATATTCGCAGTTCTTGTGACAGCATTGCTGAGGACCGCTAATGACGCTAGCACATTGAATATAGTGCCGACTGTTTGAGCCCGCGAGCCACTAAACCACGGCTAAGACATGCTGGTGGATTTATGGGAAGGCTCATCTTTCGTCACGCCATGGTACCTGCAACCAAGACGGCATCAGTAGTTAGAATATGTCTGTTCACCACCACCTGCCATCCTGGATGACGTCACACCGAAACCTCCTGCTCTGTCATTCCTAGCCAATGGCGACCATCTTCGATTTCCCTTTTTTCCCCTTGTAACTTCCCTTTTCCTCTGCTCTATCATTCCTTCCAATCTATTCATGCTCTTGTATTCCATTTCTTTTTTCTCATGCTCTGTCATTCCGATGTTATTTTCTCGTGCTCTCTCATTCCCACCTGTCTCTCTCGTCCGTTCTATACCTTGGGGTTTGCTCATATTCCTTCCGGCCTCCTTTATTTTCTCTCTTGACCCACCCCTTTCCACCCTATATTTATTTTCGCGTCTCCCATCACTGTCGATGTTGTCTGCTGTATGCAGCCATATTTAATTCCCACCGCCAGTCGTCTGCTGTAGGCGGCCATCATTGATTCCCATGCCTACCACCAGAGTACGCTAAGTTCTTTCTTTTTACATTTTTACATCTTTAATTCCTGTGCAGGCTGCCAGTCGGCAGCTGTAGACCACCATATTTAATTCCCACGCCCGCCACCAGAATGTGGGAGGTTCTACTGTTCGTAGATAGGAGTGCTGGTATCGAAGCGGCCATTTTGTGTGTTGGCGCCAGGATGCCAGGTGAAAGGAGACCAGAGGGAATATGAGAAAACTCGCGAGTATGCCAGTCCATCTGCACATCCGCAGCCAGCAGCCAGGTGGCGGTGATTGATGTGTGAGATATCAGCATTTACACAATTGGCGTCATAAATATTGAAGACTCCAGAAGGAATATGAGAAAACCTGCGAGTATGTCAGCTTGTCCCTTCGATCCCAGCTAGTAGCCAGGTGGCGGGCACGGCAGTTAAAGTATAACGTTCACATATATAAAGTGTGTGTACGTGCGCACGTGTGGTGACTGTAGCTTTTTCCTCTGTGTATATTCGTCATTAAACACTCTCTTTTTTTCGCGATGACAAGTTTACTGTCTAGAAAGTGCGTAGGCCGATGCGAGATTTACTTTATTATTTCCTCTCCTAACCATGCAATGGCGATTTTTTAATATATAAAATTGGGGGCCTGTTCTAATGCATGGGACGGTAGTAACTATATACATATTCGACACTGAACATCATACTTTCCTAAATGTTGCAGTAGTCTTGTGGTCAAGACGCTTGACTGACGCCCCAAGGGTGGTCGAATTGAAACCGCACACCTCCTGTATTTTTTTAGCTCCGAGACGGTTACCAACTTAAAAAATTCCCAGCGCTCCTGGCGACCACCACTTGAACTCAACTCGTCGATGCTAGCATGTCCTTGCAGGCTACAAGAGAACCAACCAACACACAAAACGGCCGTTTCGATACCAGCGCTCCTAGCTGCGATCAGTGAAACCTCCCACATTCTGGTGGTAAGCGCAGGAATTAAAGATTGCCACCTACAGCGGCCCACTGCCAAGAGGCGTGGGTATTAAAGCTGGAGGACGTAAAAAGAAAGAACTTAGCATACTGTGATGGTGAGTGCGGGAATCAATGATGGCCACCTACAGCAGGCGACTGGTGGTAGGAATTAAGGATGGATGCCTACATCAGACGATGTAGATGGTTATGGAGGATGCGAGAAGCTAGATGTGGAGGAAAGGGATGGGAGACAAGAGAAAAAATAAAGGAGGCCAGAAAAAAATATGAGAAAACCCCTTGGTATAGAACAGACAAGAGAGGGACAAGAGGGAATGAGAGAGCATGAGAGACATTACATCGGAATGACTGAGCATGAGAAAAAAGAAGAGGAATGCACGAGCATGAAGATATTGGAAGCTATTATCGAGCAGGAGGGGAAAAAAGGTAAATCCAAGATGGTCGCCATTTGCAAAGAATGACAGAGCAAGAGATTTCGGCGTGACTTCATCCAAGAAGAACGCCACGGCTCTCCGGCAACCTGTCAGGATGCCAGGTGGCAGTGGACAGACATTTTCGTACTAGCTTCACTGTGCATATCCGGGTGAAGTGGCTGCAAGCTAATTAAAAAAAAAAATAGGCTTCTACCTTGGCCTTTGCATTGCGATGTTTCACGTCAGAACCCCACAAGTAGCATGGACGAGTGGCTGTTTTTAATGTAAATGGGGGTAATTTTAGCATTCGCGCTACCTCCTAGTCAGCCGAAAGGCAAAGAAACTAATTTACGCTGGTGTTAATCAATCCAGTTATATTACATTTCTTATAATGTACTCTCGTAATTGGTATTAAAAATGTTATTTTAAACTCGGTTTCGAAATTCTCCTTGGATGTCCAAAACACAGTTACCGTGTCGACAGTACCCCTGGCACTCTTTACGGAGGTCAGTTCCTATAAGTACAGGTGACCCTTGAGGTGGTTTTTCCAGAAGATTGAGCTAATACGCAAAGAAACACATCACCGCAGTACGGCGTGTATTTCACCTTGTCCAAAACTATTTTCGTGGCTAACTACTTACCGCCTTCTTACTTCGCACAGACAAGATAGCGATACCATTCCCTTCAGCCAGACTCGCAGTGTTTCGGGGGTGGGTCCCGCAACTCGAATAAACCCGGCCTATGATACGTTAATGTATAGGCTGTTCATGGTAAAATGAGCACTATTGAAAACCCTGCCTAAGATCTACTTGTATGCATGTTGTGTATTCTTCCACCTCACGTAAAATTATCATTGCGTCGGTCCAGTGAAACTGTGAAATTATTACACACTTAGATGTTAAGAAAAAACAGACAGCGAAAGATATAATTTAAATTATCACAAATAGTTACCTAACACTTTTTATTTGACGTTAACATATGGAACTACTCGCTATCCATCGTTAACGACTTTACCAGGCGCATGCCACTCAGTGCGCCCCTTTAAAATAATGCAGGCAAGGGCAGTGGCATTTTTCTAAGGTTGAGTTCAAAGGTGCTCACTTTATAGTGAATAGCCTTTAGCCATGTAATGCTACAGCCAGACACAAACGTAAAGTCTTGCCACGTAGAATACAGAGTTGAAACGCCCGTATATACCCAAAGCCCCGCCACCTCGCTACTAGATTCTTCACTCCCATATTAAACAGCATAGACTCCACGCTGCTATCTATCTCCTTCAGCATTTTCACTAGTGCTCCCACGAGTTTAACGCCTTTTCTGTCGGTATGGGTTTTGCCGTGTCTATGCGGGTTTTACCATATCCCTTCTCAATGTAGCTCTAACTACACTGATTTAGGGAGGTAGGCATGGCCCCAAAGTGATGGCCATGCCTACCCATTCCCTCTCGGCCGCGATGCCCGCCTCCTTTGTATTCAATTCCCTCTCCTTTAGGCGTAAGGAGTTCAGCCATGAGATGCAATTAGAACCCGACCCTACCTTCGGACTTACACTTAACACTTAGAATAAGGTAGTTTAGAAAAAAAGCCCGCTTATACTGCGAACTCGAGCCGTACACCACACACCAGCACACGGCATCAACACGCCTTGAGCGAATAAGCGCGCCTGGTGACCTACTTTCCCGGCTTGCCAGCCAATAGGGGAACTCCCGGAGTACGCAGCAGCCAATGAGGCGCAAGTCAGAATGCAGATCAAAGGCGCCGCCTCAGGACTAGAAGAGGACAAGGTGACGGCGCACCTTTGTGACCCACGACACAAAGATGCCAGTGTCGCCTGCCTGCGAGTCGCAATCAGCGATGCTCTCCGGTCCAGTTGGCGTGGCGATGACGGCGTCAAAGTGCCGGCGACTGAGTGTGATCGCCTCAGCGTCTTCGCACCAAAAAGACCCCGATATTAAATAGCAGGTTGCCGCGCCATTGTCTCCCGCGCGACAACAAAACAACGACGGCCCGTTCGCCTCCTTCCCCCGGCGCGCCAGCCTCAGTCACTCTCTCATCCGCGGCCAGCACCGCACCGGAATGATATCTTAATCACAAAGTTTTTATTTTACCCGCTCGACACTCCCACCTCGAAGTATAATGATACCAAATTGCGTATTCCCAAGGAAGGAAAAATCCTCTGCCTTCCTCCTTTTGTATGTGTGTTGAGAGGGAGGCATCACACGGGCTTGGCGCAAAAAAAATAAAGAACACAGCGCCTAGCGTGTAATGATATGTTAAGTGCGCCTTATCAAACGTCGAGACGTGGTTTGAGCAATAATTATAGCTGGGGACGTTTCCGTCTTGACGAGGAGGGGGGGGGGGGCTGAGACTAAGCCGAGAACATCCGTACTGTGCTGTCTCCTCCAATACCGCTGGTTCGCGCCGTCTGCGGCGCAGAAGGAACGTGGGGTAGAGAGCACGTGCGAGCTGCTATATCCTCTTCACTTTTGAAAGCCGTGCTTAACATATACTTCTATGCACATTATGTCTTTTTCCTCTATCGTTAGGGGTAGTGAGATTTCGCGAAACGATTTCATGACAAGTTATATTTCAAAACACTGTAAGTTAGTTCCTGTATATTGGTTGGCTGAATTACATTTTGACACGTGTTAACTTTCTGCACACGAATCACGTAGGAGCCGTGCCGATGTTGGCGAATTCTGAGTGGCCCGGTCAATTATGTTCTCAAGAAGACAGCAATCAATGGCGATAGACAAACTGCTGTTGGGTGCTTACAGTATTGAAATCTACCGTATACTCGTATTTTTTCGCGAAAAATCACTAGCTCTATCTATAGATAAAATTAGCATTGCCATGGGCCTCGTCACTTTATTAAAGCGCCGGTCGAATGGGACTGTGCAATTATTAGAAAAAGTAAATGTTTTGCAAATTCGCTGGTTTTTACACTTATGCCAGTTAAAAAACCACAGTAATCAATTCATTACTCACAGATGCTCATCTAACAGTTTTAATTCAACTTTAAACTCGGAACCACTTTCCCTTTGTCGTTACCAACTTAATTAGATGCACGTCAATCTGTATTCCAGATGAAATATAGACAGATAGAGGCAATGCCATTTTCCAAAGGTTGATTTTACAAGTGCTTTCTTCACCGTAAACATTTTTAACATCCACTCTTCATGTTACATTAGCCTACTTTTCTGCCAGTAGTACTAACAGAATTAACGTGGTTAGTTTCTGGAGTTAGAAAACTCCTTATGTAAGTGCTTTAAGATGTGTATACACGTCCTCTTCTCTAGTTTTAGTGCACAAGCACTGTTAAAAATTTCCGTATATTTACGGAACTTTTTACGGAAATTTGCAGTAAATATACGGCAACACGATCCGTAATGACGAGAAATGAAACGAAGCTGAACGATGTAAATACCATATTTGCTACAGCTACAGGTTTCGTGACAAACAATGCCGAGTATACACGAAGAAATGAAACGAGGCTGAGCGATGTAAATACCGTATTTGTTACAGCTACGTTTTTAAACCTGTAAGTACAGAAAACTAACAAGGAAATCTACGGAGAGGTTCTGTGGATTCACGGAAAGTTCTATGAAAAGTTCGTTTCTGAAAAGCAATGTGCCCTAATTTTACGGAGAGTTTACAAGCATTCCTAGATAAGTTTTTAGCAGTACTTTTCCGTAAAATGAAGAAATTTTTCTTCTTTAGCACAGTGTTGTACATCATATTCGAGTTTGTCGGCAGAGTATTTCATTCGTATGAGAGGGTGGGTCTGTTGAGAATACGAGTGTAAACAAACGTGTTCGTCACTATTGGCCACGTGACTTCGACAGTCAGTTGTACTGGAAATGCGCGAGTCAACGTTACGAGTCGGCTTCTCGACTTCTGAAGTTCTTCGTTTTTCTGTACATAATTTCGGATTCAAAGTAATTACTGACAATGTAAGATTGTGGAAAATTTTCACATTACGAGCTGTTTAAAATTGTTGTAGAAAGTTGTAGAAAGTCAGGAACACATTAATATTTTATCAGTAAGTTTCTGCCATTTTGCAAGCAGCAATTAACACACAGTGAATTAGATATAGGCTGTTCACGGTAAAACGAGCACTTTTGAAAGCCCTGCTTAGGATCTATTTGTATGCACGTTATGTGTTCTTCTGCCTTATGTAACATTAACATTGCCATAGGCCTCATCAATTTCTTCATGCGTCGGTCAAGTGAAACTGTAAAATTAATAAATAAGTAAGTATTTTAAAAATCTGCAAATTTTTACACTTCGACATATTTAAATAAAAAAAACAGAATGCGATAGAAATAATTAAAGTTGTCACAAATGGTTACCAAGCACTATTTATTCGACGTTAATATATGGAACTACTTCCCCTTCCATCATTACTATCTTTACTGAGCGTATGTCAGTCAGTGCGCACGTTAAAATATATGCAAGTAGGAGCAGTGACATTTTTATAAGGTTGATTTCAAAAATGCTCACTTTATCGTGAACAGCCTTTACAAAAATATACAGACAAATAGAAGATTAGAAACTTTCTATAATCAAACATTTCCAATAATACCTCTTGAACTGAAATGATGACACGAAAACGAAAAATTTCTGCATAGTAGATAACGCCCAGCTTTACGGAATTGCGTAGGCGACAAGAACCGGCCAAGGCCATGTATAGTTTCTGATCTGCACCAACTGTGCGAAGTAGTGTCCATAGTTGGACAGTGCTGTGGTCCCACCACGAACGTGCAGTGTGGCCACATTCCTCCAGTACAGCGACGTCAATAAATGAATGGAAAAATGTTGTGAGCCTCACATTATTTATGTTGTGGGTCCTGGTGCTCTCACTGTAGGCTGTTGTCTGCAAGTCGCCAACTTTCTCTCTTTTGCATACTGGTGGATACGTGCACGACAATACACCTAAAGGCTGTCCACGATAAAGTGAGCACTTTTGAAATCAACCTTAGAAAAATGTTACTGACCATGCGTGCATATACTTCAACGGGCGCACTGAGTGACATGCGCCCGGTAGAGTTGGTAACGATATATGGAAATTAGTTCCACATCTTAAAGTCGAATAAAAAGTTAGTTAGAATAAAGTTAGAATAAAAAGATAATTTAAATTATTTAATTCTGCTTCTGTTCTTTTAATGCATCAAATGTGTATAAATTAGCAGATTTATAAAATGTTTACTTTTATAATAATTTCACAGCTTGACTTGATCGACGCATGAATAAAGTGATGATGCCCATGGCAATGTTAATTTTACATATGGCGGAGGAATATACAACGTTCGTATAAGTAGATCTTATGCAGGGCTTTCAGAAGTACTGATTTTACCGTGAACAGCCTATACTCAAACTGACAATCGCGGCAAATTGAAATGAAATTGAGAACTTTCTACTGCTCGCCTGGAATGGTGCTACCAGGTTTTTTTTATCATTAAAGTACTTAATATACGACACACTAAGGTAACCAAGGATTACGTATATGCCCATACAAACAAAATTTCAAGTGTTTTAATGGCGTGAATATAAATAATCCTGTAATGTTGCCAGTTTTTAAATCATACTATGTAATTTATATTAATTAGTATTTTTTTCTCTGACAGGGTAAAGTATACGACTAAATACGTAACATCAGTGAAGATATTTCATCTATTTTTTTTTTCACACGGAATGGATGGGAATTCATTTTTATTACTTTCTGAGAATTACTACATATGTGCTAAAAGTACGTGAGGTCAAACGATAATAGTCTCTATAACACATTTAAATATTGTTATTTGCCGTAACACAGTAATGGCAAACAAAAGAGACAAATCCAACATGGCGTCGAACTCTCCCCTCAAAAAATACACAGTGCTCTCTCTTTTTTCACTTTGAAATCTGCAAGGCTACTGGGCTAATAGGGAAACGGTACTAGCAGTTAAATGCGGCATGAAAGCGTGGTGTTTAATAATAAAGGCAGCGTGAGAGAAAGGACTTACAAGGAGAGGAAAAGGGGAGACTTGTCGGGAGCCAATAAAGCTAAGGAGGCTGCGCTGTGGTATAAACTGCCTGGAGCAGGGTTATGCACTCAGAAGGAACAAGTGGAGGGTGCGAGGGATCCTTGAGCGCCACAGCGGCGCGACGGGCTGTCATCCGCGGCATACTGCACCTCTGCGATCCGCACTTAGCACTGGGTAAACTGTGAGAGCGTCCGTGATTACATCTCCGCATAAACATACTGTTAGGGAGCTCTCCCCCATGTACGGAACACAGTGTCCAGTACGAAATGCCGGCTGAGGCTCGAGTTTCCACTCTCGTGGATTGTATCCAAGGAAGCCGGGACGGCAGCGAAATGCATCGACACACTCCAACATATTGTTCTCGAATTTACCTCGGCATTCTGTCTGTACGCATACTGGAAAACAGCGAATAGTAAAGTAATTTTTTTTCCATACATGCAAGTTTTTCACAGTATCTTCACAATTTGTGAATCAAACATTTGAAAAATCACCCCATGTATGGCGTGTTTGGTGCTTTCCTAAATATGCAATCTATCACGAGCGTTTTATTTTTGTGTTAACTTAGAAGTATCTTATTTTTGGTTAAATTGGACTTTTACTTAACATCACATCTTCGAATTATAGTATTTCCTTTACAGTAAGTATGAACAAAACACAGAAAGTAAATTATGTGTGTTGGTAATGCCTAATAAGAAATACACAATGTTGGTAAACAGAACGCACACAAATTTGGTGCGTCGTCGCTTTGGTGTAATTTTCTAGACGGTTAAGTTTGGTTTAAGTGAGGCGGAGGAACATCCTGCAAGTATAACTTAAGCAGGGTTTCTGAAAAGTTGGAAGTAGCCTTGAATAGGCTGTAGCTTTCTTACATTTGTTTTTAAAAAAAGTAAAATGTTTAGTGAAATTCCAAACTGTGTTTTCTATATTGTAGCCTGATGTATGATAAATTTTCCTAAACACGAACATTTCGCTTCACCAAAATTAATTAACATTTAGAACCATTGCATCAAGGGTGCTGCATATAGCAAGAGAATTCGCACGCACGCACACACGCATATATAAATATATGTTTGTGTGTTCTGTTGCTATAATTCTTCTTAAGAGATTTCATCAGCTGAGGTAAGCCTAATACACGACAACCCTGTTAAAAGTCACTTACATTGTAGGGTTTTGCGTCTATGTGCAGCCGCGGAGAAAACTGCAGATTCAGTGTGACATTTCATGCATTGACCACACCGCATACATACGGAATATTAGTAAAGATAACGGTGCACGCCATATTTCTGTGTCGGTGTTGAGTTTGGCCTTCTGTATAATAAAAACGTAGCATTTACTTTGAAAGCAAATTTCGAGGTAGAACTACAATGAAAAACTTACACCTAATATCTCCTTCCCGGCCGAATCACTCCCAGATTTTTGCAATTGGAATCGTGCCGGGCGATACCACTGGTCGGCGGGTTTTCTCGGGGATATCCCACGCGCAAAAATCCGGGAGCAACACCGCCGGGAATCTAACTCGGTTCGCCTAGACAGGAGGCGAGTGGTCTAGCCATTGCACCACCGCGTCCCCTTCTTCCAAGGTAATTTCCATTGGTAGCGAGCAAGTTTACTAGCGAACTTCAATAGAGGGACTGTGATTGCAGATTGCATATGGGTGTGGGGCTACACTCAGGCAGGGAACAGTGGACATGAAAACACTCTCAGCCCTTTCTAGGAGGCGCATATATTTCATGTCTTGTCGCGCGGGAGCAAATCAACGACCGGTGCTGTGTTCGAGTTCACCATCTGAGGGCCCACAGCTGGCTTCGTGCCCTAGAAGAGTGCAGCGTTGAGGTCGTGACGTCACTTCGCCGCTATTCGGATTAACGGCAAGGACACATTTGCATGGAAGCGAACAAAGGCGACGGAATTCCAAACCATATGTCTCATGAAGTGGCGTGGAGCGTAAAGGTTTGGGCAGCTCTAAACAACGGAGTCTTGATAGCCGATGGAGGGATAAGCGAGGTAAGCATGGAGCAGCGCCGGAATGCAAGTGCGGGGGAATGGGAGATCGCCGAGAAAACCCGCCGAACAGCAACATCGCCTTGCACGATTCCCACGTGTGAAAATCCGGAAGCCGCCCTGCCGAGAATCGAACCCGGTTCGCCTTGGTGGTGGGGTCCACTAGTAGTTTGTCCACTATACAACTGCGGCCCCCCTCTATTGAAGGGAACAAAGGTCCATGACATGAGAAGGGAACAAGGTAAAGTTATATAAAGGGCACACTGCACTGAACTCGATCACAGCCCATAACTGCGCTGTAGCTGCAAACACTCGCTGCACGGGACGAGACATTGGCCGCGTCACACCGTCGCTATGACGACGAACATACAGAATACTTGTGAATACAGAGGCGAAACAGCCTCATATTCCGCCAACTCGTGACGCGCACGCTAGCAAGATGACGCCGCTGGCCGGCGGTATGTCGGGACGCCGTTCACCAATCAGGGCGTGGTAAACTACTTGCCCGCCGGCAGCCCAGCCAATAAGGTAAATTTCTGAGCATGTAGTAACCAATCCGATGCGAGGCCCGTCTCAGAGGCTCGCGCAGCCAATCAGCTGTGGCTCATGCGCAGATACACCCCTACTTCACTGTGTCGGCCATAGGGAAGGCAATCTCTGCTCTGGGAGCTGTCTTCGTCAGCACGCAGTGACGTCGTCTGAAACATGTCTCGGGCTGTGAAACAGTGACTGGGAATGGCTAATACAACTGACACAGCCTTGATCAGCAGTATATTCCTCAATGTGGTGCAGACAAAGTGTCATTATCAAGGGCATTGTTTCTTTTCGCTGCTTGCGGTAAGTTGAACACTTTTGGAAACCCTGCTTAAGATCTACTTGTACGCACACTGTGTGTTCTTGTGCCGTATCTAAAAATAACATTGCGGTGGGACTGGCCACTTTATTCATGCGTCAGTCAAGCAAAACTTCGAAATTATTAGAAAGGTGAATATATTACAAATATGCTCATATTTACACAAATTCACTGGCTTTAAAACAAACAGAAAGCAAAATAAATTATTCCAGTAGCTACAAATAGTTAACTAAAACTTTAAATTCAACATTTAAACATGAAACTACTTTTTCTCCGTCGTTACCAACTTTACTGGCGCAACGTCAGTCAGTCTGTCCGTTCAAATACACGCAAGTATGGGGGCAGTGACATTTTTCAAATGTTGATTCCAAGGGTGCTCAATTAATCGTGAAAAGCTTATAAGGTTGTTCATGATAAAGTGAGCATTTTTGAAATCAACTTTAGAAAAAATTCACTGCCACTACCTGCATATATTTTTTAAGGGCACACTGAACGACATACGCCCAGTATAGCTGGTAACGATGGAAGGAAAGTAGTTCCATATCTTAACGTCAAATACTAAGTGTTAGGTAACCATTTGTGCTAACTTAAATTGTTTCTTTTTTCTTTCTGTTTTTAATGCATAAAGAATAAAAAATAGCATATTTGTAAAATTTTTACTTTCCTAATAATTTCACAGTTTCGCTCGACCGACCCACGAATAAAGGGATGAGGCCAATGAGTAAGTTAATTTTACATAAGGTGTAAGAATATACAACGTGCATACAAGTAGTTACTATGCAGGGCTTTCAAAAGTGCTCATTATAACCTTGAACAGCCTATATCATGGGAGGGAATCATGCTCCAAATCGCTGTAACACTAGGCGTATGGGACTGTGCACTGAGATGAGCCTAGGATCCATCCTTAACCTTGGACCGCCAACTCTCCTTTTGGAATTAAGTGACCCGCCTACCTGCAGCTATATTCAGAGTTTAATGACGAAAAGCGCGGCTGCGATAAGGGCTACACTGGTAAGCGCAAGGCTGACGTGCAGTGTTCTCGTAGTGCTGCGTGTACCTACAGGACTTTAAGCGGCGACACTATTATTTTATTGGTGAAAGTCTGCGGCAAAGATCCAAACAAGGCCCTTTACTTTTTTTGTTGTGTATCTAAAGCGTGTATTTTGATGTACAGTGCTTTGTTGCAGCTGTTTTCGGCTATGTTGAAGTGCTCTTGAAGTGCTGTTTCTAATGCGCGTGACGTCTTGAAAGCACTCAACAGTCTGGTCTAAAATGTGTGTTCTTTCTCGCAGAACAGCTTATTACGCGCAAGTTTAATAGTTGAGAATTACTTACGAGAATTGTTGAAATTTGTGCTGCTTTAGTTGTATCCATATTTGCCCATGTGGGACCAAAAATTTTGAATAATTAGGGATCCTTCGATTACGGTTACAGCTGTGAAACAAATAACGGAAGAAAAAGACGATAGATTTTGAAATAAATGTTAAGATGTTCCTTGTGCCTTGACAATCTGAGTTTTATAAACAATGAATTTTAAGTTATCGAAGAATATACGTAAATCCAAAATGGCGTGGATACGTTCAGTCGCAGTGTCCATGGTCAAGGAGATGTTCCTCATCATGGGCATTTATGGTTGAAACTGTACACAAGGAATCAGTGGCCTGTGTTTGGAACATCTTTCTTGTGACAAATATGATTTGCTGAAGTTTCTGCATCTCTCATTTGTGAGTGGTTAATGCTGACATCATCACACAGTTGTGTTGCTCACTGGGTGAGGGATACACACTCGGCACAATTACACTCTAAAAAAAAATTCCGGTAAAATTCCTAAACTCAATTAGAAGTTACTTACCCATATATCACATGTAAATAATACCGCACATCTGGCTACAAATGTGTAATGTTTGGCGTCACTACTATACACAGTTCGGAGGTTCCCTACGTACTTGACTGTTTCCTGAGCAAATGTAGGAACGCTAATACGAATGAATGGGAAATAAATTTACCAATCGCGCTTTCTCACTCTACGTATACACTCATATAGTAAATTTGCGAATAATTTCTTAAGAGTGTATAGCACGCATCGAAAAAAAAATAACGATTGTTACACCTGAACTCGTGAATTAATTCGCGACTGACTGGGTTAAGGTAGGTTAGAAAGTAACGCACATGCTATTCACGGTAAAATGAGCACTTTGAAAGCCCTACTTAGGACGTACTTGTATGCACGTTGTGTGTTCTTCCGCCTTATGTAAAATTAACATTGCCATGGGCATCATCACTTTATTCATGCGTCGGTCAAGTGAAACTGTGAAATTATTAAAAAAAAGTAAATACTTAACAAATTTGCTCGGTTTTACACTTCGACGCATAAAAAAAAAACAGAAAGCGAAAGAGATAATTTAAGTTATAAATGGTTACCTAACACTTTTTATATGACATCACGATACGAAACTACTTCCCGGCCATCGTTACCAACTCTACTGGGCGTATGTAATCCAGGGCGCCCGTTAAAATATATGCAGGTAGGGGCAGTGACTTTTTTCGAATGTTGTTTTCAAAAGTGTTCACTTTATAGTGAACAGCCTTTAAAGGTATTATGTACTTTCGCGTCCAAGGTCATGAAGCGAGGGAGCGATACGGGCGACACTAACACGCATGCCTAGTGCCTCATCGCTTCTACGCGCAAGGCGTGCAGTGTTTCCGTCGTAACGCTGTACTGTACAAATTAGATCTGTAACAGTGAGGTTTTATTACACGCGATGAAAGCCCACAGATTAAACTACGTCCGTATATTTGTACTTTTCGCTTGACGCTTAAGGAAACTGCATAGGCCATCTCTAAAAATGCGATATTTTACAACTTCCACGAATTTTTTTCTCCAAGAGTACACTAAACATGACAAAAGTAAAACGATAGGGATATAGAAAATAGTTTTTTATCCTTTCTGTCAAAAAGTCGTATTTCGATTACTTTTATTTACAGAGATACGCGGTTGCGCGCAAAGGACGATTTCACGGAAAATGTTCCCGTACATAATCGCTTTAACTAGGTGTGTTGACGCGGAGCTGCGGTGGAGGGCGGAGCAGCGACAGTGAGCCGGCGCAGCGTGTCTCGAGGTCGCCGTGGTACCGAAGGAAGTGCCAGCAGACGGAGGGGCGAGGTTACGCCGAGAGCAGGGTGCTGCTTGTCTGCCTGCCGTCACTATCCGCATACCAATTAGCAGTCGGTAAATGTGCATCATCCGCAGTCTCCACCAGGTCCCTGAGAATAAGTCGCACAACCGCCCGCAGTTAACACTAGTGCAGAGCTTTCATCACAGACGTCGAGTAGGGAAAGCACGAGCTCAAAGACCTGCAGGCTAGACTCCACAGTTCTATGCACTGTCGAGCCTTAGCTGTGTCCACTGCCTGCTGCCCCAATGTGTGGCCGTTTTTACCTCAGACTAGTTGACACGGAGTGGAGAGATTTGGGCGGCTCTTAACATCGATGTCTTGAGAGCCTGGTGGAGGGGGAGGAGGGTGGACTTGAGTGTGGAGTAGCACCGGAATGCAAGGGCCCCTCCGTCCAGCAACATCGTCCGACACGATTTCCACATGCTAGAATCGGGGTGCGACACCGCCAGAAATCGAACCCGGTTCTTCTAGGTGGTAGCCACGGTGGCTGAGCAACTAGAAGTTTTTTTAAATTTATTTCATTAACCATACTTAGTAGTACAGCCATCCAGGGTGTTCGATTATATAATGACTACTACAATTTAACAAACAGTATATAAGTTATATAAATTCTTTTTTTTTTTTGTAGGAGGGCGGCTGTTCGTCTGGGTGCCCGTAATTTAAGCTACAAATTCTATTTCTATTCAAAAGCATCATTCACACTTCCTAGAAAGGTGGTGAGCTATTCTGCCCCGACCGAGACAGCTCCCCGACGGGTATCCTTCCGGCCGCCCCCCGTTTCGCCGCCCCCGCCGGAACAGACGGGATTCCCACGAATCCACCCGCGCGACCAGACGCCGTCGGGCCCGCACACAGCTAACTAGCCTTTCGGCCGGTCCGTCATAGCACCCAACGGTCGAATGGCCCCGCCCACGAACCCGAAGGCCCCCAGCCCCCTCCCTATCTGTACTATTCTATTTTGTTCTTTTTATTTTTTCCCCTCGCCCACCGTTCTGCTCCAGCCAAAGCATCGACCAGGACATCGAAGTACCCCTTCTAGACTCCCAGGCCTTTGTTTCCCGGCGGACGAGGGAATGGAGCTCCACTCTTACCCCCCCCCCTCCTTTTTATACAGACACATACACAGACATCAATCAACATATTATCACAATTCATATCTTTCTCTCATTTAGATTTTCTTCTTCGCAGTTCCTTCCGTTCTTCTTTCATCCATTTCAGATCTTGTCTTTCTTCTTCTATTTCTTGCTGCTCTCCTCCTCTTTTTCTCTTTTCTTTTGTTCTCCTACTTTCCTTCTCTGTTCTCCTCCCCAATTTCTTTCCTCTTCCTCTTTTTCTTCTTTTTCTTCTCTTCCTCCTTCTTGTTCTATATTTCTCCATATTTTATTCAATTATTCTTGTATTCATTTCGAATATTGTGTTCTTCTTTATAACTTTTTCGTGTTTGGAGCTTTTCACTAAAAGAGAGTTGTTTATAATTTTTATTTAATTAAAATGATAAAACATTAGACAAACACACTCACTCAATAATTCCCTTAGTTCCAGCACACTCTCATCCGTTCCCTAGACTACTCAGTTAAATCATCATTCATAGTTTTTACCAAATCATATATTTTACTAATACTTTCATTTATTATTTCTACAATTTCCTTGTCATATGTATTATGTTTTTGTTATGGCCATTTGTCTTTAAAAGGTTTTAATTTCTGTTAGACTGCTCGCTTCCCATCGTGGCGAACCGGGTTCAATTCCCGGCCGGTTCACTCCGGATTTTTGCAAGTGGGAATCGTGCCGGTCTATGCCATTGGTCGGGAGGGTTTTCTCGGGAATCTCCCGTTTCCCCCGCCCTTGCATTCTGGCGCTGCCCCAAACTTGCATCACTTCACCCTTATTGGCTCTCAAGACCTCGCTGTTAAGAGCCGTCTAAATCTCTTCACTCACTACATCACTGTGACCCCAGTTGACACAGGATTAGGTCCTCGTTTCCTCGCAGGTACGTTATTGGCTCAGAGATAGGTCAAAATAATTAGAATTTGTGGAAGCTTACGGTAATTGTACTTTAATTTTGATGCCGATTCCCCCCCCCCCCCCCCAATTTTCAACTCAATGGTTGGCAACACTGGCCTGGACTTCAGTAGGCCGCAGACCTCGCAAGATACATCTCGCATTGCACCTAGCCACGGACTCAACTAAATGCAGGGATGTGAGATTGTATTGTTCGATACGAAACCGGTATAATTTTACTACCCTTTGTATCGTCTTTGTACAGTGTAAAGCGCTTTACAACATTGCACAAATCATCCATTTTAATCAGTCTACCTATGTAATGTATAGGTATAGACCATTCACGGTTACTTCATAATTTTCTGAAGCCCTGGTAAAGTTCTATGTACTACCAGGATATTCCTCCACCTCATGCATATCGAGTCTAGAAAATTACTCCAAAGGATACCGCATTCGTGCGCACTTGGTGCAGTAGAATTTTGCGTTCGAACTATCTCTAACGACGCATTACCAACGGACCTATTTTCTCTCAGTTTTTATTCATATTAATTCCGGTAATTTTTCGAAGGTTTGATTTAAAAAGTGTGAAGAAATCGCGCATAGAATATAGCGTGCATGGGTACTGTCTAGTACGTCCTATCTCTTACATTCGTAACCTGCGTCGCGTAATTATTATGCATGTAACTGGAACGTTATTTAGTTGATGCTGGTTACACTGAGGCGTTTTAAAATCTGGTAAGTTGCCCTGGAGAAAATTTAAATTTTTCTGAGTTATAAAAAAATTCTAATTCGTTTTATTGCTTATGAGATTACTTTTGGTTCGTTGTTTTGTATAATCATACCACATTTTGTATAATTTCAGGATCTAAGTTGTATAATCTAAAATAAATTGCTGGCAGCGCTGATCGAATGATGTGTGCATACGGGAGGTGTAGGACCCTAGAGTTAGCTTAGCTACTGGGGGGAGAGGCGAAGATTGATCTCTGAGTGAGGGAAGGGTATGACAGTAAGCCGTCTACACGAGCGCATGTACATCTGCATGCACAGAAATGTCAGGCTGCAACCCAGGTGTCAGCCTCAGGACTACATAGAGAGGTTGACTGTGCGCCGAATTTATGGCCACGGATCTACTGTCCAGCTGCAGCCGAGTGCTTTCGTCCCTTCCCGAAGGGAGAGGAGGGAATGTTGTGACCTTGTTTATAAGCTGTTAACGGTAAAGTGAGCACTTTTGAGGCCCTAGTTACTTTTTTCCATTCAGTCATTTTTTATCCTTTAACCACATTTTGAAATAAATATTCCCATGTAAGTAATAAATGCAGCTTGTATATTCCACCGCCCTCGGAAGTTAACGTCTAATGCTAAAATATAATATATTTATTGACTATAATTCCAAACGAGAGGGTTTTTAAAAGTGCTCCTCACTTTACCGTGATTATCCTAAAGTTCACATATATTTCGGGCGCACACTTGTCTCGGTCGAGCAGTAGTATGTTGCGCTTCAGCCAACTAATGGACGCCACCGATGTCAAGTGAGAAAACGATGACATAAAAATATCTTCTTGGCCTGTAACGCAATAGTTATCAGTGCGTGGCTCAAGACAGAATGACTTTTTCGTTAATTTAACGCACGTCAAATGGACACACAATCTGTAAACTGCAATAACACACATTTTATAGCTTTATTGAAGAGAGGCAACGTGTAAGCACGTAATTACATGGCTATGATCAATACGTATTATTTATTTATCATCGTGTGGCATAAGTATCCACAAAGAGATAGACACTTACTCTCAGCTTTATGTTCATTAACACACTTCGAAAAGCTTTGCGCCTCTCGTTTAATATTTGAACAGTTCAGTCACGTTCTATGACCAAAATATTATTTATCATTTGATTAAAGTAAGAAATAAAAAAAAACGTTGTGCTACTCTCTGTGTATCACAAGAACAACCTCGATACTAAACTTAGGGAATCGACAAAAATATTTACGGCCTAAACTTACTAATTGAAATGTTTAGTGCACTCAGAAACATCTGCTAACCATACCAATATTAAATATAATTATTGGGCAGGGGTTTGTAACTAAACCATTTTATTCTTTTTACAAAGCGAAGTGTATTTTCAATCTCATCCAATCTTTTATACACACATAATTACTTTTTAAATCAATAAGAGGTGTTGTGTAAAAAAAATGAGGAAACAACCGAAATTTAATAGCAATTTGAAGAACAGTATTTTGCGGATGTCACGTAAAAATAAGAAGGAAAAAATAGTGCCCTATTAATGCAACTTAAGAAACTGAATTAAAATTCAAACATTCTTTCGGCATCTTGAGGTCATAAAACGAAAAGCAAAATGTTTTCGTAGGCCTGTCCTGCAAGCTATCAATTTCTCTAGTTTCAGTAATTTTTTGTTTTCTTGCTAAGACCCAATATTTCAGTTAAGCAATTATAAAAAATCAATCGATCGTACCAGAACGTGTATATTCAGACGGAAAATTAAAAAGTCACATGTATTAATCTAGTATACACGTCATGCGTAATTAAACTAATTACTCGATCGCCACTCTATTTAAGATAACTTATTAATTTTTCTGGTGAATGGCTAGCTGGGTTGACAACGAATGAACTACATAAGAACTAAAAGAAAGTGCTCTTGTGGGCCCTATAGAACTTTTAGTGACTGTCTAATGTGTTTAAACATTACACTAACCGAACATTGTGATTCAGATATGACATGGTTGCTATGATGGGTTTTAATGATGACAGCAGTCAGGTTGCGCAGGTAAGTGCACAGTGATGTTAAAAAAAATACGCGTAAAAATCTTCCAGGCCAGTTAGGTAATGCATGCATGCACAATAGGGGGAATTCTTTACTTCTCGGCCGCGCTCAGATCGTTTTTATTGTCTAGATTCATTGCTAGATTCTTCCCTCCCCCGTTCACCAACACCCACTGACTGGAGCTGTCCTGAAAAAGCGGTAACTCACAGCGATGGCTATTACTCCCCCTCCTCGTCCCTCCTCGAGAACCCTCGAGCCTTCCCTTTCTCCCACCACTCGTTGCATCATTTATTTACGAGATCCGACCGGTTGATTTAGTAGCGTGGCACTTTGCCATTTGCCGTAAAGAATTATCCTCAAATAATGTGAGTAAATGATAATATATGGGAGGTTGCGCATCGCCCCGCCAGTCTCAACAGGAATACTTAACGCCTCAGAGATCGGTGTCCAGAGGCCCGTCTGTTTGGACCGCTCGTCCACAAACACAACTAATTAATAAAGATTAGCGCCTTGACCAATGGTAGCTGGCTGGGCTCTTCTCAAGCCACGCCTACAAGCGCTAACCAGATATTGACGTGTGTTCTCGGTGGCATTACCAGTCGAGGCTTTCTCTTCCATTCCTCACAGTAAGTAGCCTATATCATAGTTGAGGTTCCGTTATCGGGATCCTTTATGACATCGGAATGTAGTGCTTCCTGAAGATAACTAGCATACGTTTTGCGTACACACTTAGCCGTTGGAATCTGTTTTACATCTAATGGCAAATTTTTAGTTACACAACATATTATATTATTACTGCACCAAACAACTAATTTTTCGGTACACCAGAGATGTAACAAGGTCATGTGACAGACTTCAGAGATGTAGAGCGCTTGTTTCTATATTAACATCTGAAGTTACCATATTTTCCGTTATCCTGTATGCAGCTGTCATGAAGATTTCGGAACCATTTGATGGGACTCCTCATACTCTTTATTACTATATTACTGTCAAGGACTGAAAGAGAGACAAACATGCACCAGTCCGTTCTTAATTGACCGAGAAGAAACTAATAGACTGCCCTGCAAAGTAGATAAAATATCAAAAATGAGACAGCACACGAGGTTAAGGTTTGAATTAATTACACATTACGTCTTTAACGCAAAACCCAACAGAACACCTCCGGGAAACTACGTCACCTACATCGTCCACATACACTACTCGTTTTACTTATATAGTTATGTATATGGGAATCATACTGAAACCTGTCAGTTCTCCACATTTTCACAGTTTCAACACGATCTACTCGGGGTGCTGCACGTTGGTTCTTGGAAACTTGAACGCTCGAGGTACAAGAGCTGGGCTGATTCTCAGCTGCGTGCCATTGCAGCTTGGCATCACGCCAGACCTCACATGTTAACCTGTACTCTGATATACTGCAGTCGCTATATTGACGTGGCACTCTTGTTTTCTCCCGTCACAGTGTCGACAAGCGACGAAACGACAGTTTGGCTAAGATCTCGTACGATGTGCACACCGTCCACAAGCGAGGCTTGTCCGGGTGACTGATGGAATGTCTCTGGTCAAATTCAGACATCACACTTCATCCTAACACTCGAACTAGGGTGATATTGTATACATTCTTAGGTACGGGTCCCTCTCTGACAGGGCGGAGCCACTTTACAGAATTTTACACTATTATTCAAATTTATTTCCATTCTACATAAGGTTCAAATATTCAGTAGTTAAACTGCGTCCCACTGAATATCCAACATTTCTAATTAAAACCAAGGGAAATTAGTATACCTTTTTTTTTTAAGTTGCAGTGACACAAAGTCACCCCTCTTTGTCACAAATTGGTCCTCGTTTATGGTAGTTGATATTTTTATTGATGTACTCCCACCAGTAGGTGATATAAATGTTTCCAAATGAAATGCATCACTATAGATGTTTGCCCCCTCACAACACACTGCCTTGCAGTTGGATGTTTGCCACCAAGTGTTGTACGCAACGAAGACATAGTCGATACAGGCGCTGGGGGTAGGAAGTATTAAGGCGTTTGCGATTTAAGAGTTGCTAATTACATAGAAAACTGCGTGAGTATAAATATCGCTGTACATATCGTATACGCCACATGACGCGACGACGTACTGAAGGCGACCACATTTGGGCGTCATAAATAAGACGTCGTCATACTTGAATCGCATCATAAAAGGATGGGTGGTCACATTTTGTCGTCAAACGTTTTACTTAAGTCGCTTCTTTCTTATGACTGGGCAACAACTAATCAGTAGTCGATCCACTGGGCATGTAGCCAACACTGATTCGCCGATCGCTAGTACGATAGTTAACGTCACATGGTTTACAGAGGAGAACGTTGTTAGTTTACAATTGAAAAAAAAAACGCATTTACATGAGTAAAATTCTTGGACTGACTTGAATACACTCTAGTTTAATTAAAACTCGGTTAGAGGAAGTACACGAACATCTCAAAATCTCTTGTTTCATAAAAAAGTGTTCTAACCTCAAATTCTGTTCACATTGTCTTTGATAGTGTTATTACTTTAGCAGCAGTGCAGTTCAGTGATGGAACACACAGGACAGTGTATACAGCGCAACTCGAGTAAAGGCTGTTCACGATAAAGTGCGCACTTTTGAACTCAACATTATAAAAAAGTCATTATCTCTACCTGCATATATTTTAACGGGAGAAGTGAGTGACATACGCCCAGTAAAGTTGGTAACGATGAATGGAAAGTAGTTCCATATCTTAACGTCGAATAAAAGTGTGTCAAGTAACCGTGCGATAACTTAAATTATATCTTTCACTTTCTGTTTTTTTTTTTTTAATGCATCGACGTGTAAAAATGAGCATATTTGCAAAACATTTTCTTTTGTAATAATAAATCACAGTTGCGCTCGACCGACGCATGAATAAAGTGACGAGGCCCAGGGTAGAGTTAATTTTGCATAACGCGGAAGAATACACAATGTGAATACAAGTATATCTTAAGCAGGGCTTTCAAAAGTGCTCATTTTGCAGTGAAGAGCCTATACGCACTCTACTATCCCTGTAGTTACCTCTACGGTTGGGACGACAGCCTGCCGGCGATCCAGGAGGTTCACACGGGCATGCAGGGTGTTGGGAAACTCGAGCTCCCCCCCCCCCCCTCCCAAACCAAGGGCGGCCATCCTGTCAGCCGTTGTCGCAGCAGCCGCCATTAATTCCCAATGCCGGGACGCGCGCCCGTAGCGGGCATTAATTTCCCGCGGCAATAAACTAAGCGGCGACGGGACACGTTCCGGGGTAAAACACTGGACCCCCGGCCGACCTGAGGGCAGCGTCCTGGCCGCCGTACATCAGCCGCCGCGCCACCTTGTAGTTCGAAGTCCCACGCCGCGCCTCGTACAACACTGCGCGCGCCAAGTGCTCATATGCTTCTGGGTGGAACACGCCTACAGGTTGTTCACGATAAAGTTAGCACTTTTGAAATTAACCTTAGAAAAAAGTCACTGCCCCTGCCTGCGTATATTTTAACGGGGCGCACTACGTGGCATGTGCCCATATCTTAACGTCGAATAAAAAGTGTTAGGTAACCATTTGTTATAACTTAGATTATTTCTTTCGTTTTATGTTTTTTTTAATGTATCGAAGTGTACAAATTACAAGATTTGTAACATATTTACTTTTCTAAAAACTCCACAGTTTCACCTGACCGACGCATGAATAAAGTGATGATCTCTATGGCAATGTTAATTTTACATAAAGCTGAGGAATATACAACGTGCATACAAGTAGATCTTAAGCAGGGCTTTCAAAAGTGCTCATTTTACCGAGAATAGCTTATACCTTTCTGCACTCTCACGCATGCTCGTCTAGTAATGGACGACGCACACGAAGTGCATTTGATGACTTAGGGATGCGGAAATTCCGAGAATTCTTTTGAGGATACACATGTGTTTCGTTTTGTTGGGACCACAAAGGGCATGCAGTTTGAATGGCAATGTAAAGTGTACACTCGCCAATCCAGGCCGTGTGCGAGCTACACTCCTGGTGAGGGGAGTTGTGGAGGTCCGGCCCAGCAACAGCCGACCTACGTCAGAGGAGAAGATTATGGTATAAATAGAGCTGCAAACCGCCCGCTGACACCCTACTCTATCTACAGTCCAATATCGGCAGCTTCGGGCAAGGAGTTGACGATCAGAAGACGCATCCAGAGGTGACATCGACCCGAGGCGCCGCTTGTCCCTGGGTCGCAGGTCTGCTGGTCCTGATTCCTATCCAGGCCGCTATCATCCATGTCAAGAGACGTCCTCGCACCACCTCATCTCCACTACACGGCATCAGGAGAACCCGGAGGAGCTTCAGTCGATCCGATCTGAGCCAGTGGTAGGTGTGCTTCCAGTAGGGTGCAGGGTAGAGCGATAGGGAAGTTGCATGATTAAAAGAGAGAATTAAAGTAAAAGAGAAAGTTAATTATTTACAGGACAACGAATAATAATTATCTGAATATTGTTTGTATACCTGTATTGTGAAAATATTAGTATCTCAATGAATCGTTGTTCATACTGTTTGTTGACGTTAATAGTTACAGTAATATTAGAACGTCCGTAATCAACCCCAGTGGAGTTACAGATATACTACAGGGATATTAATAAGGTGATCTTAAGAGTTGTGAAGGAAGAGATAGAAGCAAGTACTTCTTGTAGCAGTTGTAGCTGGGACACGTTGGTCGCCTTGTGTCAGCCAGGCTTGGTGTAGTCACCAGCCTTAGAATTCAGTTACCCAGCGATCAAGTAGAAAAGAATATCGACTGACTAGGCGAACGCAACAGTTTGTATCGGACCGCGGTTTGTAAGACACGCCCTTGACGACTTTCAACCAATAACGTACCTGCAACGAAAAAAATATCTTTTGACAACAAAGTCCTGGCCTATTCCCGTCATCCTACGTTTTTTTTCTTGATAACGCACAGTCGTTCAGTTGTCCGCGCCAAAATTACCTAAGATAGAACATTCTAGCATGAAGTTCTAACTGGGCGAGTTTTGTTGTCCTACATATGCTCAACATTTCCAAAATCGATCAGATCATCCGTCTTCAAAGAGTTCTTCAACTTGAAGAAGCGGGGTATAGTATGGGTTCTGTTATTTATGTAACGAATTCCACAAACTAGAAAATAAAATAGTTACTTCAACGCAATAACAAAAGATAGCATTAAAACAACTAATTATAACCCCTTTAAGCTTCAAAACAATGTATTTCTAATTAATTTTCTGCGATGTTTAATTAACTGTCGCCTTTAGAAGAAAAATGTGGTTTAAGGTAAATTTTTGAATACAACACAGAATGCGAGAAGAGGGGACACAGACAAACAGACGATATCAGCCCCGAAATGTAGTTTTGTGTGCAGGGAAGAAGTGTATAACATTTCAGCTGCCCGTTTTTGCTCGTTTACCAGCATTTTGATATAATGCGCCTAGCTGCACTTTTCCCAAAACAGCCCTCAGTCACCAACCTGCACACTAAAACACGTGTAGGCGCGAGAGCAGATTTGTAGATGCTCTCGTTCACAGATGTCATAGTAGATTTCCTGCAAGTGACACCGGAAATTGTAGCTAACCTGGGTGTCGTTGCTTACAGCCGAACTTCAACAGTTCTGAAAGTGTGTATTTCTAGTCAATAAATTGCAGTTGTTTTGCTTTTGGCACATCAACAAATCAAGTTTAACTAAGTCATGAAAAGAAAATCACATTTCCGTATTTTACCTCTGATCGTGTGAATTGGGACTTTGATATGACTTATCAATCATAGACGACGAAAGGATATTTGCGTCAGCTGTTCCTTCACAACCAATAACAGGGAGCAGTTTTTGCAGTATGTTACTTTTCTGAAATTAGATTATAATGAATGTGTGAAAATTCTAAGAACTCAATTTTTAAAATATTTTTCGCTGCGCACTTGAATTTCAGGAGGATAACTGATATAGCAAAATATGTGAAGCTCGAGTTGCCATCTATTGTCCCTCTTCGTTATATAAACAAACCAACAAAGCAATCAATTTTGAAACTCTGGGTTTATTAAGGTGAATTTAAATGCTTATAATAGTATGGCTTAGAGAAAGTAAAGCTTGCACATTTATTTAACTTAGATAACATAGCTTGTACGCTAACCTACTGATGATCTCAAACAACGCAGTGAGGAAATACATTGAGATAATTACGTTAATTGCTTTCTTTCTAAAGAAGCTTGATATTATATTTAAATATTTCAAATGCAATCATAAACGTAGACATATTAAATACATTTTTCAGTTTAAAACAATGTTTTAGCTACCTCAGCATCGAGTGGAGTGTTAAACTAACCGACTCCTCATAAACGTGGCCGTACATCAGTATAACACTATAAATAGTTGCAGAGAAGCAATGTGCGAGCAGGGCAAATTATGTATATAGAACTACGCCACATAGAGCCAAAGCTGTATCAGTCATAAACCGTAATGAATCCTCATCCAGGGTTGTGTTGTATTTTGGCGAGAGAGAGCACGACTTCTACAGTACATGCTATTTTTATATTTTGCAAATAATGTTAAACAGTTCTCACATTTAGAACCAGTGTGCGACGTAGCTCTGCAACGGCGTATGACGGAAGGAATGTTTCACTTGACCACCCTCCGGGGTTGAACAAGAACAGCAATCATTAACAACAGAGGCTCGTATACGCTATTCGAGAATCCCTCACATATTTTTGAATCAAACCTTCGAAAAATCACCCCATGTATGACGTATTTACTAGTTTCCTAATAATGTCATGTATCACAAGCGTTTTATACTTGTATTAACATACTTTAACATAAAAAGTATCTTGTTTTCGGTTAGACAGAACTTTCTATAACTTATATTTCATTTAAAGTTAATATGAATGAGAACAGTGAGAAAATAGGTATGTTGGCAATATCTGGCATTAAATAGTTCTTATCCATACTATCACACTGTGTGCGTACGAATACGGTGCGTTGTCCCTCTGGTGTAATTTTCTAGACTCGTTAATCTTTGTCTGCATGAGGCGAGGGAATAGCCTGAGAGTATAACTTAGAAACGTTGGAAGTTATCGTGATTGGAGTATAACAGTTGTGCAGCGTCGTTCCTGCAATTTGCTGGGCACTGCTGTTTGTACACAAACCAAGGCTTAGTAAGAAAATGAGTTGAATTTATTAATTTTTTTTCGTATACGCGTTACATATTGCGAAACGAAGACTGGCGCTAAAATTATACCCACTTTTTCATGAAGGGATCAGGGGAACGTGTGGAATTGCGAATACTGAAGGAATCGAGAGCAAATGAACGAGGGTGTGTTGCAGTGAATTCGGACACGACTCCGAACAGTTCCAAACAAAAATTGTAGTCATTGCAGCACCTAAGAGTACATTTTCATATAAGTTTCGCTTGACAAAGTAGGTAAGTACACGTAGACGGTTCCTTTGAGTGTTCGTACACACTCGCCAATTGGTAGCGCGAAGCTTCTTGCTCAGAATTACTTGTGAAATTAGCACGTTGTCCAGTGTTTGAAATGTATCTATTTAAAAACACCCCAACATCATCTTCAGTCACTTTAGATGACGCTGCTACGGTGTAGCGCTCAGCCGCAGGTGATCTACGTTCTGTTCTCGCTTAGGCCTATAAGTATTTTTATACTAAGCGAAACTGTTAAGTGTATATAGAGCCAAACAAATCTTTCTTTGGACCAACCAAACAACAAAATAATTTGTTTACAACCAGAATGTATTTCATTGCCCTCATAACACAATTAAATTATATTCACTGAAAAGTGAGCACTTTTGAGGCCCTAGTTGCTTTTCCTATCAGCTATTTTTTATGCTTCCAGCACTTTTTCAAATAAATATTGCCAGATAAGTAATGAACACAGTGTATATATTTCACCGGACTCGAAAGTTAACGCCTATGGCTACAATAAAATATATTTATTGAAATTATTGCAAATGAGAAGGCGTTCAAAAGTGCTCACGTTTCCGTGAATAGCCTATAATTTGGTTGCACCAAACAAACTTTGTTTCATTTGACAAAAGTTTTTACTCAGTGTAGCTTCTGTAGGCTACTGGTGTCTGAGTGCTTTGTTTTCTATTCCTCTGTTACATATGGACCCACCCGACGTGGACCCAAGGGCAAAACTTAATATATTAGATAAATTTACACGATGTTAATATATGTCCTTTAAACAAACCCATTTCAAAAACTGTTTTTATAAACTTGATTTGTTAGGTACCAATTACTTGTTTACAGGGGTGCATGAGTCAGGCTTAGCAATGAGGATACATCTAACATTACCTGTGAGTAATTGCACAGCAGAAAGCGGGTTTTCGCAAATAAAAGGATTGAGAAAGAAGGAAAGCTCTATAGTCTGTAGTCTCTATAGTGTTTCTCTGCAGCAATGGCGTTATCACATTGAAACTAGACTTCAGTGAGATCACTGAGAATTTTGCCCACGAGAAAACTAATGGAAAAACGAACGAAAGATGACAAATTAAACTTAGTAGCTATGAACTACATAAAACAGCGACGCAGTGGGAGGGTTGTCGATGATACTGTAAAAAAAAACACTTTTAGATGAAAACTAGTTTGCTAAGTTATAATAATGCACTTGGATATCTTTCAGTACAGTCGCCAGTTGGCAATCAGGAACACAGTGGGTCCACAGGTGATGGATAATGGGAGACACTCCGAAGGAAAGCCAAGGGAGTAACCCCACCCTAACCAAAAGAACTGGCTTAATGTTTTTTATGTTTATGGTGGTGTGATGGGGGGGGGGGGGGGGGGAGGGGAGTACCAACTTATTCCGTGCCCAGAGAGGCACAAGCCTTACAAGAATGTTCCCTATTGGCTGCTGGCGAATACGTTACCGAGCACCGATTGGCGAACGACGTTCCAACGTGGTTCGCTGGTGATGTGGGTGACGTGAGCGGTATAAGCGGCAGTTTCGGTTTGCAGGGTAATGCAGCTGCTGAGGTGGGGTACAGACCAGAGGCTGGGTCCTTCGTCTCCGGATGACCCCTGGTGCAGGGGTTCGAGTCCCCGGCCACCACCTGACACACCCCGCACCGCGTAATGGCCGCCGCCGGTTGCGGATGGCGTATGGGGTGGGAAGGGAGGTAGGGGGCATGGCGGGAGCAGGTAATGGGTGATGAGAGGGAGGAGGAAAAGGGTGTTTAATGTGTTTTTGGTGTCGGCGGCCCAGTCGTAATTTGGCCCGCATAGCTGGCCGTCGCGGCCTGATGTATTCAGACAAGGAGGGTGGGTGAAAGGGAGGGGAGGCAGTCTGCCCTCCTCGGCGCACCTCCCTCTTCTCATGACTTCTAGGCAGCTGGACCACTACAGCATCCTCCTCCCCGCCAACAGGTTGTCTCCCGCTGGGTGCCTCTGTCCGGGATCGAGTCCCGTCGCCGGGCACTATCAGCCAGCAAGTAGGTACTCCTGCGACCTCCACGTAGCTCGCTCTGGGTGGGCGAGAAGATCGTCGCCGCTTGGAGACCGTTCGCTCTCTCTTTATCGCGACTACCGAGTTTGAGACCGGGAAGCGCGGGGTCGATAAGGGCGACACTGCCTCGCACATCAAGTTCGCCGTTGCCGCTAAGCGCAAGGCTCTCAACTGGCGCGCAGTGTTCTAGTCGCACTGCGTGTACCTAAGGCACTAAAGTATCTAGGAAGGTTCAATGCAGGGCCCTCGTGAAATTTTGTATTGATATGTTGTGTATATTTTGAAATACGGCACTTCCAAGATATGTAAACATACAGTGTCTTGAAATATAACTTGTCTTAAAATATTTCGCGAATTTTCACTACCCCTAGCAATGCCGCCTTTGGTTACTGCTGACAATACCAATTATTTGATAATAGCTTGTTTTTTTGTGTAAGAGATCTTCTGAAACCCTTCCCATAGGTTCCAAGATGTAAAGTATTGTAAGGAAATTGTAAGTACTTCTCACACATAAAAATTCTTCTTTTGCAACGCTTGAAAGGAAAAATTAATGTTTACGTCAAGGAGTTAGTTACTTTCATTTGTGAGAAACTCGTGGGATGAAATATTTTTGACGTCACTTAGAATGGCTAGATACCCTACACCAGGGCTATTCAATTACTTTTCTCATCGGACCACAATCCTAAACGGGCCGTACTCACACGAAATGAAGGTGTGTCTACTGATGAACTACAGTCCAATTGTAAACCCAGCACAGAGATACATGTGTTTGGATGCTAGCTTCCTGCTAGAACGTGTGACTCATGACTCACAGTCAGTGAACTATCCCGATCCCAATATTTGTATTTCGTACACCCTTCCACACAAATATAAGAGTTTGGTGTACAAGTCATGGCGAAGGTCTGAGTCGGATTCCAGAGGCGAAGCAAATGTGTTCTTCTCCGCTGTAATGGCGCCACGTCCACACCCATGGCGGAAACGAAACGTACGTGGGCAGATTATCTTAGTACTTATCAGCTGTGAAGAAAGCGCGGTAAATACCGAAATCAGTCTCTGTTTTCGCGTCCTACTCATCCCACACAACAGTTTTCAGTCCAGTCTGTACAGGAAATTTAGCAGCTGTAACTTATTTTGAAAACACCCGTTTCAGCTATTTTCACGACCATAAGAATAATGGAGTTGAACTCAGAACTTGGAACTTATCTTTGGTCACTAAACTTTTCTTAAGTGGCCTTCCTTGTCATTTGAGTCAATGTAAGCAGTCGTGTATGTCGCGTATATTCTAATTTTTTAAAAACTATGAAATATTCCAATGTAATTTTCTTTCAGGACAGAAATGAATGTCGATATTTTGTTACATATACATAAATGTGATTATTAAAACATAAATATCGCCGCTGAAAGTGTCAAATTCAATAAAAATCGCTTTAAACAGTTATCTGTCCAAGGGAATTTTTTCTTGTGGTTTTATAAACTACAGCAATAGGCTGTTCACGGTAAAATGAGCACTTTTGAGAGCCCTGCTTAAGATCTACTTGCACACACGTTGTGCATTCTTCCGCCTTATGTAAAATTAACATTGCCATGGGCCTCATCACTTTATTCATGCGTCGGTCAAGTGAAACTGTGGAATTATTAGAAAAGTAAATCCGTAAGAAATCGGTTCATTCTTATACCTAGTCGCATTAAAAAAACGGAGAGGAAAAGAAATAATTTATTTCAGTTTGCCTACAAATAGTTACATAACACTATTTATTTGACGTTAAGATACGGAACTATTTCCCATCCATCATTACTAACTTCATTGGGCGCTTTTCACTCAGTGCGCCCGTTAAAATATATGCAGGCAGAGGCAATGATTTTTTTCTACGGTTGATTCTCAAAAGTGCTCACTCTATCGTGAACAGCCTATATTATGGTGTTTAAAATTCCTAGGAAACAGAACACAACTGTGAAGCTTTTTTATCCTATTTTCTATTGCCGCGCCGTCGCAAAGCATCCTTATGGTAGGACCTGACACTGAGGCGTTTATATTCGATTACAGGGGCCGCGATGGCGCCGTAGTTAGGGCACTCGCCTCCCACCGCGGCGATCCGGGCTCGATGCCCGGTTGGTTCACTCCCGAACTTTCGCATGTGCAATCGTGCTGGACAACGCCGCTTGCCGGCGGGTTTTCTCGAGGTACTTCCGCTTCCCCCCGCTCTATCCTAGGCTCTCATGTCCGGGGATGACGGGCACCTGCGGGTCCCAGCTGGAAAGCCCGTCACTCGGTGAGTGTTGCCTCGCACTGGGTACACTCCCCAGTCGAGTTTTTTTTTTTTTTTTTTTTTTTTGGGATGCTTGTCATCTTTAGACACCACTACGAAATATCTATGTGTAGAGCCACGAGTATTTCGCGAATTCATTCGGAGGCGTGGTATGCTCCAAACACTTGTTATTTTCTGCTACTGTTGTGATTGGACGACAGTTATTCAGACACTCCCAGTTTAACTGAGAGCCAGTAATAAGCAGGAAGCAGTAGTGTGAGTGAGTGTTTAACAGTCCTGTACAGAGGCCTCACTTGATCACAGCAACCAATAAGTAAACGATAATATCTCGAGTGTATAGAGGGCTGACCAGCCTAGCTCTTCAAACTTCAACTTCTGAGAGTGTTGAAAATTATACACTGTGTTTATTAGTCACACAACAAAGTTTATATAAAAAAGTGGCAGAAAGAATGAAATCGGCTGAAAGGAAAAATTTAGTAGGGTCTTAAAAAGTGCTCACTTTACCGTGAATTGCATATAACTGTTTTTAATCACGTTTTTTCCCCTCCAAACCTCTGCAAGACATTTCATGCCCCAGCCGCGCGGAGCCCTGATAAGTATATGGTTCCGAGAGTTTTTTTTCGCGTTCTAGGCACTTCGATAAGGGCGACAATAACAGGCGTACCTGGCGCCCCATCGCTCTTACGTGGAAAGTGCTGAACCGGCGTGCAGCGCTTCCGCCACCTTTCCTCTGCAAATGAGCTCCGTGACAGTGGCACCTTATTCCATGCGATGAGAACACACATGTAACTATGATTGAAATATTTTATTATCTACGCGGGCAAGCTCTAAAATTCGATTTTTTTGTACTTTTTCCACGATCTTTCTACGAAAATACACTTAGTATGATAAAACAAAACCTTACATGCAATGTAAAAAAATTTCTTGTAAACTTCCTATACTACAATGGAAATTTTAAACCTATACGGTGTATGGAAATATTTCTATATGTCGGGATGAAAATATGGGAATGTTTAGCATTGCTACAATGGGAACTTCCCTACGCATGTGATACTCTCCTGAGCAACTGTGGGAACGTTACCATGCATGTATTGGAAAATATTTTACCATTCGCGCTTTGTCACTGTACGTATACACTGATATGGTAAATTTACAAACAATTTCTTAGTGTATGCTTAGATTATTTGTTTTCATCTTTCCTGGCATAAAGTCCAATTGCCGGTATATTTATTAGCTGAGCTACGCGTGAACGCGCAGACAAGGAATGTACAGGAAATATGTGCGAAGTACTAACTGTTATTGTAGCAGGTGTGAAAGTTTGCGTGGGCGTGTGTGTGCGCCGGGAAGAGGGCGGGCGCTACCGCGGGCGCCAGTTTTTTCCGCAGCAGATGACACAGCAGCCGTGCTCCACTGTGTTGGGCAGCGACTATCTCCGCCTATCTGCTTGTTTGATATGCGCTGCCCATGTTACTCCATCGCCTGCCCCCAACCTGTCCACTTGATACCGCGCTACATTCAATGTGCTGGTGAAGACTAGCGCTCGGCGCCTGCCTCTCTATCTCTCTCTCTCTCTCCTCTCTCCTCTCTCTCTCTCTCTCTCTCTCTCTCTCTCTCTCTCTCTCTCTTTCCCCCCTCTCGCAGCCTCTTCTCTTACACGCTGCGTGGACAAGGCCTATCCTTCCCGCTCCTCCCCAATTACTTCTCCCCAACTGCCTCCTCGGCGGCTTTATCCTCCCTCCTCCTTCCTCATTTAATGAAATTTCTAGTCGTTTTGTTATTTACAGTTTTTTTATTTCTTCCTTTATCTTACACTTTACAGAAACTTTACATTCCTGGCATATTTCGACCTTTTTAAAAACAGCCTCAAGTTGTCAATTACGTATCGATACTACGAGTTTCTAAGGACATTTGAAAAATACCTTTTTTTGAACCTTGGTACGTGAACACTGCCCGAACGGTCCTCCACAAGTCTATAAATGACCAAATAAATCGAAGTCACAGTCGCAGCAGTCGAACAACTTGCACATCGCTTAGAACAAGTTTACAGGTAGGATACTTTCTAGTGTCTTATAAAGCCAAACTGTAGTCTAAAAAGGAAGATAAACTGAATCAAGCTGATATGTTTCCTTTACCGATCAACTATTTGCTACAGAGTACAGGTTCTAGGACTTCTCATTTTAAAAGAATTATTAAAGCATTTGATATTATTCATGTTGCTGACCTCCCGTGGTGTAGTCGGTTGGTGCACCGCCTGTCTGGGGTACGGGAGGTTCTGGGCTTGAATCCCAGGTAAGACATGGGTATTAGTTTAAGTTAGGTTATACGTTAGTTTATAAGACGTCCCTCGATAATCCTTCAGGCATAATACGGGGGGACGTTAATAAGCAATTTCCAATCAATCAATATGTTACAGATCATGGGAAGAAACTTTCTTTCCGAATTACATCCTCTTAACATCACTACCGCTTTACTGCAGTGTGTAAACGCTAGAGTAGTGAGCTTAACAAATGTAGAGTGTGTATAAAAACGTTTTCTAAACAATAAAATCAAGCCGAAAAAATTCTCGATTGAAAAACAGATATGGGTAGAGGTGCCGATGCACAACATCATTTATCAATAGAGACATGAAGAATTCGCGGATTCATTTTGAGACAGGCTAGAATTCAAAACGTGTGATTATATAACGTTAGCCATTGGTCCACACTGTGTTGACACCTCATGGAGAACTCTAGCCCAATCGTCGTCTTTCACTGTGACAGCAGACAACCATTGTGCAGTTAATATCCGCATATTTGTACATAAGACTGTAGAGTAGCCTACAGGTCATTGAATTCGCGAATTCTTCAGGTCTCTATTTATCAAGCACGCATATTTAGAAGTTGATGTAGTGTCTGTGGTAAGTCTACAAAATAAATACTGGCCGATTGTCTCATTACAGGTTAGCCTAAAATAAGTTCCATAAAAATTTGAACTCAAAAATACAGAAATAGCTCCTTGGTAATGTATCGTTATAGCTAGGGCCACCTGATATTCGCGAAAATATTTACTGGTGTGCTACACTTCAATATCATTTATGCACACTTGCAGCCTTCTTTTAGGTGTTGGCCGCTCGTCTTTGTGTGAAGGGAGTCTGTTACATGAGTGAGCTAATCAGAATTGAGTTTCTCCGATACTGACCGCCCGTGATTCGCGGGCAGACAGATAAGACGCGTAACAATTCAAATGATCCAATCACGAGAGTGGTTCTGAACTAAAATATTTTGGAACACAACCCGACCTAAAATCTTTCCGCGAAAAACAGGTGCCCCTAGTTACAGCTGATCGGCTTATTTCGTGCACTTTCACTTCTTGTGAAAGCCATTTATAGCTACATTCAACAGGCAGCTTACAACACTGACTTTACAAAAATAAAATTGCGACTGCTAAACTCGACACGCACTTGCTCATTTACCACGATAAAATGCGTTCCATCCTCCCCCATTCTCCTCCAATCCCACTTTTGCTGGAGACCGTTTTTTTTTTTTTTTTAAAAACCAGAGTTTTCCGAAGAGTTTCAAGTGAACTGGTGGAGTTCACCAATAAATGGAAGATAAAGACGTACGCATTTATGTTTCGTAACCTGAACTTGCGATTCTCTGTGGCTTCACTGATGTTCTAGGGCCTCCACAAGTTCCACACATCATTATCACGTCATCTAGAGCCCGCGCCACTCGCCTTTATCAGAAACGAGGCTGGAGAGACGCACAGCCGAGCTGTACATCCCGCCTTTAAAAAACTGCCTACCTGAGAACAGGTTACAGTTAAAGTCGCACACAACATTGTCAACTGCCAACAACCACGCGAGCTACAACCGCAGGCAATCCACTATGCATTTAAATTGAAACAGGGTTCTGAAAAATGTCGTAGTGGACTAAAGTAGGAACAGGCCATCAACCATTAAACAAATACGTATAAAACTTTGTTGTGGCTTCTGCACTTAGCAGTGAATCCCACATAAGTAGCTTGTCGCCAGTGATGAGTGTCCTTGTTCACAGAGCGGTACATTAGCCACTTTTCTCATTTACGCCTGCTACTACATTCAAAATCACCGGCAACACAGAAAATATACAGCGTTGTTATGAAGTTTACACGAAAGCCTACTACATGCAGTACTACATGCAGACTCCAGTAGGAAATTTAGTTTTGGAGTGCATTGAAAGTAGCTTCTTTTTTTTTTAATCCGTAAAAGTTCAAAAGAACATGCAATATAAAATGACGTAAAGCCGAGTGATACCTCGCCGAATTGCATACATTATTACTCGGTATTCGTAAAATACTTAATGGGCAACTTATAAACACTAGCCACAAGTATGGTTATTGTTACTGGTGTTCGTGAAGCTAAAGTTCCACTTGAAGAAGTAACCGTGAACGGATTATACCCTACATGTGCATTGGTCTAGTTATGTGTTGACGTTAGACAGTAGCAGGTAAAGGATGCTCTCGACAAGGTGAGCACTTCTGAAATCAACTTTTAAAAAAAGTCACTGCCCCTGCCTGCATATATTTTAAAGGGTGCCCTAAGTGACATGCAACAATTCAAGTTGGTAACGAGGGATGGTAAATAATTCTGTACCGCATTTTAATGTCGAATAAAACGTATTATGAAACAATTTGTGATAACTTAATTATTTCTTTGGTTTACTGTTTTTTGTTATGAATCGAAGTGTGAAAATTAGCATATTTGGTCAATATTAACTTTTCTAATAATTTCGCAATTTCGCATGACCGACGTATGATAAAAGTACTGAGGCCCTTAACAATGTTAATCTTACAAAAGGAGGAAGAGTACACAAGGTGCATACAAGTAGATATTAAGCAGTGCTTTCAAAAGTGCTCATTTCGCCGTAAATAGCCTATAAGTAGGACGTGTGTAGGTAAAAGGAGAGTGTCGCGATGCAGGCCGAAGCGGGAGCACTAGTGACACCGAGGCAAGTATGCAGAGAGAGGGCAGTGTGAGGCCGCGGGCAGTACAGTACACACCTGGACGACGTGGGAGCACTAGTGACGGCGAGGTAAGTATGCAGAGAGAGGGCAGTGTGAGGCCGCGGGCAGTACAGTACACACCTGGATGACGTGGGAGTACTAGTGACGGCGAGGTAAGTATGCGAGAGAGAGGGCAGTGTGAGGCCGCGGGCAGTACAGTACACACCTGGATGACGTGGGAGCACTAGGGACGGCGAGGGAAGTATGCAGAGAGAGGGCAGTGTGAGGCCGCGGGCAGTACAGTACACACCTGGATGACGTGGGAGCACTAGTGACGGCGAGGTAAGTATGCAGAGAGAGGGCAGTGTGAGGCCGCGGGCAGTACAGTACACACCTGGATGACGTGGGAGCACTAGGGACGGCGAGGTAAGTATGCAGAGAGAGAGGCAGTGTGAGGCCGCGGGCAGTACAGTACACACCTGGATGACGTGGGAGCACTAGTGACGGCGAGGGAAGTATGCAGAGAGAGGGTGGTGTGTGGTCCCGGGCAGTACAGTACACACCTGGATGACGTGGGAGCATTAGGGACGGCGAGGCAAGTATGCAGAGAGAGGGCGGTGTGTGGTCCCGGGCAGTACAGTACACACCTGGACGACGTGGGGAGCACTAGTGACGGCGAGGTAAGTATGCAGAGAGAGGGCGGTGTGTGTGGTCCCGGGCAGTACAGTATACACCTGGATGACGTGGGAGCTCTAGTGACGGCGAGGGAAGTATGCAGAGAGAGGGTGGTGGTGGGTCCCGGGCAGTACAGTACACACCTGGATGACGTGGGAGCACTAGGGACGGCGAGGCAAGTATGCAGAGAGAGGGCGGTGTGTGGTCCGGGCAGTACAGTACACACCTGGACTACGTGGGAGTAATACTGACGGCGAGGGAAGTATGCAGAGAGAGGGCGGTGTGTGGTCCCGGGCAGTACAGTACACACCTGGACTACGTGGGAGCTCTAGTGACGGCGAGGGAAGTATGCAGAGAGAGGGTGGTGTGTGGTCCCGGGCAGTACAGTACACACCTGGACGACGTGGAAGCACTAGTGACGGCGAGGCAAGTATGCAGAGAGAGGGCAGGGTGTGGTCCCGGGCAGTACAGTACACACCTGGCCGACGTGGGAGTAATACTGACGGCGAGGCAAGTATGCAGAGAGAGGGCGGTGTGTGGTCCCGGGCAGTACAGTAGACAGCTGGACGACGTGGGAGCACTAGTGACGGCGAGGTAGGTATGCAGAGAGAGGGCAGTGTGTGGCCGCGGGCAGTCCAGTACACACCAGGAAGACGTGGGAGCACTAGTGACGGCGAGGTAAGTATGCAGAGAGAGGGCGGTGTGTAGTCCCGGGCAGTACAGTACACACCTGGACGACGTTGGAGTACTACTGACGGCGAGGCAAGTATGCAGCGAGAGGGCGGTGTGTGGAACCCGGGCAGTACAGTACACACCTGGACGACGTGGGAGCACTAGTGACGGCGAGGGAAGTATGCAGTGAGAGGGCGGTGATTGGCCGCGGGCAGTACAGTACACACCTGGACGACGTGGGAGCACTAGTGACTGCGAGGGAAGTATGCAGAGAAAGGGCGGTGTGTGGCCGCGGGCAGTACAGTACACACTTGGACGACGTGGGAGCACTAGTGATGGCGAGGTAAGTATGCAGAGAGAGGGTGGTGTGTGGCCGCGGGCAGTACAGAACACACCTGGACGACGTGGGAGCACTAGTGACGGCGAGGCAAGTATGCAGAGAGAGGGCAGGGTGTGGTCCCGGGCAGTACAGCACACACCTAAACGACGTGGGAGCACTAGTGACGGCGAGGTAAGTATGCAGAGAGAGAGCAGTGTGAGGCCGCGGGCAGTACAGTACACACCTGGACGACGTGGGAGCACTAGTGACGGCGAGGTAAGTATGCAGAGAGAGGGCAGTGTGTGGTACCGGGCAGTACAGTACACACCTGGATGACGTGGGAGCATTAGGGACGGCGAGGCAAGTATGCAGAGAGAGGGCGGTGTGTGGTCCCGGACAGTACAGTACACACCTGGACGACGTGGGAGCACTAGTGACGGCGAGGTAAGTATGCAGAGAGAGGGTGGTGTGTGGCCACGGGCAGTACAGTACACACCTGGACGACGTGAGAGTACTAGTGACGGCGAGGCAAGTATGCAGAGAGAGGGCGGTTTGTGGCCGCGGGCAGTACAGTACACACCTGGACGACGTGGGATTACTACTGACGGCGAGGCAAGTATGCAGAGAGGAGGGGGGTGTACTGTCCCGGGCCGTACAGTACACACCAGGTCGACGTGGGAGTACTACTGACGGCGAGGCAAGTATGCAGAGAGAGGGCGGTGTGTGGTCCCGGGCAGTTCAGTACACACCTGGATGACGTGGGAGCACTAGTGACGGCGAGGGAAGTATGCAGAGAGAGGGCGGTGTGTGGTCGCGGGCAGTACAGTACACACCTGGATGACGTGGGAGCACTAGGAACGGCGAGGCAAGTATGCAGAGAGAGGGCGGTGTGTGGTCCCGGGCAGTACAGTACACACCTGGACGACGTGGGAGCACTAGTGACGGCGAGTAAATTATGCGGAGAGTGGGCGGTGATTGGCCGCGGGCAGTACAGTACACAGCTGGACGACGTGGGAGTACTACTGACGGCGAGACAAGTATGCAGAGAGAGGGTGGTGTGTGGCCGCGGGCAGTACAGTACACACCTGGACGACGTGGGAGCACTAGTGACGGCTAGGTAAGTTTGCGGAGAGAGGGAAGGGTGTGGTCCCGGGCAGTACAGTACACAGCTGGACGACGTGTGAGTACTACTGACGGCGAGGCAAGTATGCATTGAGGGGGCGGTGTGTGGCCGCGGGCAGTACAGTACACACCTGGACGACGTGGGAGTACTACTGACGGCGAGGTAAGTATGCAGAGAGAGAGAGCAGTGTGAGGCCGCGGGCAGTACAGTACAGACTTGGACGACGTGGGAGCACTAGTGACGGCGAGGCAAGTATGCAGAGAGTGGGCAGGATGTCGTCCCGGGCATTACAGTACACACCTGGACGACGTGGGAGCACTAGTGACGGCGAGGGAAGTATGCAGAGAGAGGGCGTTGTGTGGCCGCGGGCAGTAGCGGACACACCGGAACGGTCCTGCGAGACACAAGGTAGTCCGGCGACTGCAAATGCCCGCCACTAGCAGAATACACTGGTCTTCGTCTCCTTTGCATGTACTCAACACTGACTTCCTCCTCGCCACTAATTACAACTGTCCCAAGTACGTCGTCAACCTTTCACGGATATGTTTGTTTACTTCTGAATTCACGACAGACACCCCCTTCTTAACATTACAACTAGCTTAGTGATAGTGTGCAAACCGTAGATTGAATAGTTGGTAAAGCGATCTTATTGGCTCCGCATTTGTGTCCCAACATTGAACAGCTGTGTTGCCGGTGCGACTTTTATTGTAAACGTTATTGTATTTGAGGTCTAATACTGTTTAGTGAACATGTGCTCTGGCATATTTTTTTAGTTCCTCGAACCAATTCTGAATGTAGTTTTATTAAGTTAATATTGGAAAAAACTATTTTAATCATAAGAAGTGTTTGGCTGTTTATAACTATGATATAAACCAACCGTTCATCACCGTTTACCATGTGACTTTGATAGTTGTGTTGGTTTGGGATAGGTCAATGTTGGGTACATGCGCAGAAGACGAATGATCGATCTACCTATCTTCAGTCTATAGTACAAACACGTCGAAGCATTTACAGTCTTCTAACCTGATATCCTACCCCCGTTGCAAGTGTAATGTTGGCGCTCTAATGCTCGTTTCGCACGCGCACTCTACCCCCGCGTTCCTTCTACGGGTAGAGAAGGCTATTTATCGGGGAAACATTGAACATCATGTTTGCTCCCAACGTCCTATGCACGTGTCTTAAAAATGTTATTATTCACTGGCTGCAGTAGACGTGACGTAGGCCACGTTCTCGTTAGACTGGCCTAATGAGACTTATGTTGTTAACACTGAACGTATATGATTCGCTCGCGAAAAGCAGCGAATGGGTCGTCCAATCATAAAAGTGTTAAGAAAGCAGGGAGGTCTGGGAACTACCTTGGTTCAATTTGAGTTGAGATATTTGGATGGCCCTTAACAACGAGGTTTTGAGAGCCGATGAGGGTGAAATGAGGTGAGAATGGAGCAGCGCCGTAATGCAAGGGCAGAGGTAACGGGAGATCACCGAGAAAACTCGCCGACCAGCGGCATCACTCGGCACGATTTCCACTTTCGAAAACCCGGGAGTGACCCGACTTGGGTTTGAACCCGGTTTGCCTTGGTGGGAGTTGAGCAGGCTAATCGCTCAGCCACCGCGGCCGCCACCTTGGTGCGAAATATGTAGTCGGTGGCAGTGATTGTTAGTTGTTGAAGAGGAGCACGTCACAGTTTGATGTGTTGGGGGGGGGGGGGAGGGGAGCTTGTGTAACAGTCTCCTGCCTGCAGGGGCACGCCCACACAGCCTACAGTCTCCACGTGGTCCAAACACCCCCATTCCTCGTCTTTAACCAAGATACAATAAGAAAACTGTTATTTCATCAAATTACAAAGAAAACAACATTCTATATAAATGAATTTCGTATAGGCAAGCACAGAAAAATTTCGCGTTTTAACCGGTCTGCATGCTAGACTCCACGATCTTATGTATTTTGTAGCTTCAGTTTTTTGTACACTGGATGCTGCATCGGAGTATAGCCAGTGTTACCTCGCTCAGACCAGGTTCGTTACTAACTTACAATTCACTTAGACGTGTCTTATTAACTTTATTCAAAAAGTGTTTACAACCGTAAACAGTAAAAATATAATTGTGTTAGGCTTTAAGCGTTTGAAAACTTACTTGTGTTAGTGGAAAAAAAATCGAAAAGAATATAGCTGTCATCAAAAGGTATTTCTAATTATCCATATTTTAATTAATTGTGTAAGCCGACAATTCGTTAGATCCAGTTTTATAATTGCATATTAAGTAACAAGTGGGCGTATTTCGCTATTAGGATATCACACAATACAAACCAAGAAAATAAAAAAAAATTATTTGATGGAAATTGCAAATATCTCATTTGTTTACTGCGAAACGAAGAAAATCCGGCACGCATGCAACATCAGTAGCATCTGGCAGCGAACATTTTTAGTTTCCAAACTATTATCATTGTGTGTCCCAATCCAAATAAATAAACCTTTACCGATGTCAGACGTTCTACATCTACCGTCATAAAACTTCGACATTGATTTTTATTTTACTACCCGAGAATCGCTTGACTATAAAATATACGATTATGTACTTTTTTCTTTTTTGGATAGCGTGGAAACACGTGCTTAGTTATATACTTTCATTAATAAAACTTAGCCTGACAACTTCATACGTATTGCGTGCCAACATAAAATGAACAATTGTGTACCTTGTGTTCTAGCGTTGGTAGTTCCGCACATAGCGTGCGCAATGGAGCCTTAGCCCCGCAGAGTGAATATTCATGGGACAAAGGTTGTTAGAGCAATGTTTAGTAAACAACTGCTTGTGATTGTTTGCATACTTCCTCTAATTAATTTGTAGAGAAGATACAATTTCGTGATATCAGAAAGCACCAAGCTAGACTCCATAGTCATGTGCGTAATCGGGCTGAAGCGACTTGTTCATTGGATGCCACCACATACAGAACTCACTCTCCTGTTCCAGCCGACCACACAGAATGAAGCTACCAGAGTGCTGAGTGTTTACCTGCAGGGCATGTCGGATGAGCTGAGGTACAATGCCACACGTGAAACGAACATACACGTGTGTGTCGTCTATCTTAGTAGCGGCCGCGGTGGTGAAGTGGTTAAAGTACTCGCCACCCGCCAAGACGAACGGGTTCAATCCCCGTCCGGGTTACCCCCGGGTTTTCGGGAGTGGGAATCGTGCCGGACGATGCTGCTGGTCGGCGGGTTTTCTCTGGGATCTCTGGTTCCCCCCGCCCTTGCATTCCGGCGCTGCTCCATACTCACCTCGCTTCTCCCTTATCCCTTGATGTTAAAGAGTCGCCCATCTAAACGTTGTTCACGGAAAAGTGAGCATTTTTGAAATGAACCTTAGAAAGAAGTCACTATCCCTTCCTGCATATATTTTAACGGGCGAACTGAGTGACATGCGCCCAGTAACGGTGGTAACGACGACTGTAAAGTAGTTCCATATCTTATCGTGAATAAAAAGTGTCAGGTAACAATTTCCGATTCCTTAAATTACTTCTGTCACTTTCTGTTTTTTTTTCGTGTGTATTGAAATGCACAATTGAGCAGATTTGCGAAACATTTTCTTTTATAATAATTTCACAGTTGCACTTGACCAACACATGAATAAAGTGACGAGGCCCGTGGCAATGTTAATTTTGCATAAGGCAGAAGAATAAACAATGTGCATAAAAATAGATCTTGCGCAGGACTTCCAAAAGTGCTCATTTTACCGTGAACAGCCTATACCTTCACTCACTCACTTGTTCGCGTGGTATGCTGTTGCTACTATCTAAGAGCACGGGATTTTTTTTTTTTTTTTTCGTGATCAGCGAAGTAGCAGAAACATCAGTTGTTCTCGGCGAGACACGAACGACGACAGCACGAAACTAGCACCTCGCAAATAAATTAATAACATTTTGCTAGGAAAATTGCGGTAATCATTACTGCACCTGTGTAATTTACATGTATTAGAAATTTAGCTATTCGGAATAGCCTATTTTCAAGGGAAAATGTGTCTTATTTATTTTCATTACTAAGTGCATATATATCCCTCTGCACAGTGTACTGTTGTTACAGGATAACCGAAAACCTTCTCGTTACCAATCTGTGTAAATGCAAATTTACTTTTCGCAATCACCACTCTCAAGCCACTTTGACGTTTGTAATTCTAATTTTGTAACATTTTTTTTTTCTCGTCTTGCTCGTTCTGCTATTTACGCTGTACCTCGGCGAGCAAGAGCAGATACAGCAAATGATGCCTACAAACCTAACAGCATACAAATAAGTGCTTTAGGTAACACGAACGCAAATTGTACTCCATTCACGTTTATTTCCAACTTTTGTGAATCCTTGCTGAAGTTCTACTTCCAGGATATCCCTCCGCATCATGCAAACGAAACTTAGACAATTACACCAGAGGGCCGACACACCGGATTCATGAGCACTCAGTGCAATAATATTTTACGTATGAACTATTTCTTACCAAGTATTGCCAACACACCTACTCTGTCTGTTTTTATTTATATCAGTTATAAATGAAATATTATAATTTATTCGTGTAATATGTATGAAACAACCAAACACGTCAATGCATCAGGTGTTTTTTGAAAGGTTTGATTCAAAATGTGTGATGATACCGCGAATAACCTATAGCAAAAAAATATTAAAAATGTCTGTGAACTAGGAGAAAAGATTTCCGGACCAGTTGTTATCCAACGAACTCGTGTTCTCCACCACTTTCGTGGTGGATAATTTTAATTGTTACGCGTCTGTCTGGTTACGAATCACGTACGGTCAGTACAAGAGAAGCTTAGTTCTGTTTGGCTGACTCACGTTACACAGTCGTTTCCCACCAACAAAAAGCGACCTATAGCGAAAGGAAGCCTGCACGCGTGCGTATGGCATATTGATAAAGCTAGCGATTTTTCGCGAAATAATATGAGTACACGATAGATTGCAATACTATAATCGCCCAACAACAGTTTGTCTATCGCCATCGGTTGGTGTCTACTTGAAGAGGCGTTTTCATAATTGACCGGGCCACTCACAATTCGGCAACATCTGCACGGCTCCTACGTGATTCGTGTGCAGAAAGTTAACACGTGTCAAAACCAACTAAGATACGTGACCTAACCTACAAAGTTTTGAAATATAACTTATCTTGAGATCTTTTCGCGAAATTTCACTATCCCTAGATATTGAGGTAAATCTTTTTCGCGGCAAACAGGTGTCACTGCTAGGAGAATAGCGAACCAGGCGAACACAGCTCACGCGTGGCCACAGTACTAGGCTCGCGCGTGGCCACAGTGCTTGTGCGCTTTGTGTGGAGGACTGGGCGGGGCTGTGGGTTGGAGTCCCGCGGCCGGCCGCAGGACTTGGTGTGCGCCCCACGCTCCGTCGGCCGATACGTGCCGCCCTTGGTATTCGCGCCGCGCCCGGCCGACTACGTGCGTTGTTGTCTGCACCTCGCAGTCTGCTGCTGGACCCCCCCCCCCCCCCCCAAACCCACCACCACCTTCCCATGGGTTCAACACATCCACCGGCTCCTCCACGGGACATCTCGCACAGCGCCCCAGCCACATACGCGCTACACACTCCCCGCATTTCACACACTCGGTACAGTACATCCACGGTTATCTCCTCAACTTTTCTGAAGCCCTGCTTAAGTTCTACTTCCAGGATATTCTTCCGCCTCACGCAAACAATGCTTAATCTAGAAAATTACACCAGAGAGACAGCGCACCGCATTCGTGAGCACTCACTGTAAAGATATTTTACTTATGAACTATTGCTTACGAAGTGTTGCCAACACATCCATTTTCTCTCTGCTTCATTTATATTAATTATTTTAAAAATATATAATTTATTAATAAAATATAAGTTCTGTGTAATAAATAATAAAGTATTTTTGTGTTAACACAAGTATGAAACGCTTGTGATCCATGGCGTATTATAATACAACCAAGCACGTCGTGGGCTGATATTTCAAAAGTTTCATTCAAAAATGTTAAGAAACCGCGAATTTGTATATAGCTACGCGAGCTTCTACAACAGACTTCGTGTCTGACCTGTTTTTTTTGTTACGTGAAAGATCCGCTGTTGGCTGGTAAGTATGTTACCAGGCGCGCTGATTGGCTAATGGTGTAACAACACGTTGCTAGTGAGCGACGCCACTTTGCTGGCAAGTGCTGCTGGAATTGGCACCTCTGTATCGTCAATTACTCTGCTGCTATTTGCCACTGCAGCTGTCGAAGTCACGTGATCATCAGTGATGAACGTGTTTCATTACATTACATTTTATTTAAGTAAAATATTTGATGTAAATTGAATGTTCTCTACATGCATTAAAACTAGATAAGAATAACGTAGGGCCATCTGTTTTTCACGAAAAGATTTACGCGGGGGCTAGACTTCAATATCCTACGTGCAAACTTGCAGTCTTTATTTGGCTATTGGTCGCTTGCCTTTGTGTGAAGAGAGTCTGTTGCATGAGTGAGCCAATCAGAATTAAGTGTTTCCAAACTGACTGTCCGTGATTCGCGGCCAGACAGATAAGACCCGTAACAATCCTAATTATCCGACCACCAAAGTGGTTCTGAACTAAAGTGTTCTGCAAAATACCTTGTCATGAAATCTTTTCGCGAAATACATGTGCCCTTAAGAATAAGTGTACGAACACATCGAAGCACTTACTTACACGAACAATGTTCTAACTTCAAATCCTAACCACGTTGTTCATAGTATTACCACTGACAGTACACTCTCCTGTTTCAACATTCGGCTGCTTTTCTGCCAGTAGTTCTATCATAGATGCGAACATTTCAATTCCTATAATATAGTAGTTTTTTTCTGCAAATAGAACATATTTACGTTAGTCAAAGTGTTTTATTCATTTAAATAAATTGTTGGGTTCATGGAGGGAGGGGGAGGATGAGTTGTAACTCTTCCCTCCCTTATTCCATTACGGTTACCGTTCATTAGTTTTAAAAGGTTATTAATCCTTGATATACGTTAATAGTATGAAATTTTCTTAAACTGTGATGATTATACTTATTGTTAAGTAATTTTTCTCCCAGCACTTAATACGTGCGTAAGCACCCTTAACTTTTGCGCAACTGCCTCTCTCGCCTCCTGTCAGTGTAATCTCCCCCTTGAGGAATTCTTGGCTCAGCCACTATTTGGGCCAGTTGAAAAATCGAAAGGCGGCAACAAACAGGTTCATCGCTGGTGAACATGTGATTTCGGCAGTTACATTGGCGACGGGTGATTCAGCGTTTCGGACGTGCGCAGAAGACGAAGTGCAGTTTGTTTACCTCGTGTCTAGTGTAGGTGACAGTTACGTCGCAATCACGTCCCATCGCCGCTACGACGGCCGAGATGTGTTCCTACCTCCGTCGTTATATTCAGAGCGACGACGTACTATATACGCCCTGCCGTCTCACTATTTTCGCGGCTCACAGTCACATTGCCAACACCAAGAAGAAAATGGAAATGTAGTCACGCTTTAAAACTGCAAACTTATGTGAATGACCAAAGTACCATTACTTAAATTACCCACTGCATACGACGGTTATTTTGCGAAGTTGTATGAATGTAGGTGTAACATCGACTTCAGTAGGATTTGTACTATTCAGACTGGGGGACCGAATGTTAATAGCTCGGCAACTAAATTCTTCTCTGCGAGGTCGCGCTATTTTTGCGTGAGAACTTCCAGAAGCTTCGCCTGTGCAGATATACAGACCGTCGCGAGGGCGAGGTGGAATTTTTGGTTCAGTTTTGATTTTTTACTGATAAATTGTCTGCTACAAACCAGAAACTCATTAGTAGAGACCTGTGAAATTCGCGAGTTCAATTACCTGTAGGCTAAACTTCGCAGTCTTATATACACGCTCATACAGATGTCAATTGTTTATTGGTTACTTGTTGAGGTAGTAAAATGCGGCGGTTTGTTATTGGCTCATTTATCTCCAAGAGGTGTCAACAACACGTTGAACAATTACAAAAGTAACATGACCGTACAAGTGTGTGAATTCCAACTTGTCTAGAAATGAATCCGCGAAATTCTCGGAGTCTCTACTCATTAGTAGGGATAGGTAAATTTCGCGAGTTCAACGACCCCTAGGCTAGACCCCACAGTCCTGTGTATACTCGAGCTTCAGATGTTTGTTGATTGTCCGCTGCCCCAGAGAGTAGCCAATGTTACTCCACACCTAGCAGTATGCGATTCGCTACTTGTTTCCTTGCAAGTCTGCTATTGGCTCAGAGTTGACCAGGGAGTGTCTTATAAACTGTGATCCAATTGCGAAGGTGACTTCAGTGTACACGTGTTTGACGTCTATCTTGTTATGAAATGAATTCGCGAAATGTTCCTATGTCTACTCATTAGCGACGTGCTGTTTGTGGTATGAGCCGATATCGGTTCAGTGGCCACTTTTTGAAAGACCCGCTTATGAACTACTTTTCCACCCTTCCATCCATCATACGTCAAAAAGATTCCATAACTAGTTGTATTCCTAAACACGTTCATGATTGCATGATTGTGTCCGTTACGTGTCTTAAATGTCTACAGGCGAACCAAGGCCGTTTCGTGTCGCAGTGACGTAATTTTGATTGGCCCAGTCAGATAAGAAACTGTCTTTTCACTACTCACGCGGCTAATAGCCAAACGAAATTGCAAGTGTCCATGCAGAATATTTGAGTCTAGTCTGCACGTAAATCTTTTAGCGAAAAACTGGCGACGCTACAAATTAACTTTGGAGCAGACTCGGTATTTTATTTGAACATCGATCAAATGTAGCAGCGTGGAAGAGGTAGCAAGCAACGCAGGGTACTCCTGAGCTCTGGGTTCACTTTGTGAGATGACTCTTTATGTAAAAAAATATAATAGGCGTACGACCTTATCCTAGCGCGATAATGAAGAGAGTAGCATGTTTTTCAAAAACGGGAATTTAAATTATTTATTTGCAAAATGTCAGAATGTACGTCAGATGAAATAAATTCGTGCGTACTGTTATGGTGATTTTATATCTGCCATCTTGTAAGCATTTGGAGGATGGTAATATTGTATTCTTTAGGAAATGATGGTTGCAAAGGCCGGTGTAGCAGCAAATATTACCCAGGCGCATTTTAACCCCCCCCCCCCCCCCCCCCCCCGGATGCCTGAGTAGTGGCACGTGTCAAAGCAACTTGGCGGTCCGCTGACAACTGCGACAACAGTATAACACTGTTTACAACCCTCGGCTGACCACAATACAATAGGTTGACACTAATACCCGAGAGCATTACTTCATCATTTTCTCACCAGAACGTCTGCTGCTACGCTGAAAAGCAGTTTCGTCTCCTGCCCTGGCTGTGTAAGACTCGGTCAGACTGTCGTTAATTACACTCTTTTAATTGGCTGAAGTTACCGTACGTCATAGTAATACAAGAGTAGAATTATAAATGCTGAGGTACATGACATCTAACCTGCCACGAAAATAACGTGACTTTTACGAGTTACTGATAATACATAGTAATTATATGCGGAGATCAAGTGACATCGTGAAATCTTTATAAACACAACTGTTTGAATTACGGGAATCCTTACTGTTGTAAAGAAAATATCCAGATTTAACGAGAACCGCCTTATAATGTCACATTAACAATTTTATTTCCAAATTAATTTACGAATTAAAGGTGTTGCAAATAAGATATATTTTGATAAGTGCTGTATTTAAGCTGAAAAGAAATTGTTCTGTTGTCACGATAAAAATAAGCTGTAGGTTCTTGTACTCGACGGTTAGGCTGTTCACAGAAAAATGAGCACTTTTAAAAGCCCTGCTTAAGATCTACTTGTATACACGTGATGTATTCTTCCGCCTTATGTAATATTAACATTGCCATGGGCCTCATCACTTTACACATGCGACGGTAGAATGAAACCGTCAAATTATTATAAAAGTAAATATTTTCCAAATCTGCTAATTTTTCTTCTTCGTTGCATAAAAAAAAACAGAAAGCGAAATAAGTAATTTAAGTTATTACAAATGGTTGCCTAACACTTTTTATCCGACGTTAAGATATGTAACTACTTTCCCTCCAACGTTACCAACTTTACTGGGCGTATGTCACGCAGTGCTCCCGTTAAAATATATGCAGGTAAGGACAGTGACATTTTTTCTAAGGCTGATTTAAAAATTGCACACTTTACCGTGAACAGCCTTTAGTCATATGAACCAGCCTAGCTACTGAGTATTGCAGAGTACAGTGCCGGCCTAAAATTACCTTCACGTGCAACATATAGGCCTAGACAATTATCTATACTAGACATGAGAGGGTTAATTGAGAAAACTATTTTCCATTATCCAGCCAAACAGTATCATACACTACTCAGTGTTTAAAATACAAGCAATCGCGGAGGATTTTTTTTTGCTAATGTTAATGTATAAAATGGGGTCGCAGTGTCTGAGCGATTAGGCTGACCGCCTCCCACCATAGCAAACCGGGTTCAATCCCCGGCCGGGTTACCCCAGATTTTCGCAAGTGTAAATCGTGGTCGGCGGGTTTTCTCGGGATCTCCCGTTTCCCCCACCCTTACATTCCAGCGCTGCTCCATTCTCACAACATTTCACCCTAATCGGCTCTCAAGACCTCGTTGTTAAGAGCCGCCCAGTTCTCTCAACTTAATGTGTAAAAGTGTTTTGTTAACTGACGGCAAACCCACTACAGCCAATGGCAGCTGTGTTTAGAGACGAGCTCCGAGTCACCCCGCCCCGCATAAGGAATGATTCACTGGCCAGATACTGGCGGCATTATAGCGCACGGCGACATTTGCCTTCAAAGTTGCCTCCCTATACGGATAAGTTGTGGCTCAAAGCGACACAATTCACTATAGCTTCGTTACCCGCCTCGCTAACAGCCCTCTAAACTGGCCGGCCTTCCGTCGCTAAGATCAGAGTTCGCGGTAAGCCCATGTCAACCCATGTTTATGTTCACGCCAGCCTAAAATTCTGACGTTTATTTATTTATGTACCTGTCTTGTGCACCAACCCTGCAGAGAAAAATGCAAATGATGGGTGGTCTAAGATTTACCGACTAATCTCGCCCAACGGCACCGCAACCCTAACAGACAATAAACTTCAACTAACAAAATTGCCTAGGCTCTTTTAGACTGCTGGGTAACTCATTAAATTTCGGAAATACTGCGCCGTTTAAACTAATCGTGAGAACATCGACTTATATTTCAGCTAGTTTGTTCACTGCAAGATAATAAACCTCACTTGACTGGGCTGAAGTCAAACTCGAAGCAAACATAAACCATTTCCTAAAGCAATGTGTAAACGACATGAAACTGCGATCAAGGCTGTTCACGATAGTGAGCGCTTTTGAAATCAACCTTAGAAAAAAGGCACTGCCCCTACCTGCATGTATTTTAAAGGGCGCAGTGAGTGACATGCGCCCAGTAAAGTTGGTAACGATGAAGGGGAAAGTAGTTCCATATATTAAAGTCGAATAAAGAGTGTTAGGAAACCATTTGTGATAACTTAAATTATTTATCTCGCTTTCTGTTTTGTTAATGCGTCGAAGTGTAAAAGAGAGCAGGTTTGTGCAATATTAACTGTTCTAATAATTTCGCAGTTTCACTTGACCGACGCATGTATAAAGTAATGAGGCCCATGACGTGTATACAAGTAGATCTTAAGCAGGGCTTCCAAAAGTACTCATTTTACCGTGAACAGCCTATACCAACATATTTACGTATCTTCGCGTCGTTATATCTTCACCGATGAGCAAACTAAATATTTGAAGTTTCAATCCTGTCACCCGTAGGAATCAAGATAGGTAGGGGAGGCTTAACTTCTCATCGACAACAAGTTGCGCAGAGAATCAGGAACGGGGAAAGAATAGGCCATCTCAACATTAGCCTGGAATTATTTCGGGGAACCTTATAAAACCGAAGTAGGATGGAAATACCGGGAAACGAACCCAGGCCTTCTCGAATGAGAGTCCCACTATTAGCCACAGCACCACCTCGCTCGGTCCATAGTAATAAAGGTTTAAAAATACAATCATGAAGAACACACGAGTCTATTTTCATCACGGAGAATGAGATCGGAGAGTATGCGAACTCAAAGCATGAGACAGCTTAAATTACAGATTTAGCAGACGTTCGGTAAAAATGAAACATAAAGTGAGGATACTAGTGGGTATCTTCTCAAAACTCTTCAAATACTTCAAAAGAGTTACAGGCTTGTGGGTTTTTGACATGACCTCCCCTTCCCTTTTTTCCGTCCCTCCTCAATTAATTTAAACAGAAGAGTTATATCTACTGTCGACAATGGCGGAGTGTTTGGAACTTACCTGTGGCCGCAATTGGCTTTAAAGCAAAGAGCCCCGACTTCGACCCAACTAATTAACACGTTTGGTTCACTCAATTAGTAAGCCATCTTCCAGGTATCCATAATGGATTTTAGAAGCATTAAAAAAAGGTTGATTTATTTTTGTTTACCAACCCTCTCAGTCCGAATTGCGTCGAGTAGACAACTTTTTAGTAGTCTAAATATAGCACGAGCGGACAATTATATGTCGAGCTAGCGATTTTTCGAGAAAAAATACGAGTACACGGTAGACTTCAATAGTATAAGCACCCAACAACAGTTTGTCTATTACCATTGGTTGCTGGCTGCTTGAGAAGGCGTTTTCATATTTGATTGGGCCACTCAGAACTCAGCAACATCGACACGGCTCCTATGTAATTTGTTTGCTTACTGTTTAACACGTGTCAAAAAGAAATTCGGCCAACCAAGATAAGGAAACGACCATTCAGTGTTTGGAAATATAACTTGTCTTAAAATATTTTCGTGAAATTTCACTACCCCTAATTATATCGTCTGCACTATTCCCAGCTAATTATCCACTTGTACGGCCACTGCTGTAGGTGAAGTCATTTGTGGTCACTCGGAAGTGATGTTGGTCGCTACATTGGTTTCCAAAACAAGCGAGCGCCATTTGTACAAGAAGTCTGTATTTTTGCTGTCTATAAATATAGATTCGCAACACAAGTGTCACAGGACATTTGCATTCCGCACGCCAAGTAAAACAGTGTCGTAACTCAAAACGACGATTTTTTACTTACTTCATCAAACGGTTCTGTATAACGTCTTGTTTCACAGCTTCCAATAGAACACATTTCACATCAAATAACCATTATTGTAATTTTACAGCACATATTTATTTATAAACATGAGTAATGCAATTCACATGGGTTTCTCTGAGGACACGGATATGCTAATTACGGCAGTATTTTGCTGGAGGTGAGATAGAGTCACGACTTCTCGACTTAAATTCGACATATAAGTGATAGAATTTTTCATTCTTCTTTCCTACTGAACAGCGAATTTTGGTGAAACTGAGCTGTCGAATTATTTACCGATCATGATAAGTATGTCCCGAAAACACACTCAGCTATTTTTTAATACCGGTTCTCTGTTCTAGTCTTGAAAAGCACAGGCTGCTGAAAGTCACCGTCCGTCGCCTATGATTGCAGTGGGTTGTTAAAATGTTCTGTCTCACCCAGTACATAATTTATTACAAACACCTGTACGTTACCTGGCAACTATTTATATGGAGTTCGTTCAAAAGTTCTTGTTGGAAAGTCCATAAATATCTCGGTAGAAATCGATAGCCAACAAATTACATTTGCGGGTTCTAAATGAAAACCTTCTGAAATAATTCGCACATGGTATGCACGTGTGTGTATTGGCATGTGTGTGCGTGTGCCATGGTTACTGATAACTACAATAATTATAGTATATAATATGTTTTAAACTACATTGAACCTTATTTTTCTTCGCAGTGATCGAACAATCAATTTTTAATTATTGCGGAAGAACATTTTAGACGATTTAATTTATGGGTGGAACATTATAAACTCTCTATGATAATGTAAAACATAAAGTTGAGAAAAGTGCTGCTATATATTGTTGATAGATTTTGTGAATAAATAATAAAAAATATTTAAGTTTTTTTTAAATTGGGAAAGTTAAAAGAATTTATGTGATTACGTGCATCATCAGTACAAAAAAAGGAAAATAAAAACAGGGTAGGGGAGGGGGAGATATTCGAGAATATACACAGACATGCGTGGTCTGCCGACTGCTAGTGATAGATAGAGTAACACATGTTCGGCCCACACACATTCTTCGCAAGTTTCAGCGTCACATGTGTGTTTGATGTGAATGAAGTCTCATTAAAACGCAGAGATGTCGTAAATAAGCGGACGCTCCGCGCATGTTAATGTTGCAGAGTTTCTTACTGAAAACGGTTCCAGTCCAATCTCCCACACCCACGGCCCTAAATCACAGACCTCAACTTCTTTCCACAACACTCCAGTTTCAACGGCGCGCGGATATTCGCCGCTGCGAACACAAGGCCCTTACTTCCCTGTCGATGATGCGGCGGAGGAAACATAAACTAGTACCCATGCATTACCTGGGATTCGAACACAGAACCTTCCGCACCCCACACCGGAGGCGCACCAACCGACTGAGCCACGGGAGGTGGGGGCCAGCAGTTGCCGCAGGTGCTAGAGCACCCACCTCCCATCAAAGAGAACCAGGCTCGAATCCCTGCGAAGTCGCTCCCGGATTTTCAAAGCTGGGAATCGTGCCGAACGATGCCGCTGATCGGCGGGTTTTTTCGGCGGTATCCCGTTTCCTCTGCCCTTTCATTCCGGCGCTGCTCCATATTCACCTCAATCGCCCTCATCGGTTCTTAAGACCTCTGTTAAGAGCGGCCCAAATCTCTTCACTCACTCTTCACTCTTTTAATGCACCGAAGTGTAAAAATGACCAGATTTGTAACTTCCTATATCACTCTGATCACCTGTACGTATGCAGGTTCCTGTATGTCAGTCAACGGAAGTGAGCTCGGCTGATACCGAAGAAGGAGGATCTATGCAACCCTCGCTGTACGTAGCTTCCAGCGGTTAACACAGGACATTGCACGCGGCTAGAAAACAATGCGAGGAACTTAACGGGGAACCTTGGGTAGGATTATTTCCCAAATTAATTACTTATGGCAAGACTGGCTCATGCACACATCGTCGGCCGTCTGGAAGAGAAGAGACACGACTCCCGCCCGTCACGGTGAGTTACTGCCTATAACTTCTCCGAAGAACAGTTGAGAGATCTCAGTTTCCCTGCATTGATCGGCCCGGCCCGGCTAACTCGCGCTTATTGAACTGAGTTTGCAGAATGATTGAAATACAGGTTTTCCTTGCGAATCTATCACACGTGCGCCCTATATGCCGAGCTGACTTACTAGGTATATGCTGATCTATACGAAAAGAACGCCATTTCGATGCACTCTCGCGCCTTCAGTCACCACAAGCACGATGGTGGATGCATTGCACGTGTATGATACTTACGACAGGTACAGTACGTTACAAGGTATCAGTGCCCAGTCTCTCTTACGGCTAATGTGATGAGGAATTTCCTACACCTATCTGCAATGCATGGTTTAGCGACACTATGGACTTTTCACCGTAAAATTAGCACTTTTGAAAGTCCTGCTTAGGATCTACTTGAATACACGTTATGTGTTCTTCTGCCTGATGTAAAATTAACACTGCCATGGGCCTCATCACTTTATTCACGCGTCGGCCACGCGAAACTCTGGGATTATTAGAAAATTAAATATATTACAATTCTGGTAATTTTTTTACTTCGATACATTAAAAGAAAAAGAGAAAGGGAAAAAATAATTAAGTCATCATAAATGATTACCTAACACTTTTTTTCAACGTTAAGATATGAAACTACCTTCCCCTCCATCGTTACTAACTTTACTGGACACATGTCATTCATTGCGCACGTTTATAAATACACACACACACACACACACACACACACACACACACACACACACACACACACACACACATATATATATATATATATATATATATATATATATATATAAAAGTAGGGGCAGTTTTTTTCTAAGGTTGGTTTCAAAAGTGTTCATTTTATCGTGAACAGCCTTTATCATGGAGCCCGCAGCACGTTGTGCACGAGTTCCCTGGGAAATGCTTAACACAAGTACACTGCATATCAAATATTTACGTAATTGCAACGCCCGAACGTAGAGCTAGTGATTTTTCGCGAGAAAATATGAGTACATGATAGACTTAAATACTAGAAGTACCCAACAGTGGTTTGTCTATCGCCATTGGTTGATGTCTTCTTGAGGAGGCGTTTTCATAATTGACCGGGCCACTCACAATTCGGCAACATCGGCACGGCTCCTACGTGATTCGTGCACCGCGAAAAATGTTTTGTTGAATCAAACAAGATTTGTTTGGTGCAACCAAATTATTTCTTTGTATAGGGTAATTAAATATTTTGTTGCTGAAACCAATTTGCTTTGTTGTTCTCATTTGGTTGCCCCAAACTGTAAGATTTGGTTGGTGCACTAAAGATTGGTTTGGCTACACGTACATTAAACAGTTTGGGCCGATATAACAAATTTTACAAGTTCGACCGAGCTTCGAGTGTAAAAATATGCAGATTTGAAAAATGTTTATGTCTCTAAAAATTTCACAGTTTCACTCGACTGACGCATGAATGAAGTGATGAGGTCTATGGCAAGGTTAATTTTACATAAGGCGGAAGAATACACAGCGTGCATACAAGTAAAGGCTGTTCACGATAAAGTGAGCACTTTAGAAATGAAACCTTAGAAAAAAGTCACTGGTCTTCCATGCATGTACATATTTTAATTGGCACACTGAGTGACATTCGCCCAGTAAAGTTGGTAACGATGGGTGAAAAGTAGTTCCATATCTTAAAGTTGAATAAAAAGTGTTAGGTAACCATATGTGATAATTTAACATTATTTATTTTGCTTTTTATTTTTTTTTATTCATCGAAGTGTAAAAATGATCAGATTTGTAAAGTATTTACTTTCTTAATAATTTCATAGTTTCACTTGACCGACGCATGAATAAAATGCTGAGGCCCATGTCAATGCTGATTTTATATAAGGCGGAAGAATACACAACGTACACACAAGTAGATCTTAATCAGGGCTTTCAAAAGTGCATATTTTACCGTGAATAGCCTATATATCTAAAGCAGGGCTTTCAAAAGTGATCAGTTTACCATAAACAGCCTATATTGGCTGGCCTGCCAGCTGGAACTTCCGTTACCAGCGCGCTGATTGGCGAACAGCTTTCCGAAATGTTGCTGGTGCGTGCGGCTGGAGATCGCTTTATGAGCAACTGTTTCGCTTCTGTATTATCAGTACTCTGCGCGCGCGTTTGTGATCCGGGCATGGCTGCACGTGACGAGTGGCGATATGTAGGGACGCCTGTTTCCCGCGAAAAGATTTGTGCGCAGAATAGACATCAACACTCTACGTGCACACAAGCAGGCATCTCTTGGCCATTGGCGTGGTGGCTGTGTGAGGATGCATTCTCTATTTAACTGGGCCTATCAGAAATAAATTAATCCGGCTCTGAACTCCCATGATTCACTGGTAGACACCTCAGACGCGCGTGAGTTTAGATCGTCCAATCACGAAATTGTTTCCGAAACTAACGTGTTTTTCAGCTCAACTAGTCACGGAATATTTTAGCGAAAAACAGGTTGGCCAAGTACTTTGAAAGTCCTGCTTATGATCTATAGGCTATTTACGATAAAATGAGCACCTTTGAAAGCACTTCTTAAGATCTACTTGTATGCACGTTATGTTTTCTTCCGCCTTATGTGAGATTAACATTATCATGGGGAGTCATCACTTTATTCATACGTCGGTGAAATTATTAGAAAAGTAAACATTTGACAAATATGTTCATTTTTACACTTCGATGCATTAAAGAAACAGAAAGTGAAAGACGCAATTTAAGTTAGCAGAAATTGTTACTTAACACTTTTTATTCGACGTTAAGATACGGAACTACTTTCCCATCCATCGTTACCAACTTAAATGGGCGCATGTCACTCAGGGAGCCCGTTAAAATGTATACAGGTAGGGGGCAGTGACTTTTTCTAAAGTTGATTTCGAAAGTGCTCACGTTATCGTGAACAGCCTTTACTCTGCTTTACCGCCAACTGTACAATCATGATGGCCATGTGTCTGATTACTAGAGGCCCCGCCATTTGACATTATACGCAGTGAGCCGGGATTTTCGCTAATTCATTTCAGGACAGGCTAGGCTACGAACACATCTACATTTGACTTTCTTTTTCAATTTGATCACAGTGGTAAGCCACGCCCAGGACGTACTCAAGCCAATAACTAACCTGCAAGAGAAAGAGGACTCAATTCCACGTTACTTGGTCAGAGGTAAAACTGGAACAGCGGCCGATAAAAAACTAGCTGAAACTCGAGTACATAAAGGACTGTGGAGTCTAACTTGTTGCCAAATGAGTCCACGAAATTTCCGGTTCTCTAATTACAAGACATCGCCACGCTACACTCCACAGTCATGTACATACAGTACTCAAGTATAAGACACTTGTTCATTGGCTGCCGCCATGGACAGAACTCATTCCCCTGTTCTACCTGGCCACATGGAATAGTTACCATAGTGCAGAGTGTTTACTATTGTTCCTAAAGGTGGGTTTACGATTGACTTAACAGAATAAGTGTGCCGTGTGCTTAAGATATGAATCAATATGTTCAAAGGTGTTAGATTATGACTGTCGTCTGCGGGTCTTGACGGGTCGTGTGCGTTCTTGGCGTGGTTTAAGATATCGTTATATCTTATAACTTAACTTAAGTACAAGTCAAGACGAAGCAGCAAATCACAGTCCAGTGACATTTGTTGATGGCGGGTAATTGTATTTACATCTTACATTCAGGTTATGTCGTATTGTTAAATCGTATGAAAGTAATTATTTTTATCTTCTTGATTTAAAGAACTGTTCATGGTCATGTTTTCTTTCTTGTATTGATCTAAATGCTCAATGTTGACATCGGCTTCCCCTTCCATAAGATATCACGAGTTTTTCAAAACGTTTACACTAGCAGTAACCACAAATAATCTACACTCTGCACATTTTTCCAGGTTATGTCGGATGCTGTCGTCTTCTACGATTCTGATTGGCTAGACTTAACAGCTGCTAATTCAATCATAAACTGCAAAGCTTCTTATTGTTCAATTTCCGTGTGCTCATCGCATCATTAGGTACAATTTTTAATTCCTCAGTCTTTAAATGTAAACACGCCTTAAGTCCTGCAGAACTGCACGACTGCAAGACCCCTGAGGTCTAAAGATACACCTGAAACTAACACATATTCGTGGGTAGTCTGGTATTTAATTAATAGCGGAATAACACTCTCTCTATACTGATGACATTATTCATGTGTCATTTCAGTGAAACTGTGAAAAATTATTAGAATAGTGCAAATTTCGCTGATTCTTACACTTACACGCATAAAAATAAGAAAACAAAACAAATCATTCCAGTATCCACAAATCTCATCTCACACTTTAAATTATTGGCTTGGCGTGTGTCACTCTGCATGCCAGTTAAAATACTTACAGGTAGGTAAGGGCAGCGACATTTTTCAAAGGTTCATTTCAAAAATACTCAATAGACTATTGTTAGGGCCACCTATTTTTCGCGAAAAAGATTCCAGTACTAGTTGTACTGCACAACACATTATTTCAGAAACAATTTAGTGGCTGGAGGATGTCAACTTTCACGCGTCTCACCTCTCTGCCAGCCATTCACTGACGTTCAGTGTCAGGGGAACTTAAGTCTGATTGGCCCAGTGGAGTATAAAATGTCTTCTCTAACAGACACGTGGCCAGTAGCCAAAGGCAATTTGCAACTGCGTCCGTACGAAGTTCAAGTACAGCCTGCGTTTAAATCTGTTTACAGGTGGCCCTGCGTATAGCTAGAGACCTGAAAAATTCGCGTCTTTATTTAGAGACACGTTAGGATTCACAAACGTATACGTTCATGTTCCTTTTGCAATTGGTGATGTGATGTTTGCCACCTCATGGAGGTAAATAAACCAATAAAAACGCGCACTAAATGGAACGCCAAATCACCGCCTCGCACTGACACAACAAGTAACCAATTAAAAGTTGCTATCTGCATGAGTATATAGACTGTGAAGTCTAACCTACAGGTGATTGGAGTCGCGAATTTTTCAGGTGTCTACCTACAGCGGATGTGAGGGACAAGCAGTGTGTCGATAAGGAGGGAAGTGAGAGGGCTATATTGTAGAAGCAGCGGGCGACCTTGTGGAGGAGGCAGCGTCTGCCTCAAGTTCCCTCGCTACCTGGTAGTGTCCACCCACTGCCGACTGACCCCTCGCCCGACCTGACCGACGTTTCAAGGTCGCCGCCACTGCCTAGCCACTGCTGCTATACGCTGTTCACAGTAAGGTGAGCACTTTTTAGGCCCTAGTTACATTTTTCATACCGCCAATTTTTTATCCTTCCACCGCTTTTTTACCTAAATATTGTCACGTAAGTAATAAACAAAGTGTATATATTTCATCGGACTCGAAAGACAACGTATAAGGCTACAATAAAATGCAATTATTGACTTATTCTAAATGAGAACGCTTCAAAAAGTGCTCACTTTACTGTGAATGGCCAATAAGTACCATTACACTGTGCTATTTAACACATTCCAGAGAGGTACGCATCTGTAGCGAGTCGCCAACAACGCCAGTTCTGCTCCGTCTTTATTCTCAATCAGCATTGTCATATTGGGGCCGCGGTGGCTGAGCGGTTAGAATGTTCTCCAAGGCGAACCGAGTTCAATCTCCGACCAGCTCACTCCCAGATTTTCGCAAGTGGGAATCGTGCTGGACGATACCGCTGGTCGGCGGGTTTTCTCCGGGATCTCCTATTTCCCCTGCCCTTGAATTCCGGTGGTGCTACATTCTAACCTCATTCCACCCTCATCGGCTCTCAAGACCTCGTTGTTAAGAGCCGCCCAAATCTCTCAGCTCAACTCAATCACTGTCGTTTTGGTCCGAGACACACCAGATATTGCCTTGCACTTTACAGCTTTGATGACTGACTGGCATTCAGCGCATAGAGTGCCGGGTTCATCGATTTTCAATCGTAGCAGCCTCATCAGTGTAACATGACTAACAGACTATCGCGATATTTTTAATAAGTTCAAAATAATAATAATTTACATAAGGAAGTTACTGTTGAATGCGATGTACTTTCCACTGGTAGACGTTAGTGAAACAAATAAGAAAAAAACACTGGATACCGACTTAATCTCGGGCTTAGTAGTTAGTCTAAAGGGTTAAAAACTCGGCATACAAAATATGAATGGGGAATAAATGTTAAAGAATGTCCTTATATGTGCATCAATTTTAAAGATAGCTATTTCAAATAAAAAGTATTATACGCGACTTTGCTTAAGAAATACTGGTACGTTAAGAAATATTGGCAATTTCCTGTTTACTTTGTTTTTAAAAAAAAAGTTAACATTACAATATGCATCTCACAAAAAATATTGAGAATAAATACATTTTATTGTTAGTTTCTTAACGTTATAATATTCTCTGAGAAATTTTGCATTGAATAACTTTTTTAGGAACGGTTATGTTTAGAATTGATGCGTCGAGAAAGAATTTCTTTAACATAGATTCCTTATTGAACACGTATTTCTTTATACCGATTTCTCACTGCTTTCAAAAATACCGGCAGCTGGCATGGCAGCCAGTAAGGAAGCTTTGTGAACACGTGGCAGCCAGTCAGAAACGAGGCTTGTTCCCAGGGCTTCGCTGAGCCAATCAGGGAACGTGTACGTGATGTCCGCAGCGGCCGGGCAGTTGGCTACACTGGCGGTGGAGCTTGGCTGGCCAGGATATGCCGTAGACTAAAGATGAGGTACGCAGATCTCGCTGGCTGCGCACAACCAATCTCCATGCCCCGACACTGAACTGCTTTTCTGCCAATACGGCTAGCTGATAAGTAAACAAGTGCTTTCAGATGGTTGTATACTTACTCCAACAAATCTGCAATGAAATGAAGTTTCAAAGTATTTTATTGATATGAAAGTGTTTGTCTTTTGAAAATAAAAATATAAACCAACACGATCATCAGTGTTGACCACGTGACTTTGACAGCTGTGTTGGTGTGGGGTAGGTCGATGTTGGGTACGTGCGCAGAAGACAAATATAGGATGTTTACGGTAAAGTGAGCACTTTTTAAGGCCCTCCCTACAGGCTTTAACCCCTTATAAATATATCGCATTGCAGCATATGGCCTTAAATTTTGAGGGTGGTGAAATATATACACTGTGTTTATTAATCACAAAGCACTGTTTATCTTGAAAAGCAGCGAGACGATGGAAATAGGATGAAAGGAAAAATTTGGAAGGGCCTTTTAAAGTGCTCACTTTACCGTGAACAGCCTATAAGCGATCTACCCAATGTTTAGTGGAGGGGAGGCGCGTGGCGGCAGTACCCGGGGCACGACCACCCAAGTCGGTGATACATGGACAGGGGGGGGGGGGGGCGGTGTCGCGGCCACGTTGACACGGGAGTATCTCAGCCCGCCCTCCTGTACCACCCTCTGCCACCCAGAGCTTACCGGCACTACTCAGCACGACTCTCCAGCGGCATCGTTCGGCATGATTCCCAGTAGCGAAAATCCGGGAGTGGCCCGGCCGGGGATTGAGCCCTGATCGCAAAGGTGGGAGGCGAGCAGGCTAATCGCTCAGCCACCGTGGCCCCCTGTGTGTAAATGATTCGCAAACTGCCTTACTGGTGTAGGTCATAATTGGTTCATATAACTGCAGCCAAACTTATATCCTACAACTCATTGACAGTGACAGCGAAACAAGTTTTGTGTCGACTTAAGTACAGCGCGCATCATAAAGGCTTTTTGTTTGCAACTCCTGAAGCCGTAAATTGATGTGTCTGAAATGATTAAGGCAATTTGTTTTTTTTTTTCTAAGCCAGTTTTAAAGATATAAAATTGAAAAAAAAAAAAATCCCTAATGTGAGAAATGGTTCTCTCAAGCTATGTATCGACGCAAATATAACAATTGGTTTTTCAATATTATTTTATTTAATTATTAAGCTTTCTCATTTTTTTCACGTAACAGGCTATACACTAATGATACAAAAGTCTTCGATAGCAGAGAAGTACGTATTGTTCTGCTAAATAACAACAATAAAAAAAATCTTTAACAGGAATACCAAAAAGCATAATTTCATCAACATGCATTTCCATATATAGATTATTCACGGTAAAGTGAGCACCTTTGAAGGTTCTCTCGTTTGTAATGATTAGAGATACGTGTATTTCGTGAAAATATTTATGACCATGCTAGACTTCAATATACTATGTCTACAACCACAACTTCCTATGGTTATTGGTCACGTGACTACGTGAGAAGACATGTTCTTATTTGACTGCGCCAATCCTAATAAAGTAGCCCAATACTGAACGTCCATGATTCGCACATAGACACTTTAGGCATGTGACATTAAAAATTATCCAACCACGGAAGTGCATATGAATAAAAGTGTTTTGGAGTACAACTGGTATTGAAATCTTTTCTGTCCCTAGTAATAATAGTCAATAAATATAACTTCAGTATGCAGCGAAATATACACACTGTACTTATTATTAAATGGCAATACTCATCTCAAAAGGTGTTTAAAAGAATTTTTAAAAATGGCTGAAATATAAAAGTAAGTAGGGGCTCGAAAGTGCTCACTTAACCGTGAACAGCCTAAACCAAATCCTCAACCAGGCCTCAGGTTACCAGGTGGAAATTAGCGAACCGGCGCGCGTTCTGACATATGCTGGTCAGTGACGCGCTATTGCTGACGTCTGCAAAACGGAATAAGCGATATATAGACCTGAAAAATTCGCGAGTTCTATGACCTGCGGGCTAGACTCTACTTTCTTGTGTACAAATAGGCGGGTATCAACTGCCATTTTGGTTGTCTGCTGTCGCAGTGGAAGGCGACGATTGGGCCACTGTTCTCCAGGAAGTGTCAAAAATCGTATGGACCAGTGGCTAAGGTTATATAAAAATACGTGAACACGTGTTTTGAATTCTAGTTTGCCCCAAAAGGAATTCGCGAATTCTTCAAGTCTCTAGCGATATACGAGCAAATTATCGCTACACTCAACTACCAAATCCAAGTGGCTTCCTCTGAGTTAGCTCACTGTTCACTTACACAAGATGATCCGGAACTCCACGTACGAACTTTGTGAGATGATTCGTTATGGAAAGCGAGTCTGAAAACGGAACGTATGAGCAAACGTGATTAGCCCTTCGGAGAGGACACAAATGTACTAACACTAAGGACATGGTTGAAGTGAGCTGCCTATATCATCCACTACAGCTGTATCAGCTGCGTTGATCTCTGTGGTCCTGTTGGCCCTCGGTACACCGGACACGTCTACTATATTATGCAAAGTTTATTATTGGCTGGTCGTTTCAAATCTCGTTTTGACTGCATACCAATAAATGTGTAGCAACATAGGTAACAAGTTTCACAATCCATCGTTTTCACTTGATAAACTATTAAAAATGACAATTTTATTCTTACAGACTGGAAAGCTCACTACAAGCGAATTTTTACTCGGATTCCGATAAATTAGTGCGAAACAGTAAAACTATGAAAGTGGGAATTTTTTCTTCAAGAGCAAAGAAATTTTCATATAAACGTAGTAGCCCCGAGCATATACGTGTTTATTCCTGTAAGAGAATGAAAACCCTTTAAAACTAGAAGTTAAAGTTATGTTTGCAAATTGTCACAAACTATGCGATAAGAAACAACAAATTCGTGCAGCGTTAGCCCAATTATTTATATATATATATATATATATATATATATATATATATATATATATATATATATATATATATATTTATTATATATATATGATGTTTCGTAACTTATGTTACAGACTTTATGAGGTGACTCCTTATGAAAAAACATTATGAAAATGCCCAGTGACGTATGTCCGGAAACGATGTCTAAGGGTTGAAAATTGATAACACCCTTGAAAGTTAGGCTTTAATAGTAGTTTTTACTAAGTAAAATGGCAAAAAAAAAGTAATATTAGTTAAAATATTTAAATATAGTAAGTTAATATTAATTTGTTTCCCTTTTATTAAATAAAAATTAATTTTAAAGGCCAGCTTTTGGTAGTGTTTTTCACTATTAGACGTCGTTTCTGGACATAAGTCAATCTGCTTTTTCGTAACGTTTTTACCCTACGAGTCACCTCCCAAAGCCTGTAACAACACAGTATTAAGACCATTTCACACAACCAAATATTTATTGAATTCAATCACTTGAATTAAATTCATTGAAGTAAAAAATTACTTAATTTGCTTTTCGATGATTTGCACTCAATAAGGATTCGAAAGTCTCCACATGAAAATTTATCACAAACTATTTAATGAAATCAGTTTAAAAATTACCAAAAGTAATTGTTTAGAAGTGTCTACAACTCATGCGCCACACAAAAAGAATTGATTAAACCACAATTTTTTTTTACTTTATTGCACATTTTCTTTTTTAAAAATATGCATCCTTATTTTTTAGTAACTTCAAAAGTATGCACACAAATATACTATTATGAGATTACTTCCATTAATACTGTCAGAAAAACTGAGATTTACAATCCAGATTTTGGATTCAAGAAAATTTAAAACACATTATAAACGAAAATCTTGAAGGAAAACCAGATATTCAAGGAATTGAAAGAGAAAATGGCCCGATTATGACGTTTCTATGGCGTCATATAGCATTCAAAGGATTGAACTCAGTAAACTGAAGGTAATTTGAAGGGAAACTTGATCACGTGAAAGGGTATTATTAGATAATTGAGGACAGTGCATGGATTTGTTGGCTGCTGACCTTTAACAGGTATTCGTTTGCAGGGTTGACCTCGTAAAATGAGATTCGTCACTCTCCACTGCTGAATATTTGTAATTGGCTAAAAGCGTCTGCTGAGGCGTGACCGGCGTATTGCCGGCCAATAACAGAAGTCGAAAAAAAAAAAAAGGACAACAATTTGGAATACAGTCTGTCGCCCACGAATTTTGTAAGACTCTACATATACGGTCCTAAGATTACTCAACTACAACAGAAATTCCTCCAAAAAAAATTAATCCTGAGATTTAAACGTCTTTATGTAGCCCAGTACTTCTAATATTCCTAAAGAAATATTTCTGGAGAAAATGCAATTTAATTAAAATGCATACGTTTCCCGTTTCCCCAAGCTAGTAACATTAATTCTCTCCCCCCCCCCCCCCTCCCCAAATCATGATGTTTAAAACGCTGCTCATGGGCACTGCCTTCAAATATTTACTAACTTCACATAGCCACATTTGTTATGGATGTGAGTTTAGGAGTACGTATCTACCCGAATATAAGTACAAGGGCATCCTGCTCTTAATACTACTTTGGCATAGCAACCGATCAAGTATACGAAGACCAATTCGCTTCCGCGGGACTATACAGAAGACTTTTAATAGTTCATTGCTCACCTTAGAATCTACGCACTATTATGGTCTCCAGTGATATGAGTATTCCATCCAAGGTGTGTAAAGTTAATAAAAGTGTTTTTTTTTTACAGCGATAACTATAGACCTCACCATTTGTGCTACATGTTTGCTATTGACTCAGAAATCTTCACAGCGTGGGAAAATCACAAAATTTTGCAACAATAAAATTTACTATAGTTAATATATGCATAATCATTCTTTTAAAAATATTGGAAAGCTTCACTGTTAATTTTGTGCAGAGGTCAACCATTATTCCATGTTCATTTCGCTTCAAATAACCAACCAGCGACACAGTTAAAAAACAGTTGTGTCTATTGCAATAGCAAATCGCAGTATGATAATGTTTATGCCTGCATTACTTGGTTCCGGTCAATCGTACTTTTAACAGATCTGTGGTTTGGCAATACAAAGAGAAGAAAAATATTTATTTTGATTTGACAATTGCCAACAGAGCGACTGGAACTACTCATGTGGTGTCGCCCAGCGACCTGCGACGTAACATCTTGCTCCGGTGACAGACGGCGGGCGACTTGGAGCGCTGTGGCCGCAGCAACACTGCTCCACTGTCACTGGTATTTACCTGGCACAGCTACTTTTAGTTGCGACCATACACTAAATATGAGGTAGACCGCTTATTTGTCTTCTGTGCATGATTCCAACATCGACCTACCCTAAAGGAACACAACTGTCAAGCGTCACATGGTCAACAGTAATGAACGAGTTTGGTTATATCTTAATTTTAAAATGACAAGCGCCATTATATGAAGAAAATACTTACCAATTTGAATTAAATCCAACTGCATTACAAATTGGTTAGAGGAAGTATACATTCATCTCAAAGCATTAGTTTACAAATCAGTTTTATAACCTGAAATCCAAACGACGCCATTTTCTCTAGGCGTGTAGGCAGAAAAGCAGTTCAATGTTGGGACATCGAGATTGGTTGTGCACAGCCAGCGAGATCGGTCTGAGTTTTAGCCTATGCACGTGACATTCGTGTCACAGCGACAGCAAATATTGCCCACCCCTAGAGCTGGAGGGCCGAGACAGAATGCTGATTGCAAGGTAACAGCACGTAGCCTTTGTAGCCAGCGCTATTCATATCCCTGTGAGTTGTTTGGGCCTGCGCAGTGAATTATGGGTGTTGTGGTATTATGGGCCGTGTTTTCGTGACAAATGACACTTGCCGCATTCTACCCCTCCCCATTCCTCTCTTCTTTCATTGCCCCTCTTCACCCTTTCGAGTCTTCTTTTTTCCTCGAAATTATAAGAGTGCGAGTACAGGGTTCCCAGAAAACGTCGCCGCATCGCCTTCTGGGAATGGTGAGGCAGACGGGCGTGATGTTGTGACGGACCGCCACTCCACCACGTTATTGAATTTCTATACATAACTATATTCTCTTCGGATCTCCGGACATGGGGAATGAATGTTGATAAACACGAAGGAAGCAACGGAAGAAATTAATGGAATTAAAATATGCCGCGCCGAATCATGTCATGAAACTTTGCAATGGTTATGTGCGCGTTCAGCTCCAAATTATTACAAATAAATTACTAAGTATACCTACCTGCATCGCATTTAATTTCCAGTACAAGGTCTTCATTATGTAAACGCAATGCCTCTGAAACAAATAACATTTCGGGGAATTATGTGATTATTCGTAATCCGTCAATGAAACTTCACACATAGATATGATAGCGCTATGATAACGCGCTATGTTGGAAAGATTCGGCTTAGTGGTATGTTTTCACATTTATCGTACCATTCCGAATATACGTATAATATACAAAAATATTACATATATAAAAATATTATATATATACACACACATACACACACACACATAGTAAAATGATCCCATATGCTTGAACTTAACCGGTTAATGCTCCCCGCAGTCTGTTTTCGGCAAATTTAATTAATTATTTTCTTCTGGTCATTTACGTTTAACCAATTTATAATAAACTACCTAACAGCCTACAAATTGCTAACTCATATATTTCAGTAAAGGAATGTAATGCTAACAACGATACTAAATGGTTTGGGAATAATTTCTGAAGAAATAATTTATAACACTGTTTGTCTTCCTCAGCTTACACAAATGGACCAAGTTTCCCAAGAAGTAAGATAAGCGCTTTCATAACAAAAGCCGATTTAATGCAATAAGAAATCATAATGTTACATGAACAAGTGTGCTAGTAAATGGTACGGCATCTATAAAGCCTGGTATTAATATGTAATATTAAAAAACCAACAATTTTTTAGTGGTAGTACATAGCAAGTTTAAAATAAGAGGTGTTTATATATTCACGAATCATACTGTCTAAAGAAGAAATGCTAGACGTATTGATTCCGTTAATACTTGAATAATTTTTTCTGCGATATTTTTAGTACTTCATGTCCTTTACTGTGGCCTAGATAAATTAATGAGGCGCCTATTACCAACGACTACCCTGCGCCAAATAACATGTTTGAAATCGTATCAGTTACAATAATATGAAATTATGTGTTGGCACACCCACCCAGTTGCTAAGCCAAAAACTCTGTGAAAAACAATGGGAACGGCATAGTGCTGTTTCCAGAACAATATTCTTAAACAATTTTCTGACATGTATAATTACTTTTTAAAGAAATGGGGTGGGGGGGGAGGGGTTGTCATTGCTTTCACAAGTCGTGTGTAAAAGAAGCGAGGAAAACGAGAAGTAGCAAAAAAGAGGCGAAATGGCTGGCCGAACTCGTTTAAAAGCAGTGGTGTTGAAGACGCGCAGAACATACTGTTTTACTGCACGAACGACGTATTTATTGTGGTGGCCGCGCTGAGGTAGGTACAGGCAGCATCGCGCGCGTGTCGCAGTTTTTGGTGCGCTCTGTACCTGCCCGCGCCTCGCCAGAGACATGTTGCTGTGAATGTTTCAAGGCCGCGGCCGGAGGGAGATAGCACACGGCTAAACGTCCCGCCGGCAGACACATGCGAGCGCTGGTGAAGAGAAGAGAGAGGGTGAAAGATGGGAGAAAGAAACGAGAGAAGGAACGTACACACGTACAAGTGCTATGTGCCGGAATGTCTTTTTCTTCTTTTTCCCAACTCCTTTGAAAGAAAGTATTCCTTTCTCTTTTTTTTTTCGAGAAAAAAATGGTCTTGGTTTGTCAGTTGGAGTGTGACGAACCATTTGGCGGGTAGGCGGGAAAACTTTTGTCCGTATTGTGAGGGAATGTTTCTGTAAGGCCTGACACGGCCGGGCGCACATCAATAATGGGTCCGCACATCAACTGCCCTCTGAAAGCTTCATTAGGCGTCTAATTGTTGCCCAGCCTCACGGACATGACGTCGATCCCCTACGCACAATGAATTTCTCCTGATCTTGTGACTTCCGGCCCTCTGGTTAGCATTTTGAAATAGACGTCACAGGCAGGCCTTCAGGAAAGTGTGGGAAAACTTCCAGCCATCGGGGCCGCGGTGGTGTAGCGGTCAGACTGCTCGCCCCCCCCCCCCCCAACGGCGTACCAAGTTCGATTCTCGGCGGGGCTGCTCCCGGATTTTCGCGTGTGGGAATGTTGCCGGACGATGCCGCTGGTCGACGGGTTTTCTCGGGATCTCCTGCTTCCCCCGCCCTTGCGTTCCGCCGCTGCTCCATACTCAATTCACTTCACCTCATCGGCTCTAAAGACCTCTATGTTAAGAGCCGCCCATATATATATATATATATATATATATATATATATATATATATATATATATATATATCCATTCCAGACTTTGGCCGTTGTTCCATTTATTCCTTGCTAAGTTTTTTCTGTCACTAAATTTGATGTAAGCACACCTGCTTCCCCAACAGCAACATTTTTCCAGTAATTCTTTAGGTTACTCATACAGTCGTCCTATGAACGTAATTCATACCTGAATAACTCGCGACAATTGCAGGCATGTTAGGTTACTGACATCAGCTCCTCTTACGATAGTGTTCACTTAATACAATCTAGCCACCAAAAACACGGCGATGTACAAACGAAAGAGCGCGCTAAAGAAGGGTCAATGATAAAAGAACATTTCGTAAAACATTAGCACATATTTTCTGTCTGAAATGATACACGCTACATTTATTTAACGTGCCCCACTATGCACCTTTCAGCTAACTGGAATATGGTTTAGGAGTTAGTATTACAAATTTAGTTCTAAAAACAGAGAATTTAGCAATTTCCTACCCAGTAATTCTAACTTTCAAACACATGGTCCGAAGGTATAACTTTACCTTGAATTTTATTGGAAATTCCACAAGGAAGGTAACACAGAGACCTTACGGCATGTTTGAATTTCATGAAAACACGCTGAAAAAACACGTTTCCATATATTTCAATGCTGCTATGCCATTTGCAAACTCCAACTTTTCTGGGGGAAAATATACTCGCCTATGGCATCATTAAATCTCTGGGGAAAATGTACTCGCCTGTGGTAGCATTGAAGTCTCTGGAGAAAATTTACTCGCCTATGGCAGCATTGAAGTCACCGGGGGAAATGTACTCGCCTATGGCATCATTGAAGTCTCTGTGGAAAATGTACTGGCCTATGGCAGCATTGAAGTCTCTGGGGATAAATATAGGCCTATCGCCTATGGCAGCGGTGAAGCCTTCCGCAGGCAGGGAGCCAGAGTGGATTGCAAGAGTAAGAAGGCCGCCGAAACGTTTTCAGTGTAAGTCAGCGATAGTAGCACCGCACAATGGGCTGGGTGTGAACCCGCCACACGACTCACCCCTGCGCTGGTCCAGACGAAGCCGACCAGGGAGCATGTAGCTTTTATCGTTATCTCGAGAATGCCGTGGCTACTTGCGTGTCGGACGTCGGCCTTGAACCCCGGTTTTATTGGGAGGACCTATCTTTTTTACTTTCTCTTCCCGCTGATGCTTTTTTTTTGTCCTGTCCTAAGTACTTGTGACAAAGTTTCTTTTGTTTCTACCTTAACTGGTATTTTTACTTATTTATTCGTATCTCCTGTGTGCAGTTGGTTTACGGCCGCGGTGGGCTGCACCATGAAGAAATACTGGACAGGCAGTTAAAAGGAAAATATGTCTCCTCTCCTCTTCCTTTCGCCTGACAGGACTCAAACCAACCTCTGCGTAGATTTGCTGTACCGATAATTATGCTAAGAATATATATTCTTTTGAGAGCACTTTTTAGCCAAATAATTCTCCCGGGAACAAAAATGCTGCTCCAAGTGTAAGTGAAAATACGGAAATTCCTTAAGTGCGTCAGAACGCAGGACTTGCAGAGTCCTTTGATTACAACAAAGGAATGAACTTAGCCTACAGTGCAATGTACTAAGGCGGTACTGACTTTCCTGTTTTAAAATATACGTATGGTAGGAGATATTTCGCAACAGCCGGAACCCAAGGTGAAATATTAGCCAGAACTAGCTGTCATAACGCACGGGTTGGGAAACCGCACGGTAGCTTTGCTACAGAGCCATTGCGACTTGGTGTATCAACAAAATTTACGGTTCGTGAGCGCAACAAGCGTCGGCCATAAAGATCGCAGGGGTGGGCCATGTTTGTGTAAACCCAGAAAAGGATTAAGACAGCAAGGCTCATTGAGGAAGCGGCGGACGAGAAAAACAAGCATCGCGAGAGTTACGGGCCTCCACAATAAAACGGGATAACGTAAGGCCTGTCCTGCGAAATTCCACACAACAAAAGGAATTAAAGAACCAAAACCTGTAATTTATGTATTACGTAAAGAGTTGGTCCCAAGCTATGAAATATAACCTAAAATAAAGTATCATATTTAGCCTCTATATAAAATATTCCTTTACTAGACTTAAAAATGTCCATGTTCAGATGTGGCGTAGTACAAGCCATCTAAGCTGCATACCGTGTCTTTAGTTCAAAAATGCCAGTCAGGTGAACTAAAAGAAATAATAAACTCTATAAGAAAATATAATTTATCATTATAGATCAGTTGCTCAAATTAATTTTGCTATATTTACACATATCCCGCCTATTTCTTAACGCAACAGCCAAGTTCCTAGAAAAGTTTTTAGAAAAAACACTAACACTTTATGGATGGTTTACTTGTGTATTGCAAGTAATAGCGCTTACTCGAGGCTACATGGTCGGCCAGTATTTTAAAGATAAATACTGCTGTTGAAAAGCCCAGAACAAACTCTTAAAAAATACAATAGGTCACGTCTACATAACGCTTCTACACAACTCTAACAAAAGCTGAAAGTCAAAATGGGAAAAAAAATTTCTTGCATTGTAAATAAAATACATAAATTTTATTTCAAAAGCGTGAAAAGATGATTTTATAAACGCTGTTTGCGAGGCTTACGAGTCAGTATCAATATGCCATCTAGTGTTCGAGTGAACTCCGGACTCGATGAATAAGCTGATGTCGGTTTATACTACCAATAGGCATATGTAGGTATGTAGTTGGGTTGACACGTACGAAAGGAAGACGACAGTGCGAACGTTGTCCACTACCGTGGACATTCTTGCTTTGCTGCAACATGGGGACGGTATGTGCGGGCCACACCGGCTGTAAGGATTAATGCGCAGCGGGCGAAATGAGGAATGGTTTGTCGACAATGGGCTCCCCGCGCTAAGCGACTCGGGTGGCCAGCTCATAAAATAACCGGTTAATTTGTCCGGTGGGGCGCTCAGTCAACCCCCGTCTGCGGGGGGAGGGGGGGAGGAGGTGGCGGCCTGCGCTGACCTTGGAGGAATTCGGACCGTTCCAGCACTACGCGGCGAAACTATGCGTTCTGGAGAGCCATCGGCACTCTTCTCGAAACAGAGAAACGCGAAGAGGACAGAAAAAGAACCCGGCGACTTTAAAAGCATGCCACCCGGCCGAGACAAACTGCTGGGAGCGCCGTCTAATTGTGTGGCAGCGTCGCGTCCAACACATGGCGCTAAAACAATGATTTAGCGCGACAACCCGGGGCACGCTCGCAGCGACCCGCCAAGGGCGATGTACCGGGCCTGGTCCACTTTATTCTCCTTCGACGGCTGTCATACCGGGTACACGCCCCCGGTCTGCCGCGGAACTTCAGCGCCAAGTCCGCTCGCCACTTACAACTTAAGGCCGAGAAGTGCGGAAGTGATAAGGGCGATACTGCCACCCCCATAAGTGCGCCATCGCCACTAAGTTCAAGATTCTGAACTGACGTGCAGTGTTCTCGTCGCACTGCGTGTACCTATAGGACTTTAGCAGTGACCCTATCATTTAATTGATGGAAAGTCTGTAAGATGGAATACTCTGAAATGGTGTTTCTAATGTGCGCGAAGTTTTGAAGGCACTCAACAGAGCTCGTCTGAAGCGCGTGTTATCTTCGTAGATCACCACATTGGATGCACGTTTAACAAACATTCAAAAACGTGTAGGTATTTCAAACATACTCTAGAATAGTATAAGTGGCAGGCAGGAGATTTGGGCTGCTCTTACATAGAAGCCTTGAGAGCCTATGAGTGTGAAGCGAGGTGAGTACGGTGCAGCGCCGGAATTCAAGGGCGGGGGAAACGGGAGATTTCCGAGAAAACCCACCGAACCAGCGACAGCGTCCGCAAACATTCCCATTCGCGAAAATCCGGAGTGATCAGGCCGGGAATTGAATCCGGTTCGCCTTGGTGGGAGGCGAGCAGCCTAACCGCTCAGCCACCGCGGCCCCTGGAGTGACCTCGGGAAAGTATGGCAAACCGAAATCAGGTAGGCCGGACCGGGGGGGGGGGGGGTGGAACCAATGTCCTGCTTAATGCGCCTCCTCTCTCGGTTGTATTGTAAGGGTGGTGCGGTCGCTAAAGACATTTTCTGGTAAACTTCCTCAACTGTAAGCGAAGTTTTTAACCTATACGCTGTATAAAAATAATACCACACATAAAGCAGCAGATATAGGATAGTTTAGCGTCGCTACTGAAGTCTATTCGCGGTTTCTTGGTCCCTTTTTTATATCAAACTTTTGATAAATCTCCCCATGTATGACGTGTTTAGTTATTTCCGACATATGCCATTTATCACACGCGTTTTATACTTGTGTTAATTAAAGTTGCTTTTTATTTCGTTAAATTAAAATGTCATTCAAATTTTATCTATAAATTATAATGCTTAATTTATAAATAATTTGAACAAAAACAGTGAGGAAATATGTGTGCTTGTAACGCGTGGTAAGAAATAGTTCTTATACAAAATATGGTTACACTGTGTGCGCACGAATTCGGTGAGTTGTCTTTGGTGTAATTTTCCAGACTTAGTCAAGCTGAGTTTGCACGAGGCGGAGGAATATCCTGGAAGTAGAACTTTAGCAGGGCTTCAGAAAAGTCTGAAGTAACCGTGAATGGATTATACGCAGAGTTAGGAACGAACTTCCCTGCGCATTCCACAGTTTCCTGAGCTAATGAATGAATAGGGGGAAAACTTATCATTCCCGTTTTCTCACAAAGCGTATACACTGGTATGGTAAATGTTGTGATAATTGCTTGGAGTGTAGTGGGGGGACTGGTACCTTAGAGTGGGCGGAGGCTGGGGACGGAAGTGCAGTAGCCCGCGGAGGACGTCGTGACTGGCGCTTTCTCCAGCCGCGCACGACCAGGCCACGCCCTGCTCACAGCTGCCGGCTCCACGGGCGCCACGCTCGCTCTCAGGCTCAGGCTCAAGCTGGATCAAGCAACGCAGCCTCCTAGCCAGCCGCTACTTGCCCAGTCACTACCACTAAACTAGCTAGCTAGACTTCAATCCCCGGCCGGGTCACTCCCGGATTTTCGCTTCTAGGACTCTTGATGCCGCTGGTCGTCGGGTTTTCTTAGAGGGGGGGGGGGGTCCTCCTGGTTCCCCGCCCTTGCATTCCGGCGCTGCTCCACACTCAACTCTCTTCACCCTCATCGGCTCTCAAGACCTCGATGTTAACAGCCTCCCAAATCTCCCCACTCACATTATTTTGGGGCTAGTGATTTTAGGGTTAATGATTATAGGGCTACTGCAAGTTTTGAGACAGCTGACATTTTAGGACTAATGACTTCAGAACTACCGCACCTGTGACGGCCTTGACGTCACCCAGCTATGCGTTTTTACGGATGGGCAACGACTCGGAACATCTCGAGTTCACGTTATGCTAGGTCGTCCAGTGACTGACGCGTTGCAAAGTAAGCTGATGCTTCCTCAGTGCTGTACACATTCGGCAAACGCAACAGGAACCGGTATTGCGGCCACTCACAAGAAAGCTGCTAGGTACCCATTACACACGTGCTGTGACGTCAACTGCGCTGCTATGACGTCCACGTGTAAACTAGCAAACGATTATGTATAGTACAGAGCAAACCACAGCTTACCTTTGTCACAGTTCACCACACGCCGCCGGCTAGGAAACACTTGTAGTGTCCGTATTACTTGTGTGATTGGTAGGTAGAGCTAGTGATTTTTCGCGAAAAAATAAGAGCACACGGTATACTTAAATATAAGCACCGGACAGCATTTCGTGTATTGCCATTGGTTGCTATCTGCTAGAGAATCAGTTTTCATATTTGGCTGGGCCACTCAGAATTCGGTAACATTGACACGACTCTTACGTTAATCATGTGCAGACAATTAACAAGTGTCTGAAAGTAATTGAGCCAACCAAGGTAGGTAAACCACCCTACAGTATTTTGAAATGTAGCTTGTCTTGAAATCCTTTCGCGAAATTTCACTACCCCTACAGATACCCGATCTTTTCACGTTATAGTTTAGTAAAGGCTGTTCACGATAAAGTGAGCACTTTGGAAATGAACCTTAGAAAAAAGTAACTGCCACTGCCTGCGTATATTATAATGGGTACACTGAGTAGCATTCGCCTAGTAATGTTGGTAACGGTGGATGGAAAGTAACACCATATCTTGATGTCGAACATGAAGTGTTAGGTAACGATTTGTGATAATTTAATTTATTTATTACGCTTTCTGTTTTTTTTTTATGCGTCGAAGGGTGAAAATGAGCAGTTTTGTAAGATATTTTTCTTTCGTAATTATTTCACATATTTCACACAAACGCATTAATAAAGTGATGAGGCCCATGGCAATGTTAATTTTACATACATAAGGCGGTGGAATACACAACGTACATACAAGCAGATATTAAGTAGGACTTTCAAAAGTGCTCATTTTACCGTGAACAACCCTATATCAAGGTAGACGGTGTACAAGTACATATATGCTAGTTTCACGTGTCTCACTGGACATTCGCTGATCCGACAAGCCCTACAGGAGCCGGAACCAATAGTTTATGAAGCTAGCTCTGCCTGTGGCAGCAGTCAACGTGTAGAGCGAAATGGTAGGGTAGGGTCTGTAGTGATTGGGCCACTCGTTCCCCGCTGGACTGTGAACCAGCGACACACGTAGAGCGAGACCGAGCAAATTACACACAACCCAGTAGAGGTTGTTCGTGGTAAAGTGAGCACTTCTGAAAGCCCTAGAGGACTATGTAATATGTACCGAAACATTTCTTAAGAAATCGTTGTTTGTGCGAATAAGCGTATTTCGGCAAATAAAAGCTCTGTAAATGCGACTGTTTGACAGAAAAAAAAATTATCTACGTCCCTATATTATTACTTTTATCATATTAAGTGTATTTGTGGTGAAAAAAATCGTGAAAATGGTTAAATATCGCATTTCTAAAGCTCGTTTGTGCCCCGCAACACTATGCAATTCCCTAAAGCAGCAAGAGGAAAGTAGGATTATGCGACAGTAGTTTAATCTGTGGGCTTCCATCGCGTGTAATAAAGTCCCACTGTTACAGACATAATTTGCTCAGAGAAGCTTTTTGACGGAAACACTACATGTCTTGCGCGTAGGAGCGATAGGGCACTAGGCGTGCGTGTTAGTGTCGCTCGTATTGCTCTTTCGCTTCTTGACCTTGAACGCACAGCTACATACTCCTCTTAAGATCGACTTGTATGCACATTGTGTAGTCTTCCACCATGCGTAAAATTAACGTTGTCGTGGACCTAACTACTTTATACGTGCCTCGGTCAAGGGGAGCTGTAAAATTATTTTGCAAATTTGCTAATTCTTACGCCTATATGCATTAAAAGACAGAAAATAAAATTAATAATTTCAGTATTCACAAATATTTACCTAATGCTTTTAATTCAAAGTAAAAACATGGAACTACTGTCCCTCCTTCGTTGACAACTTTACTGGACGCATGACAGCGTGTATACACGTTAAAATATACACGCAGGTATGCAGAGGCAGTGAAATTTTTTTAAAAGGCTGATTTTAAAAGTGCTAAATTAAACAGTGAACAGACTTTACACAAAGTAGAGTGCTCATCATGAAGGCATTAGCCAATGGACAAATGGCATTGCCTGGGGCGTATACACAACTGTAAAGTTCGGGTTAGCCGTAAAATGCACTTGCAGAATTTCCGGTTCTCTATGGAACTGAGGGGCTACGGTGGCTCAGAGGTTAGCCGGCTCCCCCCCCCCCCACCCCAAGGCGAACGGGGTTTAAAACCCGGTCGGGTAACTCTCGGATGTTCGCATATGGGAATCGTTCCAAACGATACCGCTGGTCGGCAAGTTTTCTCAGGGATCTCCCGTTTCCTCCGTGACCGTGCATTCCGGCGCTGCTCCGTACTCAACTCGCTTCACCCTCGTCACGGGTGTCGAGAGTCGGCCAAATATCTCCGTTCTCCACTACAGACAACTGCGCTTCCCCGAATTTTTTTTACAACTACCCTATAACTAAGTGTTGCGTGAAAGTCCGGTGAGAAGGGCGGGTTTTCGGGATTTTATTGCATCTCAGGGCTAACCCCTTACGCTTACAAGGATAGTAAATCATGCATAGAGGCATGCATCACGGCAGAGATGAATTGGGCAGCCATGGCCTGCAATTGGGGCCATTACTACCTCCCTAAGTGTACTTATAGCTAAGCTAATACTAGAAGAGACTGGGGAAAACCAGCATAGACACCGTAAAAACCCAGTCAACAGAATATAATTCAAAATTATTCATGCATTAAACTGAAATGTTACGGGAGACAAAGTGTTCGTGGAACATGCTCGTGTTAGTAGAGATGAAAAAGCTAGTAGAGTGTGGACAGGAAGTTTCATTTTCCCTTGCCTTGGCAAGTGGGAGAGACGCTGGCTTAACCAGAGAAGTGTCTACACCCTTCTCTGGTGGGGGAAGTTGCACTATTGGGCTGCTCCCCCCCCCCCCCGAACGCTTCACGAATTCCTGGCGGACAGCGTGCAGGTCGAAGGTCACGGCCCCTGGCGCTGCCCCCTCTCCCCTCTGCCGCAGCGACAGAGGGAATGCGACACTTCACAATAAAAGCCCCGCGCCGCGCCGAGATGGCCAGATATGTGAGAGGCGCGCGCACCTCACCTGTAAATATGCTTTATGTGTTTTGTCGCGATGGCAGGAAGGAATCTGGCCTGGTGATCTCCACTCTCTCTGCGCGCGCTGCGGCCACGACTCACGATGGAAACTGAAATTTAGAGCCGAGGGCGAGCGCCAGTATGCGCGCCCCACACCGCGTCATTATACACAGCGGCTACAAATTAGGCTCGAGGCCAGGCGCAAGTTTCATCCGCGAGAGGTTCGGCCTCGCACACACTGTCGCCCGCCGCATTCTTTCATTTCCTGCTCACTTCAGTATTTTATTAAAAGTCTTACGGAAACATTCGTTATTAGTTTCTGTTTTTTTTAATGCATGCAGTAGTAAGAATTATCGAATGTATCAAAAATGTACTTTACTAACAATTCCACAGTTTCACTTGAATGGCGAAAGAATAAAGTGACCAGCCATGGCAATGTTGATATTAATTATAGAGGAAGTACACACAATGTGCGTGGAATGTATATCCTCAGCAAGGCTTTCAAAAATGCTCAGTGTACTATGTACTGAAACGTTTTCTGTGAAATCGTTTGCGCGTAAACGCGAATCTCGGTAAATAAAAGTTCTGGAAATATTATTTTTTGTCAGCAAAGATAAAAAAAATATTAAAAAAAACAATTATCTATGGCCCCATTTTTTTTTTTGCCATATTAAGTTTGGAGAATAAAATTCGTGAATATGGTCAAATATCGCATTTTTAAAACTCGCCTATGCAGTTTGCTTGAGCGGCAGAAGAAAAGTACAAAGATACGGACGTAGTTTAATCTGTGGGCTTTCATCGCGTGTAATAAAACCTCACTATTACAGATCAAATTTGCACAGTACAGCGTTAGGACGGAAACACTGCACGCCTTGCGCGTAGAAGCTCCCTCGTTTCTTGACCTTGAACGTGTAGCTACATAGTCCCTTTAACAGCCTATACGCTGCTGCTACTTGGCGAGTCAGTTCCGGTATGACCAAACATGCCACACCACTAACTACGCTCTTGTTGATTAAAACACCGTATTCTTCTGAAACTTCGAGTTCATTCACTCTAGAATGACTGTCGTGGAGCGCAAACTGTTTATCATCTATCACGTACGAACTATACGTGTGTGACCTCCCCTTCCTCTCGAGAAATTACTTTAGTCTTCCCTTAATTTATTTTCATAACTACGCTCCTAGTTTATAGTTCTCTCTTTCATTCTATTCACTCGCTATGCGTTGAAAGGAATGGTGCAGTTTCAACGAAACCACATACAGTTCAAATAGACCGATTCAAGAATTACAAGTGTTTACCCAGCTTGTTTATGACATCATTGCCCTCTAGGAACTTGTTATTCGAGAATGTGGTGATGAGTACACTTCAAAAGAAAATGCTCGCAGCTATTATAAAATCGCCCAGTCGTTAGTGGAAAGTTACAGACCTGCGTAGGAAATAATTTCTATGATACTGCGAAAATGAAGTGGACAGAAATAGAGATGGGAAGAGGAAAATGTTATTACAGTATCATCAGACGAGAAATTTATGTTCTGTCCTGTCCTGACATGCATATAAATAATTGCGCAATTCAAGCAAAATTTAAGACAGAAGTTTAGCAAAGTACCGAGGTTTTTTTTTTTTTTTTTTACGACGTTAGCGGAAACAGTTTTGTACAAATGTTCACAACATGCAGATAATACGCAAAAACCGACTAAAAATAAAATGTACCCAGACGTTCTCAAACGTAGTGACTTGAATACATCATAATAAGCAAACATCAGCAGGTATTTTCCACGCATATCTTCCAACACACAAGTGGTATTTCACTGTGTGCGGGCCACAGTTAATATGTACGTTGCCTTATCCGTTCTACCGAGCCGTCCAAATCCATGTTTCGTTGTTCTGCTGCTGATTTTACTAAGTATCCGTAGGAGAAAAGAAAATGCAAGCTATTAACGAACTTATACCTAAGGAGAGCCTTAATTGTTATTCAAATTAATGGCGGACAAAAAATTTCGTAGTTGACCGTAGAGGGAGAACAGTTAAACCATAATGAACACTAACGGTTAAATGGACAAATCATGGAACATGTAGGAAGAGAGGGACGGAACTGGCTGTAGGAGAAGCTGTCTCAAATGTAAAGCTTAACATTTGGAGAAATTGATTATTACTTGCGACGAGAAAGAGCAGGGTTTTTTAATTATTCCCTGTTGATCATTCACAGTCATAATGAAGAACTTCACACGAGTTAAATTAAACACAACATTGATGACGTTCTCTATCGATGAACGGTATAAGTGTGTAGGCATACGACAATCATTATATGTAGACCCATGCAAAATTAACTCACAGCTGTATTAAACATATGCATTCTTACAAAAAACTATTTGCTGAGTGTTTGGCTTCTTTTTCAGTTATTTTTCTGCGTGTACCATCTACAGAAAACATAAATTTTTAAGGAAATAATTCTTATAGCATCAACGTCAGAAAAAAATATCGTTCGCAATATCATATTCTGGAAAGCTTGAACATTACCGACACAAGTAGCATAGTTGACGCCTGAATATGCCATTCGTTTATAAACGTCGATAAGGCCGATTAGGCCAACATTCGCAGATGGAAGCAACAACACTTTCACCTTTACTACAGCCCACTCAGAAATACTGAACTCGACCTTCGTTTAATCTCATTTGCTCAAACAAGCAAATGAATTAGATTTCAGATTCATCGCTTGAAAACAAATGCTTATATAAAACATTTCACGAATGTTCTTTTCCTCTTTGTTTGTGTTATAGTGGATTATTATGGTAGTCCGCCGTAACTACGCTAATTCAAAGAAACCGCAAGGATAAAGCATTACGGGTTATTGCTTCTGTTGATATTTTGAAACCCACGTGAGAATGTAAGCCGGACTTAGACATTATGAATGTTGAATGGTTTGTTGCCATAGAAGACGACTTTGAGTATAGGCTATAAGAATACAGTTCTACAGTTTTAATGGGATACACAAATAATGTATAAAACATCGCAGGTGGTGAAAATTAATTTAACAGCGAACCGAAGCAGTAACTATGGCAAGACGTAGCAGGTCGCATATCACAACGCACCTGCATCGTCCCTTGACTTGAAAAACAGTGAGCGGCGTCACTGGATACGACCAATCAGTGAGGAAATTTAGGACGATGGCTACTGGAAGTGCAGCTACCGTCAAATAAGCTATTTCTGCTGCTGTGTGTGCACATGTTTCACGTTTTGTCTCCAGTAACAATCATTCCGACCGGTTGAAACGAAATTCGGAATACGTTCTTTTACCTAGCATACCTCGCGATAGAAACACTACTGCAGATATTGTGTATAGGTGCGTGTGAGTGTGTGCGTACACTCTAAAAAAATTATTCGAAAATTTACCATACCCGTGCATACACTTAGTGAGAAAGAAGGAATGGTAATGTTTTACCCTATACATTCGTTGTAGCGTTCCTGCATTTGCTCAGGAAATAGTCAAACGTGTAGGGAAGTTCCCAACTTTGTATATTAGCGACGCTAAACATTGCTGTAGTTGCAGCTTAATGTGTCGTATTATTTCCATGCTGTATATAGGTTAAAAACTTCCATTACATATTAGGAAGTTTGCCAGATATTTTTGACATTGTAGGTGTAGGGGAGGGTGGAGAAGGAAGCGGTAGCACACCGATGTAATGGAATGTCCGCTGCCGGCACGGCAACACTTTCGTTATTGTTATAGTCCATTCGTGGTTTCTTCACACTTTCTGAATCGAACATTTGAAAAATAACCCCATATATATATATATATATATATATATATATATATATATATATATATATGACGTGTTTGGTTGTTTCTTAAATATGGCATGTATCACAATCATTTTATACTTGTGTTAACATAAAAGAGCTTTATTTTGGTAAAATAAATTTCTACTTACATTTCTTCTATACAGAATGTTGCACAATTGCACGTCAATACTTCGGGGAAACATTCATCACATCTGGAGGATGAAAAAAATGTTACATGAACATGGTCTGCAAACGCTTCGTTTCTTTACTACAGCCCGTAATACCTAGATAACGTACAGTGTGTGGCCCGTGGGTTGGATCATGTTACTGTGAAATGCCATCGCAGCTGTAATTGGCAACCCCATACCAGCCCCCCCCCCCCCCCCCCCGAGGAGCCATGCTATGAATCCACTAGATTTTCATTTGTGAGGACATTCAAAGGTACTTGTGTATGCAACCCCAGTGGACGATGTAGACACCTTCCGTAACCGTTTTGAGGCGAGTTGCGAAACAATCAGGAATTTTCCAGGAGTTCACCAATGTATCCGGATGTCCATGCAACGGCGGGTTGATGCGTGTGTTCGTGATTATGGAGGGCATTTTGAACATTTGCTTTAGTGCCGACGATAAGCTTTCACACATATGTAACTACTTCCTGTGCAGTTCCTACTGTCCTAGGTGTAGTGTCGTGGCGTGGGGTATCGTGTATCATGCAAACGAACGTTGTGATGGCATTCCACAGTAACATGATCCAGCCTGCGGGCCATACACTGTACGTCATGTATTACGAGCTGTAGTAAAGAAACGAAGCGTTTGCGGACCTATGTTCATGTAATATTTTTTCATCCTCCAGATGTGAGGAATGTTTCCCCGACGTATAGACATGCAATCTTGCAACATTCTCTATATTATGTTTCATTTATAATTAACATGCATAAAAACAGAGAGAAAATATGTGTATTGGTAACGCTTTGTAAGAAATACTTCTTATACAAAATATTATTAAAATGAGTGCACAAAGTGTGGTATGCTGTCCCTGTGGTGTAATTTTTTAGACCTGGTTGAACTTTGTTAGCAAGTGGCTTTCTATCTTATAACTTTCCTTTCTTTGGCTCTCTCAGGCAAAGCAACTTTATCTCAGTTGGCGGGTGACGGCTGTTGAGGGGGCAATAATTTTCTAAAAACAATTAGTATAACCAAACATTAAAACATCTATCCCACGTACGTTAGTCATTCTACGTTCCCTAGCGCCAGAGAAACTGGCAGAACTTGGATAAAATACGGAATTCTACATTTCTGGAAGCGTCACGGAACTATCAAGGAAATTTATGTGACTGTTTCTGACCCTGAGATCGCTTGCTTTCCACTTTCGTAGCAAATGTTTTTACATGCGATAAGCTTATTTGTAGTCTATATTTTCAATAGTATTTTGTAGATATTTATTAAAATACTTCATAAAAGAACGCTGTGTTGGTACTATCCATACAAGAAATTTGCAATTTTTGAGGAATTAATTTAGATTTGAATCAGTGGAAAACCACTGATTCGTAGAGAAAATGGCTCCACTTAGAATTAGTGAAATGTTTCACATCGCTAATTCAAACAGCGTAATTTTTCCACTGAAACAATCAGTGTTTCTTTTTCCACTGATTCTAAGTGGAGCCATTTTCACTACGAATCAAAGGTTTTCCACTGATTGGAATTTAGAGTGAAATATTTACTGTGTATATTGTTTAGGGACAGTAACAGTATACTTGGAATATTCAGGGAGATGTTGGGAAATTTAATATAAGGATACCGCTCGCCACACTTACATTCTAACCGGGCGCATTATTATGTTTACTACGCACAAGTAATAAAGTACTGAGCACGCTCGCCGTTACTGACGGAGCCGCGGTGGTGTAGTGGTTAGACTACCACCTCCTACCAAGGCGAACCGGGTTCGATTCCCGGCCGGGGGACTCTCCCGGATTTTCAAATGTGGGAATCGTGGCGGATGGTGCCGCTGTTTGGCGGGTTTTCCCGCCCTTGCGTTCCGGCGCTGCTCCGCACTCACCTCACTTCACCCTCATCGGCTCTCTCAAGACCTCGGAGTTAAGACCCGCCCAAATCTCTTCACTCCACTTCGTCACTGACGAATGCTGCAGCTTGGAGGCTGTCCCCTGAGCGTGCAGTGTGCGAGATCACCGCCTCGACACACACACACACACACACACACGTGCTTTCCTGATCTCAAAGTGGTTTGTCCCGTCGTCACCACGTTTCGGGGTTTGCCACACTTCACAAACTCATAGGACGAGCAAGGACCATGTCACGCGCGAATGGAAAACCGATGCTGACGTTAATTCCACTTGAATGATAGCGTGAATAAACGTACATAATTATTTTGCATCCAAGAGTGTTGTTCTCGAGGAAGCTGATGCGAACTTGAAGCAACATACAAGAATGTATCACGATGTTGGTCGGAAGAAAACCTACCTGGCCTTTTCCAGAGCGTTGGAACGGGTAATGATGCAGACATGTTTGATTTCCAGTAAGATAGTGTGTGAACATTTTACAGACGACCGTATTGATTTGAATGTCAGGAATTTTAATTATTGGTTGAATATTCTTATTCCAAAGCACTTACCACCATCACGGTTCTAATGTTCGTGCTCTTGACATGGCTGACTTATGAAGCTATTCCGCTCGACCTCCACTCCACATGACGATAATGGAAATGACACATACAGTAATTATCCTCCCTGTTCTTCTTAGAGGTTAATCACGAACCTAATATAAGAATGACGAGTTGGGAAAACATCATTAACGTACAGCTGCAGTGTTTGCGTGAAGTAGCGATGGAAAAGCGTTTGTGAAAAACCATCCCACTCTATTCTGTTAGTCGCGATGTCAAGGCATAGTCAAACTTTTACACTCCTCGCTATCTCAACGCGACGACCTAACCATGTAAATCACTCGTACCATCCGTAAGCATTACGTAATGAATGCTGGTCGAGTTTATACGCAGAACTGAGTATTATTATAATGTTAACACTCTCTTGCAAATCACTTTCAAGAGACGAAGAGAAAGTTCTCCCGTGCAGGCTGCTTGCTGTATGCACGAGATATTCCATTTGCACACAGTTGGAATCAAATACCGTGTACTTATCCATCAGCACTCGCATGCTTGGCAGCAGAATATATAGTCTATTCTCGCATTCTTTGCACTTTTTGAATCAAATTTGAATCTAATTTTGGGTTTAATAGAAATTTCATTTATATTAATTCTACAAACTATATTTAATTTATAATTAATGTGAATAAATCAGTGAGAAAATAGGTGTATTGGTAATGATTGGTAAAGAAATATTTCACATGAAAAATGTTATTAAAACTGAATATACAGGAATGCGTTGCGCCGTCCCATTAGTGTGATTTTCTACACTTGGTGAAGCTTTGTTTGCACGAGGCGGAGGAATATCCTGAAAGTAGAACTTCAATAAGGCTTCAGAAAAGTTGGAAGTAACTGTGAATGGCTTGTGGTACTCAAATGTGCAGAGATGAAACAGTCGCTCATATGTCGCGAACTCGAGCTGCACCCGCCGGAAAATATGGCGCTCCTGGCTAGCAGTAGCATATGCCGGGACGTCGTTCGCTACCTGCAAGCTTACTTGGTTCTTGTGCAAGCCCTGGTGCACGAGCCGGTATACCAGCCTCTATATGAGCCGCCATGGAATATTCATATAACACGAGAGCAGTTCGCGTACTAGTATTTGTCATCCTCGGCGGGTGCGCAGTGTGTGGTTTGTAGTAAATATGAATCCTATTCGTAGAAGTTCTATCAGTTAGTAACTTGCGCAGGGCTATGAAAAAACTAGCTAGCACATCTTAATATTGCTATATTACTGTTCGCCTAGTACATAAATTGATTGCTTACTAGTACATTTTCATTCATTTCTTGAAAATGACGCGAAGTCACTAGAGTACGAGTGTGTTATTTTCAATTTTGACGAAAATTACTGACCAGTTGAAAATTTAGTTTTTTCTTTACGTACCGGGATATTATTAGCATGTAAAATTTAATGATAAAAAATTTGGACCCAACGGAGTTTTAAACTCACGCCCGAAAGACACACTACTGTATCGGATGCCGCAACTTTACCACTGTACTACCAATTCAAACAATAGGTTTTGAGTTTATATACAGTACAGACGCAAATACTTCGAATTAATGTTTTCATACAGTAAGTAATGTTTTAAGTATTTAGAACGGTTTTAAACAGTAATTAAGAGTTGTCATAGCCAATATTATTGGTCGTTGACGTATTTTAAATATATTTGAAAGACTTTCAACCTCACGGATGTATAATCAAAATGGAGGCGTCCTTTTCGATTTCTTCATTAACTCGTTTCAAGTAGCAGCCACGGGGAGCGCCCTACGCTCTGGAACTGCGATGTGATTGGCCAAGTACAAAAGCCGGTGTGAAACCTGCCACGAAAAATAGGACGTGTCCAATTACCAAACCTGGTACGAAATCTGGCCGTACCATAAACTAAAGATGAGGTAGACCGCTTATTCGTCTTCTGCGCATGTACCCAACATTGCTCTACCCCAATCCTACACAACTGCCAGTCACATAATAGTCAACAATGATGAAACGTGTTTGTTTATATCTTAATTTTTAAATGACAAGCACTTTTATGTGAAAAAAAAATACCTTTACCAATTTGAATTTAGTCAAACTGCATTACAAATTGGCTACAGGAAGTATAATCTAAATACATCTCTAAGAATTTGTTTACAAATTAGTTTTCTAACCTAAAATCCAAACCACGCCATTTTCGCTAGACGTGTTGGCAGAAAAGGGGTTCAATGTTGGGACACGGAGATTGACTGTGAGCAGCCAGCGAGTTCGGGCTACCTCATCTTTAGTCTATGGGCCGTACAATGCGGAAAATGCCATGGGTGGGTTTCACACTAGCCCGTATACCGGCCGCTATGGCGGACATTGCATAAGCTTTTACGGAATCTGGTATCCGATCGGCAGGCGAGCCAGTAGGGAACTCTAAGCAGTTCGCAGTAGTCAGTGAGACACGAGGCACGTTCACGTCAAAGGGAACCGCCGCGCCACATGTAGTTGCTGTGGCGGCAGGTGTGCAGCGACGTAGCTGGACCAGTGTCGTCTGTAGGAGCTAGCCACGAGGCTGGAGGAGTCATCCAGCCGCCCCAGGCTAGACACGACAATGAAGGTTCGCGCATTGCCGGCCGGTGCAGCCTGCTCCAGGGGAGACCAAACTGCTGACCCGCCGCCAGCACGGGGCTACATCCCTCAGTCCTTCCACATTCTTTTTATACCCCCAGGGAGCTCTGTGCCTCTCGCCGTGAGGGGCCAATTTGTCTGTATCGGCCGGCCATCAGTGGCGACCGAGGAATGCCAGCCAGCCGGGGTTCCTCGCCTTCTAATTAGCCGGCCATTGCTCACCGCTGCTTGATAAACAACGACGCGACACTCGCCTTCCAGCTCCTGCCATGCCAACCCTGCCCCTCCTCTACCCCTCGCTTAACCTGCATTCACAACCAACATTTAACACTTTCATTCCCCCATTCATTAATAATTTCCGGTGTTGCAAATCAGACGTTTTTTGATGCGTGTTGTACTTAAGCTGGCGAACAACTCGTTTCGTTATCACAACCAATAAGCTGTAGTCCTTGTGCTCGGTAATCAGTGATATGAACCAGTCGTAACGTAGTGCCGTAGCATGGTTTATGAATCAGTTATCTACAGGGAAGATCATTGGGCACTGAGCCTCGCAGAGTACAGTACCGGTCAAATACAAGTTTCCTGCGCAACATGCTGACAGCTGTTTACACTGGGCTTCCTGCGTTGCGGAGTGCTTGGAACGTCCGTTTATAGGTTGTTCACGGTAAAATGAGCACTTTTGAAAGCCCTGCTTACGATCTACTTGTATGCACGTTGTGCATTCTTCCGCCTTATGTAAAATTAACATGGCCATGGGCCTCTGCACTTTGTTCATGCGTCGGTCGAGTGTAACTGCGAAGTTATTAGAAAAGTAAAACAAAAAAGCTAATTTTTACACTTCGGTGCTTTAAAAAATCACAGAAAGCGGAATAAATAATTTAACTGATCACAAATGTTTACCTACACTTTTTAATCGACGTTAAGACATGGAACTACTTTCAATCCATCGTAACCAACTTTACTGTGTGCATGTCACTGAGTACGCCCGTTAAAATATATGCAAGTAGGGGCAGTAACCTTTTTCTAAGGTTTATTCCAAAAATGCTCACTTAATCGTGAACAGCCTCTATCCTCGAAACCATTGAATGCGCCTCTAACACGCCGACCTATAGAGGCAACACATGCATGGTACGAGACCTGCTGTGTACTCCGTAATACTACAACACAGGTAAAAACACATTCTCAAAGTACTGTATCTCTAAATATACACATCAGATACTTAGATACCTACTCTGAGGCCCTGCACTGAAAGTTCCTACAGACTTTCCGCCTATAAAATACTGTCTATCTCATATAATATGGCAAGATTTTGACAGTTCTACGACTGTTAACTTATAGTTTATGTATCCTTTCGCCATCAGCTGGCGCGTCAGTTGCGAGGCTACACGAAAACAAGGAAATGGGTTTCCGGAAAAAAAACATGACGTGTTTAGGACATAGACGGACAATTACTGGCTCAATAGAAATGACTAGTAATCAAAATCGCTGTACACGAAATAGATGTTACTTTAAACATTAAGCAGAGCTCGCGGAAAAATAAAACTATCGGTATTTGTTCGTAAATGTGTTATTTTACATACTAAACACATTCATTTGAGCTTTATAGCTGGTTAGGTTCGAGAAAGAAAACACAGATAGCGCGCACGTCATGGTAAAGTGTGTGAGCCGCGCGCGGTACCAGCAGATAGCAGCAGGTTCATCGCCTCTAGATCCTGCTTTTTAAAACTTGACTTTTCTCCTATTACTGTCTCAAAACGACACGAATTATAAATATATTTCGTCAAATTATTTGAAAAAATAATTCAATATTATCATAAATATTTCTGTAGGTTTTTGGAATTAAAATCAAGCACATATGGAATACGACATGAAAAGATCTAAGGTTTGAAGTCGCGTTTCATTCGGCTATGAATCGTCTTATTGTGCAGTTCATCTTGAGCACATGAACATTACTAATTTAGCACGAAGATTAATTTGTAACACTTACAACCGCTGTTTTGTGACACGTAAAATAAAATGTATTAATTAATCTAGGAACTCTTTGCTAACGCGTATTTTGCACTTGTCTGATGGGCGTCGCCAGTGCATTCAGAATAGCTAACTTAATATTAACTTTTGTTCGTTCGTGTAACGGCACTTTTTATTTGTTTCGTATACGCCAAGTTGTCACTCACTGACTGTCAAAATCTTGCCATCTTATATGAGGTAGGCAGTAATAGGGTGATTGCTTCAAGTTCCATAGGCAGACTCAGGTATCACGACGAGAATTCAGAGCCTTGCCGCTTAGTGGCGATGGCGTAGGCCTACTTGATTGGCGTGTCACTGCTGTAGTCCTACCAAATATAAGCTACTTTTATGTTAATACAAGTATAAAACGATTGTGATATATATATACGCATGCGTAGAAAAAAAAAACCAAATACGTCATACATGGGCTGATTTTTTAGAGGTTTTATTTTAAAAGTGGGGAAAGATGCCGTGAATAAACTATATTTTATCTTTGCACCACATACTCTGTTCAACTTCTAGACATTATCTGTGATTACACTTTCATCCCAATAATTTTTCTGCTTTAGAAATGTACAAATAATGAAAATGTGTTGTGTCGGTTCAAGTACAGCACGTTTCAAAGAATTTCTTATTTGCATCATCTGGAACCATAAATTAATTTGTTTCTGAAATAGCCTAACTTTTTTTTTTTTTTTAGCAATAATTAAACCTAAAAAAAAAATAATATTTTTAAATTCGAAATTTTATAATTTAAATGTAAGTTAAATAGTTATTTAAAATTCACATATTCAGTAGAATTAATTTGATTTCAATACATATCCAGTTACAGAACAAACGCTTCATAAAAATCACTATGCTCCAGTTTTTTCTCAAAGATTTACACCAAAAATGGAAAGAGGCTTTCAAAGCACACACTAGCATATTTTATTTTCACAGATTTATAACAGTTTCACCTATTATTTCGGGAAGTCGGGAATACTGCTGTCTGTTGTACATTTTTTTTTTTTTTAATAATATAACTCTGGGTCTACTTTGCGTACAAAATACACGTAGGCCTATTGTTAGCGTTTTTCTTCAGCTTTACAATGACGGTTTATGTAAACTCGCAACACTAATATTGGTTTGATAAACGCGCCGCGGTCAAATCATGCGATGACATAATCTTCTTAGGCTCCTTCAGTTTTCACAGCTGGTGTGATCATTATCAGCGACAAGACATCTTCCGCTAAGACACGCACATTACGCAGCGTACACTCCGCGGGTACAGTAATTCTGCTGCAGCTTGCCCCGAATGCAAATCTAGACGAATAATCTGAGCTGGCCTTCTTCGACAGCCCACGAGATGCCGGCGAAGAGAGAGACAGAGACATCACAGAGAAATTACGTCTCCTCCGCACTCGTTTATCTCACACGCGAACATGATGTATTACGTATTGGCAGCATTAGCAGATCTGTACCGATCAAATCTCCAGAAATTCTTCGAGTGCCCTCTGTCGTTTCCCTCTGTGCATAGTGTTCTTCTACGACGGAAAGAAAAGAAGTAATGCGTATGGCTCTGTCTATTTGGTTCTTACTTCGCTTCTCTTTTGATTTCTTTTTCCTCTCGATGCTAGAAGCCTGGGGCAGTCGTCGTTCAGAAGGGAGAATAAAGGCAGAAGCGAAGAGAGATTGTCCAATAGCAATAAATTGCACCGGCTTTGCCTGTCATAGATTATGTTGAATTTATAAGTCGTGCCACAACACACGGAAATATGAATTATTAAACACGCGCACTGGCAGGAGCAGGGGGGGGGGGGAGTAAGGGGAGAAACTGATCTTGGAAATATTCTCCTTGGGAAAGAGACCCATAAGGGCGGGCAACTGCGCCGCCAGGGAGAGAAAAACAAACCGCCAGAGCGCGGGTTCGAACCAGACATGCCAGATCCCGTTGGCTTCATCTCGAAAACTGGTACGCGAACTTGCCCACGCTTTGCGCCTTGTAAACTGACTTGCAAGGTGAACTTCCAACAGTAATAAAATCATTCCGCCCGGTTGAATTCCAGCCCACGCCTTTTGGCGCCGTAATTCGCCGCCGACAGAAAGTTGAAAGCCAACACGAGTTATAAAACGTTTCCGACAAGGCCGTGCCATTACTTTCATCTTTCGCATCGTTCTAGTCTACACAGTCTGCTGACAATAATTGAATGTCACTGATAGGGAATGGTTACGCCCAATATTTAATTAACATTACTCGGCATAATCAAAATTTACTCATGCTTTTTCTTCCAGTGTACAAAAATAACCATTAGCAATGTGTCACATTAAATTCTGACTGCAATAACATCTAATTATTTTCCACTTATTTTGCCGTGCATAAACTTATAAAATTTTCAAGGATAACTAATTTTTCATATACACGTGCAATCGGTATGGCAAATATTTGGTTCCAGCACCAATGATTTTCCAATTTTAAAATGTATTAGAAAAGTCTCTTTTATTCGTGTATTTATATATTTGTGGTCCAGGTAAACGTTATTTGATAATACGGCTTTCATGATGAATTCAAAACATCTTATGAATTATTCAGTTGCTCGATGTGTCAACTAGTGTTGTCGGAAGTTGCGAGTTAGTTTATTGTCTGACGTAAGAAATGACGACTGTAATTATTTTATGCATTCGCATAAACAGCTAACCAAGCACCAGTTAAATTCATAATAAATGTTAGCTATTCTCCGGTACTGAGCGTTACTTCCCTATTCGCGCGCGCACACACACACATCTTGACAATGAAGAAAGCGTCTTTGAACTTCTTGGAATGTAACCCCAGTGCACAAAGATAAGATTAACATGTGTCTCTCTTGCGAACCATTCGGCAGCTCCAGCCACATCACACGACTGTAACTGCAGACAGCACTTGTATAGTCTATTCGCGGTTTATTCGCACTTTTTGAGACAAATATTTGAAAAATCACCCCATGTACGACGCAATTGGTTGATTCATACGTATCACAAGTATTTACTATTTCTGGTAAAAAATTAAAATAGCTTATTTCTGGTTATATTGGAATTTTAATTATACATTATTTATAAATTATGTTTCATTTGTAATCAATACGAGTAAAAACAGTGAGAAAAAAAGGTCAGTTGGCAAAGGCTAGTAAGAAATATCTCTTTAGCAAAATAGTCCCTTTGGTGTTTTCTCTATACTTGTTTAAGCTTTGTTTCATAAGGCAGGCGAACATCCCGAAAATAGAAAATTAGCAGTGCTTCAGAAAAGTTGGAATTAACCGTGAATGGACTATATAATTTTTTTCCAGTTTTGCTATGTTTTCTAACAGAGGAGCAGGAACCCGAGGCAGAAGGTACAAGAGTACACATTTTCCCCCTCCAAATTTTATTTACATGTCATTTAGTACATTTTTGTGCATTGACGAGAATCTTAATTTCAGCAAAATTGCAGGCTATCAGCACTGTATACGATTTATTTCGCCTATTAATGGATTGCACTACGAAACTCAGTGCTCAATGAAATGATCTTATAGGCCGTTCACGGTAAAGTGAGCACTTTTTGAAGATGTTTCATGAGGCATAATAACCAATAAATACATTTCACTGTGGCCTCGGACTTTTGGTTTTGGGTATGCTGAATGTATACACTGTGTGTATTACTCACATGACAGGGTTCACAATACCAAGCGGGGGAAGGATATACATTGGTTGATATAAAAAAGTATCTAGGGGTTCAAAAGTGCTCACTTTATCGTGAACGTCCTACACCTGTGGGTAAATTATTCCCAAATCGTCTTAGTGGTCTAAGTCATAATTGATTCATATAACTGTAGCCAACATATAGACTACAACTCAGTCGCTGTAAAAACGAAACAGGAGTTGTCGACTTAATTACAGCAATAATCATAAAATTGTTTGTCTGCAACACCTGAAACCGTACAATTTAAGTTGGCCCGAAAGGGTTGAAACAGTTGCAGCACCACAGTTTGGCAGTGACAGTGGAGACGCCGATTTACGGCTTGGGTTCTTAGCAGAGTAGGGTGGGAGCGACCCGTGGAGGGGCTGTTCCTGGATGCGTCTTGGCACTATCCAGCAACGCCTCGACGTTCACGCGGCCTGGACAACTGGATCACTTCCAGGTGCCTGGACGTCAGCCGGCGCACAGTAAATACACATGAACGGAGACTTCAGTCACTCTCCAATCCCTCATCCTTCAACCGCCTCGGACATTCAACGCAATCTGCCGAAACAGTCTTGATCTCGGCAACCGATCGTAACACTGCCTGACTTGACTGACGTTCATTTGATTCACGCTTATAACCCTTCCAGCCACACTAACAGCAGTTTGTCTATCGCCATTGATTGCTGTCTACTTGAGGAGGCGTTTTCATATTTGACCCGGGCCACTCAGAATTCGGCAACATCGGCACGGCTCCTACGTGATTCGTGTGCAGAAAGTTAACACGTGTTAAAATGTAATTCAGCCAACTAAGATACGTGATCTACCCTACAGTGTTTTGAAATATAACTTGTCTTGAAATCTTTTCGCGAAACTTCACTACCCCAAAATATATATGTTCGGCTATAGTTATATGAACCAATTATGACCTAAAACAGTAAGACGGTTTGCGAATGATTAACCCACAGGCGAGGTCATTGTTCACTTAGCACAGACCAAAAATTACGTACACTTGGGTAACATACACAATTGTTTACACGGGGTTAGAATGAGTTCAGCTTTGAGGTGTTGCAAATTAAAATTATTTTTCGTACGTAATGTAATTTAACTGACAGCACTTGTTATCGCAGCCAATGTGCTGTAGGCTTTGCTTTCGGCTACACCAATTGAACCATTCATGACGTAGAACAGCAAAACGGTTTGCGAATCATTGATCACGGGGAAGGCCGTTGGTCATTGAGAATTACTTTGTACAGTATCGAGCCTAAAATAACTCTCGCGTGCGTGCGTGCACACTGGGTGGGTTCAGAGAGTTGACAACATCAATACACAGCGTCCATTCTCGTGATAACCCGTTTCTTATAACGCGCATCGACGGACAGGCTGTAAACAAACTGCATCCGCCTGGCCAGCAACAGTTGTTAACGAGAGGCAGGGATATAAAAAGCTACGTCTATGTCAACTGAGCGTCACAACGAGGAAATATCTACTGTTTGCGGCTGTAACGACTCTTGTCGTGTAGTGTAGCTTCGTCGCTAATTTATACTGGCTGATACTATATCGTCTGTATTTCTCAAGGCGACAGCCACTTCAACCCGTGCCAACACACCCAGTTCTACCAATATTCCACAGTGCAAAAAATATATAACTAAGCCATATCTCTGCAGGATTCCCAACTACTGAACGGGTACTTCAATTACACACTCAATATGGCTCATCCGGGAGCTACCAAGTGGTGTTCATTTTTTTTTTTTTTGAGAATTGAACTCGTTTCATGAATTTCTTATTGTAACAGTTTCCTAATTAACAAAAAGCACCTACTGTTACTCCTTTTTAAAAAGGTGAATTTCTTTCGTAAGCAATAAGTTGACTGTAGATTTGAATTAACGAAAACTGCTTTACGCACAAAAATGCATCAAAACTCGTTAAATTTAATTGGCCGGTAGAGTAAGTGCCTGGATCGCGTCCATATTTTCTCCTACGCTAACTTGTAAATGAAAAGCAGGGAAAGCACGAGGAAAGAAACAGAAATAAAAAATGTTTATAATTACTGTCGCCCAGTCTACGTGCGCATGCAAAGTAGCTTTCACAAAACGAGTCAGTTGCTCGCATGTGTGTCACCGAAACTCAGGGGAAAAATTCGCGTTGTTATTACGCGGCAGACTGAACTGCAAATGTATGCATAGGCTGTTCACGGTTAATTTGGTGCTTTTGAAATTAACCTTTGAAGAATGTCACTGCCCCTAACTGCATACATTTTAACACGCAAACTGACTCACATGCACCACTCAGTTAAGATGGTAACGACGAAGGCAAAGTAGTTCCGCGTCTTAACGTTGAAATGAAACTGTTAAATCAACATTTCTGACTACTGAAATTATTTCCCCTGCTTTCTGTTTTTTAATTCATATAATAATTTGTAAGAATCGACAAATTTGTCAAGTATCCACATAAAAAAAATATATACAGTATTACTTGACCGGCGCATGAATAATGTTAATTTTACATATGATAGAAGAATACACTAAGTTTATACAAGTACATCTTAAGGCTATTCAAGTGCATAAGATATATTTCTGCGTTTTTAAGATATTTTACTGTTTTGCGATTCGATATGAATTACTTTTTGGTAAAAATGCCAAATCAGTTTAAAAGCAACCATCGCATACATTTTTAGTACAATTATGAGCGTTCTAACCTTCTAATTTCTGCCAAACAAACTTCAAAGCGTTATATGAGCACAGTGTATGATTTCAGCTTAAGCATTTTTTGAAGATTTCGGAACGCTACGAAGAAATTTCTTTGAAATTTGGGACTTTGTTCGTCTGTGATTAGGATTTTACTGGTTATTTTGTATTTCATTCTTATTGTAAAACTTAAAATAAAATTATGGCCGAACTACTGGAAGGAATTTCATGAAATTTCATCTTACTCTAATTACATTAACATTTAATTAGAACCGTAGCCAAACGTGATAATCGTGCAAACATTTAAATTTGTATACCAATAATTAGAAATTATAAATGCTTATGTCTTCCGTCATTATTTTTCTAAATTAATTTCGCGCGGTTTTTGAAATTTCTGTATCTCGTATCAACGTATTTACCAATTTATTTAATAATACAGAATTATAAATATCCTAAAATACCTAAAATATTTTTTCGCACTTGAGCATCCTCAAGTAGGGCTTTCAAAATTGCTCAGTTTACTGTGAACAGCCCTTACGTTTGTGTGACATCTGCACGTCCCAGCGGACACTTGAGTCAGTTACAAATGTTCAGCGGCGGAGAGTGAACAATCTACACTCTATAAATATGAATCAGTGAGAGTTTCACCGTTTCAATCAGTCAAACGTATCTGACTGATTCAACAGTCACATCAGTGGATTTAACTGATGACTCAGTGAAAAGATGCCAAATTTCCTTCACTTATTGATTCAGTGGCATTTTCCACTGATTCATGTCATTTTTTCCACTGTTTACTCAATGGTTAATTTTTGACTGATGGATCAGTTAAACAGCGTGTAAAAATGGCCGTCAAAAACATTTAAAAATGACCGTTAAACAAAATGTATCAAGTGAAATAACAACGAATATACTAATAAAACCAATACAAAATAGTTTCAAAAATGTGTTTCGTCTTTCAAAACTCCATTTTATGAGGTAATAGGAACACACAGCATTTCATTCCGTTTTTACGTCTTTCGTTTTGTTCTCATGTAATTGTCACAGCGCTCTGTTTGAAGGTATAATTGCATAATGTGATGAAGAGAGTGCACTCATATACACTATTTGTTTTAACAATCCTAACGGTACCAATTAAACGAAAAACGAATCGTAAGTACATAAGATTTAAATCTTCAAAATTTCGCTGGGAATTTTAAGACGGATGTTCCACTAGGTTTTTCAAGTTAGCATGATAGCGCAATTGGTAAGGTAACGGCTTAAAGTTGAATGATGAATGAGTTCATTCCCGGCCGCCTCCGAAATTTTTTTTTACTTTTTTAAATTACTGTAAATCGCCCTATATAAATAGTAAACTACCGTAAATATGTTTATTGCACGTAATTATTTTACTACATTCAATAAAAACAATATTTAATTCCCCACTACAGTTGGCCGTCACATTCAATCGGTGAAATTTTTTCAATTAAACAATTAGTGGTTTTCCACTGATTCTAAGTGGAGCCATTTTCACCGATTCGAGTAGTCGAATTTCACTGCGAATTTCAGTAGTCGAATTTCAGTAGTTTCTCAATGATTCGAATTTAGAGTATACTTTAACGAGGTCCAACACGTAAATGACTTCTGTTATAGGGCATGAGCCGGTAAAACCACAAGAGCACCTACAATGCAATACAATACACTTCAAAAGTTTAGGACCACGCTAGGTATAGATGAAAACTTCAACTTTATATTATATAGGACGTAAATCAGTTACAGAAATAAGAAAACGTGGAATTATTTCATACTTCTTTCACGTGTGTATTGTGCGCCTGAATTCAAAACAAATTTTATTGCCTTAGAAATGCCCAACTGTACACTAACTTCCCGTTTTATTTTGTTGCACTTACTCATGCAAACAGTTTGCCACATAATACTCGGTGATATAAATTTTTACCCCCATTTTATATACAACAGCACAAAACTTCCACTGAAACTCTATGTCTCTATATGGTTGGCAATAATACGTGAAATTATACTTTTCCGATAATAAACCTGTAATGATATCATTTGAGTGGAAAGAGAACTATCAAATGCTGAAAACCCCATCTCGCTAACTCAACTGGTAAGAAACATAACTCTCAAATTTAGCAGAATTATAGAAAATTCTGTTTTACAATGTGAATTCAGTAAGCAAAAATAAAACATCTAGCTTACAAATTTATTATAGTCCTCATTTAGTTTTCTCTGTCAAATGAGCACTTTGGGAAGCCCTGCGTAAGATCTACCTGTATGCACGTTGTGTGTTCTTCCGCCTTACGTAAAATTAACATTATCATGGGCCTCATCGGTTTATTCATACATCGGTCAACTGAAACTGTTAAATTATTATAAAAGTAAATATTTTGCATTTCTGTTCATTTTAACACTTTGACGCATAAAAAACAGAAAGAAAGAGAAATAATTTAAGTTATTACATATGGTTATATAGCAATTTCCAATCGATGTTAAGATATGGAACTACTTCCCCTCCATCGCTACCAACTTTACTGGGCGCATGTCACTCAGAGAGGTCCTTAAATTATATGCCACGCAGGAGCAGTGACTTTTTCTGAGCTTCATTTCAAAAGTGCTCATTTTATCGTGAACAGCCTTTAGAACATTAACTTAGAGTGCGCCAAAAGCTTTAAACCACGAAAGTACTTTTAACAAGTTTGCTAAACATTTGACGGGTCCTACAATATGGCCTACTTAAGGATACACAATGAAATGTTGACGTGTGTTGAGAACCGCAGCCACGCACGCCAGAAAAATGGCGTCGCCGACCTGCAATATGGCGGAACTTGGTTCACCAATCAATACCTTGAGATACACTTGCCAGGTGACAGATCGACCATAAGGTGGAACAGCTAATTGGACGCAAGATTAGTTTACACAGCTTCGTGCGGTCAGTGAGCGACCGAGTTCGCTTAAAGGCGGTTTACGGTCAACTGAGCATTCATGAAATCAACGCTCGAAAAACGTCACTGTCCATAAATGCATGTAATTTGATGGTTACACTGACTGGCATGCACGCAGTACAGTTGGTAACGATGGAGGGAAAGTAGTTAGGTAAACATTTGTGAGTACTCAAATTATTTCTTTTGCTTTTTGTAAGGACTAGAATCATCCGAATTTCACGAAAAGATTTCCGCACATGCTAGATTTCAATACCCTACAAGCGTTCCAGCAGTTTCCTTTTGCTAATTGGCGGTGTGTATCTGTGAGAAGACATTTTCTAAGTTGACTAGCCAATCAGAAATAAGTTACTCCAAGACTGCACGTCTCTGATTCGTGGGTAGACACTTTAGACGCGTAACATCTGCATAATCCAATCACAAAAGTGGATCTAAGCTAAAGTGTTATGAAATTCAACTGGTCGTGAAATCTTTTTTCGCGAAATTCGGACGCCCGTAGTAAGAACTATCAAATTTGTAAAATATTTACTTTGCTGGAAATTTCACAGTTTCACTTGACCGACGCATGAATAAAGTAATCAGGCCCATAGCCACGTTATTTTTACATATGTCAGAAGAATACGCAGTGTGCATACAAGTATATCTTCAGCAGGAGTTTCAAAAGTGCTAATTTTACAATGGAAGGCCTGTACACCAAAAACCGCCTCGCCATTTTGTTTCTGTGGTTAAACTGTGCACAGTACTCACGTATGTATAACACAGTGGAGTCTATCCTAGCACCAAAAGATAACGACAATTTTTCACGTTTAGTTATGAAATAATTGTTTGCGTGTTGCAGTAGTCTGTCACATTTTTGTCAGTAATGGTATCAATAAGGTTTGCTTGTTTTCCCCGGATAGATTCTGCGCGGAAGCTTATGCCCTATACATGCACGCTTGTAGTTCTCCTTTCGTCATCGGTCGCGTGTCTTTGTGAAAAACCATGTTCTTACCCGACTGGGCCAATCAGAATTAAGTTTCCCCGATATTTGGGTCGTGGGCGGACAGTACAAATGCATAACAACTAAAATCATCCAATCAGGAAAACCGACCTGAGCTAAAGCGTTCTTAATTGCATTTCTAATAAAACTTTCTACACGTTACCCATACACCATACGGGTAAGCGATTTATTAATATATGTTCACTATACATCCTACACACATCTGGTTAATGTTATTCATTAGACCAGTAAAAAATTTACATTCTGTAACAAATATGTCTTCTAAATATTTCGTGTAGATTAAAAATATGTTCCATCACAAGAGATAGGAACAACACGCGAAATCATTTCACGACAAGATAGACGTCAAACACGTGTACACTGAAGTCACCTTTGCAGTTGGATCACCGTTTATAAGACACTCCCTGGTCGACTCTGAGCCAATAGCAGACTTGTAAGGAAACAAATAGCTGCCAGGTGAGGAGTAACATTGGCTACTCTCTGGGGCAGCGGCCAATCAACCAACATCTGAGGCTCGAGTATACGCAGGACTGTGGGGTCTCGCCTACGGGCCGTTGAACTCGCGAAATTTTGCTATTCCTACCCATCACGCAAATAAGAAACATGTGCTGGCACAACTGGTGGGATCTTTGAATGAATAGTGCACTGGGGTAAATGACTAGAAGGATAAATTTTGGACATTCGCCATTGCATCGGAATGACGAATGTTCAAAAATCTCCTTCTAGTCAGAACTGATGAGTTATGTGTGGACAAATGAAGTAAAGCCATAGCGAAATAAAACTGCAATAACCAGTATTGTCTTCTCTCTATTGGTGCATATACACGTATTACATGTAAACTATCAGAAACCATGATTACGCTTCATAATTTCGGCAAGTGTTGGAAGTGTTAAGTGCCAACCAAGGAGCACGGTTCCCCAGTGTAGGTCCTCCGTGTCAGTTTGGTGGAAACGAGCAGGAGTAGCGAGTGGCGTCTGACGAGGTGTTGTTACTCGGCATCTGTATACACACTCTCGTCGCGTGAACAGCGATCTTGGACCGAACCACCAATGTTCTTGAACGCACCTCGGCGATACGAGCATGCGGCCGAGCGCCTACTTCAGCACTACTCGAGAAGTACGAGCAGAGTTTGCTTTCCCACTAGGGAGGAGCCTTCTCAAGAGATCTCGTCACAGCTGCTGAAACTATGCACGACAGACTTTCCTGCATTGTGCCAAACAACACTTCAATTACTGTATTTTGTGAAAAGACTGTTGTAAATTATTTGTTTAAATTATATTTTGTTTCATAGGCCGCACTCCAGTAAATAATACAATTTATTTCTTTAATGAAGAGAGACTGAATTATTATTTCTTCGAAAAGGAAATAATTCTTCTTCGGGCATATTCGGCAATTTACTTACACGTTACGGTTCCATATACCTTCAGTGTTATTTTCAGATGCCTAGTTATACTCTCAGTAAAGACTATTCGCGGTAAAGTGAGAACTTTGAAAAGCCCTCTCATCTGGAATAATAGTAAACAAAAAAAAATTTTATCGTTAGACGTTAATTTCCGATTGTGGTGGAATATACACACGGTGTTTATTAATTACATGGCAATATTTATTTAAAAAGGCGGTTAAATGATTAAAAGTAACAGAAAGGAAAAAGTAACTAGGGCTTCAAAAGTGCTCACTTTATCGCGAAAAGCCTATACCAAGTTTAATCGGTTGATGTCCTACCCTTGTTGAAATTCTTGTGGAAAAGAACTGTTATTACGAAGGCTAAGTACAACTAGCTGAACATGTCACGGAATGTATCTCCAATGTAAGACGCAGCAAGCAAGGGAAGAAAAGTGGGGGGGGGGGGGGGGCACAAGGGGCCGACAGCTGCTGCTACAGAGTACGAGAGTATACTCAGAGATGAAGTGGTGTGGTGGTTCCTTTCATGTAGGCGTGCCCATTTCTGATTGGCTGCGCGAGGCTCTGGGAACGGGCGTTGTGTCTCACTGGCTAGTGTGTGTGTTGCGATAGTGACTGGGCTGCGAGCAGACGAGTAGGTTACCAGGCGCGCTGTTCAGCGACTCCATGTTGCTGGCGTGTGCCGGCGGCTGCTTCACCTCCGCCTTCTCGAGCGAGTGAGTGAAGAGATCTGGGTTGATCTTAACATCGAGGTCTTGAGGTCCGATGAGGTTGAAGTGAGGTGAGCATGGGGCAGCGCCCGAATGAATGGGCGGGGGAAACGGGAGCCTCCCAAGAAAACACGCCGACCAACGGCATCGTTCGACACAAGTCCCACATGCTAAAATCCGGAGTGACCCGGCCGGGGTTTGAACCCGGATCGCCTTGGTGAGAGACGAGTAGTTTGAACACTACACCACCGCTGCCCCTTCGGAAAAGGATGAATTACAGAAAGTGCGCAAGGGTAATTTTTAACAAGTGTAATAGATGTGTAGTGTGTAAGAACCATGTGGTAGTGGATAGAGAGAGAGAGAGAGAGAGAGAGAGAGAGAGAGAGAGAGCGAGAGCGGAGCGGGGGCGCAGTGGCGTATCCTTGCCAGGCGGCCTCTAGATGTGGATCTGCGGAGGGAAGGGGGTCAAGGCCCCGCGAGTGTCTTTCACCTCTGGTTACGTATACGGACGTCTGACGGCGAGGCGAGCAGCCGTGGGCGGCAGTTTCTCCGGCGCACTTTCTACGACGCCGCGCCGGTCGCAGCTGGTCACCCCGCGGGCGGCAGGGACGCTGGGAGCGGGCGACGCTGGGCGGCTACGTCCAGGACGTGGCCCCACGCGCGGCGGTGCGCCGCCACCGGCCACGCCGCCTCCACCAGCACGTCGTGGCAACCCATCTGCGCAAGTGGGTCAGCGGTGCGTGGCCGGGGGAGAGCAGGACTCGCCTCCACGAGGAGAGAAGAGACATCGTTGCGAAGTTGGCACCGTGCCGACTGCCAGCGTCGCTCCACGTCCCGCTGCTTCAACATGTCCGACACGTATCCGCGAGGTCCGGCTTCATCTTGCACTACGTGTTGTTGGCAGCACCGTCACCGGCTTCAACCCTTTCAGCCACACCTACACATCACTTTAAACGTTGCATATATCTATTTTGTTATGTTCGGAACTGTACTATAGTAGCGAAGGTGTAACTTGGGACCTGGGAGCTCCTCCAATGCCGGGCCACTTCTCCCCGGGAAAGGAAACAATTGGATGTCGGTGGTACGGCAAGTCGTGCCTGCAGATTCGTCTGAATTGTTCCCTTTGACAGATTTCTATGTTCCTATCACTTTTTAATTTAAACATGGGCTTGTGACAAACAAACACAGTGTATACTTTACTTCATTCCCAAAAGATAATGTCTGAAACTGTAATAAATTATATTTATTAGTGGTTAAAGCCGGTAAGAAAGGCCTTAAAAAGTGCTCGCTTTACCGTGAATAGCCTATACCTGTGGTTGGTGCTTTGCAAGTCGTTCCGCTTCTTAAGTCCGTTCTTCGGCTGGTGCGACTATAGTAACATCAATGGTCCGTCACATAGAACACCGCCAACTCCAGCCCATAGACTAAAGATGAGGTAGACCGCTTATTCGTCTCTTGCGCATGTACCCAACATTGACCTACCCCACACTAACACTACTGTCAAAGTAACATGGTCAGCACTGATGAACGTGTTTGTTTATATCTTAATTTTCAAAGTGAACACACTTTTATATTAATTTAATCTAACTGCATTCTAAATTGGTCATATGAATTATACAAACATCTCAAAACACTTGTTTACCAAACAGTGTTCTTACCTTGTTACATTTGATACATTTTAACATTTGTATTAGTAAAATCATATGCTGACATTCTCAGTTGCGCACATATTTTTAAAATAAAATTATTCCGTACATTCCAACACATGATTCATATAATTATTTGCTCATCTTCTCAAACATAACATATTCACATAATCAATTTTTCATCTTCTCAAACAACATTTGGCAAATTACCTCTCCTTAAACAAAATGGATAATAAAGTACATCTTCGTCTCAACACAATAAAATTAATATTTCTTATTACACAATATAATTTCTTCAAAATTCAAGAACATCTTGCAGCAATCTTTTTATGTATTAAATTCTTAAAATATTAATTTCAGTAAAGACACATCCATCCCGGGTGTGATTCTAAAGAAAACTTTTGTTCTAATTTTCATCAGTCTTACTTACGGCTGTCGCCTGACCATAGCATATCTCTCTGTCATTCAGCAATGGCGAGAAGAGAGACAACCCGGATAGTTTAATGTATGATAAACATTTAATTACTTTATACCCGCTAGGAAGAAATTAAAACTAACCAACTTTAATACTGAATACTGTTTATAAACAAATTACTATGTAAATAACTATCAAAATAAACCAAAGATTATACTGTTAGTTCATACAATAAAACTTAATTTGGAAAGATATCAAAAGAAAGTGACAACACAAGCAAGTACTCTTTAATTATATATAATAAAAATAATAATGATGTCTACGACTAAATGTAAATCTACCCCGAAATCTGGAATGTTTCATAACCCCCCTTCGGTTTGTAATAAATTATAATAAAGTGTTCTTACCTCAAACACAACCCACGTCGTTTTTGCTAGTCGTATTGGCAGAAAAGCAGTTCAATGTTGTGCATCACGAATGACACGGTTATGTAGTTGGGGGCAAGTTTTATACATGTGATAGCGTGGTCTGGTGGTAACTGAGACACTCTGTTGCATCTTTTGTCTGGCAGAGTAATAGATACTACACGGGACTATTTTTATTTAATGATCATCATGAGATCATTCATTTCAGTAATTTCGTTACTTGAAAAGTACATGTTTAAGTTGAGAAATCACAGCCGATGTTGCATTTACACATTTCTTCAATAAACACTTTATAAATATATAGCTCTTCCTGAACATCATTTGACGACCTAGACATCCATGTTTAGGTTAGGTTAAGTTGGGTTAGGTTCGCGTACACTGGTTTGAAAATTAATTTACGAAACTACAGCCCGCAAAAGGCGTGGGTCCAACCAGAATACTCACACCGTGTTGTGGGTAATTTCTGGTATCCACGTGGCGAAAAGCAATATTGTTTCTGCCACTGAGCAACGCGGAAGTGCGACAACTTGCAGTGGGTATTTTAAAATGCTCAGCGTTGGAAATGATAGCACAGAATATGCTGTGGAAGTTAATCATTACCCACGCCGCGTTGCGGTTAAAAAGCAGTACTCAGCGTTTTCGTATAACCAGGGGTACCTTTTTATCGCGAAAATCTTTCAGGACCAGTTGTGTTCCAACGCACTTCACTTCAGAACCACTTTCGTGATTCGATCATATGAATTGTTACGCGTATTGTATATCTGCCCTCGAATCACGAACGGTCAGTATCGGAGAAACTTTATTCTGATCGACCCACACGTGTAACAGACTGCGTTCATGCAAAGACAAGCGAACAATCGTTAAATGATGACTGCAAGTGTGAACATAAGATATTGAAGTATAGCCTCTGCGTTAATCTTTTCGCGAAAATCAGGTAGTCCTATAGTCTAAGAAATTATTCAGAAATGTGCCATACCGGTGTGAGAAAGCTTGGTGAGAAAGCGGGAATGGCAAATTTTTTTCCCCTATAAATGCATTGTAACGTTCCTACATTTGCTCAGGAAACAGTCAAATGCGTAGGGAACCTCTCAACTGTGTATAGTAGTGACGCTAAATAACTGCAGCTTGCTGTGTGGTATTATTTTCATGCAGCGTATAGGTTAAAAACTTGTATTACAGTTTAGGAAGTGTACCAGAATTTTTTTACAGTGTAGGATGGTTTCCTGAAATCACTCCAGGCGAATGGTGAGATAGGTCCATAACAAAGGCCATGGCCCATTCCTTCCCCAATCCCTCTTCCCTGTGCAACTTGCACCGTCTGTAATGACCTCGTTGTCGAAAAGACGCTAAGCCCAATTACCTACCTTACCTTTACAGTATAGCAATAACACATACTATAGGGATATGGCTACGTTTCGGAGCGATACTGCAAAGTGTAGTCTACATGGTAGACAGACACGTCCAGTCACACGCCGTGTGCACGGTGGTACTGCATGATGGAGGGGTTGGGGTGTATACACGGCTGGACGGACGTCGTGGGGCTGCGGCAGCGTGAGACACGCTCGACTCGACAATTGCTAGCGGCTCGGCGGGCCAGCTCGCCGACATTGTCGCCGAGGGCATTGTACTGCGCCTCTGGCCGCGGTTAATGATGCGATCAGGTGTCACCGCGGCCACGCAATACAACGCTGCCCGGTTTAACGCTTTCACACAGAGTGCATGCAAACTAAATAAATAAACAACAAAGGCATATGCGCACTCTTTGGACGCGCTCCTATTTTTCTTCTCTTCCCTCTCGGCGTCGAGCCGGGCCGCTCAAGGCCGCTGGACAGCGAGTCACGCGAGCGAGATAGAAACCCTACTCCTCCCGCGCCGACGATTTCGGCCTCGAGCCGGATCTTCAGGGTGCAGATCACGCTTCCACCAGGCAATCCACAAACTTGCGTCGACCTTCGACGTGCAGAGCTGATGGTCCGGTGTGCGCAGTACGCTCCTGTCCACGTACTGTAGTGGCGCGTAGCCGCGTACGTCTTCTCCGAGAACTACTCCCGTAGCCTCACGTATCCCCCCCCCCCCTCGGGCGTAAAACTAAACACTCCATAACCTAAAGATGGGGTAGACCGATTATTCGACTTATGCGCATGTACCTAATATTGACCTACCCCAAAGGAACATGCTCAACACTGATTAACGTATTTATTTATTTTTTTTAACTTTTAAACGACAAATGTTATTACATTAATAATATACTTTAACCTATTTTAATTAAGGTTTTACGGCTCGAAGACCGGCACACCTTCCATCCTCATGCACTGTTACTGTTCTCGGATGAGTAAGACAGTGTACAACACTTCCATCCTTCTGCACTGTAACTGTTCTCGGATGAGTAAGACAGTGTACAACACTTCCATCCTCCTGCACTGGCACTGTTCTCGGATGAGTAAGACAGTGTACAACACTTCCATCCTTCTGCACTGTAACTGTTCTCGGATGAGTAAGACAGTGTACGACACTTCCATCCTCATGCACTGTTACTGTTCTCGGATGAGTAAGACAGTGTACAACACTTCCATCCTCCTGCACTGGCACTGTTCTCGGATGAGTAAGACAGTGTACAACACTTCCATCCTTCGCACTGTAACTGTTCTCGGATGAGTAAGACAGTGTACGACACTTCCATCCTCCTGCACTGTAACTGTTCTCGGATGAGTAAGACAGTGTACAACACTTCCATCCTCCTGCACTGTAACTGTTCTTGGATGAGTAAGACAGTGTACAACACTTCATCCTCTTCTGTTATTCGTGTCATTCACTGTTGTTAGTGCCGCACTCGTTATTCTACCTGTTTTCTCGGTAATAAATGTAATAAAACAGCATAACAAATTGGTTAGAGGAAGTATACATACATCTCAAAGCAATTGTATACAAATTACTATTCTAACCTAAAATGCAAACCACGCCGTTCTCGCTAGACGTGTTGGCTTAAAAGCAGTTTAGTGCTGGGACACGGAGATTGGTTGAACCAGTCCATGATCTCAGTCGTCAAACCATCCTGCCCGACTTGTTTGTTGTACGTGAAACACTATAAACTAAAGTAATTACGTAAAAAATTGTTCCATAACTGAGGTGATGAAGGAGTAGCGCAGGAATGAATGAGAGGGGAAACGGGAGCGCACCGAGAAAACCCGCCGCCTGACTACGGCAACGTTCGCAAGTGGAAACGCGGTCGCTGCCAGGTTCGGTCGGCAACAATCTCCTCAAGGTAGTGACTGCTCAGGCGAAGCTCCCATGGCGAGACCAGATATAGGCACGATCTACTGCGTCCAAACTTATCATCTTCCAACACAGCTTCCCTACCTAACATGGTCCCATTAACTAACCTAGGTCAGTGGGTGAATACGGGTTAAAACCTGGACTAACCTTTAATAATAGTGAAATGAGTGTTTCTGCTGTTGAAACTAACATGGGGCAGTTGGAGGGTGAGTGGCTAGTTTTCACGCCCACTGTCCACAGACGCTTATCTCCAGAGGTTGGCGGCCCACTACTATGAAGGTCGGCTTCTGCGCACACAGTTTCTTTCTGCTAAACTTTCAGAACTTGACCCATTGTAAGCCAAGCTCATGGAACACTTTGCATTTTATTATGGAGTGGCTAGCGCTAGTCCTTGCCTGTTTTGTGACAATAGTTAGTCGAGTGTCGAGAACGTTGCACGAACGACAAACACTGATTTTGACGCTCGTCGCCAGCGTCGTGTCGGGGAATAAGAAGAATAACATTTCTGTACTTCCTAATAAATTGGCGAGAAACTGAGATAAAGAACTGGAAACATACATAAACGGGTTGAAGATATACTAATTGGAGTCCAAATTCATATCAATTTTATCTACCTTTAGTGAAACAAAAGTATGTTTCAAGAGTCGTTCATGTTCTACAACATCATTTCGAATTTATATATAATACTTTTTATTAAAGAAAAGTGTACATCACTACAAAACAACAATTTTGCTAACTAAATGGCAAGAACTACATTGCATTTCGTTCGTTTCTAGCATTTCATCGCAAGTTTCCTTGCATGACACCACATGGCAGCACGGTCTGTGTCGCCGGCGGCCGTCGTCAGAACATCGCTCTACTGTGAAGACTAATAATGCCCGTCGTTGGCGGCGAGCGTCGGACGCGACACGCCTCATCGCGACGCTCTGTTGTGAAACCCGTTTTGGTATTGGCACAGTGTCCGCGGTGATAACACCGAGGGTGGTGACCGGGCGACCAATAAGAGCGGCCGACACGGAGCGCGAGACGGGGTACAGCCGGCAGGGTCGACTTTCCGGGCCAGCGTGTAACGTGTCGCCGGCCGCTGCAGCCGCCGACAGACGGCAATTCGTTGCGCCCGTCGACATGACAGAAAACTCGATACGGACTCGTCGCGACAGGAGGCAACATCCATCCAGCTCCTTTTTTTCTTTCTTTTCTTGGCCCGCGAGACGATTTCTGATGGTCAGACGGTTTTTTTTTTTTTAATCATTGTTTTTGAAAATATATGCCACGTATACTTCACGTGCACATCGTGAAACCTGAACTGGGCAAGACTTGATATGTTATAAATAATTTAATTGTGCAGCAGAAGTTTGGTAAATGAAGATTTGTACGTCGTTAGGACGGCTGGAAATGTGGTCGCGAAGGCGGGTCTGCGGCCAGCGGACGGGAACAATAGAGGCGAAGCGCGAGCGAAAGACGAAACGAGACGACCACAGGGTGCGAAGGCTTATAACCGGTCATGTACGACACGTGCTCGGTATCGCCCAACTTACTTACATCACTCGTCAGTTGCTCATCATGGCTGGCAGACACGCAGAGTCCGCGTAGTTAACACCTAGCTGCTCTTACAATAAGCTGGTACGATCCTTTCTTCAGGCGATATTACACGATACTAGTTTCCGCAAAAGCTTGTGCAAGGTCCGCCATAGCGGCCGTAATAGGGGCTAGTGTGGCACCCGTTATGGCATTTCCCGCCTTGTACGGCAGGTTTCGTACCAGGTTTCGCCATAATACTACGCAGCGCTCAATCAATCACGTGCAAATATTTATCCACGAATGAGGACCATGAAATCGATTTTCACTGCAGCATTAGTTTACGGTAGGTATTCATGATTTACTTCTAGCGACACCTCCTTTTTATCTTACCGCAGCTGCTGTTAAAAAAAAACCAATTTGTCGTTTTCTTGAAATGATACAAGATCATGGTCCATGCATCCGGGATGTGAATGTTGTAAATAAAAACCCACAGATTATTTCAACTTAACACGCAACAGTGGTTTTCACAAAGATAACACATTATGTGACGCAGTTGAGAACCAGTTCGATCTTAAGAGATATGTAATGGTTGATCTACTAACATCGACGTCTTGAGAGCCGATGCGGGTGAGGCGAGTATGGAGCGGCACCGGAATGCAATGGCAGGGAGGAGCGGGATATCCCCGTGAAAACCCTCCGACCAGTGGCATCATCCGGTAGCGACTCCACAGGGAATCGAACCAGGTTTCTGGTTTCTTTCAACGGGCACACTGACTGGTTTGTGCAGAGTAAGTTGGTAATGAAAGAGAATAAGTAGTTCCACGTCTAAACGTTGTATTAAAAGTCTTGAGTTAACATTTGTGAATAGTGACATAAGTTTTCTTGACTTTTTAAAATGCAAATTTGTAAGATATTTAATTTTTTAATAATTACACAGTTTCACTTTACCGACACATTAATAATGTTATCAGGCCCATGGCAATGTTGATTCTCCACAGGGCGTAAAAATACAGAATGTGCATGAAAGTAGATTTTATGCATGACTTTAAAAGGTCGTCAGTTTACAATGAACAGTGTATAAAAACGATACCTTCAGACTGGCGTATCTTAAAACACACAATTCGGGCACCAGTGAAACTATGATAAGAGACATCTGGACTTTGCTACACACTTTCCACCAATAAAATGGCGCGATCACAGCTTAAAGTACAGTAGATAGACGGATCACGACGTGAACGCTGCACGCCAGTTGAGAGCCTCGCGCTTAGAGGTGACGGCGCACTTTATCTGCGTGCCACTGCAGCCTTTATCGCCGCCGCGCTTCTCTGCCTTGGGTGGCGTATGTTTTACACACATGGTCGCACGCACGCATTCCAGGCTAGCGCGTGGTCGGCGTCCATCCAAGGCAATGAACAACCAGGCATAACTCATTACGCTCTCTGGTTTATTGCCGCGCCACGACGAAGCCACTCCCCTTCCATGGTAATGAAAATGCTCCTCTTCGCTGCGAAAAATGCATTCAGCACGTTCTCTCGTTATCCTCCACTACATCTCCCTCCTTCACTTTTTTTTACCCCCCGTCCTCGCGTTTGTCTCTCTCTCTCTCTCTCTCTCTCTCTCTCTCTCTCTCTCTCTCTCTCTCTGTCGTCTGCGCGCGCGGCTGCTGGTTCGAGTCCCCTGCGGCCCCGGCATTGTGTTCGAGTTAAATCGTGCGACGTTAATCAGAGGAACTCCCCTCTCGCCCCTCATGCCATCATTAGCCTTAATGCGAGAGCTGCAGGGACGTTAAACCTAGATAAATAAGTGGCGGCTCCTGAGAGAACTTGGCCAGGCACCTGAGGGCTGCGACAACACGCTTCTCGCCACACCAGTTCAAGGCCACATTCCTCTTCCTACTACACTCTGCTGACGAGTCACTGATGCAGTTGAAGAGACACTGCCGAGACATGTTGTAGCGTCTACACTTCCTGATGTGCAGAACATCCGCTCTCACATGACCGGAGATAGCAACGGTTAAACGATAACTCTAATCAAGAAACTGCGACACTTCTGTCATCTGCCAAGAAAGCGAAGAGAGCATAAGGATGTGTTATTGTTCAAACATTATCACCTGAATTAAATGCTCATACTATAATTACACAAATATACTGCTCACAATAAGTTTGGCAGTTATCAGAATCCAGAATGTTATATTGAATAAAAGTAGTTTACATCTCATGTTGGACTTCTAATAGCATATAAAGTGGAAAACAGCACATTACTTGTTTACAACATCCCAGTACTAAACAAACAAAACTGACAAACAACGTAAACAAAGGAATCTCGTCGGTTTCAATATCGAAACAAAGGTCTTCTACGATGCAGTGACAAACGTCAATAACGTCTAGGACCCCCATGATTCCTGAGGGACGCTTATATCCAACGAGACATGCCAAAAACTAGATCACTAAGCATGTCCTGAGGCAAAATGTCCCATTCCCAAATGCGGCTGATTTCTAAGACGTGAGTAATCAGTGGTGGTTGTGCACAGTTTGAAATCGCTCGTCTGAGAAAGGACCACACGTCCTCTATGCAGTTCATGTCAGCTGAATATGCTAAACGTTTTGTGAAAAGTGTAGGGGCCTACATTTCCGTATCGCCGAGTGCTGATGACATAACAAAGTCGTCGGGTGTAGCGGACACTGCTGACTAGTATATCGCCGTCGAGAACACTGATTGGCTGTTAGCGTTCCTGAATAGTTCCATCTCCGCTGTCAGTACAAAATGAAAGTATCCCAAGACTACTAGTGAGCTGCAGGTAGAAAACACGGCCCAGCTTACAAACAAGTGCTACGCTAGTGGTTTGTTTCTCGCCCGCTTTCTCAGTGCTTCGTGCATTTAAGTCCACAACGATGACGACTCACTAGTTACTTAAAATGACTATATCCCAAGACAACTGAGACAGGCACTGAAAAAAAAAAACTATTTTGAGACTGCGAAGAAGGCAATCTATAGGCTGTTCACGGTAAAATTAGCACTTTTTGAAAGCACCGTATAAGATATACTTATATGCACGGTTCTGTATTATTCAGCTTAACATAGAATTTACATTTCCATAGGCCTCGTCACTTGCGTCGGTCAAGTGAAACTATTAGGAAAAGGGGGGGGGGGGGGGTCGACGACTCACAAATTTGCTCATTTTTACATTTTGAAGCATAAAAAACAGAAAACGAAATGAATAATTTAAGTTGTCAATGTTTTCTTTTCTACAATAAAGGTGTTATGAAATATTTTCCTTAGAAATGTCCAGTTTTACATACTGACGGATTTTTAGACCCTAATTTCTAACCGTTCGGTGCCGGGCTCTATATCTGGAAGAGTAGGAAAATAAGTCGTAATAAACTAGGTGGGTGACTTTAAAAAGCAACAGAAAACATAATACAGTATTTGAAAGGTTTATTGACTGAATATATATAAAACGTGCGAATTCATATTACCTCACACTTTTTCGGATGAAAATATATGGACGTATTAAAATTCATCTGCACAGAACTCAAACGGTGAAGTAAGTTTAAGTGGATATCAGGGAGTATTTTACCGTTATACAACACCCCGGGTATAAAAAAACACTATTTTAGATAACAATTAAATTATTACTCAATGCAACCTTTACAGCAAAAAAAATTAATAGGTTATATAAAGTTTATTTTATGGCGAACATCGGCTTTGACGGCATGTAAATAGATATTTTTAAATTACCCTAAATTATATAAATAAGTATATTTCATAAATTATTAAAACACTTTTAACATCTTATCATAATGGCCATATAATATTTTTAAAACTTGTCCCAACAGAGCTAGTATGCACTATACAGAAGAATTCTTTGGAGTAAAGAAGTAATGGATAGTTAAGTTGAGTGTCGCCAGCATCCTAGAAAAATATAGTTAAGAGCGCGCGATAATTTTTGTTAACGTAGTTAAATGTGTGTTTATATACGGAAAGTGTCAATCGACGCGTCGGAGGGTATTAAAAACGAGCAGGAAATTGTAGGAAAGGTTCAGTAATCGTAAAAAGCAGCCAGCGGGTCTTTCAATTAAATTTAATTCGTTCCGTCGGGTGGGAGCGGGCGAGTGGTGTATCTCAGCCGGGAATGAGAGTGCGCCGAGCAAGTTAGTTGGGAACGGTCGGGCCGGGCCTTGGCTGGGCTGGCCGCTATGAGTTGTGATGCAGTTGGAAGCGGCGTGTGACTAGCAACCCGCGGCCCGCGACACCACGCTACATGCGACATGGACCCAGACAGCCATGTCCCACCTACACGTCTTCTGCACCTCCTACCAACTGATAAAGGCTGTTCACGGTCAGATGAGCACTTTCGAAAGCCCTGCTTGTGTACATTGTGTATCCTTCCGCCTTTTGTCAAATTAACATCTCCGTGGACCACATCATTTTATTCATGCGTCGGTCAAGTGAAATTGTGAAATTATTAGAAAAGTAAATATTTTACAAATCTGGTTATTTTTACACTTCCGATGCATTAGAAAAAAAATGAAAATGAAGGAAATAATTTAAGTTATCATAAATGGGTATCTTACACTTTTTTGCTACATGGAACTACTTCCACCCATAGTTACCAACTTTACTGGGCGCAGGTCACCCGGTGAACCCGTTGAAATATACGCAGACAGGGGCAGTGACATTTTTCTAAGGTTGATTTCAAAAGTGCTCGCTTTATTGTGAACAGCCTATTGTATCTGATAAAGACTGTTCACGATAAAGTGAGCACTTTTGAAATCAACCTTGGTGCGCAGTGTTCCGAAAGGTAGCTTTTAAATAAAATGTTATGCTAGGTGTAGTTACAAAGTTACAGGCTACTTGATTTGTGATAGTGCAATTATCCTGTTTTTAACGTAGAAAATAGAGAAAATCTGGTACCTTTCCAACACTAGCGCTAACCTAGTAGCGAAAATGTTCCCTTTGAGAAACTTTTAACACTAATCTTCCCAACCTGAAGTATAAGTGACTTTGCCCAGGCCTGGGCCGCAGCTACTGCACGTGAGCCTTTCAACACGCCACACGTATTTATAACTACACTCTAAGAAATCATTCGCAAATTTACTATGTGAGTGTATTATGCGTAGAGTGAGAAAACGGGAAGGGTAAAGTTATTTCCCATACATTGATGCTAGCGTCCCCACATTTCCTCAGGAAACAGTTCAATGTGTACGAAACTTCCCCAAACTTTGTTTAGTAGCGACGCTAAACATTCCATATATGTGGCCAGTTGTGCAGTATTTTCATACTATATATGGATTTAAAACTTCCAATTCTGTTTAGGAAGTTAACCGGGAAATTTTTTAAGTGTATTATATATTCAACTGTTCTTGTAGGTGATTTATGCAAGTTCAAAGTGTACAAATACAACCTACCTACTAGGTTACGTCCTGTTATGTTGGAGTACCTGATGATGGGTTTCAAGACACATGCACAGCAACTCCGGCTAGGTCGGTCCACTGACACTCGTCTGACGCCGGCTTACGAGCAGGCGGTACGGTACGTGTTCTTTACGTGCTCTACTGATGTTTATGTGAATTGATCCACTTACCTTAAGCCCAGTACACACGGACATATTATTTGTACAATAAAGTGCCTAGTATGTACGGAATTGTGTGATCCATACACACGACATTAGCTGGTGAGCAAGAAAGTGTATGGTTGACGTCAACTATGTATCATTTGGAAGCAGTTTTTGAAGTTGTGGGAATCATTTGTGCATTGCCAATAGCATCTGCCATAAAAAAGAATAATATATTTAGCCCAATCAGACATTTTTCAAGCACTAAATATATACAAATGTAGAAAATGTAAAATCATTCACAGAAAAAAGACAAACCTCTCTATTTTTCAAAATTCATACATACAATTATTTATGACTGTGGAACTATTAAACATTTTATCATATTAAAAACATTAACATATCTGCTTATTGCCAGCATCAACAAAATATACGTTTTGTTTGCATTCAACTTGTACAAGAAAGATGGTGAAAAATAAGACCGTCCCTATATGGCACAAGCTCTCGTGTGCTAATAATTAGCATACTCGGCGGCCGTTCATATGATGCAAGTCGGGGTGTACAAAACGTGCTCACTTTCCTGAAACAAGAAAGATGCCCGTGTGTATTAGGCTTTACACAAGCCTCCCAACACCCCGGGTGGCTATTTTAGTTCACGTAACACATACTAATTAAAATTTGATGTAAAAATCGACCACAAAACCCACGCGTCAATAACAGTATGGGCGGGTGATTAATCCGTAATCAAGGTAACAGAATATGTGTAATAAAACTCGATTCTTTATATTTATTTTCTGTGCCTGGCATTGCCGTCGTAACTTTCGGTTTCCAAATTTGATTTACATATATTCCTTTTCGGCGTAATTAATACTACACACGGACAACTGTATCGCAGACAGCATGGCCAATTATACCCAATCCATAAAACTTATTTGCTCTTTATTATTATCAGCTTTACGTTATTTCTGGTAGTCTCTTTCTTAACACAGAGAACCCTAAAAATCTTTAGCTAAAAATTAACAAACACATGCAAATAATTGACATTTCAACCACGTCCTCATTTTATAAGTTTTTTTTTTTCCGAGGAAAAAAAAAGGGGGTATACGCTAAAAATACACAATCATATCCAAATAATTGTTATTCAAATCACGTCCACATTTTAAAGAAATTTTGTGGGGAAAAGGAGTTGGGGGTGGGGGGATAATACATATAATCCGCATAGTTGATAACAGTGCTATACTATAATTTTGTTAAGTGAAAACAGCAATTACAAAGAAAATAATCTCCTCGAGAACGCTAACACATTCGTCGTCTTTCAGTGTGACAGCAGACAACCATTGTGCAGTTAACATCCACATATTTGTACATAAGACTGTAGAGTCTAGTCTGCAGGTCTCTATGTAATAGTAATGCCTAGTAAGAAATAGTTATCATGCAAAATATTATTAAATTGAGTGCGCAGGAATGCGGTACGTTATCCCTAGATATTCTAGATTTGGTAAAGTGTTTTTTTAATATATGAGATGGACAAATGGATTAATATCGTGAAAGCAGAACACAAGCATGGCTTCAGAAAAATTGGAAGTAGCCTATCTACGAGTCAACTATAATTCGCTGCCAACTTGTGTGGAGTGTAACATGTGCATAGTTATGTAGAGTGATTTTTTTTTTTCAAAGGTTCACGTCAGACGTGCTTACTTGACCGCGTTTAATCCGTTCGCGGTTAGTTCAGCCTTTTCTGAAGCCCTGTTATAGTTCTACTTCCAGGATATTCCTCCGCCTCGTACAAACTAAGCTTAACTAAGCCCGGATAAATACAAAGGAAAACACACCGCATTGGTGCGCACTCAGTGTAACAGTATTTTGTATAAGAACTATTTCTCACTAGGCGCTACCAAACCACTTACTTTCTCCCTGTTTTTTTTTACCTAAATTATTTATAAATTAAGAATTATAATATTTATAGATAAATATGAATAACATTTCAATTTAACAGGAAAAACAAGGTATTATTTTCTGAACACAAGCATAAAACGCTTTTGATACAGGGCGTATTTAGGAAATAACTAAACACGTCATAAATGGGGAGATTTTTGAAAGGTTTAATTGAAAAAGGCCGAAGACACGGTGAACGAACTACAGTAAGAGATCCGAGACTGTCGACGACAGACGACAGGCAGGCTGAAGAAGCACCGTCGGCGACGCTGAAAGGCCGTCGTGGCCACGCGAGGTGATTAACAAGAAGCCCGCGACAGTTCCCACACATTTTTCCTCCTCTCTCTAGCACATGGTGGCGCATATTTTGTTTGTTTTACTTCCACGCTCGTTCTAATTGCTATCTGTCGTTTGCTTCAGATGGACTCTCAGATAAGGATGCGATACGTGCCCTTTTTTTTTTTTTTTTTTTTTTTTAACTTTATACCTTCCCTTTCGTCTGTCTCTATCTTTCTCTCTCCCCCCCCCCCCCCCCCCGCGCAAGAAGGGGTGAAGTAGGGTTGAAGCAGCAGTCTCACCAGCTGTGGAAAGAGCCGGGGGAATTTGCCTTGTAAATGCGCGCGCCTCCTATTTAAGACGACCACCGCCGGCAAGGTATGGGGGCAATTGGGGGGGGGGGGGAAGTGTGCGGTAGGGGAGCGGGTAGAGCATCGCCGCGGGCAATCAGCCGGCCGCGCACAATGGGGCATTATCCGCGCGGCCAGGAAGGGCGAAGGGGGCCGCGCACGCGGAAGTGCAGCCAACTTCGGCGGACGTGGGAATGCCTTTACACTTCGGGGGGGGGGGGGGATGCAGTAAAACAGTAGGCGATAGGCTCCAAAAACAGAAAGGCACAATAACGATTCTACTGCCCAAGTTCTGACCAATAGAAAAGCCTTTAACAGTGTTTTCATTTCAAATCAAAATAGAAGCAGGTTTTATTTATGTACGTTAGTTCCAACTTTCACGCTATAACTATACCGTCCTCATGTCCAACTTACGCTAATCGATAAACAAAATTTAACTAAGTCTATAAAACTACACCAGAAGGATAGCACACTGCATTCGTGCGCACTACGTATAGTAATATTTTACACAATAACTATTTCTTCTTAAGCATTTTTGTTTGAATTAAATTTCATTTATAACTTATACGATAAGACATAAGTGAATGTTTAATTTAAACACAACTAAGATAATTTTATGTTAACTGAAGTACAAAACGCTCGTAACAGATGACACAGTTAGGAAACAACCGAACATGTCATACGTGGGTGATTTATTAAAGGTTTGTTTCAAAAGGGTGTGAACTGTGAAGATACTGCGTATATAGCAGAAGGGGCCACGGGGTTCTAACCCACGTTTGATTAATCAGATTATAAATTTGATATCAAATTGGATCATCCTTAGTACGATCTTAGTCCGATCAAAAAAATTTCGTTGATCTTAATCCGCTAAAATTATTTGATCGATTCATCCAATTAATTTAATTAAATTAATCAATATTTCTAAAAAAATTAATGTGAATGTATAACTATATAGTTTGGTGTAAGAGTGTGTTAGGGACTTTATTTTATTTCTTTTGGGGGATGAGGGCTGGAGAGAAGCCCTCTCTCTCCAAGGTCTGACGTACTGAGGTGTGATGTGTTGGGGAAGGGTGTGATATAGGTATTGTGTAATATTAATTTTTTATGTAACAGAATCCTTCCCGTCTGGCAGGTGACTGAGGTAATGGTGTATTTCTGCGAAAAGGAATTATTAGGAAATACGTAATAATAATAACAATATAATTATAATTATAATTATAATGTTTTGTTACATACTACAATTTTATTGTTTTAAGGAGCAGACCAAAGTAATAAATCCTCGATATTCGTTGCCTGAAATAAAAATATAAATATTTGTTCATATAAGTGTATGCTTCTCTCTGATTGGCTAGAATTCAAAGTCTTTGGAATTAATCTTTCTCGTTACCTATTTATTCTACTGTGAAACTCGAGCACCAAAGCAAGCGGTAGCAACTCCCATTTGAAACAAGGCGATGGAAAACTCTATGTTCCACAGCTTAAAGGTTAATTATGCCATAAGTTTATATTTAGTTGGGTAAACGAGGTCGACCGATCCTCATCTTCTGCACGTGCCCCAGCTCTCACTCGCTTTCACAACTAAAATATAGTAGTCACGTGGTCAACACTGGAAAGGCTGTTCACGATAAAGTGAGCACTTTAGAAATGAACCTTAGACAAAAATCACTGCCGCTGCATGCATATATTTTAATGGCGTTACATTCGCCCAGTAAAGTTGGTAACGATGAATGGAAAGTAGTTCCATATCATTACGTAGAATAAAATGTGTTAGGTAACCATTTGTGATAACTTAAAATTATTTCTTTAGTTTTCTATTTTTTTTAATGCATCGAAGTGTAAAAATGAGCTGATTTTTAAAGTATTTCTAATATTAATAATTTCATAGTGTCGTTTGACCGACACATAAGAAAAGTTACGAGGTCCACGTCAATGTTATTTTTACATAACGTGGAAGAATACACGTGTCTACACATAGTTATTAAGCAGGGCTTTCAAAAGTGCTCATTTTACAGTGAACAGCCTATAAGTGCGTTTGGATTTGAATTTTCAACAGGTTATCCCTTTTACTCGAGTAAAATACTTTGACCAACGTCAATAAATCACAGCGCAGTTAAGAATACAGAAGTGAAATAGCCACTTATTCCGCGAACTTGGGCCGCACACGTGAGGAATATGACGTCATTGGCCAGCGACACGTCGGAACGACGTTCGTCAATCAGCGCCTGGTAGCCTACTTGCCAGCTGGCAGCCCAGCCAATAGGGAATCTTTACGCAGTAACCAATCAGACGTGAGGACCATTCCACAGCCTCGCGCAGCCAATCACAGAAAGGTCCACCACTGTCAGTGAGTGAAGATATACTGGTGGAGGGAACATGCTGGTCGAACTGCAGTAGTTGAGCGGTTCGTACAGAGGGGCGCGAGCTGCCACTCGATGTGCAGAGTTTAGCAGACGACGCATTTCCTACCCAGCATTCAGCACTCTTGTCAAATATACGCTTTTCACGGTAAAATGAGCACTTTTGAAAGCCATGCTCAGCATCCACTTGTATGTATGTTGTGTATTCTTCCACCATATCTACCATTAACAATGTCATGGACCTCGTCACTTTAATCATGCGCCTGTCAAGTAAAACGGTGAGATTATTGTAAAAGTAAATATTTTTCAAAGCTGCTCATTTTTATGCTTCGATGCATTAAGAAAAACCGGGAAACGAACGAAATTATTTAAGTTATCGCAATTGGTTAGTTACCTAACACTTTTTATTCGACGATAATTAGAAATGACGCAAAATCGCGAAAATTTTTTGAGCCAACATATCTTCTATAACACTCTAATTAGTTTATTCTTTCATGATTGAGTGGAAAAGATTTTTGACTCGGCTAAGTTGTTTGCAGACCAATCACGAACGTTCTGCCTTAAAGTAACAGGATCCCCATTGGTCCAGTGAAATGGGGTATTATCTTCATACATGCATGACAGCCAATAAGGAAAGAAAACTGTCGGACATGTGTACGGTACGTTGAATCCTAGCAAACAGTCCACTTTTCCCGCGATAAACCATCATCTCTATCGATAATATGGAACTACTTTCACTCCATCGTTACAAACGATGGACAGGTTAGTTGCTATTTCGTTTGCACAGAATCTTTATCTACTCAATGCTTCTGCGTAGTTGTCTAGTCTGTGCCAGCGTCACGACCCATAAATAGTTGAGTTGAGAGAAGGGTATTATGTACCTGCGCGTCCAAAGTCAAGAAGCGAGGGAGCGATACGGACGACAGTTACACGCACGCCTAGTGCCTCATCGCTCCTACGCGCAAGGCGTGCAGTGTTTCAGTAGTAACGCTGTACTGTGCAAATTAGATCTGTAACAGTGAGGAGTTATTACACGTGATGAAAGACTACAGATTAAACTACGTCCGTATCGTAGTACTTTTCTCCTGCCGCTTAAGGAAACTGCACAGGCAAGCTTCAAAATCGCTATATTTTACCACTTTGACGATTTTTTTTTCTCCAAGAGTACACTAAATATGACAAAAGTAAAACGGTAGGGAAATAGACAATAGATTTTAATTCTTTCTGTAAAAAAGTCGTATTTCAATGACTTTTATTTACCGAGATACGCGTTTGCGCGCAAAGGACGATTTCACAGAAAATGCTCCCGTACATAATCCCATTAACGGGGTCTTGAGAACCGTTAAGGTTGAAATGAGGTAAGAACGGAGCAGCGTCGGAATACAAGGGCGGGTGAAACGGGAGATGCCCGAGAAAACTCGCCGACCAGCGGCATCGTCCAACACGATTCTCGCTTGCGAAAATCCGGGAGTGACCCGGCCGGCGACTGAACCCGGTTCGCCTTGGTGGGAGACGAGCAGTGTAACCGCTCAGCCTCCGCGGCGGCTATAAATAGTTGTCTGGCATCCAGCGTGCCGTGTATGGTACGTGGGAGGACCTCGACCTTGTGGCGCCGTGGGGAGGGTCTGTCGGGGAGCCGTGCCAACTTCTACGCAACAGACGGAGATGACGGAACACTTGAGACCATAACTCACCACCCGCATACGTCGCCGCTCAACATCATACATCAACCCCACAACGCTGCCACCTACCAACGTACGTTATTTCTTTATATTCTCCAGCCAGCTACCTGCCGTTTACACATTCTGCACAAACATTGCTGCACCCGTCGACCAGGAAGGTTATACAGTGGAGAGAACTTGCTATAGGCAGGGGTAGTGAAATTTCGCGAAACGATTTCAAGACAAGTTATATTTCAACACATTGTAGGGTCGTTTACATAGCTTTATTGGCTGAATTACTTTTTGACGCGTGTTAAATGTCTGCACACGAATCACGGACGTGCCGATGTTGCCGAATTCTCAGTGGCCCGGTCAAGTATGAAAACGCCTTTACAAGCAGACAGCAACCAATGACAAAAACAAACTGCCGTTGGGTACTTACAGTATTGAAGTCTACCATGTACTCAGATTTATTCGCGAAAAATCACTAGCTCTAGGTATAGGCTGTTCACGGTAAAGTGAGCACTTTGGAAAGCGTTGCTTAAGAGCTACTTGTATGCACGTAGTGTGTTCTTCCGCCTTATGTAAAATTATCGTTATCATAGACCTCAACGCTTTCTTCATGGCGTTGGTCAAGTGAAACTGTAAAATTATTAGAAAAGTAAATAGTTTTTAAAAATCTGTTCATTTTTACACTTCGGCGCATTAAAAGCGATATAAATAAATTTAGGTTATCACAGAGGGTTAGCCAACACTTTTTAATCAACGTTAAGATATGGAACTACTTTCTATCCATCGTTGCCAACGTTACTAGGTGCATGACACTCAGTGCGCCCGTTATGCAGTTAGGAGCAGTGACCTTTTACTAGGAAACGTAAGGTCACATGCTGAAGTTTTCAAGTGTGTAAAGTTCTTAAGTACTATGAATTGGGCAGTCATCAGTATTCCTTTATGTTTAGTAGGCCTACCTAGGATTATGAAAGTATTGCTGAAACTAAATCACTTCGACGCTTTAATCCATTCACAGTTACTTCAAACTTTCCTCTCTCTGTTTATTGATATCCGATATAAATGGAATATTATTTTTGTATTTACTGGCGTAAATAAGTGAAACATCAAATTAATCAAAAATAAGCTACTTTTATGTCAACAAAAGTTTAAAACGCTTGTAATACATGATAGAGTCAGGAAAAAAACTAAGCACTTCGTAAATAGAGTGATTTCCAAAAGTTTGATTTAAAAAAGGGCGAAGAAACTGCGAATAGACTTAAGAGTAAAGACCACGCTAGGCTTAAAAATACTACGTAAACATATAGCATCTGGTTATCTCTACTCACTCATTTTTCGAATGCTGATTTCGAACGATCATTTTGAAATACTGTTTATCTACCACGTGATTCGGGCGCTCGGATGACCGTGTTCATGGCGTGACTGAATTATGGAACGCCCGCCGGAATAATTTTTTCATAAAACGAACCGTTTTTGCGATGTCGAGAAATCCACTTACGAGATATCCGTAATCTGATACTGACGTCCGGTTGGGTGGAAATACTTTTTTTTTTTTAAGCACAGCACACGACGTCAGCTACAGTCACTCTACTGTCAACATACGTCGGGGGTGCCGACATATGAATGACGTTGAAAATCCCGACAATTGACGTCGATGATCCTGCGAGTCTCGTGACCTCCACCACGGGTCGCGCTGTGGCAACGACAAGCTAGTACTGAGTACATGAGGCGTATCGTCAAAATAAACGTAAAGGCCAGAGTATTGAAACAATAGGTAGTAACTCGCTGTCACACGTTGACATGTGAAACGACTGATAGAGTCGAAATGAATGCGATTTGATCCGATATGAGACTGCAAGGTTCTCGGTTATAGGCTGTTCACGGTGAAGTGAGCAATTCTTAAGGCCCTCCCAACAGGCATTAACCACTTATAACTATATCTTATTGCAGCCTCAGGCCAATGTTTATATTCAAAAGCAGCATGAAGATCGAGATTGGATGAAAGGGAAAATTTAGAAGGGCCTTAAAAAGTGTTCACTTTACCGTGAACAACCTATACACGCCTGCTTCACTTGTACGATCACAGTATTATCATAGAGTAGATACGTTCACAGAGACGAAATGGCGTTTCGTCAATTGATTCGGGAGTACTCATCCTCCGATTGGCTGCACGAGGCTCTGGGAACTGCCCTCGTCGTACGCGATTGGCTACCGCATGCTGCGAAATGTTCCCTATTGGCTGGGCTGCTGTAACTAATAGGTTACCAGGCGCTGGTTGGCGAAAGACATGCCAACATGTCGCTGACATGCAGTAACTCCATTTTGCTGGCGTATGCGGCTGTAGTCTGCGTAAGAAACAGTTCCATCTCCGTATTCTCAAGTATAGACTATTCACGGTAACGTGAGCACTTTTGAAATCCCTCATATCTAGAATAGTAGTCAATAAATATATTTTATTTTAGCCTTAGGCGTTAATTTCAGAGTGCGGCGGAACATATACACTGTGTTTATTACCTACACGGCAATATTTATTTAAAAAGATGGCTAGAGGATAAGAAATTACTAAATTACTGAGAGGTAAAAGTAACTAGAGCCTCAAAAGTGCTCACTTTACCGTGAACAGCCTATAGCATACTCTGTGGTCTTAGGTAGTCAAACTGCTTCCAGTAAGTTTGGTCAAATAAAGTTGGACAGTTATGAAGACACTGAAACGTCTTAAACGCCGCCATATTTGACTGAGAAAGTTGGATGGCTTTAGTTTCAATCAAACATTTTAAAATTAGAACAGCTCTAAAATTTATTTGATGTTTGACGGTCTCAGCCTACAAACGTGCACTGCAAAAATGGACGCCAAGAAACTTTAAAATAACGAACAACTTCTGAAAACGAAATACGCGATGAAGGTAATGATTTATGTGGAAGCTGTGTGAAGATGAATGCTATTACAAGTGACTATTGCACATAATATTACGAACTCAGGGGCATTAAATTTAATCGAGCAGGAAATATCTGTGATAAATAAAATTTGAATTTAATAAAGAAGCGATAATACATTACAACATTCCTTTCATTTCTTCCTGTAATGGACTGCATGGAAAACCAATTTAAATTAGAATCTCCCAGTAAAAAAAATTTGACAGTGTGACACACTTTCAAACAATTCAAGATTATTTGATAAAATTTGTTGGAAGGAAAAATTTGATGGCCGTATTTTGTCTTCAAATTTTTAATGTCAAATGGGCGAAAATTGGCAGTAGTGTGACCGGGGCTTTAGAGAGAACTGAATCGATAAAAATTAATGAATGGCAGGGCAGCCACACTCATAATAGCGCAGTCGAGCCATATAATAAATGATAGAGAAACTGCGATATGAACGTTTCACTCGTAGAGGGAAGAAGGGGTAGAGCGCGCTCCCAAACTGCTCAGTACGTAGCTACTCCGTGTCCCAACATTGAACTGCTTTTCTGTCAACACTAGGTATCATAGACCATGAGGATAGTATTTGATGCCAGAACACTGTTTATGTAAACAATGTGAGCTTTGAGAAGTTTTTAAACTTCATCTAACCAATTTTTACTGCAATTAGTTTAGATTCAAATGGGTCTTATGAAAATCAAGGTACAAAAAATAACGTTTATAACTGTTGACTACGTGACTTTAATAATTTTATTGGTGTGGGGTTAGGTCAATGTTGGTCATATGCGCACAAGACGATAACTGTCTATCTCATCTTTAGTCGTTGGACACACAGTAGTATTACATATCCTCTTTGTACGTAAACTGAAAATACAGTGCTGAATTGTCGGCTGATATCGCTGTTATATTTTTATACACCCTTTTCACTTACCCGAACGAAATTCGACGAGTCTAAAATGTAATGCCGATTCCTAAACCATGATACGGTACTGCGTTACGGCTGGTTCATATCATTGATCACCAATCACAAAGACTACAGCTTATTGGTAGAGCTCAGAGTATTTAGCGGGTTGAGTTGGCAGCAAGCTAGGCTGGTCAGCCCTCTATACACTCGAGACATTACCGTTTGTTTATTGGTTTCTGTGATCAAGTGAGGCCTCTGTACAGGACTGTCAATCACTTACTCACACTACTGCTTCCTGCTTATTGCTGGCTCTCAGTTGAACGGGGGGTGTCTAAATAACTGTCGTCCAATCACAACGCTAGGAGAAAATAACAAGTGTTTGTAGTCTAGCTCGCCTCCGAATGAATTCGCGAAGTACTCGTGGCTCTACTTATTGCCTGAGACAAAGTGACAAATTCTTTGCCAGCTTAAAGTACAGCACACATAAAAAATTCCTATTTTGCAGCACCAGCTATTATAAATTAATGTAGGAATGAAATATTTAACTATACATAGCTGAAACAGCAATTTATTGCGCGAACTCTATTCGTACACTGGCAATCATCATGTCGGAACGACGTTCGCCAATCAGCATCTGGTAGACTACACGCCAGCCGGCAGCAGTAGCCAATAGGGAACATTTCACAACACGCAGTAGGCAATCATGCCCACGGTCCGTTGCCAGGGACTCGCGCAGGCAATGAGTGAGTGCGCACGCGCACGTGTAAGGAGCCACCACACCACAGTGTAGTTGTGTAGTGTGTGTGTGTGGCTTGGTCGTGCCTTCACAGAGCTTGGGGTGGCGCTCGGAACTCCTGGCGGGCGGACAGCCCAGCTCCTGTCCGCGTGCCTCCCCCCCCCCCTCCAACCAACCACTGCTACGTCATCTTCGTCGTGACCGCAACGTGGGCTACCAGGGTGCCAACAGTAGCAGCGGTATCGGCGGCCCGAGGTCTTGAGAGCCGATGAGGCTGACGCGAGGTAACTCACGGAGCAGCGCTGGAACGTAAGGGCGGGGGAAACGGGAGATCGAGGCGAGTAGTCTGGCCACCACACCACCGCGGCCCTGGCACGGAAAAGGCTATGTAACGTTTGCAGGGTGATTCCATTCCGACATTATAACTATATGCCTAAAAGCTGTTCACGATAAAGTGAGCACTTTTGATATTAACCTTAGAAAATAATCACTGTCCCTTCCTGCATATATTTTAACGGGCGCATTGAGTAGCATGCGCCCAGTAAAGTTGGTAACGATGGTTGGGAAGTAATTCCATATATTAACATCGAATAAGAAGTGTGAGGTAACCATTTATGATAACTTATATTATTCATTGTGCTTTTTTTGTATGAATCGATGAGTAAAAATTAGCAGATTTTAAAAATATTTCCCTTTTCTAATAATTTCACCGTTTCACTTGACCGAAGCATGGACAAAGTTGTGAGACCCATGATAATGTTAACCTTACATAAGGTGGAATAATACACAACGCAAATGCAAGTAGATTTTAAGCAGGACTTCCAAAAGTGCTCATTTTAACGTGAATAGCTTATAACAACACGATTGAAACAAACGTGGTCTCGTGCGATCGGGTACATGACTATGATGCGAGCGTGGCCTTGAGTTGGCACCACGCATGAGCGAGCCGAGGGTGGGAGCCCGCGGAGACTGGCAGCAGTTCTGGGGCGCGAGCGAAAATTTCCGGCCAGTATATCTCGCGAATCCGATGTGTTAGCACGCCGATTTTTGTGCCTAACAGAATATCTCGCCTAGATCTGTCGATATAAGTCGCAAAATGAGAGTATCAGTTGTCTCTTTTCTGTAATTCGCATATCTTAAATATAATACTTCCCGCTAACGTAGAGGTAAGACCTGTTCACATCAAACCCAAGGCCGTGTCCCAACGCAGACACATCCCGAGTTTTGCCACTTTTTTCTGGCAACATAAGTCTGAGGTTAGCGACATATGTTTGAATGATTGCTAACAGATCACGAACAAACTATCGCTTTATCCGATTTATAAGCAGACATACACTATCAATCACTACGATTTACTGATTTACTACACGTCATATTCTCCTATATAGAGAATAGGTGAGCACCTTCCCTATCGACTATCGACTGACTCATGTCTGTACGGCGTAGCATATCTGACAATCGTGCAGAAGTCAAAGATAGAACACGTCACTTCAAAAATCGACAAACTGCTAACTTCGTCTTGCAATAATAAGTGAGAATTAAGTTCCGAGGTTACAAATACTGAGGGCAGTTACTACAGTGAAGAACGTGTCTGTTGAACTATCGTGGTGTTTTGAACAAACTCGCGTCACGTATATCGTTTAAACTCAGTCCAGATACATTTCGTTGTGTATCTACAATTATATTTTATTATTTCATTTCATCACCTATTTCAACTATTAGTCTTAAAATGGACCGCAGAAACAGTTATTTTGTCTGTAATATTCTATATCCGGCAGTCTCAAACAAGGCTTTGGTAGACTTTGATAAATGAATCCCACATGTTTAATGACGTTAACGTCAGAAAGTTGACTTGTCAAATGTCACTTCTACTAATTCTTCCGCTGTACCGTATCCGTCGTTGCAATCGCGCATTAGACACCTTCAGCACTGATGATAGCAATCGGCTGCAATCACTGAGTTTTGTCGGAAATAATGCCAAATTGATGCGGGGATTATGTAAAAAGGCCAGGAAAAAGAACCTTTCGCTACAAAACTGTACGAATCTAATTAAGAGAACGTTAACTATGAAGCGGTTAAGGTATATCAAGAAGGGCTTTATGAATAAACAGGAAGACTGAATGCCAAAGCCACTTACTACCAGCTTTCCAAAAAAAAATCCCTTTCAACGACATTGTAAATGATGCCGTGCGTACGTAATGTGGGAGTTTAGGACTGGCTGCTTTACTAGTTATTATATAAAATTATCAACAGATGCAGGATACAAAACATGCACATATTTCGGCCACGGGACTCTCTCTCTCTCTCTCTCTCTCTCTCTCTCTCTCTCTCTCTCCTCTCTCTCTCTCTCTCTCTCTCTCTCTCTCTCTCTCTCTCTCTCTCTCTCTCTCTCTCTCTCTCTCTCTCTCTCTCTCTCTCTCTCTCTCTCTCTCTCTCTCTCTCTCTCTCTCTCTCTCTCTCTCTCTCTCTCTCTCTCTCTCTCTGTCCCAAATGGTGGATGTCAGAACACCGTTTATTCACCGTTTCTTCACACTTTTTGAATCAAACGTTTGAAAAATCATTCTATATATGATGTACCTGGTTGTTTCCTAAAACGCCGTGTATCACAAGTGTTTTAACGTAAAAGTACCTTATTTTTGGCTAAGGTGAATTTTTACTTATTTTCTATCTATACATTGTAATATTTCATTCACAGTTTATAGGAGTGAAAATAAAGAGAAAAAAGGTGTGTTGGTAACACCTAGTAGGAAATATCATGGTAAATATTATTACGCTGAGTGCGCACAAATGCCGTGCGTTGCCCCTTTGATGTAATTTTCTACACACGTTAGGCTTTTGTTAGCATAAGGCGGAGGAATATCCTGGAAGTAGAACTTTAGCAGGGCTTCAGAAAAGTTAGAAGTAACAGTGAGGCCAGGCCGTGTCGGAAATGACAAATTCGTTATTTTGCAACTTGACATTTCGTAATAAGTTTCAATTTCGACGTTGTCGACTGTCACTTGTTTAGCACTCACGGCAATGCATTTTTACATTAACAATGAAGTATTTCAATCTAAATTTAATGCTTAAAATGGACGCACAATATCTCTACAGTCATCACTGGACTGCTGCGAATATGTTAATAAATAAAAATAATAATAAATTATGCAATACCGAATTAAAATTTTTTTTTGCTAAATATATAAACAAAGCACAGCACATAATTATTTTTTCAAACATGCCTAGTTTATTTCATAAACAGTAATTTGTTACAAAAAAGTTTTAATTGCGCATTCGTTTATGTGTTTTGAAGTTCAAAACTAAAAATGAACTAATTTTGTAATTTTGTGTTTTTGCTAACATTCATAAAATACCAAATACCAAACGACCAAATACGTTACTAGTTTTGTCTATACGAAATGCCTCACGTGATCATTTTGTCAACAAAATCTGTCATTTCGAACACGGCCTGAATGAACTATATGCTACTCTGTTAGAAATTTCTGTAGATTTACGGAAAATTTTACGGAGACGTAGAGTTAATTTACGAAAAAGTTCTCTGTAATGACGAATAACGGAAATGAGCTCCGTAAGTATAAAATACGGCAGGACTCCGTATTCTTATGAATTCTATCTTGAGACACGAACAATGCCGATGATACCTGAAGCGTATAAAATCCCATCTTCACAATACTACTTCGTGTAGTAATAGTAATAGAAGACTGGCGAAACACTCGTGGAGTACCAATTATTTTATTCTTGTTCAAGTTCCGCTACAGGACAGGACAAAACCTTCTGTATACACATCGAACCACGCACATAACGGAAATGAAACAATTATTTTGTGACCTCTTTTTATAAATCACAAATAAAACAAACTAGCAAGCGCTTTATAGGCTATTCGCGGTAAAGTGAGCAATTGTGAAAGCCCTCTCATTTGGAATATTAGTCAATAATTATACTTTATTTTAGTCTTTGACGTTATCCTCACGATTGCGGTGAAATATACACTCTTCTGTGTTTTTTACTTACATAGCAACATTTATTTTAAAAAGTGGTTAAAGGATAAAAAATGGCTGAAAGTAAAATGTAACTAGGGCCTCAAAAGTGCTCACTTTACCGTGAACAGCTATAACATGACTATAAACTAAGAGAGGCGCCTAAATGCATCATTCTACGAGAATCGCGTATTTAAAACAGTACTTTTAGTAAAGTGGTGCACTGGCGCCATAGCTGAGGGACAGAGTGGCTCAAGTAGGCCTATAGGCTGTTCATGGTAAAATGAGCACTTTTAAAGCTCTGCTAATAATCTATGCACTTTGTGTATTCTTCCGCCATATGTAAAATCAACATAGCCATGAGTCTCATCACTTTATTCATACGTCGGTCAAGTGAATCTGTGAAATTATTAGGAAAGTAATTATTTTATAAATCTACACGTTTTTACTTTTTAATGTACCAAAAAAACAGAAAGCAAAAGAAATAATTCAAGTTATCACAAATAGTTACCTAACACTTTAAATTCGACGTTAAGATATGGAATTACTTTCCATCCATCGTTACCATTTTTGCTGGACGAATGTCACTCGGTGCTCCCATTAAAATATATGCAGACAAGGGAAGTGACTTTATCCTGTTGTTTCATTTCAAAAGTGCTCACTTTATCGTGAACAGTCTTTATCGGTCAAAAGTAATAAAGGCAACGTTAAAAAAAAAAAGTTGATAATGTGTTGAACTCTCTTAAATTTATTTTCAGAGTTCAAATCCCTCTATAGGACAACATTTTTTAACTGTTTATTGTCATGTTGACACACAGCGAAACACCCACATAACAAAATTAAAACGTTATTATTGTTATCCTTTTTTTAAAAAAGAGCTGATGAAAAAATGTGCACGTTTATGGACACGTTCCGTGTATTCACGGAGATTTATGTGAAATTTACGGAGAATGTTATTAGAAAAACGAAGAGTCCTTAGTTTCACGCGGATGTCTGGATGATTCGCAACAAGTACGCTCGGTATTTTCGCGGACATTTGTTCTGGCAGTGTAGAGAGATGTGGCTCGGGACAGGTGCGCTGTCATGTGGAGGCTGTTCCGCGGAGCAGGTACTGCCTCAGCATCTGAGAGCCGCCAGTGTTTCCCTTGCTCAAGGAACCTTGAGGCGTGACAGGAAAAATAATACAGGTAAGACGGCGCCCCACTGGGCGAGGTGGTCTTTCTTCTCTCGCCACCCGAAAATCCCCAGATACAAGCTGCCCCCTCCCCCAAAGACTATCCCCGCCAGGCCCCCCCGGGCATGACAATAGGCTCGGAAGGGCCGCGCCTCCTACGAGAAGAAAGGAAAGGCGATTAACTGCACTCGAAGAGCAAGCAGGCGTTCTTGTTCGAGCAGGCCGCTTATGGATTTCCTAAATGCGACTTCTGAATCCCATTGTAAGGGAGATGGGGAAGACGAAGGTGTTGCCGAGGGTTGCCGAAGTGAAGCTCTTGGCAGAAACTTCTCCTGGCTGTGGTCACTGCAACTACACACATTCGTAAATTCTAGAAAAAAATACGTGAAATTTTATGCGTACGGGCATATTGTGACTAAAAGACAAGACGTGTAAATATTCCGCAAACATTGTAATGCTTCTGCAAAAAAAAAAATCTCTTTACGCAAAAATAATTTAAGTGTAACTGAAAAGAACTTGGGAAGGGCGAACTGTGAATCAAACACAACGAGGAAATTATTTAGCATAATTCGTGGCACAATAAATATTGTAGTTACGCCTGAGCTATCCGCTACACAGCAGCTTTTTGTGTTGAGTCTTGCAGAGCTACAAGACACTTTGTGTTGAGTCTTGCAGAGCTACAAGACACTTTGTGATGAGTCTTGCAGAGCTACAAGACACTTTGAGCTGTTGACTCGTTCTGGCATTACTAAATCCAGGCATGCTACTACTGTACGAAGAAATTTTTGTGAATGCGTGTTTAATATGAAAGTTATTAATGTCCCTGCGGTTTTACCTTCCCACTAACCTGTTTTAAGAAAAGAGGGAGTGGAAGGGACTTCTACAGTAAAATAACCTACAATTACAATCGAAAAGACGTACACATTGTCCAGTTGCACACACTGTCGCGTCGGCCTCATAAGCAGGAAGTTGAAGTGTAGCTTCCGTGTCCGCTAGTCCTACCAACACTTCTAAAACACAAGATTGTGGTTGGTACATAGTTATCGATCATGTTAAAGCCACTAGTCGATTGCGTTTCTGTCACACGTACTAAAGTTTCAAACTATTAATGTCCAGAGCTATGTTTTCATGCCAAAATCGATATGATTCTCTCTCGCTCTCTCTCTCCCCCCCTCTCTCTCTCTCTCACTCACACACACACATACACGCGCGCGCGCGCACACACACACATTACAAATCCCCAATGCGGAATTTTTCAAATTTATGTTTTACAAAAATGTGTATACTGTCCATCTATATTGAAAATAACCGCTCGTAGGGCCCTTGTCATAAAAAAATCGTGAATAATACATTTTGTTTGAAACGCTTATCTTTAAAATTAACGCACTGAGGCGATATTTCCTTAACATGGGATTTCCTATTTTTATATTTCGCAGCTACCAGCCGGTGGGCAGTGCCCTTAAGATCTAATTATATGCACATTGTGTACTCTTCCTCCATAAATAAAATTAACATTGCCACGAGCCTGATCACTGTATTCGAGTATCGGTCAAGTGAAACTTCGAAATTATTGGGAAAGTAAATATTTTACAAATTTGATAACTCTTGCACTTATTTTAGGATTAGAGTAACTTCATTTATTTGGTTGAATTGAATTTTCAACCATATTATATCTCCAAATTATATTTCAGTTATAATTAAGATAATTAAAACAGGTAGAAAATATGTGTGTTGGGAATACCTAGTAAGAAACAGTTCTTGCGTAAAATATGATTAGAGCGATAGTGAACGAATACGGTGCGTTGTCCCATTGTTGTCATTTTGTATACTCGGTTAAGCTTTGTTTGCACGAGGCGGAGGAATATCCCGGAAGTAGAACTTGAGCAGGTATTCGGAAAAGTTGGAAGCAACAGCGAACGGAGTGTGTTATCCTTGTGTCGGTGGTCGATGAGGGAAGTGTGCAGGGCACAGGAGCTGGTCGCGACGGCCAGGATAACTACCGCGACGGGAGGTGCACCCCCCTCCCCCCAGGGGGGAGACACTCGGGTAAAGACTGGCCGTGTCGCAGTCAGCGGGGTCCGGCGGCCACTCGCCGGTAATTGGGATCGGTGCACCGCGTCGCCCTCAAGGACACGGGCATTTATTAACACCACGTCCGGCAGACACGTGACGATGCCGCACAGTCACTCACTCACACCGCCGGTCAGGGATGTCAACCCTGCAACTTGTAGTACAAGTCTGTGGAAATTATAGTACGTTAACGAAATTTCTTTTGGCAGCCCTGATATGCAGGGCGAGTCCTTTAAAAGAGGCCCCGTGCGACATATCGAAGCCATCCCGCAGCATGTCCTCGCCCGGGCCTTTCACAACGTTTGGTGTCGTCTGCACACCTGCTTCGAGGTCACTTACAGCACCTACTCTAGGTTTTTTTTGTCACACTGGAGTGTATTTCCTCATTCCCTCGCTCTGTTACACACATGTCCCACGGGGCCTCTTGTAAAGGACTCCCGCTGTATATGAACTGTTATGCTGTTAATGTTTATACTGTTAGATATAAGTTGTGCATAGGTAATAGTAATAATATGTTTATTGTATGATCTTACTGCGTATTTAAACCATACTATACTATAATGAGGCTAAAGTTATTTGGCGGGCACTGGAACTGTATATTGGTTAACAGACCTGGATTGGGGTGGCATTTTATGTGCGGAAACAGAAAAACTATAATAAGTGCGCGGTCGAGAATAAGGACGTGTCCATAAAAAAAAAACTAGGCGCGTTGAAGTTGTTTGCGAACGGTGTAAATCGTTCCCGTATTAAGAGCAACCTTTGGGAGGTAAGTCGCATGCTGAAAAATGCCTATGAAAAGACCTATATGCTCTCAGGTTTAAATAGGTGTTAAATATAAATATCTAAGACAGAAGCAAAAAGAAAAGTTAACTACGACCGGAGTATAGACTCATAATCTGGGGCAAACAAGGTGGTTCTGTGGAGTCAATCTATACTCGCTTCAACGTGTCCTGAGACAACCGGGAAAGGAGAACGGTGTTCAATATTTTATGTTTGCAGTGGAATGTCGGACTCGGTGCCAGGTTCGGCAGTATGGTGGGTTGTTGTCGACCTATATACACCAAATTCCGTGTATTTCTTAACAAAAAGGAGCCGCTCGCCGTGTTCCAACATTGCACTACTATGGCGCTGTCAAAAACCACGTGGGTAGGATTGAGGTTAGAATACTGTTGATGCAAGTGACTGCTTTGATATGTTTGTATTTGTCTTCTACCTTAGTCTCAAGTGCAACTTATGCCTCCATACTTAGTTTATGTAAGTAGGTAAAAGTATTTTATTCGTATAAAACGACGCGTATGATGAAAATTCAAATGTAAACAGACACGTCCATCAGTATTGACCACGTGACTTCGACAGTTAGTTGTGATGCTGGCGCTGTACGAGTCGACGATGGGGACATACACACACAAGACGAATGTCAGGTCTACGACATAGGTATTTAGTCTATGAGTGGTCGCAGGACGGGAAACAGATACACGCACTTGTTATATGTGGTATTCGTCTTCTTTCTCTTCGTCCATTTTGAATCGTCACTATTAAAACTGCATTGTTGCTTACGGTTGCCACAATCATTGAAGGAAAACAAAAGCGACAGACATAAAATACTTTTCGTTTACACATTCCGGTTGATTGTTAGACGTAAAATTAAATATGTATGTATGTTTGCTAAATATGTCAAAAACATAACTGTAAATAAACTGTAGTTACTGAATTACACAAACATTAGAACATTCGCGAAACTTTTTATTTCACGCAGTTTTTTTTATATAATTTAGTTATTTAAAGAAATTAATAAAATTATAAATGAAACTGCAAATGATTAAGTTGAATATCTTGATCTTCGTCGGCGATGGAGTAAACACATCCACTCCACACTACGTCGCAAAATTCCTGACATGACGGTGCGCGATGGAAGCGATCGCTTACAGAAAAATGTGCTGAAAGAGAAAGTGCTGTGCTCTTTACTCCTTTTCGCGGTCTCAATTATATAGGCCTACTAAAAATATTACAAAATGTGATGTTACAATTCATCAAACAAATGCTTCCTTAAGTACTATGAAATATATTTCCTTTACTTGTAGCTAAAATGCAAGGGTTGCCGGTTCTTATCTAAAGTCATCGCTGTATAATTACTAATGTTAAAAATAAATAATATATATAAGTTATTAACGCGAGATAAACCTCAAAGAATTTCTTTGCTGAATTAACAGATGTATTACACAATTTTCTAATATTTAAAAATTGACTACTTTTAGGCTGTTGAGTGCCTATAAATGTAAGCACGACCATGAACTTTCCAAAGACAATAAAGAGCGCCAGTATCAACAATGAGTTGCGACTCTAACGTTTATTTGCTTTGTAGAGCCAACTCATCAGATATGCTATGCCTTGGCCCTGGCTAACACAATTTATTATATGCTGTATTACTGCTGAATGATAACAATCACTGGTAGCTAGCCAGAAAGTATATACGTCAGTGCACGTACAAAACAACGCCTAAAACGACTAATGAAGGAGTCACAAAAGGTCATAAACGAAAAGACGAGAGCGGTGCCACTTAGGTTTTGCACGCCTGAATGACATCTGCTCATCATCCAAGATGGCCGCCCGCAGCCTGCGACTGGACTTAGGTTATTCCCAAGGTCAGCGCGTCCTGCAAAACTCGGTCATTTATCAACTACAGGGACAGCAATTCGCATAACGTTTCCTCTCCGACGAGAAATACCAACGCACGAACACTAAATGGCGGCAATGGCAATACCAGTATATTGTAAATAACTGTGAGGTTGCGCCGAAAGTCCTTGAGTTTTCAAAAACCTACCATTTCAAATGCCTGAGAGGGTCGCTCCGTTACGTAAGCTGCAACTAAGTACATATATTGTAGTCAACGTATTACTCGCCCGACAGCCCAGCACGACTACCACGCCAGCGTCTATAAACTCTCTTCTTCACAAATGCGATGGGAGTGGGGATTTGAGCACTAAGAAAATCTCCAAACGAATATTTGTTAAGTATTTGTTCTGACAAGTAACTTGATCCTGAGGAGATTTCTGCATGACTTCACTTCGCTAATGACACTTTAAAATATTGCTGAATCATTTATAAACTTCCTCGATGAAAGTAAAGAGGCTGGAGCATACTAAGAATCCCTGCAATTTTTTCCTGTTCGTCGCGGAATATTATGTGAACTGTAGTCTCCTCTCGACACCCTTGTTTATAAGCATTACACGCATTAAACTTGAGCCGTATTTCTGAAGCAAAAAAAAAAAACAGTTTGTTACAGGATTATATACAAGAGTCCTGTCTACCTTACATCATGAGCTGTAGTGCAACTAGAAAGAAATAATTGTTAACTAAAAACGAACATGTCGTCTGCAAAAGTGTGCGCGTTCCGAACAGAATTCAAAATTAGTTCAGTTGTTGAATTAAACAGGACACTTCAGCCAAAATATGAATTTGTACTTTTTCAATTACATGATTTTAGCCCCGAGAGTTTTTGATTGAAAAAAGAGACTTTTTAAAGCAACGTTAATGGTATAGACATATGTTTTCTTGACTTTAAATCAGGCAGCTGAACGGGTTCGTTCTAGGTAATCTTGGCAAATAAAAATTTCCTTTACATTTTTTAATACCACGAGTATAGAATGTTCACGGTAAAATGAGCACTGTGAAAGCCCTGCTTAGGATCTACTTTAAAACACGTTGTGTAATCTTCTGCTTTTGTAAAATTAACATTACCATGGGCCTCGTCACTATTCGTGCGTCGGTCAAATGAAACTGTGAAATTATTAAGAGAATTAATACCTTACAAATATGCTTGTTTATACACTTCTTAGTATTAAAAAAACATAAAGCGAAAGAAATAATTTTAAGTTATCACAAATGGTTACCTTACACTTTTTATTCGACGTTAAGACTTGGAACTACTCTCCATCCATTGTTACCAAACTTTACTGGGCAAATGTCACTCGCGTACGCTCATTGAAATATATGTAGGCAGGGGCAGTAACTTTTTTCTAAGATTCATTTCAAAAGTGCTCACTTTATCCTGAACAGCCTCCAGAAGGTTTTATTCCATATGTTGGATTAGAATTTTAACACGATTGTTATTTTAGCAGATTAACAACTTTAGGAATCCGCCTCTTCGATCTCTGAAATTTGCACAGTTTAGTACTTCAATAGAAGTTCAGTGAAAGAGCTATATACTTGTTACACCGTCCAAGCGTTACTTTATGCCACCAGAGTAGATAAGTAAACTACAGAGGCGAAAAGGCGTCGCGGTTCCTTCGATGTGAATGTACCTATAGTTCATTCACGCTTACTTCCAAGCTTCCTGAGGTTCTTCTAAAGTTAAGTTTCAGTATGTTACACAGACTCGTGCAAACGAAGCTTAAGTACGTCTAGAAAACTACGCCATAGGGACAACGCACGGTATTCGTGAGCACTCAGTTTAATAATATTGTGCATCTTAATAATATTATAAATGTGAAAGTTTGTATGTTTGTTCGTTACTCAATCACGTCGTAACGGCTCGACGGATTTGTATGAAATTTGGTACAGGGGTAGATAGTGTTCTGGAATTTCACACATATGGTACTTTTCATTCTGGCAAAATAAACAGTTTCTTAGGGAATATATCAAATATGCCATCAACCATTTGTGTAGGCGCTAGTTGGCGGTGTGATTTTTTTTTTATTTTCCTTAAGGAAATGTTCGTTTTTCCGGGATGAAAAAATGTGACAATCCAGAATATAGTCTCCCTTTGTACCAATTAAGATCGAGTACTTGGTCATTATAATTAAGGATTGAATTTTGCACGTGCGTGATGCCACGGGTAATAGCTAGTAAGAACTATTTCTTTCCTACTAGCCATTGCCAACGCACCTATTTTCTCACTGTCTTTACTCGTATCTATTACGGATGAAACGTAATTTATACATGAAATAGAAGTAAAAGTTCAGTGTAACAGAACATAAAATACTTAAACGTTAACAGAAGTGTTTAACATTAGTGATGACATATTCAGGAACCAACCAAGCATGTAACACATGGGGTGATCCTTCAACGGTTGGATCCAAAAACTGTGAAGAAACAGCGAATAGACTAAATATTGGCTGTTAGCAGCGCCGCGACATGTTGGTGGAGAGCGGGGCTAGTATGTGCGCGGTTGTATTGTGCAGCAGGTGAAGGCTGTTCACGATAAAGTGAGCACTTTTGAAATGAACCTTAGAAAAAAGTCACTGCCCTACCTGCATATATTTTAACGGGAGCACTGAGTGACATTCACCCAGTAAACTTGGTAACGATGGTTGGAAAGTAATTCCATATCCTAACGTCAAATAAAAAGTGTTGGGTAACCATTTGTGATCACTTAAAAATATTTCTTTCGCTTTCTGATTTTTTCTGCATGGAGATGTAAAAAGGAGCAGGTTTTTAAAGTGTTTACTTTCTTAATAATTTCAACGTTTCATTTGACCGACGCATGACTAAAGTGATGAGGCCCATGGTAATGTTAATTTTACATACGGCGGAAGAATACACAACTTAGGGCTTGCAAAAGTGCTCTTTTTACTGAGAACAGCCTATACATTGGAGGGCTCCAAAATAATATCGCTATGGACAAAGATGCCATTAGCCAAGCAGCGGAGCGAGCCACTCGTCCAAGGAGTAAAGAAAGATGGTGGGGGGAGGAGTGGGGGGGGGGGGCAGAGTACAAAAGCGCAGACCAAGCAAGTCCAGGGGTCGCCATTGCCGTCCGTCAACCAGGAACTCCCGCTGCAGACATGTCGTCCAGGGAAGACGATCGATGCCGACTTCCAGATTGGCCTGTCCAGCGGCGGACCCGATCCAGAGCGCCATTAACAGTGGTGAGTCAAGGTGATTAGCTTTGGATAACCAAGGAGTATCAGAGCTTCCCCGTAACCACTTTGTCCTTGTAGAGCACACTTGTGACGAAACAGTTAAATAGTTGTATTCGCTGAGAGACATTAAAAGCCTAATTTTGTCTACTATTGGTTTATCTAATTTATCAGTAACCTAAATAGTTAATTAACCTAGAACCAAAAATTAGAAGAATATTCACTAGTGATAAATTATAGTACCACTCCTCTTTCGCCTTGGGTACCACGTCTTTTCCCAGGTAAACATGTTGGAGACACGTTGAATAACTTCCTCATAAAACAGTATTTCAAACATTCTACAACGTGTCGAGCGCCAGGTATCCGGCCCTTGAATTGCGTTGCAGTGTGTCTACTTTTAGTCAAAATTCAAGAGTATTACTATTCTGCACGCGTCAGAAAGCATATTTCACAGAAGTTTTCAAATATTACCCTAGTAGTATATAATAAGAATAATAATATGTTTAATAAATAATCGATTTCAGAATTATTAGCTGTTATGAATGGTAATTCTGAAGACGTAGTTCTGTGTGCGACAACTGCGATTACTGGCCAGCTTGAGACAGTGTGAGTAGAGGGCGAGGCCTGCAGCGAGGTAGAGGGCGAGAGCTTGCCGTGGCGCGCTGGCCACCTGACCGTGGTTTATGGCTCCGGCAAGAATACGAACACAATGACTTCCCTTGTTTTGATTTGCTATCCGGCCGGCATCTCCTGGGGCAGGCAGGCCATCGACATGGCGCGCCGCCCCCACCCAGCCAGACTACCAGCCACCCCTCCGATTCCTGACCCCCCCCCCCCCTCACTCCTCACGACATCCCCAGCAGCATTCTCCAAAACCGAGGCGAAACAGCCCCGAGTATTTCGCGGACTCAGTTGGCAGCGAGGAAGGCTGGTCAGCCCTCTATAGACTCGACTGATTATCGTTTGCTTATTGGTTGCTGTGATCAAGTGAGGCCTCTGTACAGGACTGTTCAACACTCACTCACACTACTGCTTCCTGCTTATTACTGGGCATAGTTAAACGGGGTGTGTATAAATAACTGTCGTTCAATCACAACAGTAGGAGAAAAGAACAAGTGTTTGGAGTATACATTGCCTCTGAATGAATTCGCGAAATACTCGTGGCTCTAGCTATAGAGAAAGCCCGCCGACCAGCGGCATCGTCCACCACGAATTCCACTTGCAAAAATCCGGGATTGACCCAGCCGCGGATAGAACCCTGGTTCGCCTTGGTGGGAGGCGATCAGTGTAACCGCTCAGCCACGTTGGCTCCTTAGAAATAAATAGTTCTCATTCAAAATATTATTAAACTGAGTGCGCACGAATGCGGTGCGTTGTACCTTTGGTGTAATTTTCTGGACTTGGTCAAGCTTTGTTTGCAATAGGCAGAGGAATATTCTGGAAGTAGAACTTGAGCAGGGCTTCAGGAATGTGGAAGTAACTGTGAATGGCCTACACATGGCGGCTGCTGCCAGCGACCTGTCGGGACTCCAGCCAAAGCCTTGGGGATTGATTGCGAAAACTTCACATATTGCAAGATTCGGTTCGTTGAGAAGCGATCTTGTATGTGTGTAGCTCTCTCGGAAGTGAGCTGAATATGAACATCATATGTTTCGTTATTGTACATCAAATGTTGGGAGTTTGATGACGTCGCAGCGGGGATGAACGTAAGAAGTGGTTACGAGCCTACGTCTTGTGCGGCCAACATGTCGTGCACTATTCCCCAGCACGGATACGATTGTCCGTGGAGAGTTGAAAGTAAACACTGCACGTAATTTACTTTAAGCTAACTATCTAATAAATACACACAATACTATCTAAACGGATGTAAAAAAAAACATAGAATTATTCCCATTATATATATTTATATAGTTGCAGCAGTATTGGTGCGTTATTGTTGGGTGGGAGCGCGAGTTTAATTTTACGCTCAACAGATGTCGCTTAAGGCGCCCGTCTACCTGGCGCTTGAAGTGCGTTGCAGAGTGTTCGAAATACACGTTTTTCTACGAAACTACTAAACGTGCGTCCAATGTACTGACCTACGAAAAGAACACATATTCCAGACGAGGACTGTTGAGTGTTTTCAAGGCCTCACGTTAATTAGAAACACCATTTCAGAGCACGCCAAAATGGATAAAAACGGCTTTTTAAAGCGCCGTATCTCAAAATGTACGTGTCGGATCAGTACAAAACCAGTCAAGGGGCATGCAGTGAACCTTCCTACACACTTTCCACCAATAAAATTCTAGGATCGCCGCTGAAAGTCCCGTAGATACACGCAGTACGACGAGAACACTGCACGCCAGTTCAGACCCTTGCGCTTAGCGGCGATGGTAGACTTGATGCGCGTGGCAGAGTCGCCTTTAACGCTCCCTCGCCTCTCGGCTTCAAACGCGGAGAAAAGCTCTAGGTAGACGGACGTCTTAAGTATGTATTTTTCTTGCACACATATCACGCACGGTGATCTGCAAGTTTATAAACGACAAGTATAAATAAGCTAACGACATTGTCGGACAAGTTAAATTATAATGCCTTAAAAATAAATTAAACCTTGCATTTTTGGAAGGTGTTTACGTTTGCCTGGACGTAATCGCTAAATAAAATTTACATAACGATTTTCAGTGTATTCGATTGTTCTAAGAGTTCGTGTCCAGCCTGTAGCATATCAGAGACGATATGACGTGTTGGTTAATTTCCTTTGAAGTGCGCCTTCCATTTTCTGATTGGCTGGCGCTGATTCGCGTACCGCATTCACTGGCCAGTGACGCCATTTTGATAGCGTGTTTCACCTCTGCATCCTCAACCTTTTGAGTTTGTATGTCCACCACAGTGGACATGTTGCAGGGGAAGGGAGTATATGAGAGGAACTGTACACAGGTAGGAGCGTGGTCCTGTGCTGCCAGTGTCTTCCCTGTGCGGGAAATCTGAAGGGTGGACATTTCTGCAGATCAGCTTTGTGAGTTGTTTTGCCACGGTCTCTCAACACCAAGCTCGTATTTCGTTGATTGCGTGAATGAAGCAAATTTTAAAACAGGGTAGGTACAGCACGAACTAAAATATCTGATTGCACCACTTGAAACCATAAACAAATAAACGCGATATTGGAAGGGGTGGGTACTATGCAGCATTAAGTTTCGCTCCTAGGCAGTAATATGATGGAAGGACGCATGGGACCTGAACAACTGATGACATTTCTCTGACCTGATTTTGTCCAATTTCATTGGTAACCGCTGGCTCTACATGTAAAAGTTGGCACACACAGCAAATCGTTACGGGGTGCAAACATGGCATGCAAGGAGTAAGATCAGCTATTTGTAAAACACGCCTTATTATTTATTGTAGCTTATTAACATGTCATGCCTGGTGGCTTTAAGTTCCTCACAGGTACAGCCCACGCAATAAATAACATACGAGCCATGCGAAGCATTCTTGAGGCAGTTGATGGAGAACCAGTGCCGTAGTGGGGACTCGACCCACGTTAACCAGCGTGAACCCAGCCACGCTGCCAGACGTGTGACTAATGTTTCATGTCCACGAGTAGTTATGGAGTCATTACAGACACCAGGTAATTAACGTTTTCCTATATACCACATTGCTCATTTCCTCAAGTTTTTGTGCCGTCGTCGCCTCACACCGAGGCTAACCGGGTTCGATTTCCGGCCGGGTCACATAGGTTTTCACATATGGCAAACATGACAGACGTTGGCCGCTGGCACGCGGGTTTTCTCGGAGGTCTCCCGTTCAGTGGCGTCTCGTTAGGGCAAGCAAGGTAAGCAGTGCTTGCCCAGACAGTTTCTTCACAATGTTATATTTAAAATAAATATTAAATTATATCTTATATTTAGGCTACTTTAAGGTAACTATTCACTCATGTGGTACACATTCTACTCAGTAAACAATACTGTACATTATACGAAAACAACTCGTTCGGTGGCTAGCAAAACTAAGATGTTTGGAAGTGCTGTAAGTACTACTTTCAGCAGGTAGGCGGTCGCAATGGCTTCCCAGCCGAGGGAGGGTCGGCAAGATAGGAAGACCGCCCGGGGAGGGGCGGGGCTTATGGCTGAGTCAACCTGTTAGAAGCTACGATGGTAGTGCTTTCCTCGCCGAACTGAAGCGGACATAACCGAAGCTGGCCTAGCCGCAGGCAATTGGCGTCATGTAGTTTACAGTAACTAGATCGATGCGTGGGCAAGTTCGCGCGCACAACACGAGTCGTATTGTTTTTATTTAATTTTTCACTCGGGCAAATTTTATCTTACAAAAACATTAATATTTTTACAAGAGGTGTAGTTTATATTTACGTACAAAAATGATTAAATGGCACCATTTTACACCTTGAAATCCAAATTTTACAGGGGAAGACCCCCTCCCCCTTTATTGGGGAGATCAACGTTACTACTGTCCCTTGCACACAGTAGCTTGCCCGTGAGATTATAGCACGCATCGCCAATGCTCCTCCCGTTCTCCCCGCTCCTTTATTCCACCTCTTTACCTCACTTCACCCTCGCCGGCTCTGAACACCTTGATGTCAAGCGACGAGTAAAATCTCTCAACTCAACTTCACACCAATAAACTGCTTAACGACTTGCAATTTGTAGTTACGAATATGATTAAACCTTTCAGACCCTCTATAATTTACTGTTTCAGGTGTTGCAAACAAAAATTGTTATGATGCGTGTTGTACTTAAGTCGTCACAACACTTGTTTCGTTGTCACAGCCAATGAGCTGTAGGCTATAGTTAAGCTACAGTTATATGAACCGCTTACGACCTATACCAGTTAAGACGGTTTGTGAATCATTTAACCATAGGTAAGGTAAGATCCTTGGTCACTGAGCTTCGCAGTGTGTAGTACAGATTAAGAATTACCTACACGCGCTTAATGTACAGAAGTGTGTGCACTGATATTTAAAGGGATTCAGAAAAGTATCTGCACCATGAAATATCAGTACAGAAATGTTTATAGAACATTTTTCTGTTATCGGGTTTCAGAATTGCATTTTTTTTTAAATCTTCTGTAGTAGCATCAGAAAGGTATACCTATTAGTACAGACCCGATCATTTCGTATTAAAATTCCCTAGCAAGGTAAACTTCACACACAAGTATAGCTGAGTTAGCTTCACGTGTGTCATTGGACCTACGCTCATCCGACACGCCTTGCAGGGCTCAGAACCAATGGCAAATACTTAGCACACTGGAAGCTTCATTCCGTGTGGCCGGCTGGAATAGGGGCATGAGTTCTACCTGTGGAGGCAGCCAATGAAAAAGTGACATCTGCCCGAGTATACGTAGCGGACAGTGAAGTCTAGCGTAGTGCTGTTTTATAATGCGAAATGGTAGTGTCTTTATTAGCCTGTACAGGAGCAATGCACATATTAGACCTACTGACGTTTTACTGTTACAGGAACTGTCGTCACTGTGGTAGTAACAGAATACTCAGTTGTAAGTATTACAGCCACACATACAGGACCACGACAGGAATATCTACATCAACTATATTTAAATGGTATTGCAACATAACAGTTTTGGTTACGAAATTCCACTTTTAAAAAAATCATAGCAATGTCAATTCCATGAAGTTTGGTCTTTTTCATTCCGATATTAGAAATTTGTCCAATCAATCGAGCGACAAAACTACTTCATCGCTCTGTGTCATTTTAACAATTTTATATATGGATGTGTGTCATCCTAAAACTCGGAATAGTCTAATGCGGAGATAATGGGGTGAGGGGGAATTGAAAACGGTTGAAAGAAATTTTCGACTGCTAGCAGAGAACGGGTGTTGCGTTTTGATAAAAAAAAATTTACCGCAATATGAAATATGATTTTTTATTATTCTTAAACCGTTTATTTACTATGTCCACCAGTGTACATGTTGGAGGTGAATGATATTTATGAGCGAACTGTACACAGCAAGGTGCATCCGTGGCCGCAGTCTTCCTCGTGGCTCATCTTATTTGTGGTGTTTCCTACACCCACCTCGACGACATGAATTCCAGTATCAACCAAACAGCGAGCACATTGCTTACAGGTTGCAAGAAAAATAAACTCAACACAAGTACAGTGCATACAAAAATATTGCGTGACTGCAACACGAAATCATAAGTTAACGTGTGACCTAAAGTGTTAATTTTGTTAAATGTAGAATAATTATGTTAGTTAACCGTATAGTGTTAGATATTTACAAGATTAAATTGTAATCACTTTTCTGAAGAAAAATTCGTTTAAGTTAATTTAACTAAAGGCTGTTCACGATAAAGTGAACACTTTTGAAATGAACCTTGGAAAAAAATCACTCCCCTGCCATGCATATATTTTAACTGGCGAACTGAGTGACATGCCCCACACTTTTAAAAAATTTTTCCCTCATTTTACGGAAAAGTGCTGGTAAAAATTTACCCAGAAGTGTCCGTAAACGCTCCGTAAAATTACGGACACATTTATTTTCAGAAACGGACTTTCTGTGAATTTCCAAGTTAGTTTTCTGTAATTTCCGTTTAAAATAAAAGAGATAGTGAAAATGTCTTTAATTTTCGTTATGTGGGTGTTCTAGTGTGTATAAAAATGGTATTAAAATTTTTAATTTTTTTGTACTTAAGCGAGGTTTTGAACCCGAGTCAAAAAATTAAACCAGTTCGCGACTCTTAACCATTCACCTACACCTCTCACTTGAAAATTGTGATATTACTTATATATTTGTATTCAAATAGAAAAGCAAGAATTCAGCTTATATTAAATTTAGTGTTTTTTTAGTGGTGCCAAATTTTACAGACGTCTGATGCTATTTCTTAATGTTTGAAAGAATAGGTCATAGTCGCGTGGATAACATTTAACTGTGGCAGAAATGATAATTTTCTTGTTACAGTGGCGAAGAAAGCTTCGTGTAGAATCGGCATTGTTCGTCCCCGTAACTCGAAGACAAAGGGAATACGTAGACTTTCCGTATTTTGTATTTACGGACTTAACTCCGTTTTTCGTCATTACGGATTGCCTTTCCGTAAATACACCGTACATTTCCGTTAAACATTCCGTAAATATATTGAAATTTTAAACAGTGCAGTAAAGTTGGTATACGCTGTTCACGGTAAAGTGAGCACTTTTTAAGTCCCTCCCAACAGGCTTTAACCACTAATAAATGTAACTTAATGCAGCATCAGGCATTCAATTCTGAGGATGGTGAAATGTACACACTGTGTTTATTCGCCACAAAGCAATGCTTATATTAAAAAGCAGCAAGAAGATGGAAATAGGACGAAAAGAAACATTTATAGGGGCCTTAAAAAGTGCTCACTTTACCGTGAACAGCCTATAACGATGGAATTGTTAGTAGTTCCGTATCTTAACGTCGAATAAAAAGTGTTAGGTAACCATTTCTGATCACTTAAATTATTTCTTTCCCTTTTTTTTAATGAATCGAAGAATGAAAAATTAGCATATTTGTAAAATATTTAATTTTCTAACAATTTCACGGTTTTACTTGATCGACGCATGAATAAAGTTATGAGGCCCATGATAATGCTAATCTTACGTAAGACCGAGGAATACACAACGTACATGCAAGTATATCTTAAGCAGGACTTTCAAAAGTGCTCATTTTTACCGTGAATAGCCTATAGTAGAAAATTCAAAACATATCAACGGAAATGTTGCCACCATTTGCGAGCAGATCTCAGGTGTTTGGTGAGTAAGATTTGATTGCGCGGAAATCATATTTAGAATGAAGGTTAAAAGTATATATATATATATATATATATATATATATATATATATATATATATATATATATATATACACACACACACACACACACGTTCCTATTAATACGCAGGAAAGTTGCATGCTATAAGTAAAGTATTTTGTGATGGCCGCGGTGGTGCAGTGGATAGATTATTCGTCTCCCACCGAGGCGGACCGGGTTCGTTTCCTGACAGGGCCACTCCCGGATTTTCGCATGTGGGTATAGTGCCGGACGATGTCGCTGGTCGGCGGGTTTTCTCAGGGATCTCTCGTTTCCCCACCCATGCATTCCGGCGCTGCTCCATACTCACTTCACTTCACCATCATCGGCTATTAAGGGTCCTATGTACTGAAACGTTTTCTGTGAAATCGTTGTTTGCGCCTAAACGCGTATCTCGGTACATAAATGTTCTGCAAATACGACATTCCGTCAGAAAAGATAAAAAAAAAAAAATCATCTATGCCCCCTTTTTTTTACTTTTGTCATATTAAGTGTATTAATGGAAAGAAAAAATTGAAAGTGGTGAAATATCGCATTTTTAAAACTTGCCTATGAAGTGTCTTTAAGTGGTAAGAGAAAAGTACTATTATACGCAGGTAGTTTGATCTGTGTACTTTCATCGCGTGTAATAAAACTCCACAGCTACAGAACTAGTTTACACAGTAAAGCGTTAGGATGGAAACACTGCACGCCTTGTGCGTAGGAGCTATGAGGCGCTAGGCGAGCGTGTTAGTGTCGCCCGTACCGCCTTGACCTTGGATGCGCTGCTACATAGTCCTCCTTTAAGACCTAGATGTTAAAGAGAAGATGCCCAAATACCATCGCTCCACTCGAATATTTTACTGTATTAAAATATTTTCAGCTCACAAGAAAAGACAAAAAAATAAGTATGTTTTTTTTAAACCCCAGTACTTACCTATCTACACTGACTGATCTGTTCAACCGACGCGAGGAACTCCTCGTAGCTGCAATATTAATCATCTTTTTCCTGCGATCTTGGAAGCAGAATCAGCTGTACTGTAAGGGAAATACATGTAGAGTGGCACGACCTGCTGCTGCAAGTACAGTTTACTTACGTCACGAGACTTACTGCAGGAACGTTTCAGATAGGAAACTTAATCCCTTTTTACTTCATTCCTCATTCGCGAAATACTCTGCAAAAATATTATTGCCGCAATTAAAGTTAATTTCACGGTGCAATGGCGACGAAGTCTGTCTCGCCAGTGCCTTCGCATAAAAACGATGCCTTTGGCGGCATTTTATAAAAAGAATATAATAAAAGTGAATGTCTGAGATATAATGAAATACGCTGCAGATTTTACGGAAGCGAGAGTTTACCATCATCCGAAGAATCTTAAGTAGGGTATAAGTAGTAAACTTTTAGTAAAGAAAGCCATTTTTAAAAGCAGTAAACTTATGTGCATTCCATTATGTCTGAAAGCATCAAGCAAAACCTATAATATTGTATCAATAAACTTCATTATTTGTAATAAGTCTTGCACGATGTTGTTTCCACTGGACCGAACTGAAATGGCCCCAAAACAGTCCTAAATAAATAAACCAATCCTTTTGTACGTACGCCATAGTTTATTTCGGACTCAAATGTCGCTTTAGATTAATCTATCTTTTCCAAAAGTGTTTTATAAAAAGACACGCCACGAGTAAATCGAGTGATTTCTGAAAAGTGAAAACGGTAAATTAACACACAATAATAATAATAATAATAATAATAAAGCTTACGACAATACAACTGGCGTCCGATTTCTAAAGGACGCAGTGCAGGCAGGACCTGCAGAGCGAAAGTATATGGATTGTCACATGTTTAATGTTTAGCAACTTTAGAAGTGTTTCGGCCACCTTTGACAGTATCGCTTTGAAACAAAAACATTTTGCTTCTTTTGGAGAGAAGAACTATGGTACTTGCAGGAGCGCAAGTAGTAGTATATTAGTACGTGTTTATATTTTTGAGTCTATAAAAATTAATTCTCCCACAATTTTCACGGTATCAAAAAATTATACAAAACGCTATTTTGTGAAACAATAGTCCTGCAAAAAATGGGCAAAGTGTTTGTTTGAAAGCGATAGAGTAAAAGTTGACCGAGATAATTTATAATTATACGTGAAACCCCATGTCCTCTCTAGCGGCCGGTCTTGCGCAAGGCAGCTTACTTAGCACACAATTACAACTGCAATGAAGCCTTCTAGAGGACGTTACATTCACTGAATACCAATGCAGTTTAAAGTAACATGCAACATTCACGTATAGATCGATCGAGTGCATTTCGCTATAAAAAAAAAAAAAAAAAACTCTAAGCCAGAATGATGATAGAGTAGAAGAAATGTTAAATATAATGAAGCAGGAGTGTTTAAGAAAAATAATGTTTTAAGCGCGTACCTTTGGAAGTTAATAATTTACACCTATATAGTCTATTCGCGGTTCCTTCACACTTTTTGAATCAAACATTTGACAAAAATCATCCACGTTTTACGAGTTTAGTTGTTTCCTAAGTATGTAATGTATTGTAAGCGATTTATACTTGGGTAAACTTAAAATACCTTAATTTTGGTTAAATTTGATTTTATCTATAAATTATATTTCATTTCTAATTAATATGTATTAAAACAGAGAGAAAAGGTGTGTTGGCAAAGGGTGGCAAAGACTAGCCGCCTCCCACCTAGACGAACCGGGTTCGATTCCCGTGCCAGACGATGCCACTGGTCGGCGGATTTTCTCGGGGATCTCCCGTTTCACCCGCCCTTGCATTCCGGCGCTGCTCCATACTCAGTTCGCTTCACCCACTTCGGCTCTCAAGACCTTGATGTTAAGAGCCGTCCAAATCTCGCCACTACACTCTCAGTACGCATGCGTTTTCCCTTTCGTGTTAATTTTGTATACTCAGTTAAGCTTCGTTTGCACGAGGCGGAGTAATATCCAGGAAGTAGAACTTCAGCAGGGCTTCAGAAAAGTGTCAAGTAACCGCGAATTGACTATAGCAATAAATCGCCCCCATTCAAAGTTTTTCAACAAGAAAGCAATGGGTTGTCGAGAATAATTAGGTCTTGTCCTGCACACAACATGAGGTCTTTGAGAGGCGTTGAGGGTGTAGTGAGGTGAAGGTGAAGCTGCAGCGGAATACAAGGACGGTAATAAACAGGAGTGCACCGAGAAAACCCGCCGACCAACGGCAACGCCCCGTTTCCCACACGTTAAAACCCGGGTGATCGAGCCGGGAACCGAACCCAGTTCACCTCGGCGGGAGGCGAGTAGCGTGAATATCCACTGCACCACCGCGGCCCAGAAGGCAGCGGGAAACCAGTGGCAGACCAGACGTGCAGTTTTTTTTAATAGGAAAGAAGCCCTCCAGGGCAGGCACTGCAGAAGATCTACTTCCTAACTAGCTGTCACATGAATAAGACTACCCCACTACCACGCCTCTCTTATCGCGAGTGCTATTGCAACTTATTGAAACGTAAGAAAGCTCAGGGCCGTATGACTGCTTTCGGTTAGTCTCCCACTGTACGCGTACAGCTTTTAAATGTGTGCCATTTTGTCTTATGCGGAAAGATAACAGCGGCAAAAATTCGTTAAGAGCCGCTCCTCCAAATGATGGCTGTTGCAGAGCAGGGTGGGTGAAAACTCGGTGAGCGGAGTAGACCAATGTTTGTGGAGAGGAGAGTAGCACACGGCCGGCCGGTAGCGTGTTGGCAGCGCTACTGGGTGTAGGCGGCGCGGGTTGATGTTTTCAGTGATGACAGTAGTGTGGCGCTCTCCGTATGTCACTAGTACTGGGTACAGATGGCGCCGACTGATGTTTTCAGCGACGACAGTAGTGCGCACTGCGTACAGCTGGCCTTGGCCGGCCGGCGGCTGGAGTCGACCACCGGTCGGCGGGCGCGCAGGGAAAACAAAAACAAGAGACATACGAACTGGAAATGTCATGGGGCTGAGAGCAATGTTTACGGTGGCCGGGTGAAGGAGTTGGGGGGGGGGGGGGGTGATCCACGGTGGAGGGTGCGACGGCATGACTTACTTACAGTGGGTCGTCGGTTCAACTCCAACTCGGAGGTGCGAGCTATCCTAGTTTCCTGGCTCAGGGTGTCCACTAAAATATTACATTATGGAATTTCCTGACATCTACCTCTTCTCCATGCAGAATCTCACCATTTTCCCTGGCCTATTTTCAGGGTCGAAACCTTCCAATACCACATTTTTCCACCGCTGACAGAACATATATGCTATCAGTGAAATTGAATTAAATTACACTGCAACAGACCAGGGCTATAATTTTATTTAGTTCATCGATATTTAATGCGATACACGCTACCGACTTTACGCGAGTGCCCATTACATAGTCTACAGACAAACACTTTAATATTAATAATAATAATAATTAAACGTCTTTATTTTTGCGGCGAAGTTAAGCTATTATCACCTTCTCTTACACTTAACCACTTTGCATAGTGAAACATAACACTAAATTTTTTTAAAAGAAAAAGAAATAAAACAATGACACAAAACTTAATGTCTACTATAAACTTAGAAAGAGACTTACATGAAATATATAAAAACAACTTACATAAAATAAAATTAACCTTCAGTGTGTACTTACACGATTAACACATACATGTATACACAAAACAATAACACGTGACATATATCCACATACGTATAATCGTACTATTTATAAAATTAAACCACAAGATAACATTGACTAGCAAAAGTTCTAAAACTGAAATTTATTTTAAAGATTACTGAAGGACAGAAAATCACAGCATATAACTAATTAAACACGGTAAAAAGACAAAAAAAAATTAATTAACGTAAGACATTAAAAATTATAATACAAAGCGTCTAAAATTATAAGCTACTTAGAAATATACATACAATAAGATACTAATGCGTCTACTAGCACACGCTCATTCACACATCTACATACACTAACTATACATTTAATTAATTAAACAGTAACAGTCGCAGGAAGCAGAAAGCAAGTAAGTTACAGGTATTATAAAAGAGGAACCTCCACAATAAATATTTTGTTTGCTTATATCCAACCCACATTTCAAGTTCATTTAAATATTTATAGCGTGACCAAGCTGTTATCACATAATTTTTTGAATTTAGTGTTTTAAATTGTATCTCTGGCTTCCTGAGGTAAGCAATTCCAAAGTTTGGTTGCGGTGACGATGAAAGATGAAGAGAAAATGAGTTGTGTTTTGGTACTAGAAGTTTTTGTTGATCGAAATGACGAGTGTTTGATGCATTGGGCGGTAAGAAACGAGACAAAAGGTATTCACTGAAGTCTCTGAGCTAGATCTTCATGCAGGTCACTGAAGACTATATCAGCATAATCAAGGCGTGAAATTATTAATGACTCTGTTAAGGTTTTCATCAGTTTCATAGGTACAAATTTTTTAAGCCTTCTTAATGAATGTAAAGTGACGTATGTTTGTCTACAGATGTAAGTGAAATGCTCTCTCTATGTTAAAAGTTTCACTTAATATTACAACTACGTTTTTTACGGAGTTTGATAGAGGAATCGGCTCGTCATCAAGTATGGTATTAGGGGCGCTAGTGACGTTTGGTGATGTGAGTGGTTCCTTGGATCCAATTATAATGCTCTGGGATTTCTTAGGGTTTAATAGTAGCCCGTGCTTTATTGACCATTCTAAGATGTTTGACAATGCATGGTTAATGGTATCAATTGATGACGTAATATTACCGCGATGAACTGGCAGGTAGATTTGGAAGTCGCCTGCATAAAGATGGTATTTACAATGTTTTAGTATCTGAGGGAGATCATTAATGAAAATAGAAAATAGAAGGGGTCCCAGAACAGAGCCCTGGGGAACTCCAATGTTAACTGTGCGCCAAGCAGATTGTTGTTCTCCGCAGACAACTCTCTGATAACGGCCACACAAGTAACTTTTAATCCATTCTAACGATATTTCGGAGAAATTAAAATATGATTTTAGTTTGGCAAATAATAGCTCATGGTCAACGGAATCGAATGCTTTGCTAAATTCTAATAATATAAAAATCGTTAGCAAACGGTTATCCATGTTATGTTTTATGTCATCAGTGAGCTGAAGAAGAGCCGTACATGTGCTAAAGCCCTTTCTGAAACCAGACTGATTGTCGACCATCAGGTTATTTTCAACAATGTACCTTGTTATCTGTTTGTGTGCAATATATTCAAGGGCTTTGGAAATTGTGGGAAGAATGCTTATGGGTCTATAGTCACTGGCTCACTGAGGTTTATTTGTCTTCGGAATTTGTATTGCTAAAGCAGATTTCCACTGAGTTGGAAAGCTGCCTGTGATAAGCGAATAATTAAATATTTTAGTTATTGCTTCTAAGATAAACGGCAAGGCTAGGTTTATCATGTCAATTGAAATTTTGTCATTACCCTCGGCCTTGGTTTTAATTCGTCTGATAGCTTTCATAACGTCAACAGGCGTGACGACATTAAAGTAAAAACGTTCTTCTACGCAGCAAGTGTGGGCTTTAATAAGAAGCAGTGTTTCATTTCTTGTTTCAGGAGTAATACGGGTACATGGAGTTGTAAAATGAGTATTAAGTTCGTCAGCACTTGGATTGATTTTTTGGTAATAGTTTTTAGTGTATTTAAACTTTACACCCATATTTTTAACACTGCTCCATAAATTCCGCGGGGATGAGTTTGGTTGTATCAAGCGGCGAGCGTACGCAATTTTAGCCGTTCTAATAGCACGTATAGGCTCTATGTCACTTGGCAATGATGTATTATTGCCAGTTCACAAACTTAAACATTGAAAATTTAAAAAGCATTTGGTCATAATTACATTATCCTGTATTCACACGACAAACAGCTTCTGCAGGGTAACAATTATTTACATTTTCCCTGGCCCCGGCGAAAATTCCCTTTTCCCTGTCACGTGAAATTCCCTGACTGCAAGACCGTGGGTCTCTTCACTCCAGTAGTCGATATGCCTCGTTCGCTCTACACCATCTACTCTGGAACTGGGTTTCTCTATCGCAACATCTTGGCTCCTTCCTTGCAATGTGCTGTCCAGCTTCCTCCTTACTTAGATTAATCACTCGGTTATCAAACACAGTTCAAAGAGAGATTGAGACAAATGAAATATTCGCACACTACTCTGTATAAAGTATGCAAAATGTTACTACGAAATGTTTACTTACATTTCCACTGACCTAGATACGAGTCGCTATTTGTTCGCACGATTGGTGCCATGGGTGTGGTGTGTGGTATTGGGGGGGGGGGGGGGGCCTTCAAAACACAAAGTTTCCATATTTTGAAACATTAACAAATATGAGTTTTACAAAGGATTTGATAAAACTGCAATAAGTTATCTTCATTCCCTAATTTTGGGACATTAATAAAAAAATTATTGGAGGGGTTTGGAATAACCTAATCAACGATTTTATACGTAAGACTTTCAAGTAGATTACATGACAGTATGTGAAGGGTGCTGCGGCTACGATCTAAATGTTCCTTGTGAGCGAGTACTATCCGCTATACTTAGCGGCTGTTTTACCACGGGAATAGTTATCTTTGGAGGAGCAGCTTCGAAATATGGACAAGACATCTCGAGAGAAGCGCCTGCACTTAGACTATTACAGATTGTAGATCTGGCCGTTGCAACGGTTAGAACGTTGTACCATGGCGCTGGTATCTGCTTCTGGTTCTACACCATTGACACATCCAGGTTGGTCGTTATGCAATAATTAATTATTTTGCAAACACGACTTCCTGCTCAATTTCAAACGCATTTGTTATCTAACTCGGACACTCAAACGGTCTACCTTGTGTGGCAGCGGATAAAACTCGAAAAGCACTGCAGGGGCACGAACATTTTGACGTGAATACGTCTTTAACCTTGCAACCGCAGTGGCAGGCAATCCATAAAATCCGATGATAACGAAATCGGGGGATACAGTTTGGTATTGCAGCTCGGAAGCTATCGTCTACATTCAAAATTCAGTTACACCACTCGATTGCCAAAGGATCAAAGAATATGTAACGTTGAGTGAGGACTGCGAAGAATAGCGCGCATTGGTGAAGTGGTGAGGTGGTTGGGGGGGGGGGGGCAATCTTGAGTTCGTTTCGGCCCGTTTCATAACTCCCGCGTAGTATAACTTTTGACTAGGAGAAGCTACGACGCTCGTTTAGGTTTAAATCGACAGCTCTCGTCAAGATCTATCGATTGCATGTATGAAATCACTTGTGTGGCGTGGTTATGGTGGAACTGTATGAGTTTAAAGTAAAATATTAAGAAAATTTAACACAATTTCGGCCTAAACTCGTCAAAAAGCCGTGTCGAAATACAGCAATCGTATGCGGTTGGAAAGAGCATCTCAAAAGCAATTCAGTGATACGCATAAAACTCCATGTGATTGAGTGAAGCGATGCCGGGAACGTAAAATAAACATCAAGGCGTCCGAGCGCGTCAACGTAGACGTGTTCACGCAAAAGAAACGGCCGTGCCCCCAACACAGAAAAAACAATTTTTTTTTAAATTATCTAGCGAGGTGGCGCTATGGCAAACTTCTGGACTGCGTTCGAGAGGAACTCGGTTCGAGACCCTGTCCGCCATCACGATATCGGCTTTCCATTGTTTCTCGAAATCACTCCAGGCGAATACTGGTGTGGTTCCTATTACTTTTCTGAGCGACTTGCTCCATCACGCGTGACCTCGCTGTCGGCGAAGTGGAGTGAAGAGATTTAGACGGCTTTTAACATCGAGGTCTTGAGAGCCGATGATTGGTGATTGAAGAGAGTATGGAGCAGCGCCGGAATGAAAGGGTGGGGGAAACGGGAGATCCCCGCGAAAACCCGCCGACTAACGGCATCCTTCGGCACGATTGAACCCGGATCGTCTTGGTAGGAGGTGAGCACACTAACCTCTCAGCCACCTTGGCCCCAACATACCGTAGACGCTAACAAAATTGATCAATATTAGCACAAACACAGCACATGTTGAACTCAATGATGGCTATGACCGATGCAGGTGGCTACAAGGAACCTAAAATTAAATCCCATGACTTTTCCAGATTTTCCCCGTCTCCACCATTTTTTTCCCTGGTCTACACCAATGCAATTAAAGTACTTTTTTTTTTTTTTTTTTTTTTAGAAATTTTATCAAGTCAGTTTAGTAAATTAATAAAAAAAGTCTATATCATGACGATTTCATGACTTATTTAAAGAAATGTTAACAAATAGGTATGTAATATGCGCATAAATGATGCACGAGTATGCACCACTTTCGTACATAATAAATACGTTTTATAATGAACCCGCAACAATATCCACTATCTTTAACATTTCGCACCTTCTTAAAAAGAATTTCAGTGAAATCTTAGATAAAATAAATTTGTACAACAATGACCCACAAAATGAAAGAATTACAAATGTAAGGCGAGACATCAAGCAAGAGAACAATCATTTAATTAGCTGCATTTCGGATGTAACTGCAAACATCGTAGAGAAATACGCTACTTGTAACTCGTTGCATGAACGTTTTAGCAAATGCTAATAAAGCTACCCATTACATGAATGTCAATAATGGGAGAATTATTAACAGTTTATTAAAATAACTAAACAATAACGATAATACCCCGGTTTTTCCCTGATTTACAAGTTTTCCTTGTTTGTAGCTACCCTGGATGCGTGGGGTTTGTAAATAAACACCAAAAAATAATAATAATAATGAATAATAATCGCAATAAATAAATAATCGGTAAGGTTAGCTGGCAAACGCACATTTAAGTACTGTACTCAAGAAAGAAATACAAGTTAAAGTTCTTTGTTACTATATACCTGAGATTAAATTTAGCTAAATAGAGCTCAGAGTAGATGTTTTTCATGAAATTATACTGTACCAATTTCGGAATACGGAATAAAAGAAAAATTATATGCTCACCACACCCCCAGACTTCTGTGGCCTAGCAAATGCATACTACTGATTGGCCTTTATGCATAATTATTAGGTGAACTAACTAGTGACGTCCAGATACAAGTTCGGGTCATCAGTACATGATTCCAGCTTCCTAATAGCATCTAACATTCGTGACAGTAACATGTTAACAATTTCCTCGTCTAAACCAGGCCGCTGGGGGACAACACCAGCGTGCGCAGTCTAAGCCAAGCCGCTGGGGTACAACACCGGCGTGTGCAGTCTAAGCCGCCGCTGGGGCACAACACTGGCGTGCGCAGTCTAAGCCAGGCCGTTGGGGCACAACACCGGCGTGTGCAGTCTAAGCCGCCGCTGGGGCACAACACTGGCGTGCGCAGTCTAAGCCAGGCCGCTGGGGCACAACACCGGCGTGCGCAGTCTAAGCCAAGCCGCTGGGGTATAAAACCAGTGTGCGCATTCTAAGCCAGGCCTCTGGGGCACAACACTGGCGTGTGCAGTCTAAGCCAGTCCGCTGGGGCACAACACCGGCGTGTGCAGTCTAACCTAGTCCACTGGGGCACAACACCGGCGTGTGCAGTCTATGCCAGGCCGCTGGGGCACAACACCGGCGTGCGCAGTGTAAACCAGGCCGCTGGGGCACAACATTGGCGTGCGCAGTCAGGTAACGGGGGTGCTATCCGCAATATGAAGATCCACATTTACGAGAATAAAAATTCAAGGTAAGAATATATTTAAACTTATCACAAATCTTCTATGCTATACAGTACAAAAACACATTTGTTATGCATTAGCTATTGTAGACTTGCAGACTGTCTAGTAGAAATATAACATTTGTAAGATTTTGTTTTAGTTTCGTAATGACATAATACAACGGGCTGCATAACCCATGAGACACAACCGCGTGATAGAGTATCCTGCAACTTTACGTCAGTTACACTCGCAAACAGTTTCAAAATATCATCTGAAAAACTAATGACTTACATCGCTTACGAACTGCAAACAGTGAGAAAAAAGTTTTGCTGAATTATAAACACTTTTTTGGTGCAAACAAATTAATTGTTTGCATAGAAGCACTTAAATATTTTGTTGTTTAAACAAAATTATTATGTTGTTATTATCTGGTTGCCCCGAATGTAAGATTTTGTTAGTGCAACTAAAGATTTGTTTGGCTCTATGCACATAAAACATGTTTGGTTAACACAGTAAAAAAAAAAAAACATTGTAAGCTTGACCGAGATTCGACCCTACAGCCTTTGCAAACTCACCTACAGTCACTACTAATGGAATAAGAATGTTTTTAAATACATCCGTTTCAAATATTGGACAGAGCTGGTGAATGAATATTTCAAGTTTTTAAGCTTTACTTTTTAGTTTCCTGTAAAACGTTTTATATTATTAATTCTTGTACCAATATTAAGCATCATTAAGTGCACTAACAAACACCAATACTAATCTAATTGTCACAAAATTTGCAAACAAACTCTCCAGCTGTGTTTTCGAAAGAGGGTAATCAAATGAGTTAGTCAATGCAGTTGATTCAGCTATGTTCAACTGCATATTTAGTTGACAGTTTAATAACACAGCTGTTTTTTTTTTATTCAGGCGTGTATTTTGTTAGGTGTGAACAAAATTCGTTTTGCTGAATTTCAAGTTTTGTTTACTCAACAAAATGTTTTCTTGGGCCAACTGAATACATTTCTGGTCCTACACAAAGAAGTATGTTGTCGGCTCGAACAAAGCATTTTGTCAGCCAAAGAACACGTCGACGCAAATCCGCGCCCACCGTAGTCTAGGTGCCGTATGTGGTGCAGTTAGAGATCGGACCACACAAGGCGACCCGGGTTCGAGTCTCGGAGGGGTCAGCCGGATTTTACAATGTGGGAAACTTGGCGTACGTTGCCACTGACAAGCGGGTTTCCTCGGGGTACTGCCATCCCCCCACAGCTGCATTCTGTCGGTTCTCCACCCTCTTCTCATTTCCCCGTTCACCGGCAAACAGCACATGAATTAACAATGATCTGTGAAATTTTCTCGTATTAAGCATCGCCAACTACGGTTTTAGAAAATGTTCCGAGCTCATTGTGCATGAATGTCAAAAGTATTGATATGTTTTAATCTTAGGGAGAGTACAGGAATTAATATACGGTTAATGCAGTTAATGGAATTGCTTCGCTCTGAAATTAGCACTTCCCAATCCCCGCCTGAAATAAATTAAATCACTAGTATTTAAAGCCATTAGAAATATTCTGCAAGTTAAAAATGTTAACATGTACACCAAACTTTTTTTCGAAAATTTTTATTATTTGAAACACATAATTTAATCTATTCATTCCCACATTAATATATGGTGTCTGGTGTTGCAAACAATTAAAAATCCCATGCGTGTTGTACTTAAGATGACAACGAACATGTTTCGCCGTCACGTCCAATAAGCTGCACGCTTTGTGTTTCGTGTTGAGTGAAATGAACCAATTATAACGTCGAGCATAAGCATGGTTTATCCACAGGGAATATCATTGCGCACTAAGTCTCGAAGTGTACAGTACCGATCAAAAAATAACCTTCCCATGCAACATGTAGACAATTGTCTACAATACGCATGAAAGCGACAATTTTTAGAGCTAATGATTTTTCGCGAAAAAAAATATGAGTACGCCGTGGACTTCAATGCTATAAGCACCCAAAAGCAGTTTGTCTATCGCCATTGGTCTGCTTGAGAAGGCGTTTTCATATCTGACCGAGCCACTTAGAATTTGGCAACATCGGCACGACTCCAACATGATTCGTGTGCAGACAACCACGAAAATGAGCACTTTTGAAAGCCCTGCTTAAGATCTACTTGTATACAAGTTGTGTGTTCTTCCGCCTTATGTAAAATTAACATTGCCATAGGCCTCATCACTTTATTCATGCGTCGGTCAAGTGAAACTGAAATTATTAGAAAAGTAAATATTATACAAATCTGCTCATTTTTACAATTTGATGCATTAAAAAATACAGAAAGCGAGAGAAATAATTTAAGTTATCACAAATGGTTACCTAACACTTTTTGTTCGACGTTAATATATGGAAGTAATTTCCCCTCCATCGTTACCAACTGTACTGGACACATGTCCCTCATTGCGCCCGTCAAAATATATGCAGTTACGGGCAGTGACTTTATTTCTAAGGTTGATTTCAAAAAAGCTCACGTTATCGTGAACAGCCTTTAAACAACGGCCATACAGTGTTTTGAATGTAACTCGTCTTAAAATATTTTCGCGCAATATCACTACAATTTAAGAAATTTTGAGCACAGTGCAAGGGGAAATAGAAAGGCGACAGTTGGTGATATTCCACAAAATTCGACGTAAATTAACCACGTGAAGTCGCACTGGGGAAATGTGGGTATAGGAGAGAATTGTGCGTCGTTAACGGTACTGAGTCATAAACGCAGGGAAGGCGGACGTGTGTGCAACTCGCGTACTTGGGAAGTTCTGTTACGCGGACGTACTTATTTGACTGGGACGTGAGCGCCGGCCGATTAAGGCGTGTTTACGCGAGAGAGCATGATGGTAGGTAAGAGGGGCGGAGTGACTGCAGATCTTACATAATCCTCGGAGAAGTAATCTGAGCCGGCTGCAGTAGAATGCAACGGCGGTGGCGGCGGCCGGGCTATTTAGAAGCGTGCGCGACGTATATGGAGGCGTGAAGAACTTGTGGGAGAGCGAGCGACATATTTGTGGCGACATGCAGTCGGTCCGCGGGCCTTGCGAGCCGCGCCGGCCGGTGGTTAGTGCCCGATTGCACCAACATCTTCCCCGATCCGAGATAAAATTATCCTAGTTCCGAACCAGGATCCAGTTTGATCTTGGTTCCAATGTAAAAGCGTTGCACCAACGAAATTTCATGCTTCTGGATATCCGATTCTTCGATCTTGGTTCCAAAGTGAGAGATCGAGATTAAGTATGAGACAAATTTTGCTATTGCTTCGTATTATATAATGTCATGGAAGTTGGCGTATTTATCACTATAGATAGAACTAGATGTGCGATGTTTTATCTGTTTTAAGTGAATTATTGTTGTACGAATTTTACTGAGTAATATTCAAGTGCGTGCAATGTTGTTTTAATTTCCCAACGAAACAATAGACCGTGGTTCTATCTGCTGACGTATTTTCAAACTACATTTGTCGACGATGGCTGCTGATCTTTGATCGAGTTCTGGAACCGCCAATTTCGGCGGTTAGAAATGAACTTCATCTCGATCTCCAGTCCAGTTCTGAACTCGAATGGTGCAACAGTTTATTGTGTCGATCTTAGATGCGATCTCGGATCGAGTTTCGAACCACGATGGTACAACCGGGCATAAGTCTTGCACCGCATGCTCCAGTGCAGCTGCGCCTGCTCAGACTGCAACACTACCCCCCGCTGATTGTCAACTACTCTTGAAAATCCACACACACACACACACAGATCATATCCACACACATCGTTATGTTCTACGTTTTGACCACGGAACGTTTATGGTGACTTAAACTGAAGTTAGCCTATGCAAAATACTGATCAAGGATATAACCCGTCCAGGCACGAATTAATTTTACAAGCTCAAGTGTTGCAATAGTCAAAATTATTATGGCTGCCGTGCCTTTGTCGAGTGTGCTTCTCGCAACCAGTAATTTGCGTACTGGGTGTGACTAACCTGTAGTCACAATACATGACTAACCTGCAGTCACAATGCATGACTAAACTGTAGTCACAATGCATGACTAACCTGTAGTCACAATACATGACTAACCTGTAGTCACAATACATGGCTAACCTGTAGTCACAATGCATGAATAACCTGTAGTCACAATACATGACTAACCTGTAGTCACAATGCATGACTAACCTGTAGTCACAATACATGACTAACCTGTAGTCGCAAAATACATGACTAACCTGGATTTATCGTCGCTGTAGGCTGAGTGTTGTAATGGAAAGCGACGAGCGGCACGTCGTCAAGTTGAAGCTGCATTTTGAGGGATGTACTTCTCTCGACGTGGGCAGACCCCGTTTAAAGTGTTGCCAAGTGTTATATAGTTTCTTGGTGACTCAGTTGTCCCGAATACTGTGAATGGCAAGAGAAGAGATTCGTTGGCGCTTCGGTGGTGTCATTAAAAATAATACAAATGATGCAGTGTGTTTTGATTCTTCTCTTTACCTTTATACCGACGCGTCAATGCAGTTCGTTTGAATCGTCCACGTTTACATTATTCATAACGTGTTTTTACCGTCGTTTAGCGTCCAGAAACCCGAATTTTCAGTTAAAGCTGACTATTAGGTACTGTACAAACAAAATGAAACCCTCTTTGTTGCCAGTAAAGCGTTATTAAAATATGTCAACGAAATAAGCGACAGCGCTGGAAAAACATCGACTTTGTACTCATGTCTATATGTGTTTCCCTTGTCGATAATATTGCTTGCCAAAAATAATTTTGGTATTCAAAGCGCTGATTTGCTACCTTTCAAGATCAATTTTCCCACGGGCTGGATGCATATCGCAGCCAGAAAACTGTAGGCCTATTCTGTATCTATATACAGTATCTATCCTAGCTATTATTTTCAGACGTCGTTACAGTTTGTTGGAGGCGTGCTAGGTAAACGTAAATTACACACGACAGAGTTAAATAAATGTAGCTGTTAGATCTAGGTTTGGTTGTCGTTTTGGATATACTTAAAGAAAATAAATGATGAACTCAATATTGATGTGCCTCATCCAATATTTGGGCAGTGATTGGGACGCCTGACTAAAGGTTTCGAGTTCAACTGAGTTGTTAATGGTGGCTGGAAAGATTCTCTACTGGCTTGTTTGCGTGTTGGCAAGTGGGTTAACACGCACTGACAGCCGATGAGGGTGAGTATGGAGCAGCTCTGGAATGCAAAGGCGGGGTAACCGAGAGCTCCCCGAGAAAATCCGTCGACCAGAGGCATCGTCCGGTACTATTCTCACATGCGAAAATTGCGGAACGACCCCGCCGGGAATCGAACCAGGTTCGCCTTGGTGGGAGGCAAGCGCTCTAACCACTGCGCCACCGCAGGCCGTGTGCGAATGGAGTTCGCGGTACAAATGGCTATATCGTCCCTGTTCACTATAAAGCGATCACTTTAGAATGAACTTTAGAAAAAATTCACTGACCTTGCATCCATGTATTTAAACGGACGCACTGAGTGACATTTTCCCAGTAAAGTTGGTACCGATGGATAGAAAGTAGTTCCATATCATAACGTCGAACAAAAAGGGTTTGGACATCATTTGTGATAACTTAAAATTATTTATTTCGCTTTCTGTTTTTTTATGCATCGAAGTGTAGGCTACAAATGAGCAGATTTGTAAAGTATTTACTTTCTTAATAATTTCACAGTTTCATTTGACAGAAGCATGAATAACATGATGAGACCAATGGCAATGTTAATTTTGCATAGAACGGAGAAATACACAACGGGTTTACAAGCATATACTAAGCAGGGCTTTCAAAAGTGCTCATTCAACCGTGATAGGGATGTAGGCCTACCCTGTGGGCTGTAGGTTGGACTGCCCGGGAAGAGCGCCAAGCTAGAGGGCAGCGCATGAAGATGTGCTCCTGGGCCTGGGTACAGCTCGCTCACACGCAGCCTCTCCGTGTTTTCTGCGCGCGCTCTACCGCTATCATGGACGAATAAACGGCAATCTCGCGGCGGTGCTGTCCGACATGTTGCACCGAGCCCGGCCAAGGTGCGGGCGTGCTAACGTGTCCTGTAATGAAAGTCCACCGGCGCGACGTAAAGTAGTCTAACCACTAAATCACCACGGCCCCGTTAAGTTTTAAGTTAAATCACTTGACAGTGGTTCAGGCAAGATAAATATATGGATTATGAGCAAATTCGTTTTAAAAACGGATGTAAGAGTATACAAAAAAAAAGTAATTCAACACGTAGAAAGTACCGCGAAGGATCCAACTAAGAGGGGCGAACTATTTATTATTATTAAATTGTTGCTATAGTCCGCACACTATGCTGCAAAGAAAAGTGGAACAGTACGACCTGGGACTAAGAGACAGGCAAAATTATACAAATTCCTTGAAAGGGTCACGCCAGTTCATTAGCGCGGCCTTCAAAAGCGTCGACATCAACTGTGTAGCTGAATTCCTCGCAAATCTCATCTGCAGCAGTGGAACATTATTACCTACCCGAGACGTAAGAAAGTCAACGGATGGAACTAAGGATGACACTGGGCGTTTTTCTCCTTATAAGGGAACTGCGCGCGCACGCTGCAGAACTGGCTACTTTCTCTGGAACTGGTCTGCTGCTGCCTATAAATATACCGCCCCCGAACCCGAAGCGAGTTCAAACCGCAGCTTTCTAAATGTCGTTGACGTATGCCGAATACGAGGTTACTCACGGCTGAGTCAAGGAATCAAGCATCTATCTATCTGTCCAACCGTCAACCTCTTGTTTTGTAGTCCTGCGTGCTGAACGTCACAGCAACACGTAGGCTATGAATATAATGATTTTGTGTATAGGCTGTTCACGGTAAAATGAACACTTTTGGAAGCCCTGCTTAAAGTATACTTGTATGCACATCGTGCATTCGTCCGCCTTACCCGAAATTAACATTGCCACGGACCTCGTAACTTTATTCATGCGTCGGTCAAGTGCAACTGTGAAATTATTACACAAGAAAATATTTTGCAAATCTGCTCATTTTTACACTTCGATGCATTAAAAAAACAGAAAGTGAAAGAAATAGTTTAAGTTATCACAAATGGGTACCTGACACATTTTATTCGACGTTAAGATATGGAACTACTTTCCATCCATCGTTACCAACTCTACTGGGCGCATGTCACTCAGTTCGCCCGTTAAAATATATGCAGGTATAGGGATAGTGACTTTTTTGTAAGGTTAGTTTCAAAAGTGCTCACTTTATCGTGAAGAGCCTTTAGAGAAGATTCAAGAGGGCGTACAGTCTACACCGGGTATTAAAAAAATAGTATATCATATTTTGCGAGGAGGTAATATGTACGAAAAGAAGCAAAACAGTCTTATAAACATGTGTCCTAAAACCCATACCTTAACAATTATGAACACTTGTTCACCCTCGCTACTATGAAACTGCATATCTACGTAACATGAGCTGGGATTATTAGTTTCCATAATAAACATGCATGGGCTCAAGAAAATCCTCACACAGTTCATGAAGCAAGACATCAGCACCGATTCTCAATCACTGTATGGACAGGAATTCTTGGCGATAGATTAATTGGACCTTACTTACTACCAAACAGATTGAATGATGAAATGGATCATAATTTCATAGCAAACGAATTGCTTGTCTTGCTGGGGGATGTGCCATGCCTTTAAAGGCTAGACATGTCCGAGAACACCTAACACATACATTTAATGGACGATAGATTGGTCGGGGAGGTCCAGTAAGTTGGTCTTCACGTTCCCCTGACCTCAATCCCTTGGATTTCTGTTCGTGGAGACAACTGAAGGCTTTGGAGTAAGCAACCCCCATCAATGATATACAAGCACTACAGGAACCCGTCATCAAAGCCTGCCAGCACATTCTAGACCAACCAGGAGTGTTTCAAAGGGTGTGTGATTCCCTACGACGTAGGGTACAAGGATACATTATTATGAATGGACGTGACATTGAGCACCTCCTGTAGCGATGTTGAACAAGTGCTCATAGCTCTTACGGTAGGGGTTTTCAGACCCATGTTTATTAGACATTTTTTTCTTGTTTTCGTGCATACTACCGACTCGCGAAATATGGAATACTTTTTTTTTAGATTCCTGTATACATAAAAAACCATTAAAATATTCTGTCCCACGTTTATCCCTGCTTGTTGAGTACAAATTATGGCTTTAAATAAACAACAAATGCATAAAAACTGTTTACGTCGCTTATTTTTTACCAGCATTTCGAGGAAATGACTATTCTGTGATTATATTTTTTCATGACAAAGGCTGTTATGTAACTTATTTTAATATAAAAAAATATAGTATTTTGTGGGCTTTTGCACAACGAGTCATGCAGCTCGTTTAAGCGAGCATATGCATTTGTTGTAAGTTATTTTTCTTCTATGTATTTTTTTTTTAAACAGCACTCAAAAGTATAAACCAAAAAGTGACGCCCATGTTGGTACCGCTCAAAAAGTGTTAAGGATTGTTGATAAGTTCTTTGTTTCCCGAGGAGTGACAGCAGCTTTGCCCTCGCGAAGTGACTTCGAGGTTACAAATAAAAATGACAATCTTCCTATACCCCCTTATTACCCAGAATGGACACAGGTTGGGAGGTGATAATAAACTGCGTGAATGCTATGGCGTATATTAGTTCTTTATGTTCTCTCAGTGATATTCCCTCCTACTTTATATTATAATTCCCTTTCCTTCCATACAATGCTATTGTCCAGTATTAATAGATTATTGGATTAGAATGTCGTCACAAACCCTATTTTTCCTTTCATTTTCCCTTCCTCGGCGTAATCATAGCGTACCCTAGTTTAACATAGTAATTTATAACCCAGTGCTGTTTCCTGCTGTTTCATATTAACAATTTCAGCAATGCTCAATTCTACACTTATCTGTAGTGTGCCGATTAACCTACGTCACACCAGCACGACATGTTTCTTCCTTTCGTACTTCCCTTCCATATGACGTACACTGACCTTTGTTTAGAATCGACAATTCATACAGCGCTACCCTCTTTGTTGTCGGTGGTGTAGTGGTTAGACTATTCGATTCCCACCTAGGTGAACCGGGTTAGGTTCCAGGCGCCCCCTCCCCCCCCCGGCCCGGATTTTCGCATGTGTGAATCGTACCGGACGATGCCACTGGCCGGCGGGTTTTCTCGGGGACCTTTCGTTCCCACGGTTATTCATTCCGGAGCCGCTCCATACTCACCTCGCTTCACCCTCATCGGCTCTCAATACCTCGAGTGGGGTAACAGAAAATAAAAAAATTCCAAGATGGCGGGACCTGATTCCCCTAAGACCCGCCCAAATATCTCCACTCCTTACAGTAACTTCAATGTATGTGTTAAGTTTTTCTTTTCTTTTATTGTCTTATTTAGGGGTTTGAGTCTATTTCCATTCGTTCTCATAAATGAATTATTGTTTCAGTTTCGTTCCTGATCAGTAAATTGTTTTAAATTTATTTTCATTTACGACAGAACAGCCAGTTAAGTACGGAGACTTGTGTGTTGTAATGATGTTAGTTCGTGTTTCTTTGTATTTAGCCCTTTGAGACCTACTTTAATTTTACACTTCAGGTGTTGCAAACAAACAATTATACGATGCGTACTGTAATTAAGACGACACAACATTCGTTTCATTGTCACAGCCAATGAGCTGTAGGCTATATGTTCGAGTACAGTTATATGAACCAATTATGATGTATAATAGACCAGCAAGACGGTTTGCGAATCATTTACCTATAGGTAAGATCATTGGTAATTGACTTCCGCAGTGAGCAGTATATACCTAAAATTACCTACACGTGCGTAATGTACACAATTGTGTACACTGGGTCTGAATGGGTTAATTAATCAAAATTTGTGTCAATACTCCGTTAATAAGAAATTACGAATTATAATCATGAATGAAGCAATGAGCGAGTGGTGGTGGGTAGGTAGGTAGGAGCTGGCGGGATAGCGGCAGCACCAGCGCTACACCACGACAGTCAGCAGGTAGTAGGATGATGAAGGGGGGGGGGAGGCATGTCATCACAGAGGCAAGCTATTACGGTGGCCGGCGCGCCGCGCAGCCGGTAATTTAGCAGGGGCAGCAGCGGGTAATAGAGTCGCCGTGTGCCACCCAGGAGAGAAGTCCGGTACACGGAGCTAACCGCAGCAGCGCTGTGGCTTCCCGCTGCCTTCCGACAACTGCTGCCCCTACCTCGCGCGCAGAACTCTCTCACCTGCTGGACATGCTCAATGCTCCGGAATTGCTCCTGGCGCGCCCTGTATAGTCTGCACCCCAGCCAAGTCCTCACGCATACGTAGTCATACTTTACATAAGTCTATTCACGGTTTCTTCCCACTTTTTGAATCAAACATTTGATAAATCTTCCTATGAATTAGTGTGTTTGGTTTTTTGCTAAATATTTCACGCATCACAAGTGTTTTATACATCTGTTAACATAAAAATACCTGATTTTTGGTTACATTGAATTTTTACATGTATTTTATCTTTAAATTATAATATTTTATTTATTATTAATATGAATAAAACAGGGAGAAAATATGCATGTTGATAATGCCTAGTAACAAATAGTTCACACTAAGCGCGAACAAATGCGGTGCGCTGCTTCTTGGGTGCAATTCTCTAGACTGTGGCGGATGGATATCCTGGAAGTAGAATTTTAGCAGAGCCTCAAGTACACTAATATGAAATGATATGGCGTGGTCGTTTTTTGATGTGTGCGTACCCATTGTCTGATTAACTGTGCAAGCAAACACTGTTTGAAACTCTTCTGCATAGCCAAAAAAATCTCCACACTGTCACAGTTTAAAATATTCGGGATGAGTTTGTGCGGAACTAGTATATGAGCCTGTATTGATAGTTACTACTAACTTTCCACCAATAAACTGAAAAAGCCATCGCTTAATATCCCGCAGGAACACTCTGCATGTCAGTTCAGAGGCTTGCGCGTAGATGCGATGGCGCACTTGATGCGCGAGGCAGCGTCGTCTTTATCACTCCGCGATTCTCGGCCACGAAAGTGTAAAACAGGTTGGCGGGTCCCTTAATACAGCCTCGTATTGACATTCCAGTCATCTCCACGACTTCGAATATCGGGTTGCTACAGAGCAGCCAGATGATGATGGTATGGAAGGTTTGCCGCCTTTATATTAATTCCAAGGCCGCTGCTTATAAGGCGCATACCGCGTCTCACAAGCGGCGCCGAGCTCAAGGCCGCGGTGCTCTGCAGGCAAGTGGGCTGCGGTCAACTGAGCTGGAGATGAAGTAGCAGTGGAATGCAGTAGAGGAGGTAACGGCAGTACACGGAGAACACCCACTGGTCATCGGCAAACTCTGCCACTTGTGAAACTCGGTATAGACCCCGCAGAAGGAACCCGTTCCTTCGTGGTGGCAGGCGGTCGGTCTGGCCAGTGGAGTGAGTTAGTGAAGATATTTGGGTGGCTCTTGCACGGTCGTGGTCTCGAGAGCCAATGAGGGTGAAGTGAGGTGAGCATACGCGGCGCCGGAATGAAGGGAGGAGGGGAAACGGGAGATCCCCGAGAAAACCTGCCGACCAGCGGCATCATCCGGCACGATTCCCAATTTCGAAAATCCGGAGTTAACCGGCCGGGTATTGAACCCGGTTCGCCTTGGTGGGAGGCGAGCAGTACACACGTCGGGGAGCTGTCTCGGTCGGGGCAGAATAGCTCACCATCTTCCTAGGAAGCATGAATGATGCTTCCGAATAGAAATAGAATTTGTAGATTAAATTACGGGCACCCAGACGAACAGCCGCCCTCCCACAAAAAAAAAGTCAATAATATAACTAATATACTGTTTGTTAAATTGTAGTAGTCGTGGCAGAATTGAACGCCCTGGATGGCTATACTGCTAAGTATGGTTAATGAAATAAACTTATTAAATGTACCGCTCAGCTACCGCAGCCCGCCTGGCCATAGGAGACTGGCGGTTGTGACAACAGGGTGTCATGCTTCACAGCCACTTAAAGTTGACACCTTCGTGCTGCCAGTAGCAGGGTGCGATATTCACTTTACAATATCGCTTTGAAACACGTTGACCCCATCGGTACGGGTGCGATATATCGCTCCCAGACAGTAATGAAAATCGGTGGCAATATATCGCAAATGTCTGTCGTGTTGATATCGCAAATGTTGACGTTGAAGATATTGGTCATATTTCCATCATAAATACTGTCCGAACTTAACATCGAATTACGAATATCTGTAGGTATTGCTTTTTCGCTAAATTAAAATAACTATCATTTATATTAAGTGTGCCACAGCATCATTACTTATATACTAGTTTGAAACAAAAAGTACAAATATTTTGTAATGCCATGAGAATAGTGTCAACACAGAGGAATTTTTTTACAACGCGATACGAGAACAAGGCAGTATCGCTAATAGCACAAAATCGCCCACACCGCGTATCGCTAATATTCCGATATTGCAAAAATATTTTTTGGTAGTTGCTATACGGGGCGATGATGTTGCGCAGCCGTATGAGAGACTTTCGTCGGGCGTCGGACCTGTCTGACTCGCTTGGCAGCAAAAAACAAACATAAACGTAACCTTAGAACACAACATTTCGTGCGGATCTCACTACTGTGGTAAATGTCACACTAAAAATATTTTATCTATACGTATATCCCGGTTATTTTGTAACAAAAAGCTGTTAGATTGACGTACATAAATATTTGTGGCCAATAAGTGATCCAAAATCCAAAAATACTTTGTTTACAAATGTTATCAAAACAAAATAGTGTACAATGATTTGTGATTTCTTTACATTTAATAGCACGTTACTGGGCATTCTGGGATTTTCCGATAGCCACGAAACACTTGCCGGATGGAAACTGTCGAGGTATTGTAAACACTGAACTAATGTTGGTGGCGGAAATGGTCGGACTGAAAAGTCATGTCGGACTGTTGGTAAGAGCTCGTTGTGGCATTGTAAATCCAGAATGAGACCAAGTGCAGAGCAACCTGCGTGCCGGCTCCGTGATTCTCGACCTTCGAGTCCTAGGCCTACCGTCAATTCCGAAACGTTATTTACACTCTCACTTATTAACCCTTTGAGTCATAATGTCCTGTATACTGGAGGTTGCAGAGATAATGTATTGAACGAAGTACCTACCCTGTACACAACTTAAAACTGCATTCAATAAAGGAAAATCCCTTGCGTGTGTGAAAGTCATTTGTTGTTTGCAATATCTCCCGTAGTCTCGTAAATATCTTCTGTCAACAACACCGAACACAAACACATTTTTACTGATCCTGACATATGACCGAGCGATTATTTGGGAAGGTCCAACCATAGACTAAAGATTAGGTAAACCGCTTACCCTTCTTCTGCGCATTGATCTACCCAGCACCGTAGTCAACAATGATGAACGTTTTTATTTATACCTTAATTTCCAAACGACAAGCACTATTATATGAATAAAATACTGTCACCAGTTTGAATTTAATAAGAAAAAACATTCCAAATTAGTTAGAGGAAGTATAAAAACATCTCACAGCAGCACTTGTTTACTAAACAGTGTTCTAACCTCAAATACAATCCACGCCGTTTTTGCAAGACGTGTTGGCATAAAAGCAGTTCAATGTTGGGACACGGAGCTTGGTTGTGCGCAGCCAGCGAGATCGGTTTACCTCATCTTAAGCCTATGGTTTAAGCTGTTTAACAGCGCGTGACCTCACAAGCCAAGGAAGAACGGGTCTCCGAGACTGCGGTGACATCCGAACCACTTGGTAACCGACTCGACGCTCACATTGTCGAAGTCGTGCGGATGATGTGTTCATGTCTGCGAGCTTCTGTCTAATGGGATCCAGGAATAGTCCATGACGTCCCGACGTTATAGTCCATTCTCTGTTACGTCCAACTTATCTGAAGCCCTGCTCAAGTTACACTAAAGGCTGTTCACGATCAAGTGAGCACACGTATTTTAACGGGCGCACTGAGCGATATGTGCCCAGTAAAGTTGGTAACGATGGAGTGAAAGTAGTTCCATGTCTTAAAGTCAGATAAAAGTTGTTAGATAACGATTTATAATGACTTAAATGATTTCTTTCGCTTTCTGTTTTTTTTTTCCTAATGCGTAAAAGTGTAAAAATGAGCAGATTTGTGAAATTTTCCTTTCCAAAATATTTCACCGTTTCACTTGACCAACGTATGAAGAAAGTGATGAGACCCACAAGGTTAATTTTACATAAGGCGGAAGAATACACAACGTGCATACAAATAGATTTTAAGCAGGGCTTTCAAAAGTGCTCATTTTACCATGAACAGCCTATATCAGTCTATTCCTCAGCCTCATGCTAAGATAACTTAACCAATTCTAGAAAAATACACCAAAAAGACAACGCACCGCAGTTGTGTAGACTCAGTGTAGTTATATTTTGGATGATAACTATTTCTTACTAGGTATTACTAACACACATATTTGTTTCTGTTTTAATTCATATCAACTATAAATGAGGTATTATGATATATAGATAAAATATAGGCTAATTAAAAGTTAAATTTATCCAAACATAAATACTTTTATGTTAACAAATGTATAAAATGTTTGTGATACACGGATTATTTAGGAAACAAACACAGACGGCATCCATTGGGTGATTTTTCAAAGGTTTGATTAAAAGAGGAGTATAAAGAAACCGTGGATAGGCTATACTTTTGACTTTGCTCGAGTTCGCAGGTATGTGGCGCGCAGTATAGATATTCGCCACAATGAGCGCGACGCAGCGAGCACGACGATGGAACATCCTTTATCGTCATGGAGAAATAACTTGTACTTCATTTTGAGTGTCACACCAAACAATTCTCTCCCTGCTTCGTCGCTTGTTCAAGAAGGCGATATTTCACTAGCGGCTATCTCACCCATCTTTTGGCAGAAACGGCGACGACAGACATCTGACACCTCGCCAACACTCTCCGTCCCAGACATGACTGCGAGATGAGAACGACTCAACTCCCACTGCATGATCAAACTACACACCGTGGTCCTTCGGTTCCTGAAACCTGAGAAACATGTAGCACATAAAAAAAAACCCCGAATACACACAGTGATACAAAAATTCGTGAGTTTGATACAAGTTAGAAGTAAGGCAATTCGATTGTGTTACTTTTTTGTTTTGCAGATCTTCAATTGTGGTCTTGAAGCGCCTACCTAACTTGTATGAAACCACACCGTAAGAATACACAAGTGGAACAGTCGCTTCTACCGCCAACTCCTACTGCTCACGACAGGAGAATGACGTCATTGGTCAGAGTGACTGAGTGAAGAGATGTGGATGGCTCTTAACGTCGAGGTCTTGAGAACCGATGAGGGTGATTGAAGTGGGTAAGGAGCAGCGGCGGAACGAAAGAGCGGGGAAAGCGGGACATCCCCCGGCATCGTCCGGCACGATTCCCACTTCCGGTGTGACCCGGCCGGGGATTGAACCAGGATCGCCTTGGTGGGAGGCGAGCGGTCTAACCGCTCAGCCCCCCCCCCCTCTCATTAGTCAGCAAGAGGTAGGAGCGCCGGTCGCCAATCAGCAACTGGTAGACCTAACAACGTACTTGCCGGCCGGAATCTTGACCAGTACGGACTCTCAGCACGCAATAGTCAATCAGGCTCCATCCGAGAGCATCGCGCAATCTATCAACGAGCGGGTACCTCCACATCAAAGTTGCTTCAACATTGTGTGAACTTACACTCTAAATCTGAATCAGCGAGAACTCCACTGTTTAAACCACTTAACAGCACTTGATTTATTCAACACTCACTTCAGCTAATTTAACTGAGGAATTAGAGAAAAAATGCCAGTTATCAATCATTTATTGAGTGACATTTTCCAGTGATTCACAACCATTTCATTCACTGATATTCAGTGATTTGTTTTCTGACTGACGGATCAGTTAAACAGCGTGTATCAAAAGAAATTAAAACACATTAACTAACAAAGCCTACAAAATAATTTTTTTTTAACGTGAGTTTTGTATTTTCTGATAGAATTGTACGAGGCAACATGAACATTCAGTTTTTAATTTCGTTATCACGTCTTTCATTTCGTTTTGACATAATCCTCATAGCGCTCGGTTCGAAGGTTTAAACTGCATTCAATGTGGTGAAATGGGTGTATTCATACGTACTATCTGTTTTAACAATCCTAATGCTTCCAATGAAACTAAAGAAATAAAAGAAAGAAATCCAATTCAAGCTACAAATTTTCGATAGTAAACTTTAATAAATATATTTTTCCCATACATATGACTGTCTTGGTAGCTCGATTGGCTAGGGTGACGGTCTAAAAGCGGGAATGCTGTGGGTTTTAATTACGGATAGCGCGAGAGATTTATACTATTTTAAATTATGTTAAATTGCCTAAAATAAACGGTGACTATCGGAAATATGTTTACTTCTCGCAATTATTTCGCTGAATTCAATAAAAACAATGCTGATTTCGCCGCAAGCAGTTCTGTCACTTATTCAATCAGTTAAACTGTTTCACTGAAAAACCAGTGGTTGTTTTACACTGATTCTACGTGGAGCTGTTTTCACTGATTTGAGCTGACTTCCCGTGGCGCATTCGGTTGGTGGGCTTCCGGTCTGGGGTGCGGGAGGTTGTGGGTTCGAATCCCAGGTAAGGAATGGGTGTTAGTTCTTAAGCCGCCCACTGATAAGTCTTCATGCATAACTGCATGTTCATAGGTCGTATACAATTTAATTCACTGATTTGAATAGTTGGATTTCACTGAGAATCACTGGTTTTCCACTGATTCAAATTTATTGTGTACTTAATGTGTATCAAAACTGCTTTCCACTGGCTCTGTTACTTAGTGACAAAACAATCGCTGTACAACGATTATGATTTCAGAATGGCATTTTACTTCTTCAAGCGTTATTTGAAAGTTTCACTACATTCGCAAGCATTACTTAACCCATCCAGACTCAGCGTACAGAATTGTTTACATTACGCACGTGTAGGTCATTTTTGGTCTGCAATGCACACTAAAAAGCTCAATGACCAAAGATCTTACTTGTGGATGAATGATTCGCAAATCATCTTACTGGTCTATGTCACAATTGGTTCATGTAACTGTAGCCGAACATATAGCCTACAGCTTATTGGCTGTGACAGCGAAACAAGTGTTATGTCACAGCACGCATCATAAAATTTTTTGTTCACAACACCTGAAATTGTAAATTAAAGTGGGTGTGAAAGGATTAAAACACGCAATTGTGGGTGACCTCAACAAACGGGGATAGCACACAATGGAGGTTAAATAGCAAACTATATTTTCTTCCGCAGTTGATAGATGGCTCACCCGAAATTGAGAGAAAGGGGGTGGTAACGAGCACATGAATAGTCAGTGCTCACGTCTGACTGCCACTGATGATTCCAAGTCAACGTGAGGATAATGTTTGCATAATACTATTACCATACAAAAGGGGCATTACAAGCTACTGTTTCGAGCAGCCTAGCGATGGAACAGACGAGCCCGCTTGTTGAGAATGGTATCTGCGGTTATGGCGAGATTGAGCATCACCATCATGGACTTTAACAGGATTTTCGCCACAGTTTGCATCAGAGATTTAGTGCTTCATTTCAAGAGTCGACAGGCACAGGACACTGCTTCGTGCATGTTCTAAAGTCGGTATTGCTTGATTCCTCTTGTTAGAATCATTTTTGTGATCACCTGCAAGATAAAACCACTTAATTCTTGGCGGCAGTCACCAGTTAAAAATTAATGAAGACAGTGGAACGATAATAATGTGATAAAGCTCTTATAAGTGATTTGTCGTGCGAAAAATTTCGTTAAACTGTTTTAACATGTTCAGTCAACGTGTTCACACTGAACGAAGAGGAAGCAAAATATTTGTTTCTATATGGAAAAACTATATATATTTGACACAACAAAATAATTCGTTGAGTAAACCAAACTTGAAAAGAAACAAGATCAATTTTGATCATCTAACAAAATAAAAACGATTGAATTAACAAAATACTCTGTCTCGGATCAAAATACATTAGACGGACAACAAAATATTTGTATGAATTAACTGTGACCACTCGTTTGATTGTCTTCGTTCGAAAACACAGCTCGGAAGTTTGTTTGTAAATCCTTGTGACAATTAGGATAATAACAGTGCTTGTTAGTGTATATATTGATGCTTAATGATGGTATAAACATTCTAATAAAATTAGGTCAACAGGAAACTAAAAAGTAAATCTGTTGAACTTGACATATTTATTTGCGCACTTTGTCCCGTATTTGAAATGTATATATTTAAAAACATTGCAGTTTCATAAGCAGTCACTTTAGCTGAGACAAACAAATCTTAAGTTGCATCAACCAAATCTTTGTTTGGGACAACCAACTAAGATAAACAAAAATTAATTTTATTTCCATAACAAAATATTTTATCATCCCTATAAAACAATTAATTTGTTTGCGCCAAGTAAACTTTGTTTGTTTCGACAAAACACTTTTCTCAGTGTGCGGCGCACAGAGCGAGCGACGTGGTGCAGTGACGAGCCAATAGATTCGCATTCTGGAGAATCTCCGTTCAATTCCCGCTCCGGCCATCCTTGATTTCGGTTTCTCATGTCTTGCCGAAACCACTCCTGGTGAATACTGGTGGGATGGTTCCATACTACAGGCGGTAGCCTACTCCTTCACCATTCCTGCTTCTCTCAGCTACTTGCTCCGTCCATGACGACCTAAGCCTGTGAGCCACAGTTTGTACCACACGTGACTTTCAAAACTAACAAGTTTACCTCTTTTGGGCAACGTGGAGGTATAACTAGGGCCACCTGTTTCTCGCGAAAAGATTGATACCCCGTGTGCACAGTCGCATCATTCCTTTGGCTATTGACCACTTGTCTGTGTGAAGACAGTCTGTTACATGAGTGAGCCAATCCGAATTAAGTTTCTTCGATACTGACAAGCCATAATTCGCGGGCAGACATATAAGACGCGTAACGATTCAAATGATCCCATCATGAAAGTGGTACGAAACTAAAGTGTTTTGGAACACAAGTCGTCCTGAAATCTTTCTGCGATATACAGGAGCCCCTAGGTATAACTTTTACTTAACTTTTATTGATGTTCCTCATGCTTTTATTTTGGATAATGACTTTCTGTCGGACCAAGTTTTCTTTTTATCTCTTTTTACCCTCTAGAGGTTGTCCTTGGTGACCGGAGTATGTAGGTGGCGCGGTTGACCTGCCAACCACCAGCGTTCTCATCCACACATCACGGAGGAGTCTAACTCTATGTGCTATGCCGACTTCTATAATGGCACTAAATACTTCTACTATTGTAGTGCCGCTGCAACTTAGATCTTGTAAGCTCCTCCAATGCCGGGCCACTTCTCCCCGGGAAATGAAACGATTCGACGTCGGTGGTACAGCAGGTGGTGCCAGCAGATTCGTCTACCCGCAGGCTAGCTACCTGTTGTTGGTGCTTTACAAGTCGTTCTGCCTCTCTCTTTCACTTGGGTATACGGAGCTAAGTCCGTTCTTAGGCCGGCGCGACTATAGTACATACACACGCAGTACATTATAACAGTGCTGGCTAAATAAAAGTAGTGATCGAAGAGGGGGGGGGCGTGCTTGCGTCAAACGCCACCTACCTATCTGCTCAGGACGGTGAATTAGAAAGGCTGCGACTAGAGGAACGCGGCTAGCAGTAATAAGTCATCCCACGCAGTGAGCAGGCGCCAGTCCAGGCCTGACCTTCTGCAGTGACACGACGGAAAGCAAGGTCGACGTCAGCCGCTAGGAGTCTGGTGCTGACATCGGCCAGCACTAACCTCCCAAGGCCGCCGGTAACACGTCTTCTACGTGATCAAGTACTGTTTGGGATGTCGCTCATCGTCACGCTCTTTTATAGGCCGAGGGTCACGCCCCCGCGGAGAAAACTCGCACATCCACATCCATTTACGGTTTCAGCTGTTCCAAATAACTAGGACAGGTGTTTAAAGGGAATGGTGCATGAAAGCAGTATATTTACCCGTTTTTCGATATAAGTCGTTTTCCAGAGAGTTTGTTGAAATTTTTGGCTCAACAAGACGTAAATAATAATTTTCAACACCTTTTTACGTTGTTAGATTTTCACTGCCTTCATTATTCTCGGATAACTGATGGGAGAAATGTAAGGAAATATTTTTCCTTATCTTCAATCAGAGCTCCGAGAATAACGAACGCAGGGAATTTTTAGCCATGTAAAAAGATGTTCAAAATGGTTATTTACGTCTTGTCGAGCCAAAAATTTCGAAAAATCGCCTGTAAAACAAGATGTGACAAAAATTATATAAATATACGATTAAGAGAAAAAAAAAGCAATGCTGTAGTAGCGTTTATCGTTACTATAGGCTATTCATGGTAAAGTGAGCACTTTTGAAAGCCCTCTCATTTGGAATAGCAGTCAATAGATATATTTTATTGTAGTCTTAGACGGTAACTTCCGAGTGCGGTGGAATATACACACTGTGCTTGTTACTTATAAGGCAATATTTGTTTTAAAAGGTGGTTAAAGGACAAATAATACTAGACAGGAAAAAGTAACTAGGGCCTCAAAAGTGCTCACTTAATCGCGAACAGCTTATATCAACGTCGCGTCACCCCTTCCCTTCTTCCCGGTCAGATCATGCCTACAAAGAGAACTCGAGAGGTTTTTGGTCGGCGCTTAACATCGAGGTCTCGAGCTCTACGTACAATTCAAAACGTAAACAATTAAAGGTAAATAAATTTGTATTTAGCCTATAGAAGTACAATAAATCGTTCACTGAAATGGAAAACAACGATATTTTTTGTATCCTTCCATTTCATCTATATATTAAAAGTTTTCCTCTACTTTTTTGTAACTGCAAAGTGTTTTATAAGATCGTCACATGTAACCTTATGCAACGCACCTGCTTCTATACTTAGTAGAGATAAGGCATCCATTTTTGGTGAATTTGTTTTGAGCTGTACCGGTAGTTTTTGCGCCATACAGTTCATAGTAAATATGGCAACGTGGCATTTCTGTGGGTGTCACCTTTCTCTCGACGCCCTATGCACATACTTACATTCCTTACTGGTAGGGCCACCGATTTTTCGCGAAAAGATTCCACAACCAGCTGTACTGCAAGACATGTTATTTCAGAACCTAATTCGTGGATGGATAATTTCAACTCCCCTGCGTCTAGGAGTAAGCTAGCCAATCACCGACGTTCAGTGTCGAGATAGCTTAATTGTGATTGGCGCTTTCAAGTAGAAAATGTCTTCTCGCACAGACACGCGGCCAATAGCCAAACGAAATTTACAAGCGTGTATGTACCAAGTCGAGGTCTAGCCTGCCTGCGCATAAAATTATTTTCGCGAGAAACAGACTGGCACTACTTACCTATTGGTCAATCCAGTGCTACCTACTCGAGTGTGAGTGAAATGAGGTGTAGATGGAGCAGCGGCGGAATGGAAGGGGACCAAGGCGACACATGCGAAAATCCGGGCGTGAGCCGGCCGAGGAGTCTAACCGCTCAGCCACCGCGGCCCTGATGTCTCCGCTGCGCCCTGCTGACGGTAGGACGGCCCACGTCCCGCCGCCGGCTGTGTGCGCGGTCGGGGGCGCCAGGGACGCCTCCGCCGACTGAGTTATGTGCGTGCTGACCTTCGACACGCCGCGCCGGCCCCCCAGCGGCGCCTCCAAGCTCGACACTCAGTCCCGCCTATCTACGATATTACACGATATATGCAGCCTTACTTGGTTCTTGTACAAGCCCTGGTGCACGAGCCGGTATACCAGCCGCTATATCAGCCCCCATGGAAGATTCTTATTACACGACAGCAGTTCGCGTACTAGTTTTCGGCACCCTCAGTGTGGTATGTCGTAAATATGAACTCCACTCGTACAACTGCTACCAGTTAGTAACTTGCATAGGCCTATGAAAAAACTAGCTAGCACGTCTTAATATACTTATATTACTGTTCGCCTTTTAGATAAATTGATTGCTTACTAGTATCGTTTTATTAATTTCCTTGAAAATGATGAGAAGTCACTAGAGTACGAGTGTGTTATTTTTAATTTTGACGAAAATTACTGACCGGTTGCCAAATATAATTTTACATACGTACCGGGATATATTCCGCATGTAAAATATATGATAAAAATGTTAATATCCGACGGAGTTTTGAATTTACATTAGTAGCAGAAATCGAGGCTTTGCCACTGTGCCACCAGTTGACACACCATATTTTGAGTTTATATACAATAAATACTGTTAATTGTTTGAATTAATGTTTTCATAGAGTAGGTAATGTTTCAAGTATTTAGAACGGTTTTTAACAGTAATTAAAAGTTGTCATCGCCGATATTATTCGTCGTTGTGTTTTAAATATATCTGAAAGAGTTTCAACCTCACGGGTGTAAAATCAAGATGGAGGCGTCCTTTACGGTTTCTTCATCAACTCGTTTCAAGTAGTAGCCACGGGGAGCGCCCTACGCTCTGAAACTGCGGCGTGACTGGCCAGGTACGAAAGCCGGTGTGGAATCTGCCACGAAAAATACGACGTGTCCAATTACCAAACCTGGTACGAAATCTGGCCGTACAAGGCGGGAAATGCCATGACGGGTGCCACACTAGCCCGTATACCGGCCGCTATGGCGGACCTTGCTCAAGCGTTTACGGAATCTGGAATAGTGTAATATCGCCTTTACACACAAATCTCACTTACAATGTCCCCGGTGGAACGGGCGGATTACTCCCCAAACCACCCCTCCTGGTCTACGAATTCTACATAGCCTACAGTATTCCGAGAGTACTGCTTTCGATCTTACTTAAGTTTATTCAAGAACAAAGCTAAAGCCGGCTCAATATCTTGTCGAGGCCACCGCCTACCTGGAGAGTTTTTGCGCGTTTGAGGCCGAGAAGCAGCGCGGGAGCGATAACGTCGACTCTGCCACAAGAATCAAGTGCGCTATCGCCACTAAGCGCAAGGCTCTGAACTGGCGTGCAGTGTTCTTGTTATGCTGCGTGTACCTATGACACTTTCAGCGGTGAGCCTTTTATTTGATCGGTGAAAAGTCTACGGCAAGGTTCAGTGCAGGGCTCTTGAGTAGTGTTGTATGTTTCTGACGTGTATACATTGAAATACAGCGCCTGGAGTACTTTAGAATAGTGTTTGTAAAGTACGTGACGTCTTGAAAGCACCCGACAGCCCTCGTATGAAGTGTGTGTTCTTTTCGCACATTGGGCACACGTTTAATAGCTTCGTGGGAAAACAAGTACTTCAAACACACTCCACCGCAGTTCAAATGTCTGGGTAGGTCGCCTGGCCTGGGTGTGCACAGCTCCAGCAGAAAACGTTTTGTTAAAACACCGTCCAACGTGTCCGAGCGAGGTCCACTTACGAATAGCATTTATGAAACATTACGCGTCTGTATACGTTTTCCAGTTACTCCATTTCCCTCCAAAGCATGTTTTCGTGATAGTGAAAATTGCTCAAACGCGTGTTTTCACAATCATTCTTAGGTATGAACATTCTGAAACAAAACATAAAAAAAATATATATGGACGCGCATCAACCCTTTATTTGTATTATTGTGTCATAAAATGGTAGGGTCTCAGCTGAAAATCTCATAGAAGCGCGTTACTGATGGTAAGACTGCACGCCAGTTCAGTGCTTTGCGCGTAGAGGCGATGAGGGAGTTGATGCGTATGTCTCGGTCGCCCCTAGCGCTCGTGCGCTTAGCGGTCTCAGACGTGCAACATTTCTTCAACCAGGCGGCCACCTCAAGGTTCCACCGGAGAACACTGCAAATGTTGACACCATTATGCTGGCCGAAATGACTCTAAATTCTACCATTTTTATTACTGGTTATTTACGCATCCGCGGAAATCCTTCTCTGATCGAGAAATTAAGCATGGCGGTATTTCCATTAGAAACTTTTCGGCCCCCATCCTACTCAAATGGGATTCTAGACTCGGGGCAGGCTCGGTATCGAATTCCCACCCGCGTATCCAGGACCCAAGTGAAGCAGAAGGGGGCGACATACCATGATGCAGTCTATTGGTCAATATAATGTACATCCAGTTTTTCTGACCGTGGAGGAAGCAGAGTGGCAAGTTCCCCAGACTCGAGACAAGTGGGAGACATCTTCGGCGGCTCTTTTAACACTGGGGCGCAGAGAAATAAAAAATACAGAAGTGAAACGGCGGTCTGTTCCACCAACTCCAGCTGCACACGTCGGCAATATGAAGTCACTAGCCACCAAAATGTCGGAACGTCGTTCGCCCATCAGCGCCCGCTAACTTACTTCCTAACCGGCAGCTCCGCAAGTAGACACAAGGCCCGTTCCCAGAACACTTACACATCCAATCAGAGAATAGGTACGGCCACATCAAAGAAACCGTCTTGCAATCTCGTCTGTGTACGTGGGTCATGGCGAGGTGGATATGGAGTGGCGTCGGAATGCAAGAGCGGGGAGAACGGGAGATCCCCGAGAAAACCCGCCGACCCGCGACATCGTCAGGCTCGAATCCCACTTGCGAAAATCCGGGAGTGACCTGTCGGGCATTTAGCCCGATTCGCCATGGTGGGAGGCGAGCAGGCTAACCGCTCGACCACCGCCGCGGAGCCAGATGCTCGACGGACAAGCCGAGTGTCTGGGCGGCACGGCAGACAAGCACGTGTCACGAGGGAGACACGTGGCAGCTCCAGAGTCTGGGGCCACGACGAGGAAGCGCCCGTGGCTCCGGGACGTGCTGGAGGGGCCGTGAATGGCAGCGCAACTCGCGAATGTCAGGTCGTGAGCGGGGTGGTGTCCCCTCCCCCCTCCCGACCGGCGCGAACACTCATCACGAGTTTATTCCCGGCGGGCCACCCAAGGCGACAGAGACCCGCCCCGCGCTTGTAATGTGGCGCCGCCCCAGCCTGGAGACATGACGTCCTGTCAGCGCTCGCTGGTCATGTTGTCCATTTCATGTAGATTTCGACAGTCCTAGAAAAGTAGCGCGGCCACAATGTATCCTTCCATCAGCGAAGGAAAAGACGTTTGTAAATAAATGTTTGAGTGCAATGCACACTTGCACTCTCCTATTTCTTCGTGTTTCCTGTCATGGCAGGCAATGAGAGACTGACGTTAGCTATCTTCCTTCCAGTAATCAATGCAAGATATTATACCTAGGTTGACAGTCCAACCTATTTTATTTTTGTAACTGCCAAGTTAAGTTTGTTGGTGTTCTGTTTATTTTATTTCGAGGGGGGGAAAAAGGAAACAATTGGGGGGAGGGGGGTAGTTGTAGTTTAACGTCTTTCGTGAGATAGTATTGTTATGAGGTTCTTATATCTTACGTATGTGTGTGTGTGTGGAATTTAGAGTTGCGTATTATTTCGATGGAGCACTGGAAAGTTTTGATCTTACGGAAATAACACTCAAATTTTAGTAACTTCGATGAAAAAAAAAATAGCCATACATGCATACGTCGTTGGTGATATTCGTGCAGATGCAGCAATGCAGACGCACACACTTTAACCGACTTTAACCTCACACTCGTTGAATTTACGATGTAGGCAAATAAACAAATATTATTTACACACTTCAAAAGTGTTGAGAGTACGGCTTTCTCAGCCCACGTGCATTTCAATAATTATAGTAACGGTTTACAAATAAATTATTTACAAACTACGCAAACTTACTGTTTGTAATATTCGTAAACTCTTGGCACGTGATTTTCTATGGAAATCCTTATAACTTTACTTCAGTAAAATCATGTTTGTTCGCCACTAGCATTAAATAATTTATTTGCAGAAACATTCAGTAAAATCACCACTTCGCTAGTTTTCTGAAACCAACAAACTGAAACTTAGAAACGTGAAATATATTTGTGTCGCTTCATTGCGGACGGCGGTTAAGGAAAACGGCAGAACGAGCAGTTTTACGAATCGGTTAATACGTGTCGATTAATATTACATTTCACTCAAAAAACGCACTACAACGGCACCTACAACCAACTATGCTTAAAGAAAGCAAATAAACGAGAAAATTAACTACCGATTAAATATTCCGACACCACCAACAATATATTCGTATAATAAACACGATGAGAAAAAGCACATATAGGCTATTCATGGTAAAATGAAGAGCACTTTTGGTAGTTCTATTTAAGATCTACGTGTATGCACGTTGTGAATTCTTCCGTCTTCTGTAAGATTACCATTGCCATGGGACTCATCGCTTTATTCATGCTTCGGTCAAGTGGAACAGTGAAATTATTAGAAAAATAAATATTTCACAAATCTGCTCATTGTTACACTTCGACGCATAAAAAAAAAAGCAGAAAGGGAATGAAGTAGTTAAAAATATCAGATATGGTTACCTAACACTATTTATTCGACTTTAAGATACGGAACTACTTCCCATCCATCGTTACCAACTTTACTGGGAGCATGTCGCTCAGGGCGCCCGTTAAAATATATGCAGGCAGAGGCAGTGACTTTTTTGTAAGGTTGATTTTAAAAGTGCTCACTTTATCGTGAACAGTTTTTACACAATGGCGTTCACCGGGACAGGAAACATGGCTAGCCATTCGCTGGAAACATGGCTAGCCATTGACTGGACACGTTTACTGCAGTGCGCCGAGCTCCCGCTTCCTGGATCTTTCCTCCGCCATTGACGCCGAGAAGCGATAAGGTGGCCGCCTGGTTGAAGGCATTTTGAGTGGCCCGGTCTAGTATGAAAACTGCTTCTCAAGCAGACAGTAACCAATGGCAATACACAAACTACTATCTGGTGTTTATATTATTGAAGTCTACGGTGCACACTTATTTTTTCGTGAAAAATCGCTAGCTCTAGTGGTCACCCCCGGTAGTTAAGCCACTGAACAGACAGCTGTGTCAGGAGAAGGAGGAGGTGGAGGCGCAGTGCAGTGAGACTGTCGACTGCAGGACACCGGCCCCACCCTGCCCCGCGTGCGTTGTGCGTACCTCTCATCAGAACAAAACGACGCACTCACCTGCAAATACTCGGCCCGAGACCAAACAAAGGCTCTGGTGACGTCGCCTTCAAATATTTGCACCCGCACCGACCGCTCTCTGCCGCCCCCGGCCAGAAGTCGCATTGTCAACACTCACCGCGCAGAACTCCACACACTCTCTCTCTCTCTCTCTCTCTCTCTCTCTCTCTCTCTCTCTCTCTCTCTCTCTCTCTCTCTTTTATTTTTCCGCAATGAGAGAAGAACGTCGCGCGATCAGCTCCGCCTTGTGTTTCACCAGGCGACGACCGTCTGGGAACGCGTCCTCAGGCTAAGGTCCGTAAGGTCGACCACTGCACGGCGACAGCCCGCACATTCACCTGTACTGCCGTACCCATTGCCTTTCCTACTATAGGCTGTTCACGGTAAAGTGAGCACTTTTTAATGCCCTTTCATTTGGAATAATAATCAATAAATATATTTTATTTTAGCCTTAGCGTAAACTTCCGAGCACGATTGAATATAACTGTGATACTTAATTTCTTGACAATTTTGATTTAAAATCGTGTTTAAAGGAAAAGAAATGGTTGAAAGAAAAAAGTAACTAGGGCCTCAGAAGTGCTCACTTTACCGTGAACAGCCTATAACCCTTTCGGTCACACGCAAATTTCCGAGTTCAAGTGTTACGATAACGTGGTTTTTTTTTATGCACTGTGCACGTGTTCAGCATTTTTCATGCAGCCAATAAGCAACGGTGCTAGCTTGATGGTACTGGCATTAACCATTAATGTCGAAGAGGTATAGAAATCCCCACAAACCAGATGAGCCACGAAGAAGATTCTGGAAGTACTGGGTGCTGTTGTCTTGTTACGTCCGGCATCGACCACAAGTATCATCCACGTGCGAGTCCACGATCGTAGATGCGGTGACTGAACGGGCTAAGTTCGTTATAGACAGTTCACTGTGAACTGGGCATGTGAAACCAACCTGTGGAAAAAGAAATCTCTGTCCTTAACAGCACATGTATTTTAACAAAACTGATGACATCACCCTATTTAAGTTCGCAGCGAAAAACTAAAAGTAGCCCGTATCTTAGTGACATATTCCAAGAATAACCTTTACATGTGTGGCCACTGAATGCATTAAAAAACTCTTTCTGTCTTTTTTGAGTCAGATCAGAGTAAGAACTGCCGTATTGTTTACATTTTTACATTCTCAAGAATTTCACACATTCATTGAATGGCGCATGATTAAAGTGAGAGGGTCAGTGGCAATGCTAACATTGCTTACGGTGGAAGGATACAAAATGGGCAGGGAAGTAGATCTTAAGCAGGGTTTCAAAAGTTCTCAATTTACCGTGAACAAGGAGTTGGATGCAAAGGTAGCCCTTTCTTAAAACCATCAGTAAGTTACGAGACTTTGCCAGGAGCGAACCAGGGACAACTTACACATTACACTAACATAAACTTAATACAAAAAGAACGTAAGTGTATATTTTCATAACAGTATCCACGGAAAATGTTCTACTTAAAGTCGTATCGCAAATGTTCCGCAATGCAATGAAAAAATGTACCATCACATAGCAATTTACATTATCAATTCCCTATACCCACCGAGTTAAGTTTAGCTTTGTGCATTAAATATAATGAATTCGAACAAAAATAAAAAAACTTAGTTTCACCGAAAAAAATTATGATATTTTCAGGCCACGTAAAGAGTAGTTATTTCTAAATACTGTTTATACTACCCATTAACTGTTGTGTTTTAAAGTTCAATGACATACCTCGTAATCTGACTGGATTTTCCCCAATAGGCTTTGTTTATTTTAAGACAACCATCGAAATTAACGCTACAAAGGATAGGTTTAAAATTTCTGAAACCAATATCATTACGCCAAACGGTTAAGAAACTAATAAAACCATATGGTCTAATTGTGTACTGACATGGAAGAAAATATACATATATCTCAATATAAGCAACCCAGTTGTCGAATATGAACTAAAATCATGAAAGAAAATTAAAGAAAGGAAAAGTGAAATTAACAATAATCAGGCAATACTTCTTTTTTATTTTTTGCTGTTGTTTTATTTACACAATAGTTTTTACTTAACAGCAAATATGATAACTTTTGTAGTGTAAAGACGTGTGAGGTTTTAGTGTAATGCAGATTACAGGTATGCAATGTACGTGTGTCGTCGTCATATGACTGTGCATAAACTGCCGTATTGTCATGTCTAATGATAATATTTCTATTCCTAAAGTGCAATGTTCAACAAAATAATTAATAATCAAGAAGAAATTCGCCTCAACTAAATAAAAGTATACTTATCTGATAATACAAAAATTATAACGTGCAATTACTAATGCTAGGGTGATTCCGCCATTTTAATTCTACATCCGTGCTTTGCCGGCCAATATTTTCCAGCAGCAAATATCTCGTGTACTTACGAGTGTAACAACTGTGATTTTTTATCTGAATAATTTAAAACACTGGCAACAGTCTTTTTATACTCTTCACTAGTATTTTCAACATCATAAAAATAAAGTGGTGCAAGATGACATAATAAGGTAACGGCTATTTCAGATAGCTTTATTAGCTAGCAGTCTAGGTAATGTTATAGGGTAGGCGTTAAGGGGAACGAGTTTGTAAGCCAATAAACCTTGGACTCTATCTCAAGGGACAGGCTATTCGATTCTGCATGACAGGACACCAGAAAACACCGTTCATATGAGGGTTTGCATTAACATTGCATGAAAAGAGAAAATTACGCCGAGAGTTAGTAAAAAAAACCGAGAAACTTTTTTTATGTTGAGAATTTTTTCCCGTGTTTACTGCAAAATAGCTGTTTCAACCGTTGTATAGTTCCGCAAAGTATAATATAAATAAATTCCAATATTTGCGCGTCTTTGGAAGTTGTTCGTGGCACAGTGTTTCAGTTGGCACGCCTCGTTCCCGCGAGAGCTACCTGTAACAATCATAATTAAAGATAAACTGCCCTGCGCCTCGGAAATGCCTATAATCTGTAAATCTCGTTACGTCCCCCAATTTGCGGTGATTATCAATTCCCGGCGCGGGTCCACCCCTTCACAATGTCGGCAACTGTTTAATGGTCGGTACGCCCAGATCTTGCCACGCCGGCTTGTCCACTGTGAACTGCTTCCTCCTCTCTCTCTCTCTCTCTCTCTCCTCTCTCTCTCTCTCTCTCTCTCTCTCTCTCTCTCTCTCTCTCCCCCCCCCCCCCCTAAAACAGCCTGCTCGGCGGTCTTCTCCCATCCTGAAGCGTTACGTAACACGAGCCTGTGGAGTCGCCTCGGAAAGGATTCTGCGTGTAGTCGCGTCACCTCTACGTTCGTTATACTCTAATGCCGCTTGTGGTCGCTGGCGAGGTGGCGGGAAATGTTACTGGCTTGCCCGATATTTCCCAAAACTAGTTCCTTCACAGCACGATCGCACTGGGCCAAATTCAGTTAATATGTACACCGCCATGTTTAAATTTAACGGTAAGGACATGCGCGGATCGCGGTAGTTAGTGTTTGAGTGAGTGGATTAGTGTAGTTGGCGGTGTCAAAACCGCAAAGTTCCCGGTGAACCCTGAAGAACAAAAGAGCCGATTTAGCTTTTGCATTTGCGGGGGTTATAGTAACTTGGTTAGAAAGTAGCGCTCTAGGTATAACCTTTAATAGGTATCGACCACCTGGAGGGGAGGTTTGGAGAGGCCAGCGCCGGTTCCACAGGGAACTTTGTTCGTTATACTCTTGTATAGGCTGTTCACTGTAAAACGAGCACTTTTTAAGTCCTGCTTAAGATCTACTTGTATGCACGTTGTGTACTCTTCCACCTTATGTAAAATTAACGTTGTCCTGGGCCTTGTAACTTTATTCATGCAACGGTTCAGGAAAATTGTGAAGTTATTAGAAAAGTAATTTTTTTTTCTTCAAATCTGCTCACTTTTACACTTCGAGGCACTAGAAAAACTGGAAGCTAAATAAATAATTCAAGTTGTCACAATTGGTCACCTAACATTTTCTATTCGAAGTAGTTATACGGAACTACTTTTCCTCCATCGTGACCAACTTTACTGGGCACATACCACTTAGTGCGCCCGTTATAATACAGGCAGGTAGGAGCAGTGACATTTTTATAAGGTTGATTTCAAAAGTGCTCACTTTATCGTGAACAGCCTTTACGCAAGGGGCTTCCTTCTTGTTATACAGGTCTCACTGTAATCACCTGTGTCTTCTCTAGTTTAAAAAAATGCTATATTGTTGGAAATCTTTTTTTCAGTATAGAAATGAAAGTAGATATTTTGTTGTACAGCTGTAAGTAGCCTTCTGTTTACGACATTTATTCTTATGTGAAACAGTGTTTTAAAATATAGAAAAATACTGCACCTTTTGTGAACAGCTTACTACATTAAAACACCGCTTAAAATGTTGAGGAAACGGTAGCGGCGCGAAGCTTGCTTCTACCGCCATCGCAGTGTTTCCTTATGGCCGGGTAAGAGCCAGAGGCGCCGCGTTATTTTGTTTGCTAGGGATTACCCTTGACGCAATGGATTTACTGCTGATAACGGTCGAGCAAGTTTAAAGAACATGAATGCCACCGAAACATACAAAACTACGACACCATGTTTTATAAATGGTCATTACCTACCTCAACATTTTCTCGATAGAACTGACTTGCATAAGTGAAGCCAGTATTATTAAAATAACTATTATCAATAAAACTATTTTTCTAGAAAATTAATGACACTTATAAATCAAGACAGTGAGCATGTTTCTCAGTCGTTAATGTTCAATAAGAATTCTGTAGGACCTATCTAGTATTGACCTCCTTTTTTTCTAACAACAGTTTTCCTTGCTTGTAAATAGCAACAGAATAAATAAAACAAAAGTAAGAAATGGCCTTCAGCTAGTTTATATATTTAGATAATATATCATTAAGTAATAGTCCTGGTCATAGTTCTTAACTAGCCTGCAAGGTAACAGATTGAAAGTAGCGTAATTTGTGTGTTTCTCAATACTGCCCATTTTATGTTACCGTATTTGAGATATTCCAAAACAAAGGCGCGTATTGGCCACCGCCAGTGACGTCATAGACAGGTTGTGAGGCCTTGTGGTCACGGCTGAACTGCCTTGTGTAGTATAAAGGAAGTGTTACTGATACATGTTCCTCATTGTTCATTGGAAGCATTTTTGAAAGTCCTGCTCAGGAAATTCTGTATCCTCCCGACATATATAAAATTAATATTGTCGTGTGCTTCGTCACTTTACTCGTGTACACCGAGAGAAAGGCCAACAAAATATTTGTTTGCATAAGGTCAAAAATATATTTCGTTTGTCAGTAAACAAAACTTGAAATTATTTTTGTTCATCTAACAAAATGTGAAGGACGAAAAATAGTATGTGAAATCTCTATTCCCCTTGTAAAGTTATTTGAAATATATATGTGAATCTTTCAGAAAGCGCTATATTAGTGGCATAATTTCTCTTTGATAGCTATTATATGTATGATCGTGCATTATTCATAAAGAAAATACCTCCCGTCACACAATTTTTAAACCTATAAATGACATATGGCTGTCGTGACAGGAATTTTGGTGTAATTGAGAGGTATGCCCCCCCCCCCCCCCTGTTTTCGTCGGCGACACCGCCGAGTTCGGTAATATAAAGGTATTTCAGGTAGTTCGTTCGTGAACATCTTACTGCCTGATAAAAGGATGACGACATAAAGGCCACTGTGAGGAAGCGTTGAGTTTTGACGTCAGTGTTTTAACAGTTGAATGCTATTACCAACCTGATTGGGAATGTAGCTGGCTTGGAAGAAATTAACGCCAAGTTTTTGGTATTTGAAGCTAGGCATTACGAGATGATTGAACTTGATCATGAAATCAAGAAACTCCTGTATGAAAAAGAGGAAAATGAAGAAGTAATTGTTCAAGACTTAAGTATCAGCCGATGCATACAGTGAAATGTTCCATTCACTAAAGGGTAAAGTTGACGTTCTGAACCAGCCTCGGGTTGATGCTGCATGTTCTGTTTATGAGACTAGTTCGACATGCAGACATCAATTAGGCTGCCTAAACTGGCGTTAGTCAAGTACAGTGGCGAGATGTATCAGTGGATTGGGCTCTGGGCACAGTTCTTTCGCATTGATCGTGACCCAGAACTCTAAACTGAGGAGAAATTTCCGTATCTTTTGCAAACTACTGTACCAAAGTCTACGGCTATTGTCGAGTTTTCCTCCTTCCAGGGAAAACTATGTTGAGGAAATCTGTTCGTTGAAAGAGAGATTTGGCCGCAAGGATCCTCTTATTCAGTTTTATATTAGGGAATTACTGTAATTGGTTACGGATCAAGAAGTTAAGGTACTGTCAGTGCTTTGTGATGAATTAGAATCCCAATTACATGCCTTGAAGACATTAGACATAATGTCCGATAACTATGCAGATATTCTCTTTCCTTTGGTGGAGTCTTGTTTGCCCTTGGAGACTCTGCGGCATTGGGAGCGAGTGAACAGTGATTTTGATTACACTTTGAAAGAGCAACTGGACGGCCTGATAGTTGTTGTTAGAAGGGAAGTTCAGGCTGAGGAACGTGTTGCCGTAGCTAATGCTTCCCCTAATACCCCTCGAGACCTAACGAAAGCAGGAGGAGAATGTTTCCTAATAAGACTGACCACTTTGTTACCATCTCTGATCTAGCTAATGTTAAGCCTGCTCAACCATGCTACCTTTATATTGGGTATCATGGTTCTGCTGTCTATCGGAAAGCCTTCAACATGACTCATGATGAAAAAAGAACGCTTCTTACTAAGACTGGCTGTTGTTTCGCCTGTTCTAAGAGGGAACACCTTGCTTGGAGATGTCGGCTGAAGTTCAGTTCATGTGGGGTACGTCATATACTGCTGAATTTGCGAACATTTGTTGCTATTTTACACAAAGGAGACATTTATGGGAAAATACGAGGTTTGATTGATACTGGATCACAGAGATACTACATTTCGGGTAGTTTGGCAGGGGAAATGAACTATTTTCAGATTGGAGAAGAACATCTGATTCAGTCTCTGTTAGGAGGCTATAGCATGAGATTGTCGAAGCATTCATGTTACGAGGCACGTCTGCGAGGGTTAAACAGCAATTTATTGTTGGATCAAACTGCAATAGCTTCAGTCTAGCAATCCCGAGTGTAGTAATACAGATAGATCTCAAAAAATTGGGTATCCACCTCATTGAAGACATGCCTGGACCTGTTGGGGTACTAATAGGTGCTGATGTGGCTGGAAAAAACTGGTCCAGTAATAGGGTTGTCCTATCAACTGGATTTGCGGGTGTCGAAACCTTGTTCTGTGGGACTATTATGGGAACTGAGAGAAGCCTCCTGTCACATGTTGTAGCACCAATCTCGCCATCAGTTTCACTATGGCAACTGTACTACGGGATATGTCACAGATCTATGGGAACTCTAAGCCATTGACATCAGTGATTCGGCTGAGGAGAACAGTGATATTAAGAGACTTTCTGCATTAGAACACTTAAATGGAACTATAGAGTTTGTAGAAGGCAGATATCAATTAAAACTTCCTTAGTATGACCTCGTTCGTGAGTTGCCCACAAACCTTCAGTTAGCGAAGGAGCGACTTGTCAGAGTAACCAAGAAAATGCGCCACACCCCAAGGTTATTTGAAGAATATGATTCAGTGTTCTTTGAATGGTTAAGGCTCAACATTATTAAGAAATCCGAAGAGGACGTTAAGGGTCACTACTTGTTGCACCGCCCCGTGTTCAAAGAGACCAGTAGTACCACGAAGGTATACCCCGTTCTTGATGCTTCTGCAAATATTAGCAGATATCCCTCATTCACTGACTGTTCGGAACAATGTCCGAATCTTATTGAACTGCTACCAGAAATCTCGTTACATTTTAGATATAAGACAGCTTGAGTGTCGGCTGACATCGAAAAGGCATTTTTACAAATCGCAGTTCATCCCGAGAATCGCGATTACTTCAAATTCCTGTGGTGGACTACAGGTGATGAGTTGATAACACTGAAACACTCTCATGTAGTTTTTGGAGTAACATGTAGTCCTTTCCTGTTAGAAGCAGTTCTGTATTACCATCTCAACAGATGCATGGAAGAATGCTTCCTTGGTGATGTATAAAGGATAGAACAACTCAAGAGTAGGTTCTATGTGGATAACCTTGCAACAAGTGTAGATGATATTGGCGAAGCCAAGAAGGGGCAAGCTCTGGCTACTAAAATCATGGCCCAGGGAGGGTTCAACCTCAGAGGATGGGAGTTCTCGGGTGACACTTCTGAAGAATTGGCTCCCATCTTGGACTTAAATGGAATTGCGAGTCCGATACACTCAGCCTCAATGTCGATTGATGGGAGAAGGTTTTTGATATAAAAACAATTACGAAAAAGGAATGGATAACAATTACGGAAAAGAAAGGTTCAATCCATGACGCAGAGGGTCAACGATCCCATAGGTTTCAATGGCCCTGCGATCCTGAGCTTGAAACTAATGCTGCAGACTCTATGGGAAAATAAACTTGCCTGAGATACGCCATTAGATGTGGATTACATGGAAATTTTCAAGGCCTGGCTGCAACAAGTAACCCTGCTCACCAAAATAGCTATTAGTCGGAATATTGTCACATAATGCATGCGATTGTTACACCTCTTCTGTGATGTAAGAAGCAAGGCATTCACTGCTTGTGTATTTCTGTGCAGTAAGACAGGAGAGGGATAAATCATGGTCAACCTAATGCAATCGAATTCCCAAGTTACACCATCGAAATCTGTGACTATACTCCAGTTGGAGTTAATTGGGGCTACAATTGAAGCTCGCCTGCTCCAATCAGTCTGAGAGAATATTGGCTAGACTACAGAGCCGATATTTGAATGGAGTGACTCGAGCACTGAACTTGCTTAGATCAAGCATGAAGAAGAGTGGTCTGCCTTCGTCAGAAATCGTATTAAGGAAATAAGAGAGTTGACTGAAGGAATTGAATGGCAGCGTATCCCAGGACCTCTAATCTTGATGATCTGCCCTCAAGAGGATGTACTATTGAACATTTTGTGAAGTCACATTGGTGGGAGGGACCAACTTGGCTGTATGGTAGTGAGAATTTTTGACCAAAGTCATCCTATTCATGTGTCGAAGAAGTATGTAAGGAGAAGCTGAAGAAGACGTCAGTTTTTCGTACCTTGCCCAAAGACTGTGGTTGGTTTGTACCAGTATTTCAACAAATATGAACAGATTGTTCGATGATTACATGGATGTTACGTTTCAAGCACAACACATTGCATAGAACTAAGAAGCAGTTCGGACCATTATTAGTGGATGAACTGAAGTATGCTGAGGGCACAGTGTTAAGACTTGTGCAAGAAGAAGATTTCCCTTCCTTGGACGATTCTCGAATACATATGCTGCGTCCTTTTAGAGGACGCAGGGCTCATTCGTGTCGAAAACAGGCTGACTGAAAACATCAAGACAAATAAGGTTGGTGCTCTTACACTGTGGACCATGTTGGGAGAGAAGTTTTGGTTCGTGAAGGGAAGAAAATTGACTTGCAGCATTGTGAGAAATTCTACTGTCTGCCACCGTCATGCAGGCAAGAGTTTTGATGTTGTGTCACCACCACTCCCGCCATCCAGAATGAACGATGCATCAGTCTTTGAAGTTTTTGGTATACATTATGCTGGCCCCTCATAATGAGAGGAGGAAAAAAATGTCTGGATTGCATTGTTTACTTATGAAGTATATATAGCTGTGCAATTGGAGATTATCACCTCCCTGAGTACTGACTCCTTCCTGTTGGCCTTACAGAAGTTTATTGCTCATAGAGAATGACCTAGTGTGATTTATAGCGACAATGCCACTTGTTTTCGAGGGTCAGAGAATGCTCTCAAAGCTCTCAATTGGGATGAAATCCAGTTGTTCTACGTTTGTAAAGTGCATGGTGTCTTGAGATAGTCTTCGCGCCTAGTCTCATTTCCTTCTCGTGGACATGTGCATACGACGCAGGTGAAGTAGTACAGACAAGCGGGAATGGGTAAGCAATCAGTCCTGGCCAGTTTTAAGGAACTATTTGCCTTGAGTGATTTCAAGAAACCAAGGAAATACGAGTTCACGATAACCGGTACAGGAATCGAACTTGGGTTCTCCCGAAGATGATGGGATGAAATCCAGTTGTATTGCTCTATTGAAAGGATCTAATGGAGGTTTAACCCACCAACTGCCTCATAGTGGGGTGGATTCTACGAGCGGTTGGTCCACATAGTCAAGCGACTTCTTCGACAGATCCTGGAGAGAGTTTCATTGACATTCGATGAGCTGAATACCATTCTCTGCGAATGTGTGAATTCGAGATCCATCCCCGCTACTTCAGAGACTAATCAGGATCCTGTAGCTTCGACACCAGCTGCCTTCCTCTAGGACCTCCAACACAGTGGCACATTGGATATTAGTGAAATTGAGGCGAGAAGCTTACAGCGCCACCTGCGCTGTCGACACAAGCTGATGGAAAGATTAAGATTAAGAGCTAGGTTCCGCTCGGAATACTTGGGAAGCCTAGAATGGACTCACTGAAAGTAGACTCGTTAACCAGCAGTTGGAGAAGTAGTGTTGATTGGATCCGATGACAACAAAGGATAAATTGGCCCCTCGGTCGTGTAGAAGACATCATTCTTGAGCCTGTTGGAAAACCCAGATTTCTTCAATTGAGAACTTTTGCAGGGATGATGATTCGTCCTCTGCAACACGTGTTTCCTTTGGAGGTAGACACGGGGCCTGCTGAACCTGGAGTTGATGTAACTGAAGATAACATAGGTGGAGTAGCTCAGGTTTATGATAGTCCCAATTGTCCAGCAAGCAACCGTTACCAGTGATGAATTTCGTCAGACACGATGTGGAAAGCTGATTATGGTTCCCTGTTGGTTGAATCTACGGTATTTTTCATAAACGGGTCACATCAGTAATTCTGTTCTTGTCAAAAGTACGTAGGAGGAATGTGAAGGACGAAAAATAGTATATAAAATCTCTATCCCCCTTGTAAAGTTATTTGCAATTTATATGTGAGTCTTTCAGAAAGTCATATATTAGTGGCATAGTTTCTCTTTGATGGCTATGATTTGTATGTTCGTGAATTATGTTGTTGTCTAGTAGTTTTCGGAGAGAATATAGATGGTGGATAAAAACAGTTGTTGGGTATTTTATTCATAAAGAAAATACCTCTCATCACACAATTTAAAACCTATAAATTACTCAAAATACATGTTTGAATAAACAAAACCTCTGTGTTGGACCAAAATAAATTAGACTGTCAACAAAATATTTTGTTGAATCAACTGTATATACTTGTTTGTCAACTTATTCCACTGCCTTCGTTCGAAAATACAGCTTGAGTTCTTTTTTTGTGACAATTAGGATAGTAACAATGTATGTTAGTGCAGTTTTTGATGCTCAATAATGGCATAAGCATCCTAATAGAAATGATTCAAAAGGAAACAAAAAAAGAAACGTTTTAAAACTTGAAATGTTTATTTGCGCACGTTGTCCAGTATTACAATTAGATATGTGTATTTAAAAATATTGTAACTGTGCATGTAGGTCGTCACATTAGCTGAGCTTGCAAATGATCAAGGTTTGAATCTCAGTGAAACTTACACTTTTTTTTATATTAACCGAAACTGTTTAATGTACGTAGAGCTAAACAAATCTTCAGTTGCACCAACGAAATCCTTGTTTGGGGTAAACAAATAAGGACAATGAAAAACATCAAAATATTTCACTGCTTTTATACAAACAATTAATTTGGTTGTGCCAAACAAACTTTGTTTAATTCAACAAAACCTTTCTCTCTGTGTATCGCGTCCAAGTGAAACTGTACACAATGCCTACAACTCATTGGTTGTGATGACAAAGGAACAACTGTTATGTCGACTGAAGTACAGTACGCATCATAACATTTCTTGTTTGAAACATCCGAAACAGTAAAATAATGTGGCTTTGAAAAGTTTTAGGGAGTTGAAACAAAAAGAAAGGCATAGCCAGTCGATTTAAACAATATGGTTTCAGCAAACAACGATCACCCACTACGTTACTTTTGCGTAGTTATGCATAAAAAAAATGTCATCTTCCCATCTCATAAAAACATAAAGATAAGTAAATTCACAAACAGGAATTAAATAATTCATAACTAACATTTGAAAATTATACCGTAGTTTATTTACCTCAATATGCGCTTAACCCATTCAGATCCAGTGTACAAATGTGTGTAGATTACGCACGTGTAGGTAATTTTTTTGTCTGTACTAAACACGGGGAAGCTCAATAACCAATGATCTTACCTTTAGCTGAATGATTCGCAAACCATCTTACTGATCTGGGTCATAATTGGTTCATATAACTGTAGCCAAACATGTAACCTACAGCTCATTGGCTGTGACGACGAAATAAGTGTTGCATCGACTTAAGTATAGCCTGCATCATAAAATTTTTCTTTGCAACATCTAACACCATAAATTAAAGCAGATCTGAAATCAGACAAAAAAAATTTATATGACTTTAATTTGGATGTATTTCTTATCTTTAATTTCCAAAATTAATTTGCATAACATTTTATTTAAAACTTATTTTAGGCCTTTGTTTTCAAACATTTCTATGTTTGTGTGAAAGTAATATAAAAAAATTATTTTTTTTCGGTTTATTTATTATACCTCTTATTAAAAATAAAGTACACTAATTATTTCTGTTCTTAAGAATAGCCAGTAAAAATCTTGAGGCCTATTTAGACGCAATAGCTATGAAACTTCCTGAATTCCTTGAAGGAATAAAAATTAGCCTTGTACATGAGCCCGTCAAATTTCTGGAAAGCGGTCACAAATTTTAGTCACAAGATGGCAGTTCAAAAAAACAATGAAGAAGAAAATTTATGCTCCGTAGAAACTAACTCCTTTTAAAGATGTACCACAACTTTGAATTTCTCTTTAAAGAAGCGAACTATTATGTCTGTAGGAATTTATTGACATAGGTCTACACTGTAAATCATAATCAGAGAGAATTTCACTGTTCCTATCAGTCAACAGTAACTTACTGATTTAACAGATATTTCAGTGAATTTAACTGATGAATCAGTGAAAAAATGCCAGATTTCCTTCACTTATTGATTCAGTGACTTTTTCCACTGATTCACCAGTAATTTATTTCCACTGTTTTTAAGTGGTTTACTTTTGACTGATGGATCAGTTAAACAGCGCGTAAAAATGGAACAACGTTTACAAATGGCCGTCAAACAACGTTTAAAAATGGCCGTAAAACAATGTGTATCAGTGAAATAACAACGAATAAATTAATAAAACCAATACAAAATACTTTCTAAAATGTGCTTTGTCTTTCCAAACACAATTTTACGAGTAATATGAACATTCATTCTTAATTCTGTTTTTACGTCTTTAATTTCGTTTTCATGAAATGATCACAGCGCTCTGTTTGAAGGTCTACTGCATACAATGTGGTAAATACAAGTGCATTCATATATAGTATTTGCTTTAACAATCCTAACGGCGCCAATTGAACCGAAAACGAAAAGTAATAGCATACAATTTAAATCGCCCCGATTTCGAAAATTACTATAAGTTACATATTTTCCCACGCTTCTTAAGTTGGCTTAGTGGTGCAGCTGGTAAGGTAACGGTCTAAGATCATAGTGAAGAGAGTGTCCGAGTTCAATCCTGGACACCTGCAAATGCTTTTTACTTTTTTAAATTATGGTAAATTCCACAATATAAATAGTAAACTATTGTAAATTTGTTTATTTCACGTAATTAGTTGGCTACATTCAATTAGATCAGTATTTAATTCGCCACTGCAGTCGGCCGTCACTTATTCAATCAGTGAAATTGTTTCACGTTACTATTTCAATCAGTGAAATGTTTTCAATGAAACAATCAGTGGTTTTCTACTGATTCTAAGTGGAGCCATTTTCACTGATTCGAGTAGTTGAATTTCACAGCGAATCAGTGGTTTCCCACTGATTAGAATTTAGAATGTAAACAATGTTTGCGATTCACTTAACTCAAATACACATATACAGAGAGGGAAAGGCTAAAATGACGGGAGATTCAAAATAATAATACACCTAGAACACCACGAATACCGACTCTTGGGTGTCAGAAACTGAATAATGCCGGGGGTTATTTTTCTGTAGAACAACCGTTTTCGAGAAAGACTTGGAAGAATCCATTCTCTGATACTCGACCATGAAGCAGACTCGCCTAACACAGGAAGGGGCGCAAGCCGGATGCTGCTTATTAACATTTCTGAATACCAAAGCTCACATTACGAAGCCTCCCGCCCCACAGCTACTGTCAAATAACCATCAACCAGCCTCTTGTGACCAGGAGTTAGCGCACACATCAAATATGCACCGTCTCATCACGGTTACTACCCTACTTGAACCCTTTAAGGGACGAACCCGAGCGAACCTCGGAAAACGTTACTACAGTTCATTCACGGTTACTTCCAACTTTCCTAATGCCCTGCTAGTTATACTTCCAGTATATTCCTTCCCCTCATTCACGGTTACTTCCAACTTTCCTAATGCCCTGCTAGTTATACTCCCAGTATATTCCTTCCCCTCATTCACGGTTACTTCCAACTTTCCTAATGCCCTGCTAGTTATACTTCCAGTATATTCCTTCCCCTCATTCAAATAAAGCTTAACAGAATCTAAAAAATTCACACCAAGCACCGTATTCGAGTGCACGCAGAGTAATAATAGTTTGTATTATAACTGTTTCTTAGTAGGCTTTGCCAACATAACTATTTTCTCCCTGTTATTATTTATATTAATTATAAATGTGAAATATTATAATTTATAGATACCGTAAAATATACGTATAAATTATATTTAATAACAAATAGGCTATTTTCATGTTAAAGCAAATAAAAAAACGCCTATAATACATGACATATTTAGGAAATAACAATGGGGTGATTTTTCAAAGGTCTGATCAAAAAAAGTGTGAAGAACCCGCGAATAAATAATAGAGTCCGGTACAGTCTGTGCCAATAGGACGGTGATAAATGTGAGCACAGAAACGAGAAGAACTTGCTTTACTTTAGTGGTGAAGATAAACATCTTCTAGCTTCAAGCTTGTCTTAAATGCTGAACATCGTCAAAATGTTAACGCTGCAACTAATAAGTCGCGCGAGTTTCAGTTGCCTCCACCCGGATGCCTCAAAAAAGACTTCTAAGTGGTGTGTCAACGACGCTTTTCACTAACTGTACTTTAGAGATCTGTATCGTGACGCTCTGTGGCCCTAGCTATGCTCTTCAAAGTTTATAATGAATATAGTTTGAAAAGTGCTGCTAATACTTTCAAACACAGTCGCATAACTCAGGTTCGTAATCCTCCATCACCATTTCCAGAAATGCTTTTATAGCTAGGCCTGCTTTCAAGGCCTTCCAAACACATAAAATTAATTTATTTTAATGTTCAAATTCTTCTCATTTATGAAGTCAGTAACTTGGATCCAACACTAAAAACTATGTTGAAAAACTATTTCAAGCTTAAACCTATGGTCAAATCGGTAGTACCCAGACCGCATTTAAATATTTTGCTGAAAATGTGTTTTAAAACACTATAAATTCGTTTTACGTTAACGTTCGGGTGCCTCTTTCTGCACGTTTTCGCAGCCTGGCATGCGAGACATGAGGCCACTCATAACCGCTGTGGTTACATTCCAAGCAGCCCACGTGATCGCATAGGTAGCAGTCAACAACACAATATTGCGGGCATGTATAGACGACAGGGAAACCTATACTGCATTCAAGTTATTTCGCGGTGTATATCTAGCTATAATCCTCGCTAGGCCCAGAAAACGTGCAAATCCGGTCGGCAAACAGGAAAATGTCCACACTGCAATATGTGTGTCTATATATGTGTGTCTATATATATATATATATATATATATTTCTGTGTGTGTGTGTAATTTTACCCCAATATGTGTATTTTCACACTTACACGCGATTTTTTTACTCTGCATCCAAGCAAATGTACTCTAAAAATTAGTAAAATAATATACACACGGTACTACTAATTATACACAAAACTGTCACCTTACAAATTACTGTTATTATGCACTTATCACAAAGTAAACTGTAAAATTAGCTTTTTTTTCCCCACGGCAAGAACCTTTAGACAAATATCGCAAGGATAATTTCATTACAATGTATATGTCTTTTTCAAGGCAATAATGTATAGCACATAGCATGTTGAGACATTCGCAGCACTACTACAATAAGAATACTACTTGTATAACATTTGTCGGACTATTACTCTCCACCCACTTACTACGAATATCAGTAGCATAAATTAAAATAATAATACAATAACCCTATAAGTATAGGTCTTTAGTTTAATATTTCTCGAGTAGACAGAACAAAAGGTTTAGCCGTGGAACACATCCAGTAATCCTCTTAGCTGATAAAATCAGCTGTAAGTGTTTACAACTGCTATTTAGAACTTACGGAACACAGTTGCTTTGACACAACTTCTTGCTAACGAAACCTCCAGTACTGCTTTACATGCATTACCGGGTAGCCAATCAAGCGTTACGCTCTGTGCACTCTCTACGTAAATTAATTACAAATACATTTGCAGCAGTGCTTCTCATAAATAGCTGTTTACTGTGTTACACATATGAATGAACGTCGTTAGCTTAATTAATATAAAGCAATTTAATGGAATTTAGTTGCAGCTCTCCATTTAGAAAGTTATAGGCCTACTTCGTATTAGGTGTGTCCATTCGATGACTCGAGCTGATTAATTATACTTTGTAATGCTGAAAATATCGTGACTTGCGTCCTAAACACTATCGGGAATAATAACACTTTATAAGTTAAAAATATTTGTTTCATACAATTTACAATTATGTTAAAATACGTTTTTAACTCAGTCACAGTTGTATTATATATAGGTGTTAAGTACATTTCGAATTCAGACTTCTAAAAAATAAGCATGTAACTATTTAATTACAATAAATGGAGTTCGAGAGTATGGTTAAAACGTGTTTTAATACAACAATGTTAAAACTTTGCGTTTTCCAGTTGCTTAACAGTAGCAAATGGCGCTGATACATGATTTAAAGATTTCGTTCGGAAAACATAACCTTTAGAAAAATTCAAAATGCATCGTTACTGCTTTCCCATAGATACCTTAACTTAACAGGAGAATATAAATTTCACCAACACGAGTAATAAAGTCATTCGTCCTCAGCCACACGTAAGCCATGCTTTCCCATTATGCAGGAAAACTCCACTAGCTGGCAACTTATGGAGGTCGAGTGGTGATTGTGATCTCGCCTCTTTACTATTAGGGATCCCTCGTAAACAATATAAAACACCTCAGAGTGAGGTGCTGCCAAAAGCAAGAGCATTACGAAGGCGATAGAAAGTACTACGGACAAGGCGCGTCTTCTGTTTCCTAGGAAGGTTGAGCGGTTACTATAGGCTGTTCACGGTAAAGTGAGCACTTTAGAGGTCCTACTTACTTTTCCCTTTCAGACATTATTTATCCTATAAGTGTAACTACACTGTTAAAAAAAATTTCCTTGATTTTACGGAAAAGTGTCGGGAAAAATTGATCCAGAGGTGTCCGTAAACTCTCCGTAAAATTACGGACACGGCGATTTTCAAAAATGGACTTTCCGTAAAATTCAAGGAACCTCTCCGCTAATTCCCTTCTTAGTTTTATGTATTTATGGTTTTAATAATTTTTGATATATATTTTATTTTAATTTTCATTATGCGGGTGTTCTAATGTGTATAAAAACATATTTTAAAAAGTTAAAATTTCTATACTTAACCAAGATTTGAAACTGAGTCAAAAAGTTGCAAGTTCACGACCCTAACCGCTTACCTACAAAGCTCACGTGGTGAGTCTGGTATAACTTTTGAATTTCTATATTAGTCACATAAGAAACATTTTTAGTTTCTGTTAAAATTTGTATATATTAAGTATTGCTAAGTGTTACATAAGCGTGTTGCTACTTTTTAATGTTTGAAAGAACATGTCTTAGTGACGGAAAGTTTTAATAGTGTACAAAAATAATACAGCACTGTCGCTATAGTTTAAAACACTGGTTTACACAAGTTCGTACAGCGATTTATGCTTAACATTGTTCAACGGCCGTATTTATGTTTCAATAACCAAATTTATGAATGATCAACAAAATAAGCATCGACTTTCATTTCTGTCCTGAAAAAATATTTATAATGACGTATTTCATAGTTTTTTAAATTAGATAATACATGACTGCTTACAATGAAACCCATACGCACGGCAACTTAAGGAGGCTTTCTTTATGTGACTGAGCATGCGATACGAGAAAATATAGTTCCTATTTATCTTCGTGTCCAGTGGTAGCATACGGCCCTAGAATGAACTTCGTTACTTTGAAACCCATCCCTTGGAAAGAATATGGGATGTTACCTAGACCGTTGGTGGAAAAGTTACTGAGTGTCGTAAAAAGGTTTTCAGGCCCATTCACAAATACCAGAGTTTTCTCACGTCGCCACAAAATGAACTCGCAAAATTTCCCTGTTCCCAAGTTATTGGCCACAGGCTGTATGCGAAGGCCATTTTAATTCCTGGCGGAACCGCAAACTCGCGTGTGAACCAAACTAAGAGTTTCCAGAAAAAAAGTAGTCCAATTACAACATTTTAACGAGCCCACGACGTTGTAAAATAGGCTTTATCTAGTCACGAGACATTGTCAAGGAGAATCGCTGCCACTCCTCACGAGGAGTTCACGAACAAAAAGCTCGCTATCTTCGACATCAACACTCGCAGGTGAACTGATGGGTACTGCTCACCTTCAATAATCTCACATTGAAAAGAATTTTCATTCATTTTTCTTGCAGCCCGATCTGTGATATGCCAAGGATGACAGACACCTGTTGTAAATCAAGGGCCATCCTCAACACATCACATATGTGAAGCCTTCATACGAAAGATTGAATTATTGAAGGTTTGCTTCCTGGTTGTTCACAACACACTTCACTACTGAAAGTATCGTGTGGAGGCTCCTGATTTATACAAAGTTTGATTGCAAGTTCGGGCGGCTTTATTCAGTGAACAAGTGCTTGGGGTACCATATAGCACAACTCGTGTAGAAATAAAGGAAACTATTTGCGTAACAACGAACAATGAAAATTATCAGGAGAAAAGTACTCCCCTACGTTGTCAGTGCTGGCTGTATTTGTAAGGTTATTTCTACTGCAGGTTGGAAAGATCGATAGAGAAAATTTTCGCCACTAGGTAAACGCTAGTGTCAGCAATGTACCGGAATTTCTCTATTTTCTACGTTAAAAAACAGGATTATTGTAATCATAATTAAAAAATAAAGTAACTTCGGAACTAAGTAAAATCTTTCTCTTTTATAATTAACGCAGCTTAAAAGTTTAATTATAAGTGACCTCTTTGGAAGACTGCGCACCTAGCAGCGGGAATTTAGCCTATGCCAAACTCTGCCATGAGAAATGTCGTTTTGTTCCTAGCTTGAGCAGAATAAACCCAAGCAAGGGCTGTTCTCGATAAAGTGAGCACTTTTGAAATCAACCTTAGAAAAAAGTCACTACACCCACATGCATTTACTTTAACGGACGCACTGAGTTACACGCGCCCAGTAAAGTTGGCAACGACGGATGGAAAGTAGTTCCATATTCTTACGTCAAATAAAAAGTATTAGGTAACCATCTGTGATCATTTTAATTAATTATTTCTCTTTCTGGTTTTTTAATGCATCGAAGCGTAAAAATTAGCAGATTTGTAAAATATTTTCTTTTCTAAAATTTTCACATTTTCACTTAACCGACGCGACGCATGAATACGGTGATGAAGCCCATGGCATCTCCTCCCTCCCCGATATCCCTCACGGGGTAGTCCTGACTTTCTCAGTCACCTACCCCCACAATACACGCCATTCATCTCCTCACGCAACAAACGTACACTACAACGATCCACACGCCAAACTACCCTTTTCCCCACTCGTAGCCTCGCAGACAGTAACAATATTGGAAACTAACTAAATAAACGCAATAAAACCATCCCCTATACCTTCACGTTTCAATCAACCAATAATCACAATTCAATACGCACCATTTACACTTACAAGCGCCACCGTTTCTCTTCGCCTCCAAACAGCGCGTAGAAGTTCAGTGCTATATAGTCTATTCATGGTTTCTTCACACTTTTTGAATCAAACCTTTGTATAACATCCCACGTATTACGTCCTTCGTTGTTTCCTAAATATGTAATGTACCCAACACAATCGTTATAACACCTGTATTAATATGAAAGTACCATATTTTGGTTAAATCGAACTTTTACATACATTTTATCTAGCCTATAAATTATGTTTCGTTTATAGTTAATATGAACAAAATAGAGAGAAAATAGGTGTTTTGCTAATGCCTAATGAGAAACAGTTCTTTTGCGAAATATTATTACACTGAGTGCGGAACGTTATCCCTTTGGTGTAGTTTTCTAGATCCGGTTAGGCTTTATTTGCAAGAGGCGTAGGAATATTCTAGAAGTAGAACTTTAACAGCGCTTCAGAAAAATTGGAGGTAACGGTGAATGGACTATAGTTGTCATTTAAAAACTGTTTAATATTTCCGACCGGTGTCTGCTTACGAACAGCATTTACGAAATTTTTTTGAAATGCGAAAGGTGAAGACTGCTAACGATAAAGTGAGCCCTTCTGAGAGTCCTGGTCAAGATTCATACCGGAATCACATAGCCTCGACCAGCACGACACCGCAAACATATGACACTTTCAAACTAAACAACCCATGAAATGCAAGATAGATCTGACGTACACCCGACAATTCTGTCGTACGACCAGCAGTTTTGGATTAGAAATTATTTCTATTCTTCGTCGTGTCGTGCGGCACGACGCACAGAGTGTACAACCTTGCAAAATGAATTTGTATAATAAGCTTTCCCTACAATGGGAAATACGTAGCTTAAAAGAAAACAAAATATGAAAATTAGTCTATATAACTCTTATAAATAATAATTTTACATTTGTATGCATTTTATCACCATCAGGTATTCCAAATTTCCCGTCTGCTACTAGAGTAGTTAATCAGCGCCTTCTAAATGGATCCGACAAATTCCACTCGTTGTGTCGCATCAGTAAACTGTCGGGCTATAAATTCGAGCGTGCACATTAAAAATGGTCGTGGTTGTGGTTTTTGCCGTGTCGTGCTGTGCTTGTCGGGGCTATGTGATTCCGGCATCACTAGTACGCACACTGTGTGTTCTTCCGCCATACTTAGAATTTACATTGTCGTGGGTTTTATTCATGCGTCGGTCAAGTAAAACTATGGAATTATTAGAAAAGCAAATGTTGTACACATCGTACTTGATGTATTTAAAATAAGCTCAAAGCAAGCTAAGTAAATATTTCCAGTATTCACAAGCGTTTATCTAGCACATTTAATTCAATGCTAAGAAATGGAACTACTTTCTGTCCGTCGTTACCTACTTAACTGGACACGTGCGTCAATGTGCTCAATAAAATACATGCAGGGATAGGGACAGCGACATATTTCAAAGGTTCATTTCTAAAAAGTGCTCTCAGTTAACTGTGAGCAGCATATAGTTTCCATTGTTTTTTTTTTCTTTTTCCAATTGGAAACTTTTCTTAAAGCGAAAAGTAGCTAAAACGGGTATTCCACGATCATTGTTTGGTATGACATTTCCGTAACATGCTATACTCGACATACCTTAGCGACATACAGCACGCAACTTTGTCTTTATTTCTACCCGATAAAATTATAAGTCACTACTGAGACTCTCAACAGACGAATAAACGACTGCAGATCAGTTCAATGCCTTGCGCATAGAGGCGATGAGGCGTGTGTTACGCGTACCTAGGTCGTCCTTAGCACGCTGCCATGCTTCTACACTTAGGACGAGCAAAATACCTGCAGCCAGACGGCGCCCTTTAAGGCCTGTCTACAAATGCGCTATCCCAACCTGTGTCTTAGGACAAGGCTGCGCTGATTGGTGAACGTAACCCTCTGACGTCATGACGCTGTCCCAAGCTGCCGTGTCCCAAGTCAACATGTGTACCAAGTTGAAGTATTCGGAAAATTAAACTTTTGTCCGAAGTTGTGTCCTAAGCTGATAGAAAAAGAAGACTTCAAATACTTTCGCGCGCATTCGTAGAAAGTTTACGGTATTAATGCAAACAATGGCTGGCCAAGGTGGGCTTTCTCTAAACAAATATGATGAAATGCTAATAAATAATCAGAGATGTCTTCGTTCGGTCAAAAAAATTTTATTTGAAGGCTAAAACTTTTAAAACGTAAGTTTAAAAAATAAATTTTGGATGTCATTTGGCGAACTTAGTAAAAATAAAACCGCTAAGGCGTTTATTATAAATAAATATTCTAATCACCCATTTCGTAAACATTAAATAATCAATAAATCAGCAAATTTAAACATCACTGCGTAAAAACAAATAATGTGCCGAATTTACTGCGACCTAGTGTCAGATTCTGAAAGCTCACTTCGGACAACGCATATTGTAGATGATATTCGGACCGCGTCAATGTGACGTCACTTGACGCCGAGTTTCGGACACGTCCACGTCCACAGGAACGGCCGACTGTAGACACGGCCTTTAATAATAAAGTAACAGAATAGACTTAGAGTAAACAGATAGAACTAGATAAGAATATACATACAGTACCATGTAAAATAAAAAGTAAACCAGAAAGCATAATGCAGTAATGGTTGTCAAAACATACACACACAAAAAACCTCCACGTCATAAGGCTATGTATAAAGGAGGGGTTCAGGCCAGACATTCTCAGTACATATTTTGTATTAATAATTTCACTAAAAAAGCCCAGTGATGCCCGGAAGAAAGACAACTGTCATGTCCGAAATACAATAGGGGCCTCCTTAACTTCGATAAGACAAAACCAATGATGTACTTTTCATTCCACCCACCTTTAATACGTAGGAGATCCTGTAGTGCAAATTATTTAACAAATATGAATTAATCTGAAATATAAATACACGCAACAAAGTAAACTATGTGCATGTTTGGGTTTCTGACACGTAAGAGCACGTTATCGATATAATTTTTATCATGATTGTCTAATAAATTACGAGCTCTTTTTTTGTCTTCGTGTCTCTTTGAGGCTTGAATTTACCTAGATAGATTAAAGTTTTGTTAAGAAATTTTTGATTGAAAAAAACATGCAATTCTTGCATATTAAAAAAAACTAACTTACACTTCTATGAAACATAAAATAATTCTGAGGTGTGCTATTAATTAACCTGCCCTAGTTAACGAAATAAAATAGCTGCAAATGAACATTTTCTGCTATTGAGTTCAGATTTCTCCCTTTACAAGCATTCTGCTATGCCAAATTACAAACAACATCAATGAAAATGAGAACAGACATATTTATCATCTCCCGTTTCTATCGATACGAATTTGTCATGAAATTCGATTACCTCGGAGCGTGTAACTGCATCGTGATCAAATTATTTTAAGTAGGCCTACTGGCCGAGACGAGCCCACGTAGCTATAACCAGGAACAAGCAGTCTCCTACGTCTTTGAATTCTGTGGTAGACTTACGATCGTGTGTTCCCGACGCAGTCAATACGGTTCGAGTTTCGCTGCAGAAAAATTATCCAACGTAAGGTACGAAGATCATCAAAAAGCGTGTGAATAATTACGGCAAAAATTTTCCCTTATTTTTTAAATTTAGTGTACTGCGACTGTCAATCGTGTTTCTTTATTTGCCGAAACAAGGAGTCCACTTTTTTATTCTCAGTGCAAGTACAGACCGGCTGTTCCTTCGTTTTAAAATTTATTCCAACTGAGGCCATCTTTCTAACGAAATAACTCAGCACAAATAATCCATTCACGGTTACTTCATATTTTTCTGAAGCCCGGCTAGTTCTACTTCCAGGGTATTCCTCCGCCTCATGTAAACTAAGCTTAACTAAGTCAGGAAAATTACACCAAAGGACAACACACTCCACTGCATTCGTGTGCACTCTGCTGTAATAATATTCTACATTAGACCTATTTTTTACTAGGCATCACCCACGCACGTATGTTCCCACTGTTTTTATTCATATTGATTACAAATGAAGAATGATAATTTATAGGTAAAATATGAATAAAATTTCAATTTAATAAAAAAAGCTACTTTTGAGAACACAAGTATGAAACGCTTGTGATACGTGGTATGTTCGGGTAATAATTAAACACGTTATAAATGGAGAGAGTTTTCAAAGGTTTGATTCAAAAAGGGCGAAGACACCGCGAATTGACTATATGAATAACAAAGCTTAGATACTGTAGTACTTTCCTCTCAGTGATAACAGGTTTAAACACAGTCGCGGTATAATATTAACGGGTATTAGTTAGTTCTTACAAGGTATTTCAAAACACATAGGTGTTTTTATGAATCACAATACTCAGCGGGTTTCACTCCTAAGAGGTTATGTATTTACAATACCTTCCCTACTGGTCAAATATTATTACATGAGTACTATACAATGAACAATATTAATAAATGGTTTTAAGAGACTGTATTATCAAGCAATGTGTATGAATATCTTCCTTTCATTTGCTCTTCGTAAGAGTAAACGCAACGAAAATATCGTATTTTGTAAGTACTTCCCATTTTCTTTCGCCGCGCTGCTACATATTTTAAAATAACGCCACGCAGCAATTGTATTGTCTACCAACACTGAAGTCACATAGAGGTATTAAGGCCTTCAAGTGTGTTATAATAAAGACTCATTACACTGCTTGGCCCACATGCGACTCAACCATACGACTATATTTTCCTGTGCGTGTTCCTCAATATATACTTATCAACGTGTCATCCTTCGCCCCAACTTACACTTTATAGTTTTATGTACTTTATCACTAGCTTTGGGAATATCTAAATACATTGTCACCTATAAAATAATCCCTTGGAATATTTTTCGGTTATTACAAGTGAAATTATGTTGACGACAGTCACCGTAGAAAATGAATACAACGCATACTGGAAAAAGAGTAGTAGTTATAAAATATTTTTTACCGATTCTATTTGCCACGTTTCTTTCAGTGCAGACAAAATTATTTCATCGAGGTCATTAAACACTTAGCTATTATAACGAGAAGCACTTATTTTGTATTCACCACAAAAATGTGGCAAAATTTAATTTCCACATTTTGTTCAGTATGTAAAAATATTCTTAGTTCCTTAACTTTATCAAAAAATTCGCATTAGTCTAGGCCTACCCTTGAGGTAGCTTTCAGAAAGGATCGAATCTACTTTGATAACGAGTTACTTAAATAATCTACAGTATAAAAAGTTTTGTAAACGTGTGTTCATTCGGAAGGTTTATGGAGACAGGGTGGTTTAGTTAGAGTTGCGACACAAGCCACGAACTTTGTTTACTTTTTCTACTTTTATTGCAGACACAATAAAAACTGATAAGTGTCCAAAGCTTTTGTCTGCCAATGCAATATATATTTCAAATGAAGAATTTCTGAAGTTTTTTAAAACACACATTTTACATAAATTCGTTAATATGCATATAGGTGGATGTTGGTATGAAAACTGTCAAAATGACCACATCACACCTTACAAAGGAAGTACTCTGTAAACTGCGTACTACAAGAAGCAAAGGTAAATTAAAATAAGACGAGTTAACATGTACCCATGTGCACTTACTAAGTCTTCACACACTGCGCTTTCGCGTCCACCTACAGACTGAAAATAATTTCAGCTGGGAAAATAAATATATCGATTTATGTAAAGTACTGTTGCATTTGAAAACGCTGAAATTAGAACAATTATTAGGAAATACTTACGTGTGGGTTCATAGTTTTTGTGTGATCGCCTGACTAAACAACATTTTAACATGGTTGCGATAAAGTAGCAACAAAAAAAACCTACTTCTGTATAATTTTATTAACAGACGAATATGAAAACATACTCATTTACTTCTCAATATGTACATACATAAACATAATTTGAATGAAAACCTCAATTTTAATATTTCGCTATACGTATAATACAGACGAGTAGATAAAATAAATTGTTTTCAAGGGTTAAATTAAAACTAACAAATAAAATTATACAAAAAGTTTACCAATCTTTTTTTAATTTTTTGTTAACAAAACGTATCACTGAGCAAATAATAGTCCATTCATTGTTCCTTCGAACTGTTTCCTAGCTGTTGCTCCGCCTCGTGCTAATAATGCTCTACCAAGTCTAGAAAATTACACCCAAGTGATAACGCACCGGTCCGTGCACACCCACTCTAGGAATATTTTGCACGAGAACTATTTCTTACTAGGCATTACTAACACACCTACTTTCCTTCTTTTTATTCATATTAATTATAAATTAAATATTATAATTTGTATTTAAGTAGGTAAAACTAAAAATGAGACACTTTAATGTTAACAGAAGAATAAAACTCTTGCGATACATTACATATTTAAGAAACAACCAAACACGCCATTAATTTTTCAAAGGTTTGATTAAAAAAGTGTGGGGATATTTTGAACTGACGACGGCCTATAACCTTTGCTTGTACACTATCTATCAACAAGTGGTTGGGCACCCGTGAAGATAGGTAATTCAGTACATCAGTTGACTTGTGTTTCACGGCCTTCGGCGTAGGACCGCTGGTGTTTGTCCATGGTAGCATGAACACAGAGGCCTATTGTAACATTCTGGATAATGAATGCTCCCTACATTGTGGCGTTTTTACGGAATGGACCCGTGTTACTTCCCGGATGACAATGTCAGGTGCCGTGTTTCAAGGGCTACTATGCAGTGGTACGCAGACAACAATGTTCGCCGAGTAGACTGGCCCGCCCAGAGCCCCGACCTCAACCTTAGAGAAAGAATTGGATCGCCGGGTGAGGGCTTGTCAGGAGCGGCCAAAATCCATTGCTCAACTCATGGAATGGTTTCAAGAGGAATGGCGACGAATCCCCGTGGATATCCTGCAAACACTCGTAGAGAGCATGCCAGACAGGGTGGCTGCTGTTATAGCCGCAAGATGTAGCCCTACGAGATTCTAACGGGGTGACAACCACCGAGTAAACATTGTGGACAGGTGCCCAATTACTTTTTGGTAGATATTGTGTTAAAATGACTATTTATAATAACATTAATCACCAGGCGGTATATTTCACACAAGTTTTACGTTTATTCAAGGAAATTAATTTTGAGATATGATTTTCATCAACGTATTAAAATCCGTAATTTTATTTTGCGAATTAGAGACACTTCCGGTTAATAGTGAACAGCTTACTTGACAGGAGATCTGGAATATTTCATTTTAGCTCGCTAGTGCAAGTAACTTGACGCTGGAGTTTTTTTTTGTATATGGTGTTCACGGTAACACTAAACTGAGCACTTTTGAAAGCCCTGCACATTGTGTATTTTTCCACCATATGTGAAGTTGATAATTCCATAGGCCTTTATCACTTTATTCTTGCGTCGGTCAACTACCTCTGAGACATTATTAGAAAAGTAAATTACATGTTTGATAAATCTTACACTTACGTCATTAAATCAAATACGAAGAGAGATAAATAATTGAAATGCTCACAACGTGTTAACCTAAAACTTTAAAATTCAACATTAACAAAATGTAACTACTTTCTATCCCTTGTTACCAACTTAGTTGGACGCATGCTTCTCTGTATGCCAGTTAAAATATATGCAGGTAAAGACTGTTCACAACGTGCATACAAGTAGATCGTAAGCAGGGCTTTCAAAGTGCTCATTTTACCGCGAACAGTCTTTAGGGGCAGTGACTTTTCTTAATGGTTGATTCGAAAAGCGGCCAGTTAATCGTGGACAGCAAAGTTAGGGCCAGACGGTGGCGACGAGAGAGACCTAGCGGGCTCCGAACCACCACGTGTTTGCACCGCGGCTCAGTGCCGAGTCATGAGGGGCTGTAGTGGAAGGATCTCGAGCCGCACCGCAGCCGCTTGACTACCCGCGCCTGTGTCCTACACTGCAAGTTTCAAGATCCGCGCCTGTGTCCTACACTACAAGTTTCAAGATCCGCGCCTGTGGCCTATATACAAGTTTCAAGGTCACGTTCTCGCAACACGCGCTGCTCAAACGTTTGTAGCAGAAGCTCCTGCGGTTACATTTTCCGTTTGACCATTTGGCAATACGCGTTTCACCCGCTGAATCGAGAACAAAAAGTTTTAATTCATGGGAATGCAGTACGTTCGAATTCGGTCGCAGTCCACATCCCTTGCCCGACAGTCGACAGCCGAAAAAATTAGGCGGTTTTGAAATCAACATTTGAAAGAAGTTACCGCTGATAATCGCATGAATTTGTGCATAAGCTCGGACTGAAACACACAGGGTGAAGTTTGGCAGCGAGTTAGGATAAAATAGTTCCGTTTCTTGCGTGCCGGGTAAACAGCGCGGTTTTAGAATCTGTGGTTGCTGAGCTTATTTTTGTTTCTCTTTGTTTTATGCACATCAAAGCAATACTTGACATACTAGTAACATAGTTATGTTCGTGACGTCATGATTACACCTGTTTGAATGTTTTATTAATGTTATGTAAGCTTTCATGTTGAATTAAAAGACATGTCTAAATATTAAAACTATTTTCCTGTCTTTCTGTTTTGGCATAAATGTAAGAATTATAGAACTTTTCTAATAATATCACAATTTCACTTGACCGGTGCATTAATTAAGTGATGAGGCTCATGGCAACGTTAATTTTACGTATGATGGGAGAATATACAATGTGCATACGAGCAGATCTTGAGCAGGACTTTAAAAAGTGCTCGGCACATACAAAAAACTCCTGCGTCAAGTTGCTTACAATAGCGAATTAAAAGAAAATGGCCAAATTTGCTCTCATTTAAGCTGTTCACTACTAACCGGAAATGTCTCTAAAACGGAAAATAAATTTACGGAGTTTAGTACGTCAATGAAAATCACATTTAAAAGCAACTTCGTTGAATAAACGTAATTATAGAACTTGTGTAAAATACACTACTTGATGGTTAATGTTAAATAATATTAAATAAATGGTCATTAAAAATACTAAATTATACTCTGTGCACGGTGCCTTCACACTTTTTGAATAAAACACAAAAAAAATCTCCCCATGAATGAGGCGTTTGGGTGTTTCCAAAATGTACAGGCCTAACGCATCGCAAGTGTTTCATCCTTCAGTTGTCTTATTTTTGGTTAAATTGAGCTTTTACCTATATTCATTAAAAAATATAATAGCTCATAATATTTCATTTATAATTAATATGAAGAAAAAGAGATGGGAAATATGTGTTGGTAATGCCTGGTAATAAATATTTATCATGCAATATATTCTTAAACTGGACGTAATGAAAACATGAGCACAGCAAGAAGGGTTCACGGCAATGTTAACTTTACACGAGGTAAAAGGATACAAAACGTACGCACGCAGAACTAGATCCTGATCAGGGCTTTCAAATGTGTTCAACCGCGAACAACGTACAGTCGTTTGTTACAATGGTCGTCCAAACAGTAACGAAGGGTATAGGATGTTCACGGTAAAGTGAGCATTTTTGAGGCCCTAGTTACTTTTTTTCCTATCAGCCATTTTTTTTTTTATCTTTCCATCACTTTTTTTCAAATAAATATTGCCATGTAAGTAATAAACATAGTGTGTGCATTTGACCAGACTCGAATGTTAACTTCTAAGGCTACAATGAAATATATTTATTGACTTATTATTCCAAATGAAAGAGCTTAAAAAAGTGCTCACTTTATCGTCAATGGCCTATAGTGGAGGAAATTCTGTTAAATACGCGCCCCTGTTAAAATATTAAGCCTCAACATTATTTTCTAACTATTGCGCACGCCCTACGCAGTGAAAATATTCCCTCTGCCAAACTCTCCAACAGGAATTTAGTTTTATTGCCAACCTGAGCAGAATAAATCTCACTCCGGTACTAAAACGTCTGTAATTCGCGCAGTGCATCTGAGATAAACTGTGTAGGAATACAATTAGACACGAACTACTTTCGCAAGAATACGGTGTTAATTCTTATGTCTCGATGTAATCGAGCGAAGCTACGATTATCGTAACACAAACATACGCTACTTTCGAGCTCACCCTTTCTCCAACGTGTATAATTTAAAAAAATGAACCAGCTTCCTTGACAATCGAAACAATAGGTAGCTTGTAAGACAATGAGACACAAAAATTGTTCTTTAATGGTAATCTGTCAGTATTACCGCATGTACGTCAGTGGAGATTATGCACAGTTTCGCATGTTATAGCTAAACTACATACTACTTGCATTCCGTATCCTGAATTAAAGTTAGTTTATATGTTGTTTCATTGTAAATATTGAATTTTTGTACTGGGTTTCTGTATTTGGTTCAAATACCGGCAGTGTATGTTAAAAGCCGACGGTCCGTATATACCCATTTAGGTTTCGGATCGTCAATGCCCTAGCGTTTGGTTACGTTTTTCGAGTGACTATGAGACCAAACAACAATAACCATGGCACACGAGGGAGCAATGGTACACGAAGATCAAGGGACAAGAGATGTGACGTCACACGTTCAAGAGAACCAATCAATGTGCCATGTCCAATGTACACGGTTTGTGCTATTGCAAGTGTGTACTTGCTCTGCGGAGATGCATTACTCTGCAGATCCTTGACGCCCAATGCCCGCCCTGACTCATTAACATAACATTTATTTTATGCAAATACTCATCGTGCTAGAGTCTACCCGCAGTTTCTTCATACTTTTAGAATCAAACCTTTGACAAATCAGCCCATGAATGACGTGTTTATTTGTCTCCTAAATATGTCACGTATCACTTAAGCGTTTTAAATTTTTGGTTAAATTAAAATTTTATTTATATTTTAGCTATAAACTATATTTAATTTATAATTGTTATGAAAGAAAACAGTGAGAAAGCATAGTAATATCTAGTAAGAAGCAGTTCTTATGCAAAATATGATTTCCCTGAGTGCCTGCGAATACGTTGCGTTGTCCCTCTGGGCGCATGCCTCATTTCCTATACTCGATTAAGCTTTGTTTGCATGAGGCGGAGGAATATCCTGAAAGTAAAACTCAAGCCAGGCTTCAGAAAAGTTGGAAGTAACAATGAAAGGACTATGTCGACATCGGCATACAAAACATTATCTATTTCTTACTTTACTTTTACTCCAAGAACTATCTCTGGATTACTTCTTTAAATCTGAAAGAAAACTATTTACTTTCATCAGAATTATTCGGATTTTAAATAGCTGGCTGGAATTTTCACGATACATTTAACTGGCAGCACTCGAAAATTTATTACAAAGAAAAGTGTTTCATATTTTGTTTTTGGCACCATCCCTTCAAAATTTATCAAACAAAATTAAGAAGTATAAATATATGTATACTAAATATATAATGTATTTATATAAAATAATATAAAATATAATTAACAATTATAAAGACACTGTAAAACAAATACAATAAGGTCGAGAGTGTTTACTAAGTTTTAGACTTAAAAAAAAATCGACACCCGTAAGACCTAACAGCTTTGGTAAAACACAAAGTGCAGTAGTTGACTAGTACTGCTCGACAAAAAAAAAAGGAAACATAATTTTTAGAGCTTATATGTTTAAATATCGCTTGCATCCATCATAAAATGCATACAAAGCTACAGGAAGTTGGAGAACTTTTCCGATGCATGTTCTACTCATCAAAATATTTTAATTTTTATTTTTACCAACAAAAACTAAGTTTATGTCTATTATGAAAGGCACAATCCGAAAAAGAAAGTTATGCGATTTGATATAATTTTTTCAGTAACTATGTAAAATTAATTTGTAACAATTACGTTTTGATCTAGTAAATATTCGAATGGCAAGGACGTGCTTGATGAAAAGGAAGGATGGTTCTGTTATTTTGTTTACACTCTAAGATACTACAGTTTGTCCTGTTCTGTTATTTTGTTTACACTCTAAGATACTACAGTTTGTCCTGTTCTGTTATTTTGTTTACACTCTAAGATACTACAGTTTGTCCTGTTCTGTTATTTTGTTTACACTCTAAGATACTACAATTTGAGCCAACTAAGTGCTTCGCGACCGGCAATCAAATATGCAGAGTTCATTATACCAAATATTTTACATACAGAATTTGGTAACACAAGGGTTTTCGTTAACTCAAACGTACACTTTGTTAGAAAGAAATTTCGTGGGAATTTAAATTTTATTTAGCTAACTACTATCCCGTAAGCTAATATAAACTTCATATTTCTTTGGCCATACACAAAAAAAATTATTTTGTGAGCCCAAACCAATCTTTTAGTATGAACTTTATGGTGTATGGGAAAGAATACATACCGTAATATTTTCTCGCGGCTGTTGGCTAAATTATCATGAATTTCTGCAGTTTTTTTTTCACAAAATCATGGAAAAAGAGTAGTTTGAAAGCTTATATTATTTGTCCTGCAACTACTGCTCGTTAGGAATGTAACTTTACGATGTCAGTATAGTTAGTGTATACACACAATCAAAGTTTTCTGTGTACTAAAATGTATTAACGGCCGCAAGGAAAACTTCTTCGTCTTTTCACTTTGTGCAATGATGAAATTCGAAATTGTAATTGTGAGTTTGCTAAATAAATCGTACAAAACTGATGGAGGGTAACCGATTACAGTAATTGAAAGGAGAAACAATATTCATAATTTTGAAGTAAGTAATAAATACATTGTTGTGTGGAACAAGTTGTTCAGCTCAAACCTACACCTGTTCTTTAATCGCATTAAAAATGACGTTAACAGGTTCGATGAACTTTTCATATCGTTTATATTTCGCAACACAAATAACTAAAATGCCCGCTTACCAATGCTCCATCCAACCTTTGGGTATAGCTATATAAGCTCACACATAACGATTGATTATCGACTTTTCATGCATTACGGTTTTTTTTTATCGCATAGCTTGTAGACACGCACGGACATACGAAAAGCATGTTTCGAACATTTGCTGTAACAGAAGATTTTGTACTATTTTTAGTGAGTGTAGTTAAAGGCTATCGACATTCAACAATAGAGATGGGTAACATTTTTTTTAAGGTCATGCACAACGAAATTGTAAAAAAAAGTAAGATATATTCGCTACACACGAGATGTCAACATGCTCGAGTGTCTTAGTTGAAGGAGCGAGCAGTGCAACTTTGAGAAAGTTCAAGAGTCTAAAATAATTTTCTACATTTCTAGCCTTTTTAATTAATTATATTTTGTTGTGAAGTGACATCTGTAGCACAAAAATGGAGGAAAATGACTTTTCAAAAATTAACTTAAACTGTAGGAATTGTGAATTTACTTAGAATATTTTTGAGCAAATATTAAAATTGGATAAAATAAGATGAATTAAGAGTCGGATTTCAAAGAAATTACACGTTACATCCTTCTGTGACTAAACTTTGTGTAAAAATAAATGTTTGAAATCTGTACGAATGAAACTTTCACTTAAAATTCTCATAGTCTGGCTAAAAAATACGTAATTAATGTTATTTTTAAATTATTTGGTATGATAATGAAGTAGTCGTGAGTGCCGTATCGCAAAAACATAGCAGACCCTTAACAAAAAATGCTTTGGCTCATGAGCAGCCTTAAATTACTGCTATTTTCTCTAACAAGCCTATACGCTATTCATGTTAAAGTGAGCACTTTTGAAAGTTCTCTTATTTGTAATTGTAATGAATAAATTTACTTTTTTTTAGCGTTAGAAAACTGTCAGGTGCGGTGAAATATACACACTGTGTTTTACGTGGCAATGTTTCATTAAAAAGGTGGTTTAAAGGATTAAAAAAATCGCTGAAAGGTAAAAATAATTAGGGCCTCAAAAGTGCTCACTTTACCGCGAACAGCCTATAGTAAGAACCACTATAATCATTTGGTCAGATTATCCTTCAATTCCCTTTATTTTCCGTACTATTGTCTTTATTATATGTAGTTCAATAAAATACATTTTTCTTTTGGACTTTTTCGTAATGCAGATCAGTATTTATAAATTGTTATTGGGACTTATTCGGTAACTGATTTAAATACACAAATCCCAAATATAGACAGGAAGTTGTTAGAATAAAATATTTTCGATTGACGTGAATGCTAGAGCACAAATCAACAATCCTCGACAATAACTTGAATGAAAACTTACTGTTGTTCTCTCTACACCTTCTGATGTTTGACAATAAGGTCGACGGCCTACATTCACGTGCAGAAAGGAACGCGTAGAAAAGAAAATCCTCGCTTTTATTTTTTTTCCTCCCGCAAACAATTTCCGACCGAGGTTTCTGACTTGATTTCAAAGATCGGTTTTGGATACACAATGTCACATCAGCGAGAAATGCTTCTGGAGCACCAGTACGATTATATCTCAATGCGTCAGAACTTGAAATGAACTAGCAGAAGTTGTAAGTACCAATTAATACACATTAATTTTAGTCTACAGTAGAATGACGACAAAAAAGCCCATTCAGATGTGTTTGTAAAAAAAAAGAACATATGAACTGTAATTCAGACTGTAGTGCAACATTTACTTTGACTACAGTTTCGCCTAGTCATCCTGTTGAACGTAACTTACACACTAATATTATTTTGAAGTGCCTGAAGTGCACACATTCACTGCGTTGAAGTGTTAAAGATTTTTCTACATTTTGTTGGCACATTAAATACTTTTTCGTAGTTATACGTAATAATGGTCTCAAATAAGCATAACAAATAGTGGAAAATGAATTTTAAAAAATAATAGAAGAAAGTAAAGGAATTGGAAATTTATATATTTTCTCGTACAATCTTAGAATGGAACCAAACGAATACATTATGCTAAAATTCGAAATAATTGTTCACATTATTAAAAGGTTACCAAGAATATTGTGTGGAAATCTCTCACGTGGTTTACATGTATTTCGGTATAACTTCTGAGAAGAGAATAACGTCAGGCCAGCCAGACTTGTTAACAGTCGGTTACCAAATGTCTGACTTCACACAAATTGCAACTTGCCTTTCTTGTAACTTCAATTAACATTTAATTTTACGAATCAAGACTTTAAGCTAAAAATTCTCACATTTATGATAAAAATACTATTAATGTTATTTTTCAAATAATTCGGTATTTTTATCAAGTTTGTCATCGTTATCATGCGACGAAACCGTAAACAATTCCTTAAAATGTGGAAAATATTTAGGCCCTTGAGCATTTTCAATTCGCAATTTCCTCTGATAGTCCGAAAAACTGTTTTCCCTGGATATTTTCCTTAGCACTTACCAGAATTTTTAAATTGTTATTTGGGTCTACATTTGTAAATACAATGATTTAAATACAAAATTCCCTAAATTGTTTCTTATTTGTATAGTATTATAATTCCAGCAGTTTTTTTAAAAATAGTATGCACTTCTCATTGATATATTCTAGATATGTTACTTAGGGTTCAGCGTTATTTATTCCAAAAAAAGATCCTAACCACAAAAACGAACACGACAAAATGACAGCAATCTTAAATATTTTGAAAATAGTTCTGTTTCCTAAATTTAATAATCAATTGTAAATCCTAACTTAGCAGAAGTAAAGAATGTGGCACTATAGGCTATTCACGGATAAGTGAGCACTTTTGGAAACCGTCTCATTTGGAACAATAGTGAATACTTATATTTTACTTTAGCCTTAGATGTTAACTTCAGTGTGCGGTGGGATGTACACACTGTGTTTATTACTTACATAGCAATACTTATTTTAAAATATGGTTAACGGATAACAAATGGCTGAAAGGAGAAGTAACTAGGGCCTCAAAACTGCTCACTTTACCGTGAACAGCCTATTTTTCGGCTACGAAAAGAGACCCATTCAATCCAGAAAGTTGCAGTTAATCCCAATTTGCAGATATTGTAACTGAATACCTAAGTAGGTATAATTCAGACGGTTTGTAAGTGTGTTGTGATCGCTGAAAACTAAATATTATTGTACGTACTTTTAATCTTTGTATATTCAGTATCAGTGTTAGTAAAAACTCTCTGGGAAAATCAATGGAGATTTTGGGACAAGGCCTTGGACTTAGGCATTGACGCAAGATTTTTCATTGAATTGTACTTTTTCTGAACTTATTTTTATTCAACGACGCTGTTACCAGAATATAAGTTTAGCAAAATATCTGAACCATGTAATTGGGATAAAACAAACACGTTAAAAAATGACTTGCGAAACTATGCTTTTGGACGTCATCTAAAGGGAACATAAACGAGGGAGCAGGCAGGCGCCAGTTTTGATGTAGCAACACTTTTGTCAAATTGGCGTTGAAGTACGGCATACGCTGAAACGTTCTAATTAGACATTTACATTCACATCGTTCTCCCGCGTTATTTCTAACGGCAATGCCTTGCTTTAACTCTAAACTGAGTTACAAAAAGTTAAAAAAAAAAATCCCATAACATGCAGTAATCATAAGTTTTTATTTCGCTGAGATACAAACATATTAAGTTACTTGCACGTTGTATTGCCCAAATGCCACTCTCGCTGTAACACATACTTCTGTTGTATTATATATGCACATTAAGCAAGCGACGGTTCAAAATTAAACATTTTTTCTAAGTTTACACCTTAAACGCTGGGTTGTTTAATATTTCCGATTCCGTAACTCAGTGTCAGGTAAACATGTTATCTTAAATATTTCAACAACTCATCATGACAACAAAATCGAAACCTGTAACTGGTACAATTATAACTCTCTGATCTCATATAAAAAAATAAGAGAAATTAGTAACCCCACTTAAATTTAGCACTTCCATATGTTTTAATTCTTTTTTAACAAATATGATATACGGTAGACACAAACTTTATATTAATTTGATTTTATAATTGCCTTTCTATATCGTAAAACAGTTTCAGTTTCCAAGAATAGCACTTCCAGTACTTATTATTTAATATGACAAGACCTTATAGTTATCACTATGACCGAGGTGATATAGGCTGTCCACGGTAAAGTGAGCATTTTTGAGGTCCTAGTCACTTTTTTATTTCATCCATTTATTATCGCTTAAATACCTTTTTAAATAAATATTGCTCTGTATGTAATAAATACAGCGTGTATATTCCACCGCACCGGAAGTTGATGTCTAAAGATAAAATAAAATATATTTATTGACTAGTAGGCCTATTCCAGTGAGAGGACTTTCAAAAGTGCTAACTTTACCGTGAATAGCCTATAAAAGCAAAAACTCTGCTTAAAGTGAAGGCAAGTAAGTGACTGTATCAGGTAACCTCGTTTCCTAGAACATTCTGATAATCAAAAGCGATACTTTCAAATTATATAATAAATATTATTAGGAACATTTGTGTTTTCCAAAAATATTTAGACACAGCCTGAACCAATTAGTTCAAAGTTTCATTCAAGCGTCATCGGTAAATGCTGATATTTTATTAGAAATAATCTAGTTGTTTTGAGTGTCCCTTCAAATAATAAGCTACATGATTTCTCTGTGTTTCACAGGTATCATTCAGTCAAATTTGCTGGTCTCCTTTCATATTCACATAGGAGAACAAATTGTCCTGTTAAATCAGTGCAGGTACAAACACTGGCTGCGCCTTAGCAAACCAAGTCATTTTTATCCGTGTGTTCCAGTACTGTTACGATCACTAAATTTGAATCTGCGACAGTTCGACTGTAATACAACCACAACGTTGAAAGTATTTATAGGCCTAAGTTACATAAAATATATTGAATTCTACACTTTCGACAGTAGGCCTAATTTAAATAAATTGACGGAAAAACTTAAAACTACATAAAATAAATTATTTCGAAATGAATTTTGGTTACTTGTGTCATTTACCATTCTTAAGACCAAAAGTGACATCAATATCATGTTCAGCGATTAGAAAAAATACAACTGCATACATATAGTTTAAATATGGTGGGTATCTTTCACCAATGCACATATCATCAAAGCGGGAATGTTTGAAACTTTAAAGGACCAGAATAGGTTTTCCTTAAAATTTCAGTTTGTCATTCCACATAACCTACGCAGCTTGAACTCGAAATTACTCTGATCTACTGAAGATGTGCATTGTTTGTCAAATATGTCTCACCCAAGTGCGAGTTCAATACAAACAATTTTTCACTACACCGATCAGAAGTTTCGTTTTAACTATGTTTACTTTGAACGTGAGTGAAAGTAGAGCAAGAGAACTGTTAGCAACCTGAGCAACAACGTCTGCCTGTGCATGCTGCTTCAAACGCCCAGTCACCATAATTACTATTTTGAAGGCCGTGTCGTGTTTACTTTGAACGTGAGTGAAAGTAGAGCAAGAGAACTGTTAGCAACCTGAGCAACAACGTCTGCCTGTGTATGCTGCTTCAAACGCCCAGTCACCATAATTACTATTTTGAAGGCCGTGTCGTGTTTACTTTGAACGTGAGTGAAAGTAGAGCAAGAGAACTGTTAACAACCTGAGCAACAACGTCTGCCTGTGTATGCTGCTTCAAACGCCCATCACCATAATTACTATTTTGAAGGCCGTGTCGTGTTTACTTTGAACGTGAGTGAAAGTAGAGCAAGAGAACTGTTAGCAACCTGAGCAACAACGTCTGCCTGTGTATGCTGCTTCAAACGCCCAGTCACCATAATTACTATTTTGAAGGCCGTGTCGTGTTTACTTTGAACGTGAGTGAAAGTAGAGCAAGAGAACTGTTAGCAACCTGAGCAACAACGTCTGCCTGTGCATGCTGCTTCAAACGCCCAGTCACCATAATTACTATTTTGAAGGCCGTGTCGTGTTCGAACTGAACATTTCGTTATTTAGTAATTTGAGATTTGGTCGGTTTCCTGCCGGATGCTGTTGACAGTCACTTGTTTAGCAATATTAACAACACGAAGAAGTTTTGGCCGGAATATATTAATGTAATTGTTAAAAATAAATGTGTATAATTTTATTAATTAATCCCAGCGTTAATATTTTTCCATGTATTAGAGTTATTGTAGTAAACAAATTTACAATTGTCCTAATGATTTGAATCACTTATTATGATATGAAAGCACAGTCATTTACGCGGTATTAAGTTAATTATTCATTTCCACATAGATTTTTTGGTGCTGTTAAAGTAATATTCAGCCTCCAGAATGTTTGTATACAAAATCAGGTCATGCAAACATTTTGTTTACAAAATTTTGCCAATTCGAACACGGCCTAAGTAGCTCTTCTTAGCCATTATCTATGTTACTTTTCTACTCAATTAAATCATAAAGAAATTAGTAATAGTCAAATTTGTAGATATTGTTTTTATCTCTATACAAACGTGACTGACTATTACCGTTTTGACCGAGAGCAAGGGCGCGAAATACTAACTGACCGAACAACGTCAATATCGGCGTTGTTAGGAGACAGCACCTGCCACCAGTCTTTTGAATTATTCATCAGTATTGTTTCAGTGTAGACTATGAAATACACATATTTACAAAAAAATTTTTAATGAACAAATGGCTAAATGTGCTGCCGCGTAACATCGGCAATTCAAATTGGTAGTTTAGAACGATTTTTCTGTGTTTCAAATGTAGGCTAAATTTCTAATTTGATTAGTTACAGGCTTCACTAGATCTCGGCGGTGTGATAATTATTTAATGAATGATCAATGGCGATGTTTATTAAATCGGATACATAACTGACACATGGTTAGCGCCGCAAATCATTTGCCTGATATTGTCAAAGCGTGACAAGGTTTGCAACTATTACACAAAAAAAGATCTTCCTTTGTAAGTTTCAGTGAGGAAATAATCAGCAACTGCTTTTAAGGTCGTCCGTCCATATTGTTAGATGAGCGTTGTTGAACAACGTAGCTACTCGCAATCACCCCCCCCCCCCCAAACCAAAATGCCGAATGCAGAATTACTACTTACGTGAAAGAAACCAACTTAATCTTAAGATGGCGTGAGAAGAGGTGGTCGTCATATGCACGACTTGTGTACACGTTACCTATACAAGTAGCCTACTATTTCATCGCACAAAAACATTAGAGGGCGTGTTTTTCCCACACTGGCCTGTCAAAATCACAATTTTACTGGTTTTTTTTTTTTTTTTTTTTTTTGCGACGTAGAAATAATAACTAACTCACTCACCGAAACGAAATTATTCACACTGACATGAGATACCATGGCAAACTTCAAGGAATCTTCAAAATCACGGTATAAAATGTTTTCGAACGAAATTAATACAAATGTTTAATTTTTTGCAGTCGATGATTTTTTGCAAAATCAATTTTCCTAAGCACACCTTAAATATAATTAAGACGTGACCTTTCAGTCATCGTTAAATTTTCTATAAATGATCTCGTCTAGTTAATTTATACGTACCAAAAATAAAATAAAATAGTTATTTTGATATGCCATAATTCGGAAACTTCGTAACATAAAACATTTTTAATCGAAGGAAACTTGAAGTGAACTGTTGTACGGTGTTTTGTACGAGTATGAAATACAGTATTTTTGGAGACAAGTAGCCGGCGGGCTTATTGGTTCTGAAGCTAGTGCCTAGCCTGGAGCACTGGGTTCGAGTCCCCAAAACGAGCACACGCTATTTCAGCAGCTGGCACAGAAACTTGACATCGTTTTGGTAAGCATTAGATAAGCTAACTTCTTGATAAAGTCACACGAGTCGATGGGGGCGTAAATTAACACCGATGAAAAGAATACTTCCTCGCAAAATACCGCTCACGTGTAGGTACGTCGATGTATGAACTCTCTATCAACATTTTGCTGGATCTTGAAGTTGTTCAAGTAACAACATTATTCTCCGCTAGTGATTAACAGCAAGCAATTACGTTGGTAACCTTCAAAGCAGGAAAATGAATCACAATTCATAGCAATATTTATAACTGTACTCGTAGTTACCGTCGTACAGTGCTACCACGGTAATCTGACAAGCAGTTGTACACACAATTCCGAACTGAGCCGACTGGGCAATAAGCCAGGCATCTAAGTGCGCACGTGTGTATACATATGTGCTCTATTAGAAGGAACTTGAACCCGTTTGTACTACATTCAGTTTCTTTATACAACTGAGAACATTGTTTTAGCGCAATGAGTAAACACGACTTTAAAACTACAACATTCTCAATGCATGTAAACTATCTACTATTTAGACATATACATGAATTTAAAAAAATGCGTAACCGAAAATTAAAACATATATTTTTTGGTCACATGGTGAAATACTACTTCACAATTGGTAATAAATGTACTTTTGTTTTACCTACGACCTATTACATTTGGCTACATTTTTTTAAAATTACTTTCTCTGTGAAATTTTTCGAGCTTTTGGGTATTAATTTGGCGAGAAATGTAGTTTTAAATAAACAAGTACAGCGAAATTAATTGACACTTGTATGAATAACGTTAATTCTGTAATTATAGTTGACGTAGCAAGGATGACGCGTGAACCTTGCAGCACTTGAGGCAACTGTGCGCGAGTATGTGAGTGAGTGGTTCGAATCTGCGTCAGATAGGCGAACTGTCACACTGGCTAGGTCATGTACTAGAGCTAGGTAAGAAGTGCATGCGAACAAGAGTGTAGGTGACAGTCGGGCGGCACTGACCTTGAGAGAAGCGGCCTTGGGGCGAGTGGGGCCGAGCTCAACGGCCATCACCTCGACGTCGTAGAAGTCGCTGCCCGCCTCGCGGTCCAGGCTCTCCGCCGTGGAGACGACGCCGATGCGAGGGTCGACGTCGAAGAGGCGCTCAGCCTGCCTGCCGCCCGCAGCTGTCACGTTCACCACGTGGTACTCGACGTCGCCGTGGCGTGCTCGGGCACTCACCCTCGCCACGCTAGTGCCAGGAGGTTCGTTCTCTGCGACGCTGCCACTTGCCGGGCCGGCCTCGAACTGCGGACCTCCAGGTCCAGGCCACGCGGCCACCACAGTGATGTAGCCGTCAGTTGACTTGCGCTCCGACTGTACCGCCTCGTCCGTCGCCTTCACCGCCAGGTGGAAGCGTGCGGCTGGCGGCTCCAGCGTCCTGCGCCGTAGCGTCAGTGCCCCCGTGCCGCGGTGCAGCGAGAACAGGTTGTCGTCGTCACCTCCAGCCAGCTCGTACGTCACCAGACCGTTAGTCCCCGAGTCCAGGTCCCGCGCCACCACACGCATCACCAGCAGCGATGTATCTCGTGGGAACACCGCCGCCGACATGGACACGAAGAGAGGCGCGTTGTCGTTCACGTCCTCCACGATGACGGTGACCAACTTCTCGGCGGAGAGACGCGCCGACGGCGGCTCTGCCTGGTCCGTCGCGACCACCGTCAGTCGGAATGTATCGACCCGCTCGCGGTCGATCGCCAGCAGCGTGTGGATGATGCCCGTGCTGGCGTCAATGCCGAAGTGCATCTCGTCTGCCGGCTCCTGGCGCGAGATGGTGTACATGACGCGGCCGTTGGGTCCCGAGTCGGGGTCCTCCGCGGTCACCGTCACTATCGGCGTGTGAACGGATATCCCCTCGCGGATCTGCCGCACGATGGCGGTGCTGGGGAAGGCAGGTGGGTTGTCGTTGAAGTCCTCCACGAACACTTTGAAGACGATGGTCGACGACAGGCGGGGGCTGCCGCCGTCCGAGGCGGTGATGTTCAGCGCGTAGCTGTTGACGTCTTCGTAGTCGAGCGGTCGGCGCAGGTAGAGGGCGCCGCTGGCTGGGTCGATGAGGAATGTGTCTCGGCGATTGCCTGCCGTGATGGAGAACGTCACCTCCGAGTTGACCCCCAGGTCGGCGTCCGTGGCCTTGAACTGCAGCAGGCGGGTGTTGGTAGGCGCAGTTTCCATCACGAACACCTCGGCCTCTGTCTGCGAGAACTGCGGTGCGTTGTCGTTCTCGTCCAGTACGTCGACCTCGATGTGCTCGGTAGAGTTGAGCCTGACGGTGAGCCCCGCGTCCTGCGCCATCACCGTCAGCTTGTACTGCGACACCGACTCGCGGTCCAGCGGCCGCACGACAGTCAGCTGGCCCGTCGCCTCGTCCACCGCGAACACCGAGCCTTCGTTTCCTTCCGTCAGCGAGTAGAATACGTCGCCGTTGAGACCGTCATCGGCGTCCGACGTGAACACACGGAACACCTGCGCACCCACGGGCGATACCTCCGATATCTGCACGCGGTACGGAGTCCGCAAGAACTTGGGGGCGTTGTCATTTTCGTCGGACACGTACACATTGACCTTGACTTTGTCGCGAAGCCGGAGGGCGCCGTTGTCACTGACGATGGCTTCGAGAGTAATGTGACCTTGGCCCATGGCGCGAACCAACTCTTCTCTGTCGAACACGTGCAGGGTCTTAATGAAGCCGTTCTTGGGGTCGATGGCGAAGTCCCTCTGAGCCGCCGGCAACGAGAACGTCAGTTCCGCATTTCTACCGATGTCTGCGTCAGTCGCCGTCAACTTGCCGACGAACGAGTCAGGGGGTTCGTTCTCCATCACGTGGAAGCTGAAGGTTGTGTTGGTGAACTGCGGGCTGTTGTCGTTCTCGTCGATGACGTGCACCACTAGAGGAACGATGGAGCTGCGAGCTGGATTTCCAGAGTCTTTTGCAGTCACCGACAGAGAATAATAATCTCTCTCCTCACGATCCAACACATTTCTCACGTACAGAAATCCATCTGGGAATATTCCGAACTTGCCTTCCGCATTGCCTTCGGTAATTTGATAGCTCACTCTGCCATTGTCAGCAAGGTCGGAATCGGAGGCCGACAGGGCGAAAAATCGGTCGTTGACAGGTGCCGATTCCAGCAAAGAAGTTTCGTAGCTGGTGTGGTCGAACACAGGCGTGTGGTCGTTCACGTCCTCGATCAACGCCGTCACCATGTGTTTAGAAGAGAGCGGCACATCTCCGCCGTCAGTAGCCAATACTTCTACTTGCATGGTGGTTCCTGGTGCGGCCATGATGGGTTTGTTGAGGTATATAACTCCTGTTGTCTGCGACACTCGGAACTGGCTGTCGGGGTTCATGGACAAGCTGTAGGTGACGCGACTGTTCGGGCCCGAGTCCCTGTCTCGAGCTCGCGAAAAATACACTTCGCTGCCGATTGCTGCATTCTCAGGCACTTTCACTTCGTCTCTAGCGCGCGTGAACTGCGGCTGGCAGTCATTCTCGTCTAGCACAACAACACTGACAACAACTCGGCCCATTGCGTGGCCAGCCCTGGCTACCACTGTAAGGGTGTACGTCACCACCTGCTCGCGATCGATTCTGTTGGCCGTCGTGATCACTCCAGAACGCTCGTCCACTTGGAAGCTCCTCCTGGGGTCTCCTAGCACGATGTAGTACCTGATGGCTTCCCCCAGGCCCGCACTAACGCGCCCTACTTCACGGCCTATATGCGGCTCATTGCCGTCTGGATCTTCGCTGATCTCGAACTCGTAACCTTCAGGAGTATCGAACTCCAAGTCATCAACCCGAGTGTCCTTGATCACTTCCACCTCCGCGTCTTCTGGCGCTCTCCTGCCGCCACGATCTGTCGCAGATATCCTCAGCCTGAAGTAAGGTTTCGGCGAGTCCCGCAGCGACCTCTTCAACGACACCACACCCGTGCTGCGGTCTACGACAAACAAACTCTCGTCGCCGGACTCGAGGCTGTATGTCACTGCGGCGTTCTCTCCCTCGTCGAGGTCGGTGGCTGTCACTGTGAGCACGGAGGTGCCTGTGGGTGCGTCTTCAGGTACAGGAGAGAAGTACAGTCTGGGGTAAAACTCCGGGCTGTTGTCGTTGACGTCGAGCACCCTGAGGAAGACAGTGGCGGTGGACGACTGTGGCGGCACACCCTGGTCCTTGGCGATCACCCTGACCTCGTATCGCGGCGTCGCCTCCCTGTCGAGCTTGGTGCGCGTCGTCAGCTGGCCAGTGAGTGGGTCTAGGGCGAACACCCCCGGCTCCAGCAGGTTGTACGTGACGCTGCCGTTGGTACCTTGGTCGTGATCGGCCGCCGTCAGCATGGCCACCAGCGTGTCTGGCGGCGCGCTCTCCGACAAGGTCACGTTGATCCGCTCTTGAGAGAACTCGGGCCGCTCATCGTTCTCATCCAGCACCGTCACCTTGAGCGTCGTGTGCGCCCACTTGGGGTTAGGCCCGCCGTCCCTCGCCGAGATACGCAGCTCGGCAGAATCCTGCAACTCGCGGTCTAGCGGCGCCCATGTCGTCACCAGTCCAGTGTCGGCGTCCATGTCGAACCAGCCTCTCTCGTTGCCCGACACGATGGCGTAGTACACGCGCGCATTCACGCCAGAGTCTTCGTCGCTGGCCGAGATGCCGGCCACGAATGTTCCTGGCGGCGCCAGTTCACTCAGCACTGCTTGATACTCGCTCTTTTCGAACACAGGTTCATGGTCGTTCACATCGTTCACACGGATCACGAGAAAGGCCGTAGACGTCCGCGGCGGAGTCCCTTTGTCCGTGGCCACCACAGTCAAGTTGTACTTGCCGACGCGCTCTCTGTCCAACACGCCTGCCACACGCACGATGTCGAAGCTCGGGGTGCGCTCCAGCCGGAAGTGTCCCAGTTCGTTCCCCGACCGGATCTCCACCGTCGTTTCACCGTTCGGGCCCTCGTCCAGGTCGACGATGGACACAGCCGCCACCACGGAACCGTTGGCGGCGTTCTCGTCGACGGTTGCGTAGCCGGCAGTGGAGGGGAAGTACCGGAAGCGGATGACGGGGTCATGATCGTTGGCGTCCACCAGGTTGACGGTGACGTACGTGCGGCCGTCTTGCCTGGGTGAGCCATGGTCCCGCGCGTACACGGTGAAGACGCAGCTCTTCGGACAGCGTTTGGGCGTGGGCTGCGGGCAGCTCTGCTGAGGGCAGTCCAGGGTCTCTGCGGTGGAAATGACTCCCGTCTCGGGGTCGACGACGAACCTGTGTTCCGTGTCAGCCAGGTAGTAGGTGACGCGCGCGTTGTCTCCTGAGTCGCTGTCGGTGGCGGTGACCTGCAGGAAGGGCGTGCCGGGCGGGACACTCTCGTTCAGCGACACAGAGTAATCGCTGTGGTCGAAGATGGGCGGGTTGTCGTTCACGTCAAGTACAGTCACGTTCACTCGCAAGTAGACGAAGCGAGGTGGCTCCCCTCCGTCCCGCGCCGACACGTTCAGGTCGTAGTGAGCACGTGCTTCACGGTCCAGCTTGCCCGTCGTCTCTAGGTGCAGGTAGGTGATGTCGCCGCTCGGGTTGGACGTGACGACCAGGCGGAAGCGGCCCTCGGAGTTACCGCCGACGATGCGGTAGTCGTCGGAGACGCCGTTGCGGCCCGCGTCGCTGTCGGTGGCGGCGTCGAGGAGTACACGTGTGCCGGGCGCCGCGCTCTCCGAGAAGCTGACGGCGATGCTGGGCTCGGGGAACTCGGGCGAGTTGTCGTTTACGTCGAGCACGGCGATGCGCACCTCGATGGGGTAGGTGGGTTGGCTGGACAGCACCACCAGGTCGTAGCGACCGTGCGCCAGGGACTCCCTGTCGAGCACCGCCGCCGTGCGAACCTCGCCGCTGACGGGGTCCAGCTCGAACTCGGCTGGCGGCTCGTTGAAGCGGTACGTGAAGCCGGGCTTGGTGGGTATTCGGCCGACCAAGGTGCCCCGCGGTTGTCCCTCGGCGACCTCTAACTGCACCCGCGTGTCGACGGCGCGAGACTGCATCTGCTCCGGAGGGCCGTCCACGTGCCTCGAGGCGGGAGACTGCTTGCGCGCGCCCGGACCTTGCCCCGACACCAGGCCGCACGTCAACAACACGGCAAGCACGAGCAGCGCGACACGCCGCATGAGAGGCACGTGACGCCACCACATAGCTGGTCACTCACTGGTCAACACTGTCGCGCCATCATCGCGTCTGGCTCGGCCACATCTCCACTCCACTTCTCACTAACCACACACCTCTCTTCTTCCTCACAATGATAGTGCACCTTCCAGCTTGTCACTCACACGGTTGCTGCTTATTCCTCTCGTCTCTCACCGTACCTGTCTCTTGTTTTTAGTTCTAAAGTGTCCCGAACATTTATTACTAGCGCGGTCACGGAGCACGCGGCTGTCCGACCCGACTACTAGGTACCGTTACGCGATGACCCGAAGTAAACGTCCGAATCAGCGGCCCGGCATATACGTGGCGCGTGTTGTCTTTTTTTTCCTTCGGTTTGTTTCCCGCGATTGTCTCTTGAGCTCACGTACAGACTTTTTTACGCTCGGCCTAGCGCGCCGTCCGCTGACTGACTGGAGAAATTCCTTTCTCTCTGGCCGGGGACCGGCAGCTTGCGGGAGCGGCCGCTAGGAGCGCTGCGGTCGCCCGATACCTGCGCAGGTATGCAACATGGCGGCGGCTGCCGTAGCCTGCAGCGCTACGAAAACAAACATTTCTCCCGAGCGGCGATGCACGACGCCACCCGATCGCGTTGAAGATACCAGCTCACCACACCACGAAAACAACGCACAGTGGGAAATGCTTAGTCTACACTGTATTTCTGTTCGTAATTTGAGCGACGAGGTGGGTGTTGTTAGCCTTTGTCACTGGTTTATATCTAATAAAAAAACACCCAACCTCTAAGAAAAACATTTTTCTACACAAGTCCACTGTATTTATATCATGCACATAAACTTTCCAAATTCGTACTTTCAGTGGCATGCGAAACTCATAGCAGTTGTACGTACCGTCTAGGGAAAATAACCAGCAGACAGTGTTTTGTTTTTCGTATCCACATGTCACTCTCCGGCTTGTAAACTAATCACATTCTGAAAACCCACAGTTATTTTTTATTTCGTCAGTGATGGCAGCACTGCCACCTGCTTCGAGCATGTTTTCACGTACAAACACAACACTTCACGACTGCACGTAGTACTTCCACAGTGTGTTTTTTAACAGTCTTGTAAACACAAACCTTGTTTAAAACACCCACGACGACACTTTGCGAAGTTTACCCTGGTGTAACGAAAGTAGGCAACGTCGAGGCGAGTTTCGCTTAAATATTAGCTCCGAGACACTCGCGCACACGACAGTTTACGAACTTCATAAAAAATATCGGTAAGAAAGCTGAGAGCACGGCCCATCGCAAGCGCCGTCCCGTGGTAAACGCTAGCATCACTTTTACTAGTCTCGCTGCAGCCTCTGAGAGCAATCTCCTGTATTCTCTTGCGGGGCGGAGCCTGCTCTCTTGAAAAATCTCTCTGCGCCAATCGTAGCAGCCAACATCGCGCGGTCAGACTACTCACACGTTGCCAAATCTCACATTCTTCTGTTTTCCGTCACTTGTCACATAAATACCTCGTGCGCACGTCTTATTCTACACCAATATCGTTTCCAGTCATCACAATGCAAATATTATATTCACTTTTAATGGTTGAGTATTTTTGAAAGCAGATTCCATTCAGAAAAAAATTATTTTCAGTCTTCAAGTTTCGACTTCAAAGTTCGTTAGTATTTACCCGGTACGCGGTACACTTTTTCCCCACGATGCACTAAACTAACGTGGAATGAAACTACAGAGCACAGGTAGACTTACGCAAGCGTTTGTTGTTGTTGACGAGGTGGCAACACTGCCCGAACAGGAATGAGGCTCCTTCTCTTTTCTACCTGTGCGCGCGCGTGTGCGTGCAGCATCTTTTGTGTTCTCTCTCTCTCTCTCTCTCCCTCCTTCCTCTTCTCGGCTTGTCTCGTCTACCTCGAGATGACATGGAAAGTTATTCTCCGCTGGCCGATGATTGTTCAGTTTCCTTGTTGTTCTCGTAACCTCAACTCTCCCTCGCTCAGCCAAAGTCGATGAGCCATTAAAAAAAATAACATGCTGAAATGCTGTCCGGATCATTGACCTCGCAGACAGTCACGAAGGGCGAAGTTGATTGCGGGAGGGGAAGGGGGAACTGTACAATCTCAATTACTACCTGTCTATGAAATATAACTGAGCAATTTCAACGAGCCAAAGAACAAGGTTTTAAATCCGTACGGAAGCTTAACACAACAGTCGCAGCCATCCCGTTATTAAAACAATCCCGGTTAGCACTATCGTTCATAGTCCTGAAGGGTTTAGCTTCTATTGTTTCATTAAAGTCTCTGACCGGCGCAGCGCGGCTGGAATCCCGTCAGTTCAAGAAGAGTGCTGCGCTATCTCTTGGCGGAACTTTAAACTTCTCTTTCCAACTTCGTTGACTGGCCCAACACACGTAACATTATGTCATTTAAAGCATTTTGCGTCATGTACTTAACGTGAGAAGCTGTAAAATATTCACAATGTTTACATTCTATGTAAAATAGAAAATAAAATGTACTATTGTCTTATATATGGAGCGTCTTTCCATATTTATATTGCTGATAACTTTAAAAACGTACTATAAGATGTCACCTGTGTTCAATTTTAATTCAATTTCTGACCCTTCGGTAACTTTCGCACAAATATTGGAAAGTTTGCTTTTGTAATCAATGGGACTACAACTTTTTTTTGCCAGAAACGCTAAAATAAATAAATAAAACTAAACCATATCTAAGTTCACAGTTTTATTTTCATCATATCAAGCTTACTCTAAGAGAAGAAAATAAAAAAAATTAACAATTTTTGTTTTGTTAATTTGTGCAGTTTTCTTAAGAGGTATAAGAAAAGCAAAACCATCCAGTTGTAGTTTAATTTGTGGCCACTACACGCCGGTTCAGCCTCTTGCGCTTAGGGGCGATGGGGCGCTGGGCGTGCGTGTTATTGTCGCCCGTATCGTTGTGCCTCGAGCGCTAGAGACGAAAAAAGTAGAAAAATTCCAAAGAAAACAAGGAATAAGTGGATACTGTTTAACAATAACAGCAATAAAAATGCAAGACCACTAAAGCAAGGATTTCGCTAATTAGGCCTACATCATGCCACGTCGCTTAAGAAATCTCAACTTTTTTCTGGCTGCGCATTTTCCACAAAATATTTCTTCACAGCAATATGCATGTGCCCAGGAATGTAGTTTGTGGTAGAGCATAGGTTTGACAGAGCTACATAATTTATTGTATTATACTCTTAATTACACAAATAAATCTCGGCAGGTGTTTCCTGTGTGAAATTAAACACAATTAAGCAATAACTACCATACGTAGGTAAATATTAACAGAATTCCCCTCAAAAATAATATTTGTCCTGTTTAACTCAAATCCTAGTTACAACCATTTGTTCGTATCATGTGATCTTCAGTATAGAAGGCCTACCTCCGTCGTCGCTGCTAAAGTTTATTAGTTTACATTTTAAAATACTGCTCCAGGTCAACTATAAAAAAAAAAAATTACTTTCCAAAAATCTTAAATTAAAATGCTAACAACGGCGACTAGACGTAAGTAAAAGGTAGCCTTAGGGATGTTCAATATGAGTACCTCAGCTACCGATTCATGGGCAATACAATGGCTGAACTCTCGAAAGTTATCACAAGTTTTATTTCTGATTGTCTTTAGAGGAATACAGGCCTCTTAGAAATGTCCCTTGGACCCGTGCCTGCTACTCGGCACTCACAATGACTATCAATTGTTTGAAATAGTAGTTCTGTTTTTATGTGCTTAAAAATTCCTTTCCTGCATTTGTTTTTATTTTTGTGATGTCATTCCTACAGCTTTGGACTAGATCGATTATTTGTACATTAAATTTTATTATGCTTTATGGTACACTGTGAGAAGCCAAATGTTTTTACTTATATTTTAAGCTATAACTGACACATTAATCGTCACGTGCAAATATTTTAATACTCTAAAAATCTCTTACTATTTCACGACCTTAACGGCAAAATTATTATTCGTTAGTGACGTTTTGACAATTTTACTTATAAAAATTGTTTACATTCATTTACTGATAAGACTGAAATTGTCAGCATCAACCTGGTGTACATTGTTCCTTTACGAGTACATTAAAAAAGCCTGAAGAATTACACGCGCATACAAATTAATGGTGCATAAGTTCTATAATGGAGGAAATAATGTCATTTTTAGATGACTTTGTGGCCACGCCTGGCTGCGCATACAAGGCGAAACCACACAATCATCCAACAGAATTGTACTATTTTATAAAGCCCAAGCCCAAGCCCTTTGGGGGGCCAACTTTGCAGAAAAATCATTTATTTTTAAGGACAAGAAATGAGATTCCAACAACACCATATCTCCGATCTTCAAGGATACCTCATTTATCGTTTTATTATATTTTTCCTCCAACTTTTGGTGATATTCCTTAAAATTTTGGGACACTTCCCATACTTTCTGTATATTCTGAGGGTCCACTGCTTCCCAAGAAAGAACATGTAATGACCATCGTTTATCAATGGATGGAAGAACTTCTGACCAATAATAAAACAACTCTGCAGGAGTATAATTTGTTGCTCGACTCACTACATTATTGAAACATAAGCTAACATTACAATAAATCTCATCATATTTCCTATAGGGTCATACTTGGAATGCATTAAGTGCCACTTTCAAATTTTTATTATACTTTTCGACAAGGTTAGCCTGGGGTTGATAGGGGAAAGTTAGTACCAACTTAATTCCCCAGCAAAACATTAATTCTTTAATTTCTGCAGATGAGCAAAAAGTTGCAATATCACAAATGAGATGTACTAGTGATCCAAACACCATGAACAAATGCTGACTCAAAATTTTACATATCTCCACATAGTTCATTGATCTCAGAGGGAAAACAAACATAACTTCCCAAAAATTGTGTCTATGCCTATCAAATGACAGAAAACCCTGAGGTACTCCATGGTAAGAGAACAACCACATCTAAATACAACATTTCCCAAGTGAAAGTCGTCACAGTAATATATTTTCCATTACATTTCCCATTTTTATACTTTGCCTGCTGACACACATGGCAATGTGACCAGGTAAACATCTCTTATATTCTAGCTATAGTCTCGTCTTGACCTACATGCCGACCCATCATGGAATCATGGTAATAATTAAATAAGATTTTTCCATAATTCAGAAGGAACAAAAAATTAAAATTTCCTTATCTCATTACACTTTCCTAACAACCCATAATACATACAATAGTCGCTCCTGACATCCAGAATCATTCGCCTGATGTTCAGGAAGATCCCTAATAAGTTTTGGGAAATGTTGAAGAGCGTTTACACACTTCACATCTTCATGACTTTTCTGCATAACCATGGCATCTCCCTTTTGTGCATTACTCATATCAATTTCCTCTTTGCTTTCTTAAAATTCTTCTTGCTCAAATTCCTTTTCATAAAACATATGTGATAGGCAATCTGATACTACATTTTCAGCACCTCTTACATGATGCACATCAAAACTAAATCTAGACAACATCACCAGCCGACTTGCCAATCGACCCACAGGCTTATTTGAAGCTAATAACTAACTTAACACCTGATTATCAATGTAAAGAACTAAATAAATAGTTTATAAATATTCTGCAAATTTTTCATGCTAAAAAGACATGCAAGAAATTCACTTTCATATACAGTATACTTTTTTCTCCAGCAGTCAGTAGGAACCAATTGGAAAAATCTGTAGGCAGCAAAGACCCATTTATAATTTGGCTTACAACAACTCCTACTGCCAAAGAACTGGCATCTGCATGTAAACTGAATTTATATGACAAATTCAGCAACATTAAAGTTGGCGGTGATAAAAGTTTCTGTTTAAAAAAAATAAAAGACTGTTGTTCATGACCTGAAATAAACTGAACATTTTTATGCTTTAAGTAGTTCAAAAGTTCAGCTACACTGGCAAAACCTAGAATGAATTTCGCATAAAACCCTACCATATCCAAAAATCTCAACCCCTTCAAGTTCTTAGGAGCTGGAAAAGAAACAATTGGTTTCAACTTTTCAGGGTCTGACCTAAGGGTCCCTTCAGAAATTACAAACCATAAATACCTAACATGTCTTTCTGCCCATGAAATTTTCTCGAGGTTCGCCTTTCTCAAAGCTTGCAAAATCTTTCATATTCGTCCAAGATATTCCCCAAAAGTATTACTCTAGATACAAACATAATCTATATACAAAAATACAAAATCGTACACATACTGTCCTAAAACCAGGAAAAGTATTCTAGACATTGCCCGGGGCGACAATTTGCTCCCACCGGGAGTCTTGTCCATGGAGTGACAAATGCAAGAGGTTCCAGTGAGTCAGATCTTAGCTAACATTGCAAAAATCCTGAGTTAAAATCTAGAATCGTAAAGTATCTACCTTAACATACCGGCTGAAAAACATAACTTATAACTGGAATTGGATAGGGATCAAGATAAATAATCTTATTTATTTTCTGATATTCACATATTAATGTATACTTTTAATGAGTTTTCTTTGGAAGGAAAATAACATGACTTGCACATAAACCTAAAGAGTTTTCCACAATACTGTGCCTTTTCATATCAATTATTATCTCCTTAAAAATTTTCACCTTGGGAGGAATTACTCGGTAGGGAACTGAAACCACAAGTTCCTGGTCGTTTAACTTCAAAACTATAGGAAACCTATGTGTGCAATGCACTAATGTGGGAATATTGTATTGTATGGGACTTATTAAATTCCCCCAGTGTTATGCCTAAAGGCTTATCAGGAGATTGGCTTACAAACTAACTTATGACCTAACATAAACTAACACCCATGTCTTACCGGTGGGTTAAACCTTTAACCTCCCGCACCCTAGGCTACCAACCGACTGCACCACGGAAGGCTGGCTAATGTGGGGGTAGAAAGATCAAAAGATTCCTATTTAATAGATTCAATCTCTTTCAATTTCTGATCAGCTAGATTTGATATTGAAAATTTCTCTTATAAACAGACCTCCTTCCAAATTCACTAGCCGATTTCAAGGAGAAACCCCCCCCCCCCCCCCCAAAAAAAAAACCAATTTTTTTTTTTTATTTCACAAAGTCTCCGCATTTTTCCAAAAGTCCAGACCCAATAACACATCGTGAGTCAATTCCTCTATTAACCAAAAACTAACCTTCCATGAAAACTCTTCAATCTTAATATTAATCTTTGGTAAAATATCAGAACGAATTATTCCTCCACCTGCTAGAGAAAATACTACTTGTTCACATTTCCTAACAGTAATAATCCCTGGAAGATATCCTCGCATAAGCCTATTACAACAAGCAACACTCATTAAGGAGGTAAAAGCTCTCGAATTGAATAATGATCTAATTTCACACCTAAATATCAGAACAGAAACTAATAATAACCCCACCTTTTTTCCCAGCCCTTACAAAATTTACACAAATTATACCAGCTGGTTTCTGTACTGTTGGGCAACAATACTGTATATGACCCTCATTCTTATACAAAAACCAAATGATCTTTTTCTTTGCCAATTCCTCCTGATCCTTATTCCACATTGCACTACGGGTGGCAAACTCATTGTCTTAAAAATATTGTAATTTGCTCTGAAGATTGCTAGGAATATAGCACAACAGCTTTAACAAAGGTTCTGGCTCATGCTCAAATGAACTTTATCATCACTATGCTTCCAATGACTCATCTGATTGCACTAAGTTCCATATGAGTTTATGCAGAATATCTTAGGTATCGGATTCGTCATGAATCACCCCTGCATCCCCTAGCATGATATGCAGAGATTCTTTTCTTATTAGTTGCACCTAGGTTGTCCTATTACCTGTTGACATGATACACCAAATATTTAAACACTAAAGAACAAGAAAAACATCCAACTTCATACCAATTGCACTCACTATCCAATCTGGAAAGTGAAAAGCAAATAGTCAAATTTAAGCAGAATTGAGGTGGGTGGTGAAGGAGGGACGAATCTGCCACACACTCGCTACTGTACCATAAGTGGATGCATATGGGTGGCCGGCATAGGTTTAGGGGCGGAATGTCTGTGTATAACACTGCCTCCTCATCGATTCTGTTTGTTTCAAACAGCCTCTCCAGCTTATGGATCTTAGTAGAATCGGTTGATCTGGATAACTTTAGGCATTACTTGAGAGCACTGTCTATAAATCTGGTAGATCACATCATTGATCTGCTTCAGGATCCTGTAAGGAATTTCCCAAATTTACAATAGCTTCGGTTAATATTCCTTCTGTCTTTGGGGGTTGTACAACCACATCAGCTGTGCTCGATAAACCTCTTCTGACACTCTGGTCATATCGTGTTTCATTCAGTCACTGCTGAATTTAAGGCGCCACCAGGCAAACTAAATTATACCGACTAGACTCTGATGTAGTTTAATCGCATACATTGGGGTAGCTGCTTCTTCTTCTACTAGAAATCCGACAGCATGTCACCAGGGAGGCGGAACTCTTTCCCAAAAGTCATCCTTGATGGTGTTACTATTATTGACTCTTGGACTGCGAACAATATGCCAGGAGGAACAAGGGTACCTTGGAGTCTCAATCATTTGATTGTCTTCCACCAATATCGCCAGATACTGTTCCATGGTATGGTTGAGCCAATCAACCACCCAATTCAACTGAGGATGTAATGCCATGGTTCAAATTTTCTCAATTTCTAAATTAATAGATACTTTTGGAAAAGAATGCACTCAAAATTTCGCCTTTGTTCCGGATGAAGCTCGAGTATTACTCCAAACCTGGAGAAAATATATTCTTCGAGAGCATCAGCTACAGTGCCAGTCTCTTGGTTTGGAATTGATATGACCTCAAGCCACTTGGTGAAATTATATTGCGCTACAGCAGGTAACAATTCCAGTGACTGATAATGGTGCGAGAATGTCCACGGCTATCCTCTTAAATGAGGCCCCAAAATTCTAGTTTTGAAGGGGAATTCGTCCTTTAATCCTCGAATCCTTCCTTGTGGTACAGGTATCACACAGACAGCACCACTTCTCAACATCCTTCTAACAATGGAGATAATAGAATCTCAACCGAATTCTGTTGAGGGTATTATATGCACCAAAGTATTTACCTGATATTGTATTGAACAGTTCTTTTAGCACTTCTGGAATTCTGCACTATGGTAGGACCAATTATAAGAGCACGTGTTTCCCATCATTGCTTTCTCTGTTCCTGCAAAGTCACTGCCATATTTCATTTAGATACATAATTATTATTTGAAACAAGAAAATGTAATTAGTGTAATAACTACCATAAATAACCCATCACTAGATGCAGAGCTTTAAATTATTTTCCTCTTTGCCTTCAATGATACACCACACTTTTCTTCCTGACATTTACAGTGATGGCAGAATTATTCGCATGGCCTCTTGGAAAGAGCATCTCCATTGCTGTGAATGTGTACAGACCGGTTGTGTATTTTAAAGTCATGTTCTTGAAGGTGCTGTATCCATTGGGATAGTGGACATTCGGGGTTATTAATATGTATTAGCCTGTGTAATGAAGCATGATCATTTCCCACAACAAAGTGTCTGCCATAAAGGTAATGAAGAAAGTGTGCAATTATCTTCATCACAGCAAGTAGCTCCCTGCGTATCACAAAATAATTTCTCTCAAGCTTGTGAAATGCCTTATTGAAGTATTTCTGTGATCGATTCTTTCCATCCAGAATCTGAAATTACAAGGCCCTGATTCACTCCAGATTTTCGCAAGTAAGAATTATGCTGGACGATGCCACTGGTCGGTGGTTTTTCTCGGGGATCTCCCATTTACCCCACACCTTCATTCCACTGCTGCTCCACATTCACTTCAATTCATCCACGTCGGCTCTCAAGACCTCGATGTTAAGAGCCGCTCAAATCTCGTCACTCACTCACAGCGCGATTCCTACATCACAAGCATCATTATTTAGAATGAACTCACCCTCACTACATGGGAAGCCCAGGATCGTGGGAGATACGAGAGTTTATTTTAGTTTATAAAAAGCAACTTCACATTCAGTGGCCTAATAACACATTCCTATTGCCTCAGTCAAATCCTGTAGTGGCTTGGCGATCATGAAGAATCCAGGCACAAATCGGCAGTAGTAAGCACATACACTCAGGGAACCCCAGACTTCTGTTTTGTTATTTAGTAGAAGGAAACCTCTTATTACTCTGGTATTCTCAATGCCTTTTTCAATTCTATGAGCCAACACTACATGGCTGAAGAATCAATTTTTTTTTAAGGGTAGCATTTATTAGGAACTAATTTCGGGTTGGCTGTGGCTGGTTTCCGAAACACAGAGTCTAGGCATGTTAGGTACTCTTCTAGTGTCTCTTTGCGGCCATGATGTCGTCTAGGTGCACCTGACACATGTCTAAGAGAAGATTTTCTCCAGCAGATGTTAAAAGGCGGTAGTCAACATGGCATAGCCTGAAGAGCATTACCGTGAATTTGCAGGTTCCTTTCCCTTGCACACAAAAGGAAAGTCTTTTCTTTGTCTTATGAGGACAATTCGCATTACCAGTACCCACTCTTCATTTCCAAAGTTGAAAACTACTGTGAACCTACTAGGCCATACAGTATGTTATCTATCCTTGGGAGTGGACAAGAATCTTTCTTGGTCACATTGTTGAGTTAGGGGAAATCAATATAAAATCTTATAGAGCCATCTATTTATACAAGCACAATGGGAGAAGATTATGGACTGACTGTTGGTTCTATCAAGTCTAAATTTTGATCCCTTTCAGAATATCCTCAACCACCTCATGTGATGCTACAGGAAGTCGCCTTGGTGACTGCTTTATTGACTTGGTATTCCCTATGTTGATGTGATGGCATGCAATATTAATTATGCCAATGTAATTCGACCCACTGGAGAAATCATCCCTATTCCTCTATAATAATTCTAAGAGAGCCTTCTCTTGTCGCCAGATGAGTCTTTGTCTGGTTCTTGTTAGGATTTCTCCAGAGTGTCTGGTACTGGACATTCGGTATTTTGTGAAATTGAAGCTTCAGGAACATTTGGAAGTAATTGTAAGATCTATATACAAGCCTCAACTAGTGCCCCCTCCTCGAGACTAACAGCACTGTCAGATAAATTAATCATCCTTACTGCCAAACTGAGTTTGAAGAGACCAAAGACCTTGCTACAAATGACACTATTTGGTAGACTGCCACCTTTATGTGGTGGTTCGATTATGCCTAACCACCTGACACATTTTCCATGGCAACTGCATGTAATTGACAATTTCACTAGAAGCAAGGAGCATAGTAGTTTGAGTACACACAACTGGGCAGCTCGTTGGCAAAGAAGAAAAGTTTTGTTGTGTTTACACTACTAACTCGGTGTTGCATTCCCGTATTACTCCCATTCGAGTGTCGATACATCACCCTAGCTTACGAAACACATCAATTCCCAAAATGTATATGTACTCTATTTCTACTAAGTAGATATATTGACATTACAGAACTTAATATGCACCCTTAACTTTCCTCTAACAGTTGTGATCTCACCTGTTACTGTAGTAAAATAGCACTGTTAGATTTTGGCATTGGGCTATCGCTGGGGAAAGCTCGAGGAGGTCCTGTCTTACCACAGTTAGTCATCCCTGTGACAATGACCATCTGGCAAGAAACATCATCCATGCTTCCCTCCACCAATATGCCATATCTGCATCATGTTTCACAGAACACATCTGTAAGAACATTGGGACCTTCCCTCTATCAGTCAGCTACCTTTGTCCCTTAAAAATCGGTATTTACGTGTTTCCCGAAGATGTTAGACACTCTCCCATCCCTTGCTGCCTGCTTCGCGGTTGCTACTGCTGTTGAGGGCAGTTGGTCCTCAGTTGCTCTGGCTTTCTACATGACCAACACTCTGGCCTTTTGGGTGAAGGATGGCGAGTCTCTGTAGTGATAACCTTGGAAGCGATGTCTTAATGGTCGTCTGCAACCCCTTTTGTCTTCTTGATGCTGCTGAAAACAACAGCATCTTTTCTCAGCATCCCTGCCTACTGGATGTCCGGGCGTAGATACTTGACCTGCTGACTCCTCCTCCAGTGCTCGGGCCAGGGCATCCTGCATGGCATGTGGTGAAGCCAGGCATACAGCTTGCCACACCTCTGTTTTGGTGATAGTGTCGACGAAGAAGCCAACTGCGATGGCATCGCGTGCTTTCTCAGAGCATTCCTTAAGATACAGATGGGATATTGGTACAATGTTTTGCCCCAGTTCTTGCAATGGTTCCCATCGCCGCTGGGTGCTGCTTCGTAGTAGGGCATGGTAAGCATATCGCAGGTATCGGTCGCTGATTCATTTCAAATGGTGACCCCAGTGTGGAGTATTCCAGTCAATGTCGTTCTGGCAGGGACTTCAGTGTGATCAGTGCAGGGCCCCTATGCATAGCTGTGAGGTAGTATGCCCACTGATTGTTAGCCCAACGATTTAGGGCGGCAGCAGTCTCGAATTGATGCTAGTATTCGCACCTAGGTGTTTGTCCATCATTGCAGCGGGATAAAATGTAATGCCTTTACTCACATATGGCTGATGCATACCCACACTGCAAAATTGCAGGGCCTATCTTACGATTGCTATACTGGTGGCAACCTCTACCCTCAACTTGCTGTCCACATTCACCACATTCACCAGCTTTTTGGTGGTCGGCTTCAGCTCCTCTCTAGCCACTGGTGCAGAGTATCCTTTTCACTGCAGCTATAGAAATTACTTTCATTCTTTCTTTAGGGTGCTCACCTCCTGTTCCTCGACACTGTAAATTCTTTCACTCACACTGTCAATTTTCTTGTCCACACAATCTGTTTGAATATTCACAAACTCACTAGTACCTTCTATCTTTTGGTCTACAATTTAATTCCAACTATCTGTTTTCCTATCCACACTCTTTTGTTAAAACTGACTATCTTCATATTTAAATTTTGAATCATGTTGTCTATTTTATTATCAATTACTTCACTAACACTGTATTATATTGTCTACTATTTTATTAACACTATTTATTTGACTACTTACTGATTCCCTAAAACTATTTACATTATTAGTAAACTTTCCGAAGGAAAGAAAAACGTATGAGATCGCTTTCCTACCTGTGTTTCTGCAAGTGCATGTGTGTCTGTGTGTGTGCCTGTGTATGTGTGTGTAGTCCCCTCGATGTTTGAATGTGTTAACCGAATTTCACCAAACTCGGTACACATACACTGCTAAGTAAGGACACCTGACTTTTATAGTTTTCGACCACGCCGGTCACATACTTTCAAAATGGCTGCTGTTTGAAAATTTACGGCGATATGTCATATCTCAGAAACCATTCAACCGATTTTAACCAAACTTTGTGTGCTGACAGGGTAACTTGTAAGCATTAAATTCTGAGGTGAATATTGTTGTTGGTATGCCATTTTGGAAGATAGCCCCAAATGAGATAACAAAGCCTTTACATTATACCTAAAAACTACTCTACCTATTTTCGCCAAATTTTGCATGTAAGTAATTCTATCAGTGGCCAGGTAAATGTCAGTAATTGAACTTAATTAGACACTTATTTGCTATTAATACCATACCATTAGCCCAATTTTAACCAAATTTTGTATGCTGACAGTGTATCTACAAGCATCATATAAGCAAAAAAAAAACACTTTTCCCGCCATTTTTGAAGCTAGGGCCACATAAACAATAAAGCTTTTATGTTATATTTCTAAAAATACTCAACCAATTTTCTTCAAATTCTGCAAGTAAGTGATATTATGATAGGCCAAGTAAATATTGGTAAATGAACTTTATTAGGTACCTATTTTCAATATGGCGGCAATACATATATTTTAGGTTTATTTGATATAACTACCATATCAGTGGCCAATTTCAACCAAATTTTGTACGCTGACATTATGTATTACAAGTACCATATAAGCTAAACAACAACCACTTTCGTTGGCCCTTTCGAAAAATAGTGCCACATGTAAAAATAATTTTTTACATTATATATCGAAAACTACTAAACCAATTTTCGCCATTTTGTAATACACGAATTAATCAAGTTTCGAATATTTCAGAAACTTCAAAATGGCAGCTATATAGCTATTTTAGCATACTATATTATTTCTTCGAAAATATTTAATCAATTCCAACTTAACTTTGTATGCTGGGAGTATATAAAACAAACATCAAATGTGTCTAGACAGAGCCTCGTTTGTCCTCCATTTTATAAGGTAGAGCCACGCGGTGACTCAGTGGCTTGATTACCCGAGGTGCCGCGGTGACCCAGTGGATAGACAATCAAATGTGTAGAGGTTATTTAATGGCTAGATTACCCCAGGTGCCGCAGTGAATAAATGGCTAGACTACGCAAGGTGCCGTGGTGAGCCAGTGGCAAGATTACCCGAGGTGCTGCGGTGACTCAGTGGATAGACAATCAAATGTGTAGAGGTTATTTAATGGCTAGATTACCCCAGGTGCCGCAGTGAATAAATGGCTAGACTACGCAAGGTGCCGTGGTGAGCCAGTGGCAAGATTACCCGAGGTGCCGCGGTGACTCAGTGGATAGACTACGAAGGATTCCGCGGTGATTCAGTGGCTAGATTACACTAGGTGCCGAGGTGACTCAGGGGCTAGAGTACCAAAGGTGCCCCGGTGATTCAGTGGGTAGAATACCCGAGTTGCTGCCGTTGTAACTCTGTGTGTAGACTACCAAAGGTGCCGCGTTGACTCAGTGGATAGATTAAAAGAGGTGCCGCGGAAGTTCAGTGGCTAGATTACAAGAGGTGCCGCGGTGACTAAGTTGCTAGACTACCAGTGGTGCTACGGTGATTTAGTGGCTAGATGACCCGAGGTGCCGCGGTGATTTAGTGGCTAGATTATCCGAGGTGCCACGGTGACTCAGTGGCTAGATTACTAGAGGTGAAGCTGTGACTCAGTGGCTAGATTGCCAGAGGTGCCGCGGTGACTCAGTGGATTGACTACCAAAGGTGTCAAGGATATTCAGTGCTGTATCTCATTGTCGACAGCTGGCAATAAACTGATCGAACCCGCACCTGCACCATGTATTATATAGGGGTACAGTTCTTTACAATCGAATCGTCAAAAATCTGTATTTCTCTTTCCAGCATAAGATACACATGTTTCAAATCTGATAGCGTCATGTCCGTATTGACGTGATAGTCTTAAACGTGGCATAAATTAGTGTCATCCATGAAAAACGGCATCAACACATTAGCATTATCGCGAAGAATCTTTTTGGTTAACGCGAATAGTCTGTTCGAGGTACACACAGTCCACGTATGAATGCCGTCCCATGCTAAAATATTCTCGAATACAAGTTTGTTTCTAGCAGGCGATGTCTTCGAAGACAGATATTGAGTTTGACAGTGCTTCTCTTGGAGTTTCGGCGGCTTCATTATTACTGCATTGAAAATAACCTATGCCTTCTATGGCCTGTAATACTCGTGCCAATCGCCGGTATTTCGTTTCCGGGTAGATTTCGAATATAGGTTCGCGTTCTCGAATCTCCGACAATTCTCTTCTTCCAGCAGGCTCTATAGGACGCACGTTTCCCCTCAATTTGATGGACCCGTGATAATGCACCTAACTGTATCCGGAATTAGGCTTCCATGACGCGATTCGTGAGAGATAACTTCAATTTCGGCATGAATTCGTATGGGCAGAGAAACATCTTGTTTGACTGTATGTATACTGTTCTCGTATGCTTGGTTTATATCATACATTGGGGAGGAGGAGGAGGAGGAAAATGAGAAGGTGGAGGAGGAAGATGAGAAGGAATAAGATGAGGAGGAGGAAGATGAGGAGGAGGAAGATGAGGAGGAGGAAGATGAGGAGGAGGAAGATGAGGAGGAGGAAGATGAGGAGGAATAAGATGAGGAGGAGGAAGATGAAGAGGAGCAGGTGGCATATACAAGCCTCTTGATGACATTACGCACATTTTAGAATGACTCTTCAAATTATCACTCCAAGTAAACTGTCTATGGCAGAATTCGCACTGAAATGTCTTATTGGAATATGCGATATGTCCTCACTGTTCCAAGTCTAGAGTGTTACTGAAACAAAACTGTATAAAATGGTCGTATTTATAGTTTTCTCACTCAGTTCAACGCGATGCCTCGAAGAGGTATGACCGTAGCTGGAGGCGTGGTCGTCGATACGCTGATCAACAATCTACCGTTTGAGCTGCACATACCCTGATACAGGTTCTGCGGGCCAGGAACCAAGCTAGCTAAAAGACTGTCACGCAACAAGAGGGGCATAAACGCCCTGGATGAGGCGAGCAAGCAGCACGATATCGCCTATTCCCAGCACAAGATCTGAAAGCCTGACACTGGGCAGACAAGACACTTGCACAGAAGGCGGACGAAATAAGAAAATCATCAGATGCCGGACTCGGAGAAAAAAATAGCAGCGTGGGGCGTTTCTAACTTGATGAATGCCAAAGTGAAGATGGACATGGGTAATAAGATCAAAAGAAAGGCATAAGTGAAAAGAAAAGCAGTCACAAAAGGAAGAAAAGCCTGCAAGGCGAAGAAAAAATCTACCGGTGGATTTTTCCATTGCTTTTGCCTGCACTTGGGCCCTCGGAGGCCTAATCGGAGCCACGAGTGGTATTGTACTAGCTGTCAACACAGCACCGAACGAACGCAAGCAGTTGTCCGAGGTATAAAGCCATACCCAGAAGGATGTGCAAGTGTTCAAAAGCGATGCAGCAGAAAGAGGCAATATTAAAATATCTACCGAAACGAACACTCATGAATGTTGAGTGTTTATGAGAGGTGAGTTACCCGGTAATCCCAAGAGTTATGAATGTACCGTATTTAATCTGGATACGACAGCAGGACCCGGCACACACTGGATATCATACGTAGAAAAGGGTAAACACGCAGACTATTATGCTAGTTTTGGGAATTTGTATCCTCCGCCCAAATTCCGCAAGTATTTGAAATATACAAAAATAACACACAATTACGAAATGGAGCAGCTGCCTAACACGTGAAACTGCGGACATTTGTGCCTTTACTTCCTGGTTCACTCGTACATAAAATTGTATAAAAAGGTTATACACCTTGAGGAAACCATCAGTCATGTCGATAATGCTTACCTTGACAGGCCATAGCTCCAAGCTGTGTACGGTAAATTTTACGCCACTCGACCTGGAAGGTAATGGAGCACAGGCCTTATCGATTTTCAAACCTACAATGCGATACCGAACATTGATAAAAAAAAATTGCAAGCTGTACCTCGTAAAAAGTGGTAACGTTTCCTATGAAGTTTCGCTGCCCATTGGCTCTTATGAAATAGACGACATTGCAAGTTACATTGAATATTCGCTGTCCCTAGACACAGAATTCGAACTACATGGAAATCCCAATATTCTGAAGAGTGTTGTCAGATGCAGCGAGTATATCGACTTTATGAAACCGGATACTATTGGACCTATGCTGGGGTTTGAGCCACGGATCTACGAAGTTGGTAAAACACACATGTCGTCACAGCCTATAAACATTTTGCCAGCCAATGTGATACGAATAACCTGTAATTTGGCGAGCGGCGTGTACCTCAATGGCAGGCCGAGCAATACGCTGCACGAATTTTGGCCTATTGTCGCTCCAGGTTATAAACTGGCCGTGGCACATCAAGGCATCATTTACGTTCCGGTCGTCGTGAAAAGAGCACACGAGGTGGTAGTGGCAGTCGTCAACCAGCACGGAGAGTTGGTGAACTTTTGAAACGAAGAAATCAACCTACGCCTGCGTTTGAGAAGATGGGAATAAGATTTGCACCAAACAGAAGCTATGAAAGAACGAGTCGTGCAAAACCTACAATCAGTATGTCACAGGTCTCTAAGGAGTTAACACGTGCTAGCTAGATTATTCTCTGCAAACTCGGCTACAAGGTCGATCGCCATGGAAGATTCCCTAAACTACGAAGAGCCAACCATTTTCGAAGACAGCATAACAAAGGTGGAACTTTATATGTACCAGTCGTTCCTGATCGGGCCGTAATCGCTACCATCGGAAGTTCGGATAGCAGTCCAATACCAAGATATCTGCACTCTTCCTTGCCAGTCTTTCTTGTGAATCAGGGGGACTCCGACGAAAGAAGATGGGTCCAATCCAGAATTGACGAAAATAACGAGCAATGGTATTCTTAACCTGATCGATCGCATCGCCAAATTTCTTAACGGTGCCGAGGTGGATCAGGCGCGAGATGCGGGCATAACTTCAACGATCAAAAATTACCTTTCGCTCACGCCAAATGAGCTGTCTGCAGCCAAGATGGCAGGCTGGGGGAATCGAAGATGGCTGCAATATTCCCATTTATGCTGAAGGAAGGTTCGAAGTATGTGTTCCACTCTCCATGCTACAGGGATTAGCCGAAGACTACAATGAATTACCTTCAATTTGAAGCAGGAGCTGTTGATAATGCTCGCCAATACACATGTGGATACCATCGTGGGTATTGGAGAAAACCTGGAGGCAGTGGAACTGAAACTACAGTCTATCGAATGAATGCTGCCTCATGTACAGTTGAGTAGCAGAACACATACACATGTTGCAGAATGTTAAATATGGCAAAAACATCGATGTGGCTTTCCTGTCGTGGAGTCGGGAGACATAGCCCGAATTGCCAGCAAGCCAACACATCAACTAGATGGTGAAGTCCAGCTCTGCTTCTGAGAAACCGAGGTAGATTATTGTTGGGGCTACAGACCAGAAGATAGCACAATGAAAGAGAGAGCCGTTTTAAAGATATGCTGCATTTTATTTCAAAAAATCTACCCACTTTATATATAAGAAATATTTTAAATAAAAAAATATTTATAAATAAAAAATATTTTAAATAAAAATACTTGCATTTAAGAATAAACAAAAATAAATAAATTTAAGTACTTTGCAGGAATGGTCAATGGCCCATTCGGTGTAGTCCGATAGCAGGTTGCATAATCGATACTACTATTGTGTTGAGAATAGAATCCAATATGGAGGGTATGGAACGAAGGTGACTAATTAGCCAATGAAAAACATTGGCGGGTGCTGTCAGTGCAACCTATACTTTAAACACATAAACAAATACGGCTATCACCTGCTCATACATAGGTGATGAAAACAAATGAAATCTAATATGGTTGTCGCACGAAGGTGAGATGAAAACTATAAAACAAATGACAATAAAAAACATGGAGGACTGCACCTGCAAGATGGCTGCCTCCCAACATGGTAGCCTCCTGTAACATATATAAACAAATTATATACGAAAAAACAAATATGGTCGCCTCCAGTAACATATACACAAATTATGTATGAAAAAAACCAATATGGTGGCATAAGATTGAATGCGTATAGGTGGGAGAAGTAGGGGTGGGGGAGTCTGTCATTTGCTGAAGTTGAACTGAGGTGAGTAATTGGTGGTACTGGGAGGACCTCTGGAAATGTAAATATTTTTAAAATAAATTTTTCTTTTTTTATAAATTTTTCGGGAAAAGTGAACATTTAAGGGGAAAAGGAGAAAATTTGTGGGAAAAAGGGAAATTGTTTGGGAAAATGGTCGCCGGATAACTAAAATTTCTTAATTATTTTTAATGATTTTTAAATAATTTTATAATACAATTTAATACATTTATTAATATTTATACTAATAATTTTTTTGGTATTAATTAAATTTATTTTTTTAATTTTTTTGGTGTCTGAGTTCAAGGTCAAAGGTCATATGTGTCAAATATGGTGGTAGGTCATCGGAATGACAGATCATGATGTAGGGTGGCAAGCTCCTGGCTTTTTATACATTTTTTAACAATTTTCTAAATAGTTTCTAATAATACAGTTTTTATTAAATTTTCCAACGATTTTAAAAATTTATTAAACAATTTTAAATAAAATGTTTCGTAAGAACTTTTTTAAATAATTTATTTAGAATTTTGTTCCAATTTTTTTTTGGGTTTTTGGTGTCAGTTGTCACCGTGATCAATGTCAAGGTTACGGTTCAAAGGTCATGTGTCAGAGTCAAAGGTCATGGGTCAGGGTCAATGACATCCGAGATGGCGGACGGTGACATAACAATATGGCGGCGGCTGAATCCTGCGATCCTGCGCTCCACGCTCTTCGCAGTTAAGGAACCAAACCCTACTACTCTAATACACTTTCTTTAAAATTTATCTGCATTCTTTCAAAACATTGAAAATAGTAATTAATTACGTAGTTCTAAATCAAATAAATAAAACCATACATAACCAAATAAACAATAAAATCCCTATATATTTACTGTAGTAAATGGTACAAACTTATCGGTGCGAAGATGTTGAAAAGTTCATAGATGCATGATACATGCAAGAATATTACCACAGTGTACTATAAAAAAACAATAAAGTGGCTAAGGAGTTAATTAATTACTTTTTTTGCCTTCAGCTTTGTAGAATTTGAAATTTGTTCACTTAAGTCAATGGTTTGCTCTATAAAAATAAGTTGAAATCCTACTAGTCTACTGTTTTCATAGACGAGTGGATGTATGTTTTGGTCAACTGTACCTCAGAAAAACTGCACTCACCGGTAACCAAATATACACGCTGTTTCAGCAAAATTCTAAATAAATAAATAAATTGGGCACATAAGTGTTATGTAGTGTAAACTCAGTAATGTAACTGTAAATGAATAGCCCGCTCGTAAGGGCAATAAGTTACGAATCATATAATGTGACTCAGGTGGTAGGCAAAATAGTCCCTCGTAAGGGATCCAAGTTTGTTGCGAAGGTGTGAAGGTATACGTATACACGTTGGGATAGCCAAGTATGTAGCATGCAACAACTCACTCATGCAGGTGTATGTGAACGTACGGGGATCCCTTAGAATCAGTGAACATGTACGTGTACACCTCAACAGTACTTGTGCAATATTGAGTGTGAATATGGATATTAACGAACGCAACCTAAGAATAAATCAATCTGCATACGTCTCAGTGTTAGGCTTAAAAACATGTACCACTGTCACTTCCAGCCACATTACATTTCATTTCTTTATTAGAGGCGATTGAAAAAGTGTAAGTAATTAGGAACGGAGGGAATATAGGACACATTAACAACTCATTTCACACCTAAACTTCTCCCACTTCGGGCGAGCGTCCTGCTACAGATCCTACCTCTTTGAATGTTGATGGCGGAGAGAGCGATCTCCCTTACTGACTGGCACTTGCTACATATCCAGCCAATCCTTGTGCAGGGTTTAAACCTTCCAACCAATCGGAAGGCTTCCAACTTTAAATTACGTAAAACGATCTACTCCAACGGCCTAACGTACTAAAAACCATTAAATATGTCTCGAAACGGAGGTACATATATAAATAATCTTTGAAAAAGTAATAATAGAGTTCAAAATATAAACTAAAATAAATATCACCTAAATATAAATACAAAAATTAAAATCTAGCTAACTATCACCCTCCAACATTTTATAATGCCATCGGTACATCCAAAGTTAAAATTCCTGCAATTGAAAAATAAGAAAATTATTGACATTTGCATACATAAAAATTTTACGTGTAGCAAGTGTGGAAAATACATAAATTAATTAGATATTAACAAAGGCATGTGAAATGTGGGTGCTTACAAATGTAAGCTAAAACGTCCTATGATGGTACTTTCTGAGACACCTTTCTTGCAACATCTTGTATCTCACTACACATCTCAGTAACATTAATAGCCTTTGTAGTCTTCACGAGTCAGCAGTTTTTCAGTTTTACACACTATTCAAATACATACTGGGTAGGCTTTCCCTGCATTATTAAACGCCACCAAAGATAGTCTGCAATAAATATGTTACTAGACAATAGAAATAATTATTTACTTTAAATTACCTTTATAATGATCCAATCAGTTATATGAATTTTATGAATTCTTATAACCGAACTGTAAAGAATGTTAGATATTCCGTTGACCGTCCTGCCGCCCTCAGCTTCTGGACGCCCTAGTTCGCCTATATGAACGCGCCGGCCTTGTTTCCTGTTTATTAATCACATTTCAATCTAAAACAGAAAAATTGCTTTTTGTAATAAAAATACATACAGTGATATACGTCTTTTCTTTAAAGAATGTGTTTTAGGCTACAGGCCTATTTAGTACGAATTTGACTACAATTAAAAAAGAAAAAAATCATCTGCCGGTAATATCTTAAAAATTATTTTTTAATTTTCAAGTAAATTCGAGTGTGTTTCAGTAATGGCGCCCATAATGCAGATCAGTATATTCTAAATTGGCACATACAAGTCTAATATTGACACACTTAGAAGCTGTGACGACTTGTGTAGATATTTTGTATGAGATATAACAGATACACGTGATTGTGAAAATATAACTTAGAATCTCATAATAAACCATGATTCGAAACACAACTTTCATTCTTTAAAGAGCTTATATTGATATAATATTTATACGCAATAAAATAGTTTTCATGTGAAGGATTTTAATTGAATTTTGACTGGGTTTCATTTTATGTTTTTAATTACACACCAAAGTTGTATAACATCGATGTCATCTTGCAGCTTTCCAGTCAGTTGCATTTGCAGAATGTTGGAATGTTTAATTAAATACTATAACGTTTGATAATATATTACATAATAACGGAGACAAGGTAAGTTCATGCATGCCACATGATCACAGCTAGTAGGTAGTCTAGAATGTGTTTGTAACTCTAACCATTAAATAACGTTCGATTAAAGAACTATCAATGGAATTTACGCAGTTCATTGAAATACTAAAGTCAATACTCATACAGGTAGAATAACAATGCTGAGCAATATAAGAGGCCTTACTGCAGAAAATTAGCATCACGCTCTTGCCTTATTGCAGCATCTACGCAACATCGGTTCATTAAAGTAAGAGGTTTGTAGACGTAGTCCTGCCTCTTGTAAGTCTGTGCTGAAATTTATAATTTTTTTTCCGAAATAAAATATAGCGATGTAATTTGTTCTCTTATTTTAGGAAAATCACTTTATAAAGATATAAACATTGGCAATAATTTGAGATTTTCTGTTATAAAACATTTAAAATCTGACAAGCAGATTTCCCATTGTAGAGATACCACAAAATAGATTTTTTTTCGAGCAGTACAGTAACATATCAGGCATGCCTATATCATATAATAATATATAACAAATCCACATTTAGCCTACTTGATATCGCTTCTTATCAGGTAACACAGTATTTCAAAAGCTTGTCTCAATATTATACAGAACTGAGTCACATACAGCATGTAGTATTATGATAATATATCGGAAGATTTTCATACTTAAATATGTTCAAGTATATGTGTGACTAATGATCCTGACATGTGTATATTCTCGTATCAGATAAGCGAGCATTGTTGTCGAGATCACTCAGCTCATATTTGCATCCTAAATACCGAAATTGCCATTTATAAGTGTGCAGTTTCATTTCAAAGAGCATCACGTACTGCCTCTGTGTTAATCAACAACAGTAAATAGTTAATTTAATTGATTTCGTAGGGAATCTAACAGAAATATACGTGCCTATAAATAAACAGATTTTATACCAGAAAAATTCTATGTTTTCGTGTTTTTTTAAATGAAAATTTGCAAATAAATTTCAAAACTTTTTTCGGCCTGTTATTTCCAGTGTTAACATTTTACCAAACTAATTCGCTCATGGAAAATAATAAAACAAAATAGTGAAAATATTATAGTCAAACAGGCCACATTAGTTTTGCTCTAGTTTAAACAGTCCATAATAGCAGCTTGCCAAGAACTGAAAGGATAAAAAATACTTACCAATTAAGTGATGAGCTATTGTTGTTAGTAAATTCTTCCCGTATTTTTTTCAATTTTTATCTATGATTTGTATTTTGAGTTATTGCTTTTAAACAATTAAAATAAATTAGGTCGGTCAGTTTTAAATGCCCCAGTGTCACAAAATTAGCCTACATTGTTATTTATGAATAAAATAATCACTATACTAGTAGCCATGACATTGACTTTATCATGACATCATTAAAACGAAAATGTGAAAGCATTCATTAACGACATGTGTTGAATCACACTGGTCCTCATGTATTGTAAATATGAACTATGTTGACAGAAGAATTACACAAAAAGAATATTGAGCTGTCTCTAACAGTGTGACAACCGCCGATAAGCTCATTTTGCTTGCCAAGTGCATTTTCTGTTCCTGGAACCTCTTCCATTCTCCTCTCGCCAGACGCTGCTGTGTCTGACGTGGCAGTACGGCCAGGCTGCAGGAAGTACGGTCGCATGACACGCACAGCAACTGTGCGGTACGGTCGGGTGACGCGAGTGGTTCTTTTGGTGTTTATGTATTTGTTCTTCTATTCTGAATTCCCTTTAAGCTAAGGGGAGGCCCTTCAGCTTTCATTCCCATTGTAAGAAACCATTTTCTCCCAGGCATTTTAAAACACTCAGTGGATTCATGAAGAGAAACTCACGCGGAGAAAGCAATTGGCCCGTTTATGGCTACTGCCTTTACCTGGGACAGAGTTTAAAATGTACAGTCACCTGTCGCTACGAGGACATGACGTACCAGTTATTGAGAAATCTTTGATTGAGGCCAGGCTTCACCATGCTTGGACGTATAGGGAATCAAAGGCTAAACTTGGACAACTATCTCTCAGTCATTTTTTGTGCTAGTATTTTCAATTAAGTTTTTCTGATGAAGATTTAATGCACATACATTTGTTAACCATCCAAATTTAAATATTTAAATTTTAAATGCACTTTTTAATTAATTACAAATGTCACGATTTTATAAATAATGAAAACGTACGTTCGAAATGGTAAAATTAAAACTTTGTATGTTTAAAAATGTAGAAGAGTTCAGGTTCTCACAAAAAATTTGAAGTTGAAAATACTACCACAAGAAATGACAGAGAGATCTTTGTCCAAATTTAGTCTTTGATTTCCTATATTCCCATGCATGGTGAAGCCTGGCCTTGAGCTACTGGGCGAGATGTTCTGTACATATGTTTGGGAACATAAAGAAACAGGACTGTTGACGTGTTATGAGGATATGTGGTTTATACTTCAACTAAGAAGTAAAAATTGTAAAAATATTTATCTTTTAGAAATTATTCAACATATTGCACGTGGGAAACATTGTGTAATTGGTGGTTGACTACTGGGTTTTCTCAGGACACTTCCCGTATCCCCTATCATGGCATTCCATCGCTGCTTAATCTACGCCTCATTTTATCCTCGTTGGACCCAGTGGGCTCGTTCGCGGTCTATGAGCGGCGCTATTGGCGGTGCGACCCACGTGATCTCAGATACACAACTTTCACACGTGATTGAAGCTTAAAACATAACGTCAATTTAGCTTAAGCATGAAAGAAAATTGACGATTTCCCAGCTGTTACGGCGCACATGATTATATAAATGTAGACATAGCGTGAGTTCTGCCGGGGGAAAGTGGTCAATGACAATACCTCACCACGTGGTATGGGTGGGCTTTCCCGTTACTATACTACTATACTATACACTACTGGACTGCAAATACGGTGTCCTAAATCCTTGTTGCAAATTGGTACGAAAGTAAACTTGTTTGGCACGCAAGTAAAACAACCTTTCGCAGTCTCCTATCGCAGAATTTACTAAATAGCATTGGCATGTTTTCCATACTGGCAGCACTGTGCTCCATGAATGCTCAAACATATCCCAACGTGAGTGGAATACACAGACAGTGGAACAGATGCCGCATCTTCCTGGTGGTTTGTGAGGTTCTGTAGGAGAGACAGTAGATCCCCAGTCCGGCAGACGACAGAATGAGGCAGCTGCAAGACGACAACCGCTGTCCTCTGAGGGAGCCAAGCGTGGTCGTCAATTGCAATAACCAAGAAACTTTCCGTGCGAGAAAAACAGCGAAAAGAGACTCGTGATGCCTTCGCACATGTTGACGACTGGCTACCAGTATTATGGCTGTGCGATAGTCAATATATCGGTCAAAAAACAATATTTCTGGAATATCGCAACGGCGATATAACACAACAAAGTAGAGCAATAGACCTATTTCACAAGTCGTGACATTAGCAATATGCGATATTAGCGATATGATAATTAGCGATATGACAAGTTTGCGATATGCTACATTAGCGATATGCGATGGGGATAATATGCGGTGTTTGAAATACGCAACTTTGGCACTATGAGATATTTGCGATATTAGTATGACCGATAAATATTTGCGATATCAATACAAGTGATATTGCTATATATCGCCATCGATTTCAAATTCTCTCTGTGAGCAATATATGGAGTGGCACAGCCAAGGGGGGGGGGGGATACCTTGACATATTCCTCTCCCCCGAAATTAAAATATAATATTCGAAGATAAAATTTGAAAAAAATATTGCAACGTTTATTTTTTCTAATTATCATAAACATGTGATCCCCCTTGAACATGAAGGAGAACTGTAACCTTTTCTAGTTCCGTCTCTGTATGTTAACCCACTGACTGGAAATAATTTTTTTAACTACTAATTTTTAACATTGCATGCACTTTCATATTTTTTCCATAAATATTGATGTGTAATTATCTCTCACCACGAAGTAAATTCCTGGCGACGCCCCTGCATGTATCACACCGATAGCGATATGGTCAACATGTATAGAAACGATATTGGTAAGTGGATATCGCACAGCCCTACCTCGTCTGTGGGTCGCCACACACGCGCGGCGGCAGGCCGTCGACACAGGCTCGGGATATATCTCTACATCGGTACCAACACGGCGAAGACCATCAACAAACAGCGAACTGTTTAGTCCAGTAATATATTACCCAGCGCGCTGTTACTGCTTTCAAGAGCACTCGCCGGGCGAGATTTATCGGGGCGCGGTGGACGCCATCGCGGTGCCATTTGTCATTAGCGGGCAAGAAATTGGTGAAGGCAGAGGGTCGTTCCTCCCACCTGCTCCAGCCAGCCAGCCAGCCACCCACCCGCCCACCGTTGTTCTTGTAGCCGTGTGTTAACAACTTGTCGCTGGAGACGCCCCTGCTGCTCTGCTGGCCCGTCAACGCCGCGCCGGCTGCTGCGCCACACTCTCCAGTGCGACGCTGAAGGCTGCTCAGCCTTTATACTCCATTCACGGTCACTTACAACTTTCCTCAAGTCCTGCTTCCAGGACATTTCGAGACCGAGAAGCGGCAGGGGAGCAATAAGGACGACAATGCCTCGCGCATCAAGTACGTCATCGCCACTAAGCGCAAGGCTTTGAACTGACGTGCAGTATTTTAAAGGCTATTCATGATAAAGTGAGAACTTTTGAAACAAACCTTAGAAAAAATCAACGCTCCTACCTGCATGTATTTTAAAGGGGTGCACTGAGTGACATGCGCACCGTAAAGGTGGCAACGAAGGATGGGAAGTTGTTCTATATATTAACGTCGAATAAAATGTGTTAGGTAACCATTTGTGAAAACTTCATTATTTCTTTGGTTTTCCGTTTTTTTTTTAATGCATCAAAGAGTATAAACGAGCAGATTTTTAAAATATTTACTTTTCCAATAATTTCACACTTTAACTTGACCGACGCACGAATAAATGACAAGGTCCATGGCAATGTTAATTTTATATAATGCGGAATAATACACAACGTGCATACAAGTGGATCTTAAGCAGGGCTTTCAAAAGTGCTCATTTGACCATGAATAGCCTATAGTCACACTACGTGCACCTATGGGACTTTCAGCGGTGACCGATGAGCCTATTATTTTATTGGTTGGTGGAAAGTCTGTAAAACCCCTGTCACACTGTCAATTTTTTCATTCAAACAGCTTCCAATAAGTTTGGTCAAATAAAGTTGGACAGTTATGACGTCACTGAAAAGTAATAAACGCCGCCATATTTGTTTGAGAAAGTTGGATGGCTTCAGTTTCCGTCAAACATTTGAAAATTGAACCAGTTATAAAATTTATTTGACGTTTGATGGTTTCAGCCAATCAGAATCGTGCATGACAAAAATGGACGTCAAGAAACTTAAAATAACGAACAATTGCTGGAAACAAAGTAAGTTATGAAGATAATTAATTTATGTAGATGCTGTCTGGGCGTGAATGCTATTTTAAGTGAATATTGAATATAATATTACGAACTCAGAGGAATCTTAGAAATAAAATTTCAATTTAGTAAAGAAACGAAAATTAATAACAATATTACCTGCATTTCTTCCTGTAATGGACCACATGGAAAAACAAAAGCAATATCTCACCATGAAAATAATTTTCAAATGATATTTCTAATTAGATTCTCCCAATAAAAAAATTTGACAGTGGGACATATTTTTAAACACATCCAAGATAATTTGATTAAATCTTTGGAAGGAGAAATTTGACGGCCGTATTTTGTCCTCAAATTCTATTGTCAAATATAGTTGAAGGCAAAAATTTGATAGTGTGGTAGGGGCTTAAGAAAGTTCAATGCAGGGCCCTTGAGTAGTTTCGAATGTATCTCATGTCTATGCTCATATTGAAAAATCAGTTTTTAGACATTTTGGAGTAATCAAAAATGGTGTTTCTAATGAGCGTGACGTCATGTAAGCACTCAACAGCCCTCGTCTGGTGTGTGATGTTCTTCTCGTAGAGCAGCACGTTGGACGCACGTTTAATAGTTTCGTGGGAAAATGTGTATTTCAAACATGCTGCAACACAGCTCAAACGGCGGGTAGCTAGACGGGGGCCTTAACCGAGTCTACCAAAGTACACCGTGAGGGACCAGGCACCACGTTCGTGCGGATGCACTTGACAAATATATCGCATAAAAACTATTTCTTAGTAGTATTGCCAACGCTCCTATTTTCTCTCTGTTTTTATTCAAGTAAATCTTAAGTTAATTACTGTAATTTATATATTAAATATAGGTAAAAGTTCAATTTACTCAAAAAAGGCAGTTTTATGTTAAGAGAAGTATGAAAAGCTTGTGATTCATGACATATTTTGCAAACAACCAAGCATGTCATACATGAGGTGATTTTTTAAAGGGTTGATTGAACGAGTGAGAAGAAACCACGAGTAGACATAGACGATACAGAAGGTTGTCCTGTCGAATACTTCACTCAACCTCCTCCTTTTAACCGCACTGTCACCAAACTCAAACACCAAGGGCTCTTTCATACATTATGGTTCTCACCGGGCAGCATCCGGACAATTTACGAATGTATCGGGTCGCCGAATGGGCGCTAGATATACAGAGTGTTAATGGCGTGTTGTTGAAAATGGGAACATTCACACACGCCAGCTGTGACCCGTTCGGTATAGACGTTGATAGTGATTTTTCCATGTGTGTTCGATTGTTGACAGTGCTTGTACGCGATTATCAATTAGATGAGTAATTTTGAAATAGAAGTCGAATTGCTCATTTTGCTGGTTGAATCATGGCCTGCATTATGTATGTGTGTGTGTGTGCGTGCACGCACGCGCGCGCGCACACACACACACACACACACACACACACACACATATATATATATATATATATATATATATATATATATATATATATATATATATATATATATATATATATATATGAACAAACCAAAAAGTGCTTCGACGTTGAAGTGTTGAAAGAGGATTTCCACACATAGGTGACTTTGAGAATAATGTCTTTGATAAGTATAAATTACATATGATATTACATCGCCGGACAATAAAACAGCACACACAGAAGGATGCATCGGATGGTACTTTACAGAGGTAGTGATACAGATGAATAATACACTTGATCCCTAAAATAGAGCAGCCGGACAATTACATACAGATCTGTGGTGCGCCGTTCTGTCATCTACACCAGCGTGTTGCAACCCCTCGCACTGCATACACAAGCACTACAACACTGTCTGGCTTGGCCTCCAACAGACGCCGGCTAATGTGGCACGGCGGCAGATAGCTTTACATCTGGTCCTATGCATGCTCAACAGGGGGCATGTAAAAGGAGCGGGCATGCCATGTTAGTGTTTGGCCATGTCGGAGGGAGTCCCTGGAAACCCGTGCCACGTGCAGTCGGCATCACACCTGGAATCTCGGCCAGAATTGGGAGCAGATGGTCGCTTAGGGTCTCATCCACATGCCGCTGGGCCGTCAATGTTCCACGTCAGACGGCGAGAGTGTATCGAACATTGTAGGTGATGGCTGCCTGCTGCGGTGGAAATGTGGTACTCGACAGCGAGATTGGGGCTGTGGCATTCACCAGGGGCTTTCCACACCCAGGCGCGATGACCATCAGTCGCCATAACGAAGCGGCAGTCATCACTAAGACCAGCACACATCGTTAGTCTGCGGTGTTCCACATAGCTCTGGCCTGGTATCACTGCAAACATAGCCGCCGCTGGATGCAGAGTTAATGGCAGCACACTTAATTGGTGCTGGGATCGTAGATTCACCTCTGAAAGGACGTCGGGAAATGTATCTTGAGTACATAGGAGCTCCAACACTGGGCAGTATCGTGAACTGGGTCGCCACGGGATTCCTTCCCCGCCTGGTGCATGATCCGCCGAACCTCTCGACTGGTAGTCGAACTCGTTCGTCCTGAGCCGCCCCTCCGTGTGTGGATGCCTTCCCATATATTGGTACGTCATGTCCTCGTAACGACAAGTGACCGTACGTTTTTAAACTACGCCCCAGGTAAAGGCAGTAGCCATAAACGGGCCAATTGCTTTCTCCGCGTGAGTTTCTCTTCATGAATCCACTGAGTGTTTTAAAATGCCTGGGAGAAAATGGTTTCTTACAATGGGAATGAAAGCTGAAGGGCCTCCCCTTAGCTTAAAGGGAATTCAGAATAGAAGAACAAATACATAAACACCAAAAGAACCACTCGCGTCACCCGACCGTACCGCACAGTTGCTGTGCGTGTCATGCGACCGTACTTCCTGCAGCCTGGCCGTACTGCCACGTCAGACACAGCAGCGTCTGGCGAGAGGAGAATGGAAGAGGTTCCAGGAACAGAAAATGCACTTGGCAAGCAAAATGAGCTTATCGGCGGTTGTCACACTGTTAGAGACAGCTCAATATTCTTTTTGTGTAATTCTTCTGTCAACATAGTTCATATTTACAATACATGAGGACCAGTGTGATTCAACACATGTCGTTAATGAATGCTTTCACATTTTCGTTTTAATGATGTCATGATAAAGTCAATGTCATGGCTACTAGTATAGTGATTATTTTATTCATAAATAACAATGTAGGCTAATTTTGTGACACTGGGGCATTTAAAACTGACCGACCTAATTTATTTTAATTGTTTAAAAGCAATAACTCAAAATACAAAACATAGATAAAAATTGAAAAAAATACGGGAAGAATTTACTAACAACAATAGCTCATCACTTAATTGGTAAGTATTTTTTATCCTTTCAGTTCTTGGCAAGCTGCTATTATGGACTGTTTAAACTAGAGCAAAACTAATGTGGCCTGTTTGACTATAATATTTTCACTATTTTGTTTTATTATTTTCCATGAGCGAATTAGTTTGGTAAAATGTTAACACTGGAAATAACAGGCCGAAAAAAGTTTTGAAATTTATTTGCAAATTTTCATTTAAAAAAACACGAAAACATAGAATTTTTCTGGTATAAAATCTGTTTATTTATAGGCACGTATATTTCTGTTAGATTCCCTACGAAATCAATTAAATTAACTATTTACTGTTGTTGATTAACACAGAGGCAGTACGTGATGCTCTTTGAAATGAAACTGCACACTTATAAATGGCAATTTCGGTATTTAGGATGCAAATATGAGCTGAGTGATCTCGACAACAATGCTCGCTTATCTGATACGAGAATATACACATGTCAGGATCATTAGTCACACATATACTTGAACATATTTAAGTATGAAAATCTTCCGATATATTATCATAATACTACATGCTGTATGTGACTCAGTTCTGTATAATATTGAGACAAGCTTTTGAAATACTGTGTTACCTGATAAGAAGCGATATCAAGTAGGCTAAATGTGGATTTGTTATATATTATTATATGATATAGGCATGCCTGATATGTTACTGTACTGCTCGAAAAAAAATCTATTTTGTGGTATCTCTACAATGGGAAATCTGCTTGTCAGATTTTAAATGTTTTATAACAGAAAATCTCAAATTATTGCCAATGTTTATATCTTTATAAAGTGATTTTCCTAAAATAAGAGAACAAATTACATCGCTATATTTTATTTCGGAAAAAAAATTATAAATTTCAGCACAGACTTACAAGAGGCAGGACTACGTCTACAAACCTCTTACTTTAATGAACCGATGTTGCGTAGATGCTGCAATAAGGCAAGAGCGTGATGCTAATTTTCTGCAGTAAGGCCTCTTATATTGCTCAGCATTGTTATTCTACCTGTATGAGTATTGACTTTAGTATTTCAATGAACTGCGTAAATTCCATTGATAGTTCTTTAATCGAACGTTATTTAATGGTTAGAGTTACAAACACATTCTAGACTACCTACTAGCTGTGATCATGTGGCATGCATGAACTTACCTTGTCTCCGTTATTATGTAATATATTATCAAACGTTATAGTATTTAATTAAACATTCCAACATTCTGCAAATGCAACTGACTGGAAAGCTGCAAGATGACATCGATGTTATACAACTTTGGTGTGTAATTAAAAACATAAAATGAAACCCAGTCAAAATTCAATTAAAATCCTTCACATGAAAACTATTTTATTGCGTATAAATATTATATCAATATAAGCTCTTTAAAGAATGAAAGTTGTGTTTCGAATCATGGTTTATTATGAGATTCTAAGTTATATTTTCACAATCACGTGTATCTGTTATATCTCATACAAAATATCTACACAAGTCGTCACAGCTTCTAAGTGTGTCAATATTAGACTTGTATGTGCCAATTTAGAATATACTGATCTGCATTATGGGCGCCATTACTGAAACACACTCGAATTTACTTGAAAATTAAAAAATAATTTTTAAGATATTACCGGCAGATGATTTTTTTCTTTTTTAATTGTAGTCAAATTCGTACTAAATAGGCCTGTAGCCTAAAACACATTCTTTAAAGAAAAGACGTATATCACTGTATGTATTTTTATTACAAAAAGCAATTTTTCTGTTTTAGATTGAAATGTGATTAATAAACAGGAAACAAGGCCGGCGCGTTCATATAGGCGAACTAGGGCGTCCAGAAGCTGAGGGCGGCAGGACGGTCAACGGAATATCTAACATTCTTTACAGTTCGGTTATAAGAATTCATAAAATTCATATAACTGATTGGATCATTATAAAGGTAATTTAAAGTAAATAATTATTTCTATTGTCTAGTAACATATTTATTGCAGACTATCTTTGGTGGCGTTTAATAATGCAGGGAAAGCCTACCCAGTATGTATTTGAATAGTGTGTAAAACTGAAAAAAATGCTGACTCGTGAAGACTACAAAGGCTATTAATGTTACTGAGATGTGTAGTGAGATACAAGATGTTGCAAGAAAGGTGTCTCAGAAAGTACCATCATAGGACGTTTTAGCTTACATTTGTAAGCACCCACATTTCACATGCCTTTGTTAATATCTAATTAATTTATGTATTTTCCACACTTGCTACACGTAAAATTTTTATGTATGCAAATGTCAATAATTTTCTTATTTTTCAATTGCAGGAATTTTAACTTTGGATGTACCGATGGCATTATAAAATGTTGGAGGGTGATAGTTAGCTAGATTTTAATTTTTGTATTTATATTTAGGTGATATTTATTTTAGTTTATATTTTGAACTCTATTATTACTTTTTCAAAGATTATTTATATATGTACCTCCGTTTCGAGACATATTTAATGGTTTTTAGTACGTTAGGCCGTTGGAGTAGATCGTTTTACGTAATTTAAAGTTGGAAGCCTTCCGATTGGTTGGAAGGTTTAAACCCTGCACAAGGATTGGCTGGATATGTAGCAAGTGCCAGTCAGTAAGGGAGATCGCTCTCTCCGCCATCAACATTCAAAGAGGTAGGATCTGTAGCAGGACGCTCGCCCGAAGTGGGAGAAGTTTAGGTGTGAAATGAGTTGTTAATGTGTCCTATATTCCCTCCGTTCCTAATTACTTACACTTTTTCAATCGCCTCTAATAAAGAAATGAAATGTAATGTGGCTGGAAGTGACAGTGGTACATGTTTTTAAGCCTAACACTGAGACGTATGCAGATTGATTTATTCTTAGGTTGCGTTCGTTAATATCCATATTCACACTCAATATTGCACAAGTACTGTTGAGGTGTACACGTACATGTTCACTGATTCTAAGGGATCCCCGTACGTTCACATACACCTGCATGAGTGAGTTGTTGCATGCTACATACTTGGCTATCCCAACGTGTATACGTATACCTTCACACCTTCGCAACAAACTTGGATCCCTTACGAGGGACTATTTTGCCTACCACCTGAGTCACATTATATGATTCGTAACTTATTGCCCTTACGAGCGGGCTATTCATTTACAGTTACATTACTGAGTTTACACTACATAACACTTATGTGCCCAATTTATTTATTTATTTAGAATTTTGCTGAAACAGCGTGTATATTTGGTTACCGGTGAGTGCAGTTTTTCTGAGGTACAGTTGACCAAAACATACATCCACTCGTCTATGAAAACAGTAGACTAGTAGGATTTCAACTTATTTTTATAGAGCAAACCATTGACTTAAGTGAACAAATTTCAAATTCTACAAAGCTGAAGGCAAAAAAAGTAATTAATTAACTCCTTAGCCACTTTATTGTTTTTTTATAGTACACTGTGGTAATATTCTTGCATGTATCATGCATCTATGAACTTTTCAACATCTTCGCACCGATAAGTTTGTACCATTTACTACAGTAAATATATAGGGATTTTATTGTTTATTTGGTTATGTATGGTTTTATTTATTTGATTTAGAACTACGTAATTAATTACTATTTTCAATGTTTTGAAAGAATGCAGATAAATTTTAAAGAAAGTGTATTAGAGTAGTAGGGTTTGGTTCCTTAACTGCGAAGAGCGTGGAGCGCAGGATCGCAGGATTCAGCCGCCGCCATATTGTTATGTCACCGTCCGCCATCTCGGATGTCATTGACCCTGACCCATGACCTTTGACTCTGACACATGACCTTTGAACCGTAACCTTGACATTGATCACGGTGACAACTGACACCAAAAACCCAAAAAAAAATTGGAACAAAATTCTAAATAAATTATTTAAAAAAGTTCTTACGAAACATTTTATTTAAAATTGTTTAATAAATTTTTAAAATCGTTGGAAAATTTAATAAAAACTGTATTATTAGAAACTATTTAGAAAATTGTTAAAAAATGTATAAAAAGCCAGGAGCTTGCCACCCTACATCATGATCTGTCATTCCGATGACCTACCACCATATTTGACACATATGACCTTTGACCTTGAACTCAGACACCAAAAAAATTAAAAAAATAAATTTAATTAATACCAAAAAAATTATTAGTATAAATATTAATAAATGTATTAAATTGTATTATAAAATTATTTAAAAATCATTAAAAATAATTAAGAAATTTTAGTTATCCGGCGACCATTTTCCCAAACAATTTCCCTTTTTCCCACAAATTTTCTCCTTTTCCCCTTAAATGTTCACTTTTCCCGAAAAATTTATAAAAAAAGAAAAATTTATTTTAAAAATATTTACATTTCCAGAGGTCCTCCCAGTACCACCAATTACTCACCTCAGTTCAACTTCAGCAAATGACAGACTCCCCCACCCCTACTTCTCCCACCTATACGCATTCAATCTTATGCCACCATATTGGTTTTTTCATACATAATTTGTGTATATGTTACTGGAGGCGACCATATTTGTTTTTTCGTATATAATTTGTTTATATATGTTACAGGAGGCTACCATGTTGGGAGGCAGCCATATTGCAAGGTGCAGTCCTCCATGTTTTTTATTGTCATTTGTTTTATAGTTTTCATCTCACCTTCGTGCGACAACCATATTAGATTTCATTTGTTTTCATCACCTATGTATGAGCAGGTGATAGCCGTATTTGTTTATGTGTTTAAAGTATAGGTTGCACTGACAGCACCCGCCAATGTTTTTCATTGGCTAATTAGTCACCTTCGTTCCATACCCTCCATATTGGATTCTATTCTCAACACAATAGTAGTATCGATTATGCAACCTGCTATCGGACTACACCGAATGGGCCATTGACCATTCCTGCAAAGTACTTAAATTTATTCATTCATTGTTTTATTGTTAAATGCGAGTATTTTAATTAAAAATATTTATTTAAAATATTTTTTATATATAAAGCGGAGAAGTCTCTGAAATAAAACACAGCATATCGTTTTACTTGAACTGAATTGTAAACATAAAAAATATTTATTAATATTCTTCAACGTTCACAGCTTGATGTCCGCCTCGACGACCCGGGAATTGAAGCGGGCAGGGAAACACCACCTCTTGAAGTACGCCCTTCCGTTATAACGTTTCAGCCCCTTCTCGAACCTTGAAGATGGCGATGCTCGAAGAAGACTAAACAGTTATAGTGTGTGTACAACAGTCAGCTGTGCTCATGAGAGTATTTTGATGGTCTTGCCTAGGCAATTGTAAGATACAAGCTGGTCGCGAAGTATCAGCCAGAATGCGTAGGTACGTGTTGGCAGGACTATTTACATATGTAGTGAACTCGATCCTGCAGTCGATCATGTTGTAGGTAATACGCTTGTCATGTTTACTCACATCGAATACCATGAGCTGGGCCAAACTCTTAAACTTATCAGGGCTGAATATCGGGGATTGGATGAGCCCATAATATGCAGTTTGGAATTGAACATACATCTGATATGCCAGCAGGTTTTGGCCATTTACAAAGTTCGTGTTCATGCCTACGCACTCTTACATTGTGATGTCTTCCGGTCTGTAGCCTAACAATGATGTACCTCGGTTTCGCAGAAGCAAAGCTGGATATCACCATCCAGTTGATGTACTCACTTGCTGGCACTTGCTAGCCACTGAGCAACTGCAGCCCCTCTAGATTGGTGCTCTAGTCACTGAGGCACTTGGCCCCACTTGGGAGGCATTCTAGCCACTGAGCTACTGTGACCACACTTAGGGGTGTTCTAGCCACTGAGATACTGTAGCCTCGATTTTGGGTGCTCTAGCCTCTGAGCCAATGCGGCACCACCAAGGGATGCTCTAGCCTCCGAGATACTGTGGCCCCACTTGAAAGGTGCTCTAGTCAAGGAGCAACTGCAGCCCCATTTGAAGGTTTCTCTAGTTACTGAGCCATTGCGGTCCCACTAGCATGGTGCTCTAGCCACTAAACCACTGGGGCTTCACATGAGATTACTCTAGCCACTGAACCACTGTGGCCCCAATTGGAGGATGCTCTAGCCATTGAGCAACTGTGGCCCCACTTTTGAGTGCTCTAGCCACTGAGTCACAGTGACATCACATGAATGGTGTTCTAGCCACTGAACCACTGTGGCTCCACTTGAGATTGCTATAGCCACTGAGACACTGTTTCCCCACTTGGGGGATGTTCTAGCCACTGAGTCACTGTAACCCCAATTGGGGGTGTTCTAGCCACTGAGAAACTGTGGACCCACTTTTAGGTGCTCTAGCCTCTGAGTCACCGTGGCCCCACCTGGAGGTTGCCCTAGTCACAGAGCCACTGTGGCCCCTCTTTAAGGAGCTCTAGACACTGAGTCACTGCGGCTCCACTTGAGGGGATGTTCTTGCCACTGAGCCAATGCCGTCCCACTTATGGATGCTCTAGCCACTGGACCACTGATGCCCTCTTTAGGGTGCTCTAGCCACTTATCCACTGCAACCCCACTTTTGGGTGTCCTAGCCCCTGAGTCACTGCTGCCTTAGTTGAGGGGTGATCTAGCCACGGAACCACTGCGGTCCCACTTTTGGATGCTCTCGTCACTGCGCCACTGCGGCCCGACTTGGGTGGTGCTCTAGCCACTCAGCCATTGTGGCAAACACTTTTAGGTGCTCTAGCCACTTAGCCACTGTGGCCCCACATAAAGGGTGCTCTAGCCACTGAATCACCCCAGCCCCAATTTTGGGTGCTCTATCCACTGAGGCCCCAATTTTGGGTGCTCTATCCACTGAGGCCCCAATTTTGGGTGCTGTAGCCACTTAGCCGCCGTGGACCTAAGTTGGGTACTCTAGTTACTTAGCCACTGCAGACCCACTTAAGGGCTGCTCTTGCCACTGAGTTAATGCTGCCCCACTTTTAGGTGCTCTAGCCACTGGACCACTGCGGCCCTACTTTTAAATACTCTAGCCACCATGGCCCCAATTTTCTGTGCTGTCGCCACTTAGCTACTGCGGCTCCGCTTTTGGGAGATCTAGCCACTGTTACACCGTGGCCCCATTTTATGGACTCTGCCCACTGAGCTATTTTGGCCCCAATATTGGGTGCTCTACCCACTGACCTACTTCGGCCCCCTTTTTGGGTGTTATAGCCACTGAGCCACTAGAATCCCACATAAGTATTGTTATACTTACCACGCCACTGTGGCCCCAATTTTGGTTATTCTGGACCTAATTGTGAGTGCTCTATCCACTATGCCACTGCGGCCCCACTTTTGAGTTCTGTAGCCACTTAGCCACTATGGCCCCACTCGAGGGGTGCTCTAGTCACTGAGCCACTGCAGCCCCAATTATGGGTTCTCTAACCACTGAACCACTGCGGCCCGATTTGAGGGGTGCTCCACTCACTGACCCTCTATGGCCCTACTTTTGGGTGCTCTAGATACTGCGCAACTGCGGCACCCAATTTTGAGTTCTCTAGTCACTGAACCACTGTGGCCCCACTATTGGTACTCTACCCCCTGAACCACTGCGGCCCCACTTTTCGGTGATCTAGCCAATAAACCACTGCGGCCCCCATATTTGGTGCTTTATTCACTGAGCCACTGTGGCCCCACCCAAAAGTGGGGCCGCAATGGTCTTGTGGCTAGAGCACCCAACAGTGGGGCCACAATGGTTCAGTGACTAGAGAACTCAAAATTGGGTGCCACATTGTGTAGTATCTAGAGCACCCAAAAGGGAGGCCGCAGTGGCTCAGTGGCTAGTGCACACATTACATGGGGCCACAGTGGCCCAGTGTCTAGAGCACCCAAAAGTGGGGCAACAGTGACTCCGTGGTTAGAGCACCATAAATTGGGACCATGGTGGTTCAGTGGCTAGAGCTCCCAAATGTGGGGCGGCAGTGGTTCAGTGTGTAGATAACCCAAAAGTGGGGCCGCAGTGTTTCAGTGGCTATAGCACCAAATAATGGAGCCGCAGTGGCTCAGTGGCTAGAGCACCCAAAAGTGGGACCGCAGTGGTTCAGTGGCTACAGCACCCAAAAGTGAGGTGTCCATTGCTTAGTGGCTAGGGAACCCCTTAAGTGAGGCCACAATGGCGCAGAGGCCAGAGCACCCAAATGTGGGGACGGAGTGGCTCAGGGGCTAGAGCACCCAAAAGTCGTGCTGCTGTGGTTCAGTGACTAGGGCACACACAAGTGAGCCCACAGTGGTTTAGTGGCTAGAGCACCCAAAATTTGGCCACATTGGCTAGAGCATCCAAAAGTGGGGCCTCAAAGGTTCAGTGGCTAGAGCACCCAAAAGTGGGGCCACAGTGGTTGTATGGCTAGAGCACCCAAAATTGGGGCTGCAGTGGCTCATTGACTAGTGCAACTAAAAGTGGGGCCACCATGGTTTAGTGGGTAGCGCACCCAAAAGTGGGGCTGCAGTGTCTCAGTAGCACCCAAAAATTGGCTGCAGTGTTTCAGTGGCTAAAGCACCCGAAATTGGGGCCGCACTGGTTTAGTGGCTAAAGCACCCAAAGTTGGGGTCGAGGTGACTCAGTTGTTAGAGCAGCTTTTAAGTGGGGCTACAGTGGTGCAGTAGCTAGAGCACCCAAAATTGGGGCCGCAGTGGCCCAGTGGCCAGAACACTTAAAAGTGAGGCCGAGCGGTTCAATGGCTAGAGTACCGAAAAGTGGGGCTGCAGTGGTTTAGTGGCTAGAGCATCCAAATGTGGGGCCACAGTGGTTCAGTGGGTAGATTACCCAAAAGTGGGGCCACAGCGGTTCAGTGGCTAGAGCACAATGTGAGGCCGTAGTGGTTTAGTGTCTAGAGCACCCTAAAGTGGGACTGCAGTGGCGTAGTCGTTAGAGCACCAAAAAGTGGAGCTGTTGTGGCTCAGTAGCTAGATCACCCAAAAGTGCGGCCGCAGTGGTTAATTGGCTAGAGCACCCAAAATTGGGGTCGCAGTGGTTCAGTGGCTAGAGCACCTAAAAGTGGCGGATCAATGGCTAGAGCACCCAATAGTGTGGCGCAGTGGCTAAAACACCCAAAAATTGGGACCGCAAGGTCTCAGTGGCTAGAGAACCCAAAATTATTGCTGCAGTGGCTCAATAGCTAGAACCCCCAAATAATGGGCCACAGTGGCTTAGTGGTATAGAGCACGAAAATATGGTGCCACAGAGGCTCAGTGGCTAGTGAACCCAAACGTTTTTCCGCAGTGGCTCAATGGCTAGAGTACCAAAAAATGGGTCAGCAGTTGCTTTGTGGCTAGGGCAGTCAAAATTGGGGCCGCAGTGCCTCAGTGGTTAGAGGACCCCTCAAGCGCAGCCGTAGTGCCTCAGTACCTAAACCACCCAAAAGTGGGGCAGCAGTGGCTATGTGTCTAGAGCAACCAAAAGTAGGACTGCAGTGGCTCAGTGGCTGGACACACAGATACGATATTTATTGTATACAGAATTATGTATATACCTAACTTACATTAATATTTCCCTATGATATATATAATCGTATTATATATTTATACTCCTATTATATATACACCTATATTATATATAATAGTACCTGCATGTTTATTTACTGGCGCGAACGAGTATTTGTGTTTTCTCAGAGTGCTTCCGCAACTCGAAAATGAATTGCGAACTCGAAGGCCTGCATTTACCTCGACGACCGTGGTGGCACGATCTGCATCATGCTAACTTACTGACGCCAATGCCGATTCTGCTATCGAGTTTTCACCTATGTTCAAAATGCACATCGGCATGAGAGGGCATTTCTGTACGAAGATCTGTTGAATGAAAACTTCAAGAATGTCGTTTGAGTGCGGTTTCTTTCAGAGGCAGTTTGCACGGAGTGATATTTTGGAGAGATATTCTATAATCTGTAGCAGTGTTTCTCTGAAACTGCAGTCAGCTTCACCTCTGCCTCCCCCTCTGCAATCAAGCGTCTTTTTAGAGTCATTAGGAGTCATTTACGAATCAGTCTGTAGAAGTCAGTCGATTGGAGTCACTTGGCAACTCGGTGATTGGCTGGTTGGTATCCGAACAATGTATTAATGGTGCAATACGACTGGTTCAACGTCAATATGACGTCACAGGGCTTGCTTACGCATGTATTATAAGCAGTATGGATGTCAGATGAGGGGCTTAGTTTGACAGCAGCTCCCGTGAAAGGTGGATCGTCTCGACTAGCTTCCGCATCTTCGCATATAAGTATTATTCTGCATCTGCGATGTGATCGGTTACTCCAGAGCTAATGGTAGTGCCATCAACGTCTTCGGGAGTGGTACCAGCAGTGCCATCGACCTCTTCGAGCGGAATTCCTATAATGGCATTGCCATCGACCTCTTCGAATGGACTGCCTACAGTATGACCGCTGTCATCTTCTATGGGCATGGTAGCAATGCCACCATCGACTTCATCGAATGGGTCACGTACAGCAATGCTGCAATCGACGACTTCAGGCATGGTGCCGACAGTACCATCGACTTCTATGGGTGGACTACCTACAGCAGCTCCATCGGCATCGCCAACTGGACCATCGACCTCTGTTCCGGCAGCATCTGTATGGTCACCCACCTCTGCTGAACCATTCCGACACTATAAGTGCCGCTTCTGTGAAAAGACCTTCACGGGCAGCAGCCATGCTCGACGATATGAGTGCTTTAAAATCTCTGTTCCATGTCATATTTGTGTGACAGGTGCGATAAGCAGATCAGGCGTAGCAACCATTTACTTAGAAAATTTAAAGAAAATTGTAATTTTTTGAAGGCATTAGCGACTGTAATAAATTTTGTGAATAAAAAATTGCATGTTAATAAAATTGTGTTTTATTTCATGTTTTCCTGATTTGTCAGACTATAATAAAAAATTCATTAGGTACAGAAATAAAATTAATTTAATTAATAATCATTGTTTAAAGTACCATTGTACTAGATCTACAATTATATAATTAAATGAAAACTCTTTATAATTGAACAGCTTTAAATTTTTATAAATACACGTATAGGACTTATCATATTATAACCGTAGGTAATACCTTAACTTCCTTTTATTCATGAGCAAATATATACCCCATACACCCGAAAATATTGCACGAAAAAACCATTTATTGCAGTTAACCAACTCTGCCTGGAATCTGTTATCTAGTGCGCACTCCAGTACCAAGCTAAGGCCGTGGCAGAATTCGGTTTAAGTTCGAACTCGTTCTTACCTGTCCCCGAATGTGACATCGTAAGTGCTATCCGACATGATTATTTTAATTTAAAATTCTAATCGACCAACATCACTAGATCGTAGAAGTTTGAACAAAGTTAATAATTATCGGAAGGTGCACCCTAAAAATGTTCCAAACAAAAAATTCGTATTAGACCAATCTATTAATAACCTACAAAATCGAAGGTAAAACAAGCAATCGAAATTGAAACAAACACACAATTAACATAGCAATAAATGTTATATAAGTTAATTTTAAATATTATTTAGACCTTGATTTTACCCAATAACTTTCGGCATTTATCAAGTATTTATTCGCCGAAATAAACATTCATTAAGCGATTAACTGGCTAATAGTTGTTTTTAAAGCCAACAATATTGCTTATCCAAATTCATCAAGTTTGGTGCCAAGGGTAGGTAAAGTATGCAAGGATGCAAGTACACAAGTATATAACTGAATTTGGCGATGGCCTAGTCAGCGAAATGATCTGATATATCACGAGAAAGCAAAGTTGACTTTTTCCAAAAATTTGATACATCTATTTAATACCTACTACATTGCGCTATAATGATGTGATGCAGTCACATATTATTGGTCTTTTCAATAAATCATTATGTGTGATGCGACTGTGGACATTTTTGGAATACACCATCTCTGTAATCTTATGTATTAAAGTGAAGGCGAAATGTATGTGTGAGAATATAACGACAGTAATAAAGAGCCAGTTAAACCACCAGAGAGGAAGAAATAAACTAATTATAATAACGGGGTGGTTAATGACTTGTATTTTTAAACTTAGTCCCAAAAAAGACGCTTCGTCAAGTGTGTGTGTAAAAATATGGTTAGGAGAAATAAATATGTATACTTATATACAATAAGCCTTAGGTCCTCGTTGAGTACTAGCTTTTGGAATGTACAGCGTAGAAAAAATGGCCCATCAAATCGATGTATTACTTATTTCCATTCCTTCTTGGAGTACTCTCAAAACATTTAAGAGGCGAAAGGCTCCACAAAATACCTTAACCACATATGTGTTTTTTGTGTGTGTGTGTGTGTGTGTGTGTGTGTGTGTGTGAGTGTGTAAAAACCGGCGTCTGCTAGTAATTATTCTTGATAAATATTTTCAGGTGAGTTACTATCAGATTAATGTCAATAATGAAGATCTTATTCGCCGTCTGTCGACAGTTTCTACTTTTATTAGTTTTTCTGAAAGGTGTAAAACAATATACTCGAAGCTTCATAATATTAAAGTATTTCAATTAATTTTTAAGTATTTAACGACATATATAATAATTTTCGTATGACATTTATGAGTCGTTAGATAAAACTTCTATCACAAAAAAGAAGCAATAAAAATTAACAGAATCAATTTTAAAATACGAATGTAGAACATTAAAAATATATTTTACAAACAATAAAGTTAAATACTGATTTTATTAGTATTGGTTTCATCAAATGAGGTCCCGAACTGCTAATATCTCGCCAGTAAGTAGCTTTTTCTGTTGATGACAGCACAACTTCTTAAGAAAAAGACTAACACTGAATACCAAAATAAAACTTCAATAACATATTCAATTAATGACGCAATATTACAGACGTATGCATCATATAGTGAACGATACTAATATATACCTTCCAGTCCTAGCACAAAGTTAAATTATTATTGCGACATCTACACTACATGTTTCGTCAAAAATGAACTACGTTTCCTCTTTGAAAGTTGCAGAATATGGCACTACTTAAGACTATCTCAAGAATAGTTCCAAAATATTGTAATAGAGTCAGTACATGTTATATAATATTTTACATGTTCAATTCTTTGTAACTTTGTCATTAAGAAACTTTGTCTTACTTTTAGGCAAAACGACTTTAGGCAAAACGGCTTTAGGCCAAATAACTTTTAGTGAAAACGACTTTAGGCAAAACGACGTGCTCCCAGCTCAACAACTAAAAACATAAATTTAGCAGGTTCTCTGCTACGACAGTTTCTTAGTAAATATAAACTCACCGTATATGTTTTATTGTTTCTACTATATTCAATGGCTTCTTTATGTATTGATTTGTAATTTATATTACACAATTCAGAATTCATGACTTGTATTATGACGCGATGGACGCTTGATATATGTGGCAACAGGGCTTGGTAATGTTCGCCGATAGGCTGGTTCTGAACGGCCAAGAAGTCATGTGTCGGTTATAAGAGATCAAAGAGTGCCAACATCTGCTATTTTACAGTAAAACCGTTATCGTTTGTTTAAACACAACTATAATTTAAACATTTTGTATTCACCGCACGCAGCCTAAGTTGTCACAATACTACTAATTAATTAATGAGCCTTACAAAACCAGTTTATGTTTGTGGTTTTCATACGTATGCAATACAAATTGCATAAATACAAGTATTCCTCTATGCTACTGTAAATAAAGTTGTATGTTTTAGTTACGTATTAAAGAGGCTTATTGAGGATACATAATTAATTGCACTGTAGTATTTTTATCGCAGTACCCGGCACCTCGCCACGCATCCTCCATCTTCGGCAAGTTTCCCTTTGTGCAATGCAGATAGTGGCCAGGTTTGGCTGACTTTAACAACGAGGTCTTGAGAGCCGGTGAGGGTGAAACGAAGTACCTATAGGCTATTCACGGTAAAGTGAGCACTTTTGAGACCTTAGTTACTTTTCCCTTCAGCCATTTCTTATCCTTTAACCAGCTTTTAAAATTAATATGGACATGTAAGTAATAAACACAGTATACATATTACATCGCACTTGAAAATTATCTTCTAAAACTAAAATAAAATATATTTATTGACTATTATTCCAAATGAGAGTGCTTTCACAAGTGCTCACTTTACCGTGAATAGCCTATAGGTACTTCGTTTCACCCTCACCGGCTCTCAAGACCTCGTTGTTAAAGTCAGCCAAACCTCGCCACTCTCTGCACTGCACGAGAGAAACTTGCCGAAGAAGGACGACGTGTGGTGAGTGTGTTAGAATGAAGATGGGCGAGTAACACTTCAAGGCGCCCATGTTGTCCGCCACTACACACACACATGAAAATATCCTGCAACTGGGTGCAGGGAGCACGGCGGCTACAGAAGGCGGAGTCACAGAGGACATCCCTCCCCCCCCCTCTTCCAACAAACCTAAAATTGACACGAAATTGCCCTGTGCATGTTTCAAAACTGAAATTAATAAACGTATTGTTTCCTAAAATTACGATGAGAGAGAGAGAGAGAGAGAGAGAGAGAGAGAGAGAGAGAGAGAGAGAGAGAGAGAGAGAGAGAGAGAGTTCACTTCCCATGGTATTAATTCAAAGTCTAGAATTGCTCCTGCACAATGGGAGTGGGAGTTTCACGACTAGCTACTGAACCAACCAGAGGTCTTCATAGATGGATGGGTTGTTGTTTAAAGAAAAAAAAACAACTACGAGGTTAAAGTTGGATATACAATACAAAAATTAAGCGTTAAGTTATGTGTTACAATGCATATAGAAGAACTGAAAATGTGTTATTTTATATGTTGATTTCCAGGTCGTGAGCGGTGTTGGGATTCCCCATAGCATTAAAATAATAATTATATTTTATATCTTAAGTCAATGCTGTGTGGCGGTGACCAATCAGAAATGAGCAAACAGTGTTGTTGAAAAACTGCTATTTATAGTGATGTAAGAATCAGAAATATTAAAAAGGAGTGTGTATGTATTATATTCATGAAATAAGTTCACTGTAATAAGCTTCTCTGCCAGAACATGTCTGTTTTGAAGAATAATCGTATGCGCTAAATGAGGTTAGACGGGGCAGGCTTGTCGAAAGATTTCATTGGCTGGACTTAAGAATTATCAGGGGAATTGTGAAACGTAAATCCAGAAGACTCAGTAACATGTACGAGAACTGCGGTAACTGCATGATTATTAGTTGATAATTAATAATTCATCATTTTCCAATTATAAACCCAGCTTAATCCAGGAAGTAAAGTACTTTCTTCTTTATATCGCCCGCCGCACCTGACAATGACTCTTCATAAAGGCCGTTCTCTCATGCCGACTAGTATTTTGGCCATAGGTGAAAACTCGATCGCAGAATCGGCACCGGCGACAACCAGTTAGCGACGATGCAAGTTGCGGCTCCACGATCGTTGAGGTAGCTATGACATAAAACCAAACATTATGCCGCTAAGTAAAATTGACAAAGGTAATACTCTGAGTTGTTTTGGCCTAACTCGTTTTAAATGTTTTTCCGCGATGCACTTATTCCTGACTCAGGTTTTTAAGCTTCATTATCCGGAGATATATTGTATAGACACGTAAACTATAATAGTCCAGGAATATTAGGGGTTTCACCTCGGAATGAGAGATAGTCAGCTATAAACTTGTATAAACCTTTATTTTGACACCCTAAAACTTGTCTCAAAACCTACCTATCGTAGGATGTCCGCGACCGCAGATATTTCAAGGTCAAAGGTCAAAAAATCGATTTTTTACACATTTATTGCAAATATCTCGTTTCCTATGGGTTTTATGCTAGTTGTATTTATTATAAATATTGTAGAGAATTAAATTCTCTACAACTTTTGTTTAAACATTTTTTTTATATCTTGAACCATTTTCGAGATAGAGGGCAGAGCGCGCGCAGTGTTTAACTATTTAGAGTATCATTCGAGGTCAACCTGTAGTCCCGATTAAAAACACGCCGTATAAAGTTTATAAATTATTGATAAATATATAATTCTAAATAATTTGCATTTTTATTAACTATTACGTTATAATTAATATTTTTTTTCAATAATTCAGTATCTATTCATTTAATAATACTTACCTACTCGTGTACTTATAAAGTTACTAAGGGAAATACTTTAATTATTTTTTAATTCTAATCTTATTTATACTAATTACTTCCTAACTAAATAAAAAGAAAATAATTAAATTTTTAATTAATGTTTTTATTGAAAAATACCATTTCATACATTTATGAACGTTGAAATTAAAAAAATTGAATAATAATAAGAACTACAAGTTCTAATTTCAATTTTCTTCTTCTTCATCATCGTCTTCCAGTCGCTGTAAAATTTCAAATTCCTCCGTGTTCTCTTCCACCCTGGCAACGGTGCGATATCCCTCGACTTTCCATATAACCACAAAAAATCAACTCCGTTTAAGTTTTTTTCTGTGAATGCTTGATGATCGTGTAGATTTTCGACTTGAACTTTACTGTATCCAGGTACAACTGGTTTTTCATAAACTTGAAGAGATACATGTGATATGGCTGCCAACTCTTTCGCACTTGGTTTGGTTGTGTATTTTTGTATCCGTTCATCGTAGATAACAGCATTATTTTGGAGTTACTATCTTGATCATTCCCATAACATGAAGAGTATTGTTACCATCAAGAGTATGGACATTTATATCGGCATTGTCTCCAACATATTGTACAAGTGCACCTGACTCTGATGATAAAATACGAGGCTGTGGATGATAAACTGCTGAAATTTCATACTGTACAGTATGATTATAAGAAGCTACAAATCCCAAGCTAGATAAAATATCCAATAGTCTTCTAGATCCATATCTTCTGTGAAGAAATACAGAGAGGCTTAATAGTAGCTGTGATGGAAAAAAACGCTCCCGGATGGCAGCCATTATTGCATGGCTTATTGAAGTACATTTTGTTTTTAAATGATCTACATTTCCTTTCCTGTTTTTTAGGATGACTTCTTCTAAGAAATACAATAAAGTTTTTGGAATTTCTTGGTTAACATCACCCAACATTTTACTGGGAGGCGGATAAGATTTAGTTTCAACAATGGATGATCGAATGTCTTCTCTAATAATAGCTGCTGCAGCTTCTACAGTTCTTAGTCTTTCTGCTTGAGGATTTAAGTTTTTATTATCGTACCAAGCTTTTGATAAAATATTAGCGTGTGAATCACGAAAAGAAATGATCGTAAAAGCTCCTACTTTTTTCGTAATTATTATATTGGTTAAGTACTTTTGTTGTAGCCTTGAAATAATAGTTTTATCATCTGGTACATACCCTGTCAAGACATCTTTAAGCTCTTTTAGTGTAAATTGTGAATCGTTATTATTTTCTATGTAATTGAAAATCTCTATCATAGCTTCTGAAACTTGATTATCTTGACGAAGTTTCGGATGAGACGATGGTACTTTAATTGTGAAGAAATTCGTATAACAAACAGCATGGTATTTAGCTTCAGCATCAACTAAATCATATTGAAAAAATATACGATTTTTCACCAATTCTCCGAAAGTATCACCACGTTCTTCTGCTTTTTTCATAACATTGTCTTTAAACTCAAGAGTACTCACTGCACTTATCTTGCGTCTATACTTTTCTTTTTTCTTTGTCTCTGCGGCCTCGTCAGCTATTTCACCACAAAATAAACACTGCTTCTTGAAATCGAACACTTCACTTAGTCTTTTATGCGGTACAGTTGGAGAAGCTGTAGTTTCATCTTGTTCTAGTCGCCGTTTTGCTGCTAATATACAATTTTTGCTAATGTAAACAGTTCGGCACTTTTCATGGACTTGTACAGAGGTTACGGTTTTTAAATAATCAATAAGACAGTCGTTTCGTTCGATACTTGCAGTTCTCCGAGTTTTTATACCACGCACTAGATTCACTAATGATTCACCTTCCGAATCTGACTTTTTACATATAAAACACAAATTATCCATCACTCTTAAAATTGTACGTCCGTAGTTACCAAGATACGATTCAAAACTAACGAATAACAGTGGTTCCTTGAAAAAGAAACCGGTCGTGAGTAAGCAATTGAACATCTGCCCTTTCTGGCTATAAATAGAAAGGTTCGTACTATACAATAGAGGTCCGTTGTCCCAGGTATAATTTTTAACGTTTTAAAAGAATCTATAAGTTTACGGATTTCAATATAGATGTACTTAATTATTTTCTACTTAAAATGTGATTAAAGTATTTCCCTTGGTAACTTTATAAGTACACGAGTAGGTAAGTATTATTAAATGAATAGATACTGAATTATTGAAAAAAATTATTAATTATAACGTAATAGTTAATAAAAAAAAAATGCAAATTATTTAGAATTATATATTTATCAATAATTTATAAACTTTATACGGCGTGTTTTTAATCGGGACTACAGGTTGACCTCGAATGATACTCTAAATAGTTAAACACTGCGCGCGCTCTGCCCTCTATCTCGAAAATGGTTCAAGATATAAAAAAAATGTTTAAACAAAAGTTGTAGAGAATTTAATTCTCTACAATATTTATAATAAATACAACTAGCATAAAACCCATAGGAAACGAGATATTTGCAATAAATGTGTAAAAAATCGATTTTTTGACCTTTGACCTTGAAATATCTGTGGTCGCGGACACCCTACGATAGGTAGGTTTTGAGACAAGTTTTAGGGTGTCAAAATAAAGGTTTATACAAGTTTATAGCTGACTATCTCTCATTCCGAGATTCTTGCCCTCATTTGACTAATATTCCTGGACTATAAGTGATTGCAACGTTGTGACAAACATAAAGAAATCGAATACAATGAACTGGCCTTGCCGTAGTTTTGACGAGAATCGTATGTGAGCGTGAGTGTACGTAGTTTGTATGTCTACGCATGCACGTATACGTATGTCTTATAAATACGCAATCTTACTTCCCGCTTGTTAACATTTGGACACATGCTGGCATTTACACTAAATTAGGTAATTATGCAGGGAGTATATACTTTGCCATTAAAAAATGTTGTTTATACCTAGCGATATTATATTAAATAATGACGTAATTTTTAGGGCTATACGATTTCTCAAGAGCTTACCTATCTTGTTCTACAACCCAAAGTAAGGTTAATTCTACTCAGGTTAAGCCTAGACTACAATCAACGTAGCGTTCCCGTAACAAAATAACAGTGGCGTTACCATGGAAGTATGAAAATGTATTGGCTACAATCGCAGTAAGAAAACTGTTACGCGGCTAGTGAGGAACGAGCAAAAAAAAGACGGACTGTACACGTACCGCGGATATTTACAAACAGTGTGTTGGCTAACCTGATATTTTATTTTGTTTACCCACTTGTGACGAAAAAAGTCACGAGAATCGTGTTTTGGGATATTTAAAGTGTGGTATACATGTTTAATAATTGTGTTGACTATTCAAATAAACGGAAATCTGAACGTACTGCAAAGTTAATTTTATAACTATGTTATTGTTATAAGCTTGCACTACACTGATTCTCGTGGTTGGAAATGCTGTCTCGTGATTGGTGGGCGTAGAACTCGACGTAAGAGAATTGAAAATATTCAATCCTCTTTACGCCGCTACCGCGAGCTGGACGCCATCTTACGCCGTTATGTTGTGTTGTAGCTGGTGCCATACAAGTACGGGTTCAATTTTTTATTGTTATTTCTTACGGTGATTGTAGCCGGGGCTGTAGCAACAAAACGAGATTTCTTATGGGAGTTTGGGGTAGGGAAAACTTCCGCCACTAGGTGCGCTGCTGTTCCAAAGAGGTCACTCTTAAGCTGGTGGTAAGTAAAGAAATTATATATTTATGTGTTTAAAAGTTCGTGTTTGGTTGCAATTGTGATATAATATCTTCCCTAGCCAATATTTGAAGTACTGACTGTATTTCGAAACTGTTATTCACACCCGCCAATGACGCTCACAACAGAAAATAATAAAAATACAAACGTGTTCGGCAGCGGGCATTCATGATGTTATGATTGTATGAAAGAGCCCTAATTTGGAATCCTCGTATGAGCTCAGCATCACAACTTCAGTAAACCAGGACGCCAGAAATTACAACAGCGTATTGCTGAAGAAGGGCCGACATCTATATACCCCTCCCCACTAGCCGGCAATCGGAGACAGTATGTTTAAACAACGGGCCGATATAGGCCACTGTGAGGCAGGGCCCGACATTTTTCCACATCCGACCAGCAGCCAGGGAAGATCACAACATGGACATGTCTGTGTCAATCCGCCTCCATCCGATCAGCTAGCTACAGCATCCGGCATCCAGAATAAGGTGGGGACTGTCCGACTTAGATATAAAGAGAAATGGCGTGAGATATCCATAACTTAAATTATGTTAATAACTTAATAATATTTAAAGTTGCTCCCCATTACTAACTCTTTCAGTATTGTATTGTCTGTGTGTCACATATCATGAATAAACCCCTTCAGTAACCATAAAAGCTCTACCATTAACCATCTTTTCAGCTACGCCCTTAACCCTTTTTGTGTGGATATGACCTTACGCCAAAAATCCATAACAATACGCAAGCTTATTCTAATGGGAACACATTACGAATTTAAGTGCGAGCTGTCCTCAGAAGAAACTTAGTACGTTTCTTCTTCTCCGTAGGGGAACTGCTTAGACAAGTCCAAAAAATGATATTAAAAAATTTCACTAATTTTTCGATGTTTTATATTTACAGAAATAAATTGTATATAACCGTTTCGCTAAACCCAGTGCTAATAACAACGTTTATTATTTACGAACACAAAGAAATCGCAAGATTTTGAATAATTATATTTACTTTATGAAAATTACAGCAATTGTCCCGTTTATTTACATACAAAACAGAAAATTCCGGCCCAGCACATGCAACGCCAGTGTTACCCCGGGGGGCGAAAATGTTTAGTTGCCAAACTAAAAGCATTGAACTTCCCAACCTGAGTAGAATAAACTTTACCCAAGGCAAACAATGTCAATTAACTGGGTGGACAGTACCTTTAAGTAGTGACTTATTCAACCGACAAGTAACTTTCAGTGTATACTGAGCTACGTCAGTAGCCAACAATTGACATACGCAGTAGAGATGGGGAGTATTTTCAATACCTGTTATCAGTAACCGGTATTGGAAGAAAACAGTCGATACCTGTTCCTAGCTTCTGGAGATACCTGTTGTCAACCTCCCTGACTGTTACTGAAGCAGTAACAATCACACGCACTCTCATGTTACTCGACACTCGTACGATATCATTTCGTCGTACCTTTTCCTATCGTCAAATATTAGTATCCAATACTGCATTCCAAGAGCATTTACGGACGAGAATACTACATATAAAATTCTTAACTTAATTTCGAACTTATTTAACAACCACATTCGCATAGTGGCCATTTTGCATGTGATTCTGTTTTTACAATTTTTTCCCACCAGGAGAACATGAGATACGAGGAGGTATTCCTTCTTATACCTAACCTCCTCGTGTATCATGTTTCTCTGGTAGGACAATCGTAATGCCCGACGTTGAAAAAATTCCAGCTACCAAGAGCATTTACAACCTAGTTAAAATTCTTATGGTGTTATTAACTATTTATTATTGCCTTTATTTCATAATTTACATTATCGTTAAATACTACAACTAATCATGCTCAAATGGAAATGGACTATGTGCAGGTAGGACATGTTTGCGATATAGCTGCTACATATCGTTCGCTCAGAGTATTGAAAATCCATGGCGATAATGGCAAATAAAGCTTATACTGATATCGCGAAAATATTGCGTATCACCAACATCGCACATTACCATCATCTCACATCACCAAAATTACATACTTATCGCTAATCTCGCATCCCTTCAACATCGCACGTCGCTAATATCGCATATCGCTGATACTGCGATATACGATTTATTGGTCTACACTGCTCGACCCTATCGCACTTGCGATGTTTCAGAAATATTGTTTCGTGATGGATATAGCACCCTAGCCTTGGTTGTGACAACAGACGGCCCTGTAAATATTCCAGGTTAGTAAACCCTATCATTAAAAACTTTAGGCTGATTACATCCGAAGTTGATACTCCGAATTCGACCTCCGTAATCCAGTTGATTGCACGCTGGCTTATTGTACGAGGTTTTCTGGGTTCGAGTCCCGGGCAAGGCACGTGTGTATTTGTAATTGCCTAACTGCTATTGCATATTGTTGTGGGCTCAGGTGGGAAGTTAGATGAGCCAAGCTGAAGGAGCTCCACAGCGCTGCAAGGCGCCATTGCGGGGGCCACACGTGTTATGACAACAGGGTGGCAGGAAGAATTCAGGCCAGGGATAAATAGTGTATATAAGAGGCCGTGCGTGCGGTGCACCTCCCCCCTTCCATCCTCCAACACCAGACTTACCAGCTATTCAGGATGCCGAGAGCGTCGTCCACGAGCTACACCAGGGCGTCCAGGGTCGACGCCAGCAGGTGGACATCACGACAACTCCACGACGAGACGAGGGCCTAGCCAATCGACTCCCGACTTGTGTGACTGCGCGTCGATGCACGGTGGTAAGAGAGAATCTGAAATAGGCTCAGGAAGGGATAGTCAGGTTAGACGAGGTCCTTAAGGAGTTAGTGTCAAACGTGAAGTGACAGGTTAGTCTCAGAATGAGATAACTGTAGTTAGACAAATGTATTAGCATTGATATTCAATAAATAGTAGCGCTTGTCAAGTATGTTAAGTAGCTCTTTCATTCCATCTGAGAATACGCTTCCCATTGCTTGTTCTATGTCAGGTAAGACAATCAGAACAGTATGATTCTGGTTTCATCTCTAGTGATATTACTGTCAACGAGACGGAAAGGCCTAACTACCATCTAAGCTTTTAAGAACACAATTAAAATTATTTGCACTCATGTTTCAGTAACAGGGGTGGACGCAGGAGCGGGGTTCATCGGGCCATACCACCAAATATAAAAATTGAAATAAAAAAAATCATAACTTAAAATTTCTTTAATACAAGAAGGGTTTGATCCCCCTGAAGGTTCCTTAGAGCATTTTATGGTTCTATATATGTATGTTAGCCCATATATTGTAAATAACTTTGTGAACTAAACATAAGGAAATTAATATCTTTAATTTCTTCACATATGAGAAATTTGCAATCCTCTTTCAACATGGAGGATGTTTATAGCATTTTGTAGATCCGTGTCTGCATATTAGCTCATGGGTTGAAAGTTATTTTTTGAATTAATATTTTATAATATTATAGCTTTCATGTGTTTTTCAAAAATATTATTTTGAAATCTCTCCCCCCCCCCCTCGGAATAAATTCCTGGCTACGCCACTGTTCATTAAGTTCTTGCTTTGCGTTAGCGCCTATGGCCCTGCGTCCCAACTTTGTGGTCCCTGCTCAGTAGGCAGAGACGATGTGTGTGCCGCGCAGTCCAGACACGTAAATACTTCTTATTATTTATACGCTCCTTCCTTCGACTGACAGCCCAAAATCTCTCCCCCCCCCCTTCCACCCTTTTCGCTTCTCCAGCGCGGACAACCTTCGTTTCCAGAAAGCCCGAGGGTACAGCACGCTCCACAAACCTGTGCCCCGCCTTGCATGTTCTCTACCCTCCTCCCTGCCATCTGATTGATGAGCCCACTTTCCAGGTACCTGGATGGCATGCAGCTAACCGCCAATAATTACCCGCATATTATCCGCTCGACAGGCCCTCATTGAGATTCCGTAAGGACGGAGTTAAAGCTCAGCCAAGCAGTATACTGCGTGAATCTTGCTTCCATAAATTAACATCAGGGAAGAAGTACAAAAATCCACGCATAACTCACGTATTTATTTATTGCTGTTGCAAAATTACTTGATTCGAACAGGCCTTGCAAGGTTAGCTACATCGGGATATCTCACTGAATACTGTTTCAGTATTGCAAATTCTATAATCACCGTTTAAGAAACTTTTTTTTTCCCCTCCAGTTAAGAATTCATTTGATGAACTCACCATTTCGGGCTTTATAAAAATCCACATTCTGTGGCTGTCTGTTACAAAAGCTTGTTATATAAGCAACATGAAATTTGTCACAATAATTACAACTAATAAAAATAAAAACATTTAAATGTCGAATTCAGATGTAATTAACTGGAGTGACTATCATTATAAGTAGTAGGGAAATTGCGAGTATAAGGCAAGGACATCAGGCATATGAGTGTAGGAGCCACCCGGTCGCCATGTTGTTACGTCACCGTCCTACATATTGGACTCACATGACCTTGACCTTTGACCCTTGACCTTTGACCCTTGACCTTGAACCCTGTGACCTCTAACTCCAAAAACCCGAAACATAAAAAAAACAAAATAAAAATAAATCCACAAAAAAGTTCTAACAATTTATAAAATAATTTATTACGGAAAATTATATAAAAAATCGTTTGAAAATTAAAAAATAGTAAAAAATAAAAAAACTTATTAAGAAATTTAACAAAAAATTCTTAAAAATTATAAAATATTAACTACAAAAATTTTATTAAAAAATCGTTAAAAGATTTTAATTAAAAAATTTGTTTAAAAATTGTTTAAAAATCGATTAAAAATTAAAAAATATATTAAAAAAACTTACATTCCCAGAGGTCCCCCCGTATCATCCCCGCAGACGATTAACTCCCTCGCCACCACTTCCCTCACCTATACTCAGTCCGCCCTATTGATTTTTTCGCTCGTAATTTGTTTATGTTACTGGAGATCACCTTCTTGATTGATCCGTTCGTCATCATTTGCTTATACATTACTGGAGGCAACCATCTTGGTAGGTGCGTTCGACGCCATATTGGCAGGCTCTCACATTCAGCCGCTATCTTGGTATGCTCTCACTTTATTAAACAATGTTATTAAAATCGTTAAAATATTTATATAAAAAAAATTACACTTACGGGGCTCCCCTAGCACCATACCCAGCAGACAACTGTCTCCCTCACCCCCACTCCTCTCACCATGACTCATTCCGCCATTCGGCTCTCAAGACCTCGCTGTTAAGAGCCATACAAATCTCTTCACTAAACTTCGTTCTGCCATATTGATTTTTTGTTCATTTGTTTGTACGTTACTGGAGGTCGCCATCTTGGCAGGCAACCACCATCTTGGTAGACATCACCCACACGCCATGTGGGAAGCCAGTGACCTCGACCTTGACCTCATGACTTTGAATGACCTTGAAAACAAAATCTTGGGAAAAATACATAATTGTCAGCAAGCATAGTACATTACAGACTATTACCGCCATATCAGATGCAGACTAACCTACCTTGAACCCATGACCTTGAATGACCTAGAAAAAAAATTCGAGAAAAAATACATAAAAGTCAGCAAGCATAATACATTACATACTACCAGCACAATATTATATGCAGACTACCTCGACCATGATCCCATGACTTTGAAAAACAAAACTAGAGAAAAAATATGTGAAAGTCAACAAGTATATTACATTACTAACTACTACCACCATATTCGATACAGACTACCTCGACCTTGATCCAATAACCTTGATTTACCTTGAAAAAAATTCGAAGAAAAATATATAAAAGTCAGCAAGCATAATACATTACAGACTATTACCGCCATATTAGATGCAGACTGCATCAGCTCAAATCTCTACTTGATCCCCCCTCCTGCAAAACAGAGGTCCATAAGTTTGGATTCCTGTATTTACCATATTGTTCCCCATTTCTGTTTCTTGCATATTCCAAGTTCATATTCCTTTTTTCTTGCTTTGGTCTATGTTCGTTAATTCCTCGTGCCCTTGTTCACTGCTTGGGTTTGCCTATTAATCTTCTAATTCCTTCAGAGTGGAGGGCAAAGCTCACCCCAACTCATAAGTTGCCTTCTGATGTTTATTGTTAAAGTTAGACTTTTTCACTGGGATTATCCAAAGCTGTGTTGGGTCTGCCCCCAGTACAAGATTTCCATAGGGGTTTTATACATGTCACATCTGGGAAGTAGGTATACTCCTACTTTCAGTTTCATACAGCAGTACTGTTGTCATATCTGGGTAATGGTAGCCTTTTTGAGAGGGAAACTATGCTGACTATGACATTCCGGCAGTGTAAGCCAGGTCGCAGTATCCCTGGCATCACCTTCTAGTGCTCAAACTGAGCAGATATGGTCGAGACACCCCTTCGCTTCTCGGTAGACCAGTATCATTGTGGGCAGTCATAAGTGGGTCTCCTAATGGCGAGAACTGTCGAGGTGCCTGTAGGTTCGGGTAGGGTCGGCGAGATGGGTGTTATTCAGTGCAGGATGTGTGTAGACTCTTGAGCGACACCGGGGCTCTGCTCTGTTGTCGCCAAAGATGAGAAATGTCTCGGTACTCGTATACACTGCATTTGGCAGTTCCAGGGTTCCTCATGTGGTTACTCTGCCATGATGTGGAATGTGTGTTTCGAAGGGTTACATTGGGGTCCCAGTAGCCCTAAGGTACCATATCTGCTTTGGGATTTGATTACTCGTCCTGCTCACTGATGGGTCCCTGGTGGCCGCCACTTCCTGGCCATGTGCCGATAGGAACAGCCATATCATTGCTATCTTAAGGTTAGATTACATGAACCCTGCTCATTGTGATGTCTCTCCACTGCTGCTCTGTGGCATTTATTGGCAGTGTTTGTACTGCTCTGGGTAACCATTGAAATCCCTCTTATCCTCCCACAGGTCTATTCCGACACACTGTGGGTCGTCTCTGTGAACTTTGATCTTCTTTCCTCTACCATTTTTCACAATGTAGCTTGAGCATCCTATCTGTGCCCAATTAGGAGGCAGGCTGGTACATAAGTATCATGTTCCCATGAAGATAGAATGGTTTCGCATGTACACTGTATGTAGTGGTCGCAGGTCCACCAGTTTGCCTGTCATGGCTGATGAGATGAGCCAATATACTGTTCCTTTGTGCAACGATCTGCTCGTCCCATTTCCATTGTCTCTGCTTAACATCGGATGTCAGCAAGTTCTCTGCTGCCTGTAGGTCTCCCAGGCAAGTGAACTCCGGGCCGTGTGCAAGGGCAGCTGGTGTATCCCCAGTGGCAGTGTTGATCCAGCACCATAAGCCGAATAGTGCTTATGCTAGATGTGTATCCTACTGAGCATAGTCCTCCCTCACTCGGAATATCTGCTGCACTGGGGTCATGAGGGGTGCCACTCAATCTCTTGCACCACTGTTTTCACTGTTATCCTGCAAACTGCCATTATCCGACACAATTGTCTTCGGGAAACTCCAATGAGGAAAGAACTGCTGTATCACTGAACAAATAATCGGCGCGTGCACTGTTGACAATGTGTACCATTGTCCATCTGCTGAAAATGTCTTTCACTGCTATGAAAAAGCACTTGCTTCGGGGGTGGGGGATATGGTTCCCTGATATCTAATTCAATGCGCTCAAATAGCACATCGATCTGTCACAGCACTTGTTACCACACCCTGTCCCTCTTACCCATTTTTTTTGGGAAACTTGGTGCATGCATGTCCACATGTAGTTCCTTGTGTCGGCAGACAATCTGTTGAAGTGGCAGTGTTCTGCTACATGTCTGGATTTGTTCGGCCCATGGATAACTGACGAGTGGATGATCCTGCATTTATCGGTACACATACTCCCTGGCGTCTGGCAATAAACACATTTTCCATTCGGGGATACCTAGCAGTCTGGCTTTTATCACACCATCTAACATTCGCACATTGTCCCTCACCCCACTTGCACATTATATATAGATATATAAAATTATTGGAGATGTGGTTTGTGTAGCCTGTAATCGCGCATTACTTCTAACTCCATTTGCACCCTACAGCTAGATATCTGCCAGCACTGGACACATGGTTTGTGTGGCTCGCACTCACACCTTCATATCAGTCCAATTATTTGGTTCCTGGTTTTCCCTCTCATCATGCACGATGAAATGTGCCCCTGGGTGTAATCTGACTTCCTCTCCTACTGTGTGTGCACTTCACAAACTTTTCAGGGGCCACATGATGTTATAATTTGCATCGTTCCACGGCACTTTCATTTCGTTGGGGTTATGTGACAGCAAGTTCAGCAGCTAATTCTCCCTTCTGTGTACATGCTCAGTATTTGAATTATCTCAGTAATAAGTATATTTTAATTCAGAAAAAACTTAAACTTTCGTACTATATTCCAGGAGCCAGAAAGTTTCAAAGTGCTTACCACTGAAATCGTCTGCAAAGAAATTTTTTTTAATTTATGAAACTTTGATACATTTCTAACAAACATTCAATTTAAAAGAATGAGATTCAAATTAAAGAACTGGTTACAAGTTGAATTAATTTACTATTATCGCTATAGCTTTCCCTTTATTCCCCTTAAATCAGATTTCGTAAGGCAGAATGTAGACTATATCAAAATGTTTTATTTCTTTACACTAAATCAAATGAGCAGCATCATAATGTTATTTTATTCACAATTGGTTAATGTGTACACTCCATTACAAATTTCATTCCATTAAAGTCATTACCTTTTCTCCTTGTTTTATTGCTAATAGAATATTGATTATGTTAAAATGTGTTTGAAGTTTTGTGGGACAGTATTTTGAAAGTGTTTATCATGCCCATATTGTCCTATATGTCATATTACAAAATGTCTGCTCTTGGCACCCTCATGATATTTTAATTTCCATTCACTTTTAACTTACACTTTCAGTAATTTGATGAAACACTTAAAAAAAAGAGTTATCATTATTATTATTGTTATTATTAGTCATTATATATTATGCAGGGGTTGTGTTTTTTTTTTCTTCAAAGACTTGGCGTACATCGTGGTGGCCGTGTTCTTAAGTAAAAGGGACATTCATCACGTTTGGTCAGTCTAGTCTAAACTGATTGTTAAAGAGTGACTGTACAACACGGTGCCCTAAAATTAGAAAACAAGACACGAAAATATTAATTGCATTAGTAAAATGTACTTAGATACTACTGTGAACTATAGCTAAAGAAAATAGAGAAGTTTATTTCCTATGCAGCTCTATGCATGCGGAGAGAATGGATAAAGAAAATAATACAAATGCGTCAGATCTTGAGGTAAACATGAACGAAAATGAAGTGAAGAATGTGCCTTAAATAATTTACAGCTATTTCCATCACGCGACTGGGATGAATCGGACGTTTCACAAAATGGAGGGGCTAAGGACACCGTACCACTTACATCATAAAAAAACGATGAAACGACTGCTAGCAATAGCAATGTTAGTACTAATAACACTGACATATTAGCATAAATTCTTGCACAATTACGAGAAATAAAAGTTTGATAAGCTTCACAAACCACGCAGTTACAGGACGTAAAGGTTTCACAAACCACACAATTACAGAAGCTGAGATCTGAATTGAATGAATCTGTTGAAACACAGTATGCACGAATTGATGGAATTAATAAAAGTATTTGAAAATCGATCAATAAAATGGAAGGTATATTTACCGAACAAAATGAGCAAATCATTTCACTTAAAAATGCGCAGTTTAATCTGGAAAAGCAATTTGCGGAACAAAATATGTCACTTGAAAACAAATTTGCTAACAGAATTACTGAGTTTACTGCAGAGAATACTACTGTTTTGATTCATTTACGAGACGATGTGAATGCAACACATGAAATTTTCACACCGCAGGTGTCTCAAGTAGAAATAAAAATAGTAGAAATTGATTATAGGGTCTCACAACTGTCAGTATAGACGTACATAGTTCACCATACCGCCTGTTTTAAACACTCAATTAAATTCTTTAGAAAATCACTTTGTAAATCGGCTCAGTCAAACTGAAAAGGCACACTACTGAACACACAAGAATATAGAAAAACAGATTTCTGATATGCAAAATGCCACTTTCTCAGAATGACAGGAAATTAGAAGGCGTGTTTAAAGGGTTGCAAGCAGAGTGGGAGAATGAGAGAGAAAACACAGAGCGCGCACAGCTGGTAATCTAGGTCAAGGTAGCAGCTCGCCCATTCATACTGACGATAGCACCTCACATCAGGCCCTAGTGTCGGCGATAATGAACCCTACAGCTGCTTTGATTCATCACCCTGCTGAACAGTGGTCGGAAGGGGTTCCGATATTCACTAGTCATAGCAAGGAAAATCCAGCAGCCTTGTATTGGTTGGGAAGTTATTCGCGACACCACACATAGATTTAATGATATTCGGTCTAAATTCATAAATCAATTTTGTAATTCCAAAATACAAGGAAATTTGCGAGTGTAGATGTATAATGCGGGGACCAGATTACCTCATTTTTTCATGCAAAAATCAAGCTGTTTAACCAAAAATTCAAGCAATTTTATCGATTTTTAAGCCACTTTTTCTTGTTAATATAAGCTAGATTTCTCATCAATTTTCATCAAAAACAAGCAATTTCCGTTTAAAAAAAACCACGTAGTTTATTACAAAAATCAAGTAATTTCATAGTTTTCAAGCTACTTTTTCTACTTTCTAGAAACCTCATTTTGTCTCAATTTTAAACTCTCAAAAACAATAATTTAAGCCAAAATTAATCAAATTTAAACTAAATACAAGCAAATTTAAGCCAAAATTCAAGTTATTTAATTGTTTTCGAGCTACTTTTTCTACTTTCTAGAAACCTCATTTGACCCCAATTTTAATCAAAAATCAAGCATTTTCACCAAAATCAAACCAAGTTACCACTTTAAAAAAAAACTGCCATGCACGATTATTGTCAATTTAAAAACAGCACATTTAATCTAAAATCAAGTAAATTCAAGCTAAAATGAAGTATATTTAAGCCAAAATGAAGTAAATTTAAGCTAAAAACAAATGGAATATGAAACAAGATATTTTATAGATTCAAATTAAAAATGGCAAATTTAAGCTAAAATCAAGCATACATAAGCCAAAATCAAAGGAAATATTATATTATCATTATTTACAATTTATTTCGAAGCTCTACTAATTTTTTAAAAACTTCTATTTGCTCCATATTTTCAGCAATATCTCGAAGTACATATTTATCTTCAATGATTTCTAAGAGTGATAATTGTAAGTTATGTAAATCTGAATGAAGTTTTGGCACTATATTTTTAAGATCTTCAGACGCATTATCTAATCTATAGAAAGGTGGTCTTGAACCATTACCACCTTTTAAAATGTTAGTCAAACTGCATGGAAACAAAGACATTTTTATTTATAAAGAAAATAAATTTATCAAGAGAAAGAATAAACTCATTTGGAAAAATTAAAATGATTTTTTATTTGATCAGATAATTCATCTATATTTCTAAAAAATTCACAAAACTTTTAAACGTAACTAATCAACTGTAAGTCTAAAATATTGTATTAAAATAACGAAACATTTTGTTGATTCTTCCATTTATTAATTTAAAAAACTTATATATTTTCAGTAATTCTTTCTTTCAAATAATCACGAGAAAGATTTCTTTTACTAATTAAAACAACATTACAAACTGTAGCTGCTTCAATATCTTACCAAGAACACACTGAATACGTCGAAATTACGTAGATCTGCACACGAACTGGGATATTGTGGCTCCCCAGCACGCCTTACTAATGCATAAGTACACTTGATGATGAAGACAGACATAGAACACTTGTAAGCACGTGGTCAGCAACACTTGGTTGACAATCCAGAAAATAATAATTTCATTAATTTTAAAAGACCTTGCCAAGTGAGAATAAAGAGTCAGAAACATATCAGTTCAATAAAGACGGTGATTATTCAATAAATCAAGTGCGATGGTACACGATTGCAATGCGGTTATACGGGCATGCGGAACAAAACCCAGCATGGGCTGAAGCTGATAAATATCTTAAGCGTGAAAAATAATTAAATGTTGAATAAGCCAGAGGGAGATTTACTTGAAAGTTGCACGAAGAATTAATAAAAAATGTTCCAGGCAATTTACACTATTTAGATGAAAAATGATTAAATACAAAGTTACTTCACCTCCGAGAAGTGTAGACGCGACCTACCTGATGCCCGTTGAACCAAGACTAAAGGCGGTGGTATAGCCTCGGTGATGCCTTATAACCGACACCGTACCTGTACAAAAATCCCTTGCAAGAATTTTAAAAATGAGTGATGTGAGACATAGAACTGGATGAAACATATTTTTCTTGCACTTTAATCAGAACACTTGTACACAAAAATATAAAAGCATGTAAAAACTATGGCATAGTGATTTTTATAAAAATATTATTTTGCCAATTTATTTTACGAAAATGAAGACAAAATTACACTAGAATTTACATAAGAAATATACAGTGTTAATTTAATCAGCTCTTATTTAACATGAATATTAAAATAAAATCCGAAAAGTAATTTTGCTCTGTGTAGTTCGAGTGTAGCGCATCACACCAATGGTGTTAACATATCAATGTCAGGAAATTTTATCCTGCTTGAATTGAATTTATTCATTTGTGGGCTTTGATTACTTTTAACATGCCGATTATGATGTCCTGGTTAGTTTCGCAAAATACATGAGGGTTGCAAAGTTCTGAGAGTCCATGTGGTTCACTCTTGGCACACGTGTAATGGATTTGTTTTACGTGGGATGTTGCTACATTCATTTGCAAGAAGTTATTTCATTATGGGGCTAGTTTTAAGCAAATAAACACTGTGATTACTATTTTTAACATAAAGATACCTCTTGCACACTAAATAGACACTGCATTAAATCACCTATGGTGGCTGGTAATTTTGGCATTCGTAATTTCGCTGCAGGGCCAGCACTCTACACTACTATGTTGTTTACCTTGTTCAAGAGATGGCACGCAGGTCAACAAGTGCTGAACATGATGCTAGCCATGGAAGGCATCAACTTGAAACTAAAGTCCAGTCTCATTAGTCATGGTGATGTCTATTTATTTAAATAAAACAGCAAACATCGTGATTAAACCAGATTTACATGTACGCCAATCACGCCAAATAGACAGAGCAGGCAGAACCAATGGTTGTTCACATGTAAGCATATTTTCTGTGTAGCCATTTTGCTGTTGAATCCGTGATTTGTTACGCCAAGATTTTAAAACAAATTATTGATTACAAACAAGCTGCTGTCTTTCTACTCTAATTTATTAATTCCATTACAGTGGGATCTATTTACTAATAGCTTTTAAAGAGATGGTAATTTTATTTTTATGGCCATTAAAATTTAAAATTTAGTGCTACCTTGCGGTTTATTTTCAAACTACATTTATTTAATACAATAGTTGCACTCTATTGGCGACTAGCAGGACGATAAAACCAACATAATATAAAATGAATTTCACATATTTCTCCGTCCAAATATTTCTCAGTTCCTTCCTGGCCATTTACTTTTCGCTTCACTTCCAAAAAAAAAAAATACAGTTATTTTGTTAGTCTCAGAATTAATCTAACCTCTTACATAACCAAACTAACGAGCCAATATGGCAGCTACTTCTTTTTTCTAATATCAGTCAGATCAGTGTTTAAAGTAAAATTTCAATCCGGATTCTACATTCCAGTCCACCTCGATAACTGGACTGGATTATCTCACTCCACTCCTACATCAGTTCAGTCCGGATGTGTTTATACTAACATTTCAATCTCGATTCTTCAGTCCACTCCAGGTTCAATCTGGATTGAAATGTTACTGTAAATACGCTAATTAGTAGTATAAAATATGTGAACCAGTTGACTTCTGGGAAATATAAGCGAAGTCTGCTCTTTCCCCGAGCAGAAATTATCGGCATGAGCTAAACTTTTCTGCGCGACTCGCGTGGAAACCAAGGACAGCTTCTAATTGGCTGTTCTAGTCTTTCACTCTGTATGTTCGGCGTGATCGGCGTACATGTGAATCTGGCTTTACTACTGATTACTTATTTATTATAAAACCACACATTGTTACGTATACAATCATGTGCACCCACACCATTTTACAACACCCACTTCTGTTATTCATTGTCGCCACAGATAGCATGTTGCATATAAGACATCCTTCCCTTTTTTTATTCTTTTTACATTACATTTTATAACATTTGTCATAGATTGGTAGATGGTTACAATAACCCTTCTTACTTATAACTACATGAATACACGATACTGGAATTGAGTTAACTCATATCACAATGACAGAATCGTTCAAGTATTTAGGTTTTGTACATGTCCTATCACTACGTGTTTTCTGAGTAAGTGATGTATCAACAGACCAGGCTGTTGTACCACTTACATTTCCTGGAAACCACCTTGGTCAGTCTTTGCTGAACCTAGGTTACCTTCCAAACTTCTCAGGTCCAACTTTAACTGATCAGATTATCTGTTTTTAACTCCATTTACCATTGCACTTTCCTTGTTTATTCCAGATTATACAAAATCACTATTTCCTAGCAGCACTTGACAGTTTTGTTTATTAAATGGTATCTGTTCCCCTGCCTTAAACAAATGCTGTCTATTTCTCCTAACAATGTTACCATTTTCAGTTTCCATTAAATATGGCCTAGGTCCTACATTACTCATTTGTTATATACGCCCTTTCCTTAAAGGCCTACAACCCATGTTTGTGTCCTCTAAATACACTACTACCCCTTCTTGCAGTTTTGACAAGGCTTTAGTGTTCCTATCATTATATTGTTTAACTACTCTGTTTCTCCTCCTAAATTCCTGGACAATTTTGCCACTATCCCTCTGATTCGTAATTGTTCCCTGCAAGCTCAACATGCTTCTACCATTCCTATTATACAACAGTTATGCTGGAGAGGGAATGTTGCTTGATAAAGGGATGTTTCTCAGTTCTAGCAAAGCTAAGGCACCATCCTTATTGTCTATGGCTATTCTTTTCAGCATTTTTTTTGTTGTCCGTATTTGTCTCTCTACCATACCATTAGAAGCTAGATAATTGGGACTGGATGTTATGTGTATGAAATCCCAACTTTTTGCAAAGTCCCTATATTGTCTGCTGTTAAACTGCAGTCCATTGTAAGAATATATTTTTTCTGGAATCCCATATCTCATTAGTATTGATTTCAATTTTCTATTTGTTTCCTCACTAGACATGTTTGAGAGCTCTTCAATCTCAATGAATTGAGTGAAATAGTCTACTACTATTAAATAATTCTTGTTTCTGTAAAGGAAAATATCAGTACCTAACATTAACCAGGGATTTTCCGACACCAGCTGTATTAAAGGTTCTCGTGTTTACATTTTTTGGGTCTGTAGACAAGCTGTGCAATTTCCCACTAAATGTTCTATTTCAACATTCATCAAAGGCCTAAACAAATGTTGCCTAATGCTATTTTTACATTTTACAACAAACCATCATGAACAAACAATTCATCTCTACATTTGTAATAAGACTTTGCTATGTCAACGCAATCGCTGCATTTTGATGGTCAACCCTTGTTAACATATAGTATTATACTTTGCAATTATTCATCTCTTGCTGTCTGTTGTTGAAATTATATATAACTATTCTTTGTCATCGGCAGTTTTTCCATAACTATAAACACATGCGCTTCCACCACAGAATCAAAATCAACCTCAGTTTATTGTTTTACATTTACCCTAGACTACATATCTGCTATTCCTGTTCTTGTAATCTTAATCTCATTCGCTGAAAGTGAAGTGGACATTGGTTTAAGAACTTCTTAAAATGGCTATAAATGGTTGATGGTCAGTTTCAATAGTGAAATGTTTACCATATACATAATGCCGATATCTTTCACACCCGAACACTACCACTAAAGTTTCTTTTTCAATTTGTGCATAAGCCTTCTGGCAATTTGTCAACAACTGAGATGCATATGCTACCGGTAAGCTATTTTGCAAAAGTGTAGCACCCAAGCCATAGCTTGAGGCATCAACTGATAGTACAATCTCTTCTTTAGTGTAAAAAAAATTGTAACAGGCCCTGTTACTCTTACATTCTTTACTTTATTGAAAGCAGTTCTCTCAACCTCAGACCATTTCCACATTATATCTTTCTTTAAAATTTGCCTAAAGGAAATGTAATGCCAGCCAGCTTACTCACAGATTTTTCTGCATATGTCACAATGCCTAAAAAGGTTTGAAATTATATTTTGTTTGTTGGTGCTGACATTTCTATGATTACTTTTACCTTGTTTTCATCTGGTTTGATCCCCTGGTCAGACAATGTATGCCCTACATATGAAACCTCTGTAATTCCCAACTTACATTTACATCTATTAAATCACACTCCTTTATCTTTAGCAGCAGCCAACATTTTTTCTAACCTCCTACCTTGTTATTCTTTAGTTGTGCCCCAAACTATCAAGTTCATCTGTATAAAGTCGAACACTTTCCAATTCTCCAAATATTTCAACAAAACATCTATGAAACACCACTTTAGGTCATGTGGGATATAGCTGTGGCCGGGCGCTGTGATGTCGCAATCTTGCCTTACTTGGTCCAGCTATAAAAGTGACTCCGCACGACCTAAAGTGGTGTAGTGCCGCCATATGATGTCACAAGGTGCTGAACATAGGCCATATGGTAACCTCGTAAAACAAAATCTACCAAACGCAGTATTGAAAGTTGTGAGTTTCTGACTAGCCTCCCCTAGAGGTATTTGCCAAAACCCTTTATACGCATCCAATAGTGAAGAATTTGGCTTGTGGCATTTGCACAACCAACTCATCAAATGTAGGTAATTTGTACACCTCTCTTACAATAGCCTTATTTAAAGAATAAGGGTCCAGACATATTCTCAAAGTTTTATCTGGTTTTCTAACAATCGCCATTGAATTTACTTCCTCAGTTGGCTCTTTAACATGTTCAACAACACCCAATTCAATAAGTTTCCTCAACTCTGTTTTCAGAGGATCTATTAAACAAAAAGGTACTTTTCAACAAGCTGCTATCTGTGGTTCAAAATCCCTTTTTTGCTTAATATCATAAACAAAATAAATACAGCCAATACCTTTAAAGACCTCTTGATAGTTATCTATAGCAAATTTAGAAATTTCATGAACTTACCTTACCAGATCAAATTGTGCAATACTTAGTAAACCTAGTACTGACTGAATATTGTTGCCTGACTTCACCATCTGAAATTCAAGCACATCATACGCCTCACTTCTGAACTCTAGTTTTACTACTGATCTGCCCACAACTTCAATAGTAATCCCATTGAAATTCTGTAATCTAACCTCTGTAGGCAACATTTTTAGCTGGAGCTTATTACACAAATCCTCTGATATCACATTTACCCGAGCTCCTGTATCCAATTTTAGATTAATGTATTAATCCACTATCTTTACTTTTTCAGTCCCTTTTACAACAGTCTTGAATGCCAATTTTACCTAACATGAGAGCTTCATCTTGATTACCCTCATTTAACAATGCATGCATTATATTCACCTGCCACATTTATGTGAGACTCGTATTATCTAAGCTAACATAATACACAGTTTTCGTTTTACAAAAACGAGCAAAATGTCCAAGTTCATGGCACTTATTACACATTTTATTATATGCTGGACATACCTTCGGTTCAGGATTTTTTTCCACATCGGCCACATTATACCACTCTATTTTCTTGATTGAGTCTTCCAACCTGAAAGTTGTAATTAGTCTATTGTTGTCCATACCTCTGGTGTTCTTGTTGACTGATACATATTCTATTTCCTGCTGGCATGTGTCTGCAGTTTGACGAGTTGCTCTGTTGATATTTTCTTCTATACCCACTGCTTATAACTTGCTTCAATTTATTTCCAGTCTGCTTGTTCAAAGCCTGCAGCTGCTGTTCTGTTACTTCTACCATCTTATGTATTTGTATGCACGTTTGCAGAGTTAAATTACTAGTCCTTAATAACTTCTTTTTCACTTCCTTTTCTTGTAGCCCACTAATTATTCTGCCTTTTATTACACTATTCTGCATTTCCGCAAACTCACAACTTTTACTTAACCTTTTTAGTTATGCAACATAGGTATCAATATCTTCTCCTTCCTGTTGATTCCTATTGAAAAATGCACGCCCTCCCACACTTCATTGGTCCTGGGAATACAGTAATCTTAAAATGCTTTAGTTCAGTTTTTAGATCTTCTTTCTGTTCTGTAGTTAACTCATAAGAATTGAAAATTTATTGTGCCTCAACACGGCTATGAAGGTTCAGTTTTACAAGGTGGGCGCAAGTGCTCGCTCAGTCGAGAACACGATGATGATGTGGTGTTGTGGGCACACCCTTAAATGGCCCCCTGATGCTCCACCGTCACTGCTACTGTTTTCCATTGTACTATAAATCCAAGTGCCTGGTCTATTCGAGGATATCAGAGCTCAGAGCTGCCTCGATACGTTGTACAAACTTACGATCGTGACGTCGACAGTGCGTAGGCCTCAGGCCATTCCCCACATCGTGCCAACAGACGTCAGGAATGCAACACAACAGCACAGCGGAGCACGGCGAACCAGTGCTGTGTGTGTCTGTTATGTGTCAACTGCAGGGGTGTATAAAGTTGTAATTAGGGTTATGTCTGTTGTTAGGGAGTGTGTAGAGTATGATAATTTTTGTATGTGTATGTTATTATCTACGATGCCAATAGTGTTAGTGTAAATGTCATATGTTCTTTCATCACAAGTGTTAATGTTCTGCATCGTACATCAGTGTGCACGAGTATGCAATGTTAGATTTTCACACTAGCAGGTACGTACTGATACGAATACCAGTGTACATGTGTCAGTCCGAATGCCAAGTGTTTTTGTTTACATTTAGTGTTTACATTTTTGAAGGTTAGTGTTATGTGGTGCCATCTGTTAAGTCTGTTTTATTGTTTCCTTATTACCTATACCATGTAAGTATGAGACAAATTGTCAACTTGTATTTTTATAATTTTTGTTTCAGTGTTTTGAGTGTAATCTTGCATGTCTGTAATTATTAAGCTGTAGACAGCTCGTGTGCTCGAGGCGCCATCTTGTGTGTTTATTTGAATGGCCACAGACGAGGTAGTGTTACATGTAGACATCTCTTTAATATTGCTAATAATTATTAACATAACTTTTATGCGTTACCAACCATTCTTTAATATTTTATATTCTTAAAGTGTGTTCGACCTGTACTGGCAGTATCAAAGTGAACCGGTGTACCCGGCCACGTGGCAAATAGACCCTTCAAAATGGTGAAAGTTGTTTTGAATTCTTTCTGGGCCAAGTAATATCAGCTCACATGTATTGCCACGAACAAAAATTGTATAGACATAATAAACTTGACTGGGGAAAGCCCCTCTAAAGATATTATTGTTAATTTACACGTGTTGATAGTGAGGTTAGGTTGCCACGGCTATGCGGCCTGGTCGAACTTGTATATTTATTATTCTATTTCTAACATGTGCTTTTATATTTTGTTATTAAGAGTTTATTGAGGTGTACATCTCAGCAGCATTGTAGAACCATTTCATTTATTGTGTTTCACCTTAAGTAAAATTATATCATGTGATGTTTGGGCGGAAGAATCGGCCTGTGAGCGGCTACAAAAGGGAGTAGCGTCTGAGATCTCGTGAGAGCAACGCCACACCGTCGTGCTCCGGGCACGTCATGTTTGTTCTTTAACCATCATGTAATTCTTTTAAATTCACTTTAGTATACCGAAACCTTACTCGCCCGGAATACTCGATCTCTCACCTTCGGTTCGTCTTTTACATGACCGAGGCGTAATGTACCACTTTTGTTCATAGGCCCTACTGGCTGGAACGGCGGAATATAAATTTCGGTGCCCCGATGGGGAAGAACTTATAATAAATACGTACTGGTGCGATGCCAACATTTTTATTGCAATTAACTGCTTATCGGTTGTTTAACCTTTTTTGTAAGTTTGTATCGACCACGTGTATTTAATAATGGCGTTGGGTAGCAATAACAACCCTTTGGGAGTGAGCTAGCGTATCAGGGGGACCAACATCCCTGACTAAACAAGCAATTGGAGTGTAATTCACAGCTGGCAGAAAGGTATTACAACTGGTAAAATCTATCAAGACGTGGACATGGGGACAGGCCAACAGTCGTCGGCCATCATGACCCAAGAGGATGAGTCTCTACCAAGTGTAACTTTGTGCTCGCACAGCAGGCTGGTGCCCTTAACCCTGGCAAACATTAATTTCTATTCACCACACCTCATTTCCTCCCATGTTCCAGGCGAAACACACACCCAACATCAATGGGGACTGTTGAGGCCATTCCTACACCAATACTTTTATACATTAAGTTATCACAGGTGATGTGGCCGAGAAGCGGCCAGAACAAATAAAAATGATGTATTTCGCATAATGATAATCTTTTATTCATTGTGATTCCTCTAACGAGGCAAAAACATTAGGTACTATCTCCACTAAAGAATGGAGTATTCATATGCTGACAAAAAGGCGCGAACAGGAGTACACTGAATTAATTTTACGTCGCCCCAGTCGTGGAAAAACGAGCTGAGTTATCGAGTGGCTCTCTCTTCGGATGAAAAAAACTTAAAACATTCCTGATTTACATAATTACTATAGATACACTACATATAATTAGTCTAAAATGTGAAGGTCCGGGGAAGATGCGAACCGCACGTCTGCTCGATGGTAAGGCAATAATGCTATTGACTGAATATGGTGTGCTGTCCTTTCAGTGGCATGGCCATTCCCACCTTGGGACGAAAGTTTCGTTAATTACAATAATGAACAATGTATTAAGTGGGTAATGGCAGAAGGATGATTATTATATGAAACATTTCATGAACTCTTACATTATACTCTGAAAACCTTTAAAGACAAATATAAAACTTACATGATTTATGATGGTGTACGCACCATGTACTTAAACTTAAAGTATACAAAGTTACCTGTCTTGGCAAACATTGTGTTAATTAAGGCTACCCCTTTTTAACCTAATATCTCAACAAACTAAACTAATGATGTAGATTACATTACTGTCACTGAAATTCTTTGAAACATTTTACATCGACAAGTTAATGAAGTGTAGTTAGCTTTGCCACATCTTATGATGGCAGACCTAATGACGAGACCATCCTACCCTCAATGTTCTGTTTTGGTACAACTCTCAGTATGGGATGTTATTATCCACTACTGACTTAATATTATATTCTCACGTACTTGACAAAAGGTTAGAGTATGCAGAGATTGCGTCTTAATAAAAATTACCTTATATAATTCATTATAGTGTGCGGATTTGGTAAAGTTATGTGTGAATTCATTAGGTGTGATGTGCCTTCTATGTCCAATAAATTTGTAACACATGATCCTAAGAATTAATATAGCCCCTCTTAAAACTAACAAACAATTACACTAGACATCAACTATAACTGGGCTGCAAATATGATGTGGTATTTCCACTCACTTACCGTATTTTATATCACATGCCATTTCATATATTGTGGTCAGGGAACATGTTGGCCACTGGTCCAATAAACAAAGAAAAAAAAATTCGCGAACCATTCTTAAAAAAATAACAATAATATTATGAATTAATATTACGTGTATAGAATTTTACATGTCAGTGTGTCAACATAGTGTTAACCTAATTTGCAGGTTAGACACACACTATGTAAGAACTCGATTTAAACATATGTAACACTGAAGGAAAAGCACATCTCACTTACTAATTTGAAAACATGTAACCAGAAAATCAGGTATAATATAAACAGAAATATTACACATTAATCCACATGCGCATCTATGCAAGCCACTCATGTGGTCGAGGCACTAAAATAACATACAATCGACATATTTGTTGCATTGTAGCTGCTGCTTGGTGCACATGGGTGTTGAATGCTGTGGACGAGGTGAACGGGCTTGCTCGGGAAGTATGGAACACATCACCCACAGCAATATCACTGCTGGTGTCACATGTCTGGGCGAGACACGTCAGGTTTCACACATGACCTGACCCGACATTCCTTCCAATAGCTGGGATGTCCGACGGTAGCAGCAATCAGGGTACACCGTGCCGGGCCACTTGCTATTCTCCTACTTGACTCATGTAGTCAATGATGGCGAGGGGAGATGTATTCAGACATCACCGTCGCTTCGTGTCGGACTCTGGCGAAGTGGTAGACAACAGCATGGTGTCGCCCAGGTACACTTTTGGTTCACATCACTTTGCATAATGCAGGACACGGCCAGGCATGCTAGACATAACTGTGACAATTGTAATGTTGGACAAGATGCCCTGACACTGCAGAGAGCAACGAACAGTGCATGCTGAGACAGATTTGTGTACCACATGCTTGAACTCCTGGGCGAGAGTGTTTTATGTGGCTGTAGAGACCATAATCGCCATGTGAACTAAATGTCTATCCTTGCAATCTGACGATAGGATGGTTGAGCAAATCTGTTAACTTTAGGGTTTGGGAGTTTGGGTAGAAGTTTTCCCGCTGTTTCTCACCAAATCTTCAGTGCTGATTGAGGCCACCAGACATTGCGGGGTGCATTGCCAAATAGGTGATGTGGAGCAGACTCTTCCTTCCAGGGTCGTGTGCCGACAGTCATGGTTATATCCTTCCATTGGTGCTCCGTCCATCGTAATTAATAAACTACGTACCAGTACTATTCTCGTCACACAGTGAAATATTGGGGCGACTCACACACCCATATTTAGTAAAACGGAGACATAAAAACACACTAAAAATACACATGAACACTTGGCATAGAACACTTTAGAAACTGGGGGAAAGGTGGGGTCCATGCTCTTAGACCCATAGGCAAACCGAATAAAGACACATACTCCTCTGTACATTAATTCAATGAGTTTTATTTAAATGTTTCTCCAGGAAACAACTTTCAAAACACTTTCTGGACTTAACCCATCGGTAGGGTTACACTGATAAAAGGCACGTGGACAAAAGAATTAAGGTGAAAAAGTTAAGCCTTCACAGGCAATGTTATTCCATGGGAAGGGACGATTGAAGGATTCTTGGGCGGCAAAAATACACGAAGTTCTGGTAACCTAAAGTCTATTGCAGTGAAAGTGATTAGTTCAAAATGTAGATGCGCCACCCAAGTGCACGAAATGCCACCCTATCAGTCTGCACGTCCATCTCTTCGAAACACAGTAGAATGACTAAACTTTCAGCCATAGCATACTAGCCAGGTTGGCGGGTAAGCAGGCTGCATGGACTATTTTCTTACACACAAGAACTCTGCAAAAACATATACATGTTGCTTAATTACTCATAACTATTGCATAAATAATAACATAAGCCACAGAAACACTTTAAAGCATATAAAATACTGGATTAAATTAAATGGGGATGGAACACATGAGAAATGAAAAGTAAAGAAAACAAGAAATGGGCACACTGAAGCCAGCGGGGCTCTTAAAACACATTATGGCCTTTCTTTTACATGTTGTGTGACTTGGCATCCTTGAGTGTTTCTTAGTTAATGATTTCAGAGGATCTACTTGCCAAACATGTATGTGCGAGCACACTGACTTACTCTGCACTTCTGCTCCCGTCACGAGTGCTTAAGTGACCACTATTCGTCGCACTCATGAAGTAACAAATTTCATTGACTGATGCGGTGCACTGTTGAACCGATGTACACAAGCGCCCAATAATGAGCTGTTACCTGCAGCGGTCACCGGGGAAGGCTGACAAATGGGTTTGAGGGAAGCAGCTGGCATAAAACTCCCCACCCCCCTCGAAACATTTGCAGCCATCCAGTCTCTTGCAGCTGGAGCACCTCCTATGCTCCCTGTGGCGAGGATGTAGAATGTAGGTCTCCTTATGTGCCGGCAGTGGCTGCTGATCTTTTGCTGCTGCTGCTGCTGCAGGCAAACATGCACTCTTCGGGGCGCTGTGGCAGCACTGCATGTGGTGCAGTCACTCAGTGGCTGTCTTCTCCCCTTGGACCGCCGGAGAAGTAGCGAGCCGGCCGACCCACTACTCCTGCTGCCCTCTTCACTGCTTGCCTCGTCACCTCCCTTGTTGCCTTGCTGCTGCTTATGCCAGTAGTGACCAGGTAGCATAATTCTAGCAGGTTAGTCTTGTTCCCGTACCTCCAGATCCTCTTCTTGTGCCCTGTTGGTAGTGGGCTTTTCCAAGGAGGGGGTCAGCTCCTCTCCTTCCATGTCTCCTGGTAGTAGTATCGGGGCTTCCTCCAGTCTCTTAGCCTGCACGATCGCGCTTAGGGTGCTACGCTGTCAGACTCTGGGATTCGGGTCGCCGACCTCACCCCAATCAATGCTGATGCATCGGGTGACACCGGACCCCCTTCATCTCCTTCCGATACACACCCTCGAAGTGTAGTACCACCATCCCTTGATGGGACTTCACTAGGGGGCTCATCAGCCCCTCCACCATCGTAGGATGCCTGGTCGTCCACTCCTTCCTGCTGCTATCCTGCCCCGGCGTGCTTGCTATGTACAGCCCCCTTGCAATTTTGTCGCTCATGGTGGACGTTACGACCTGGTTCTATGCAGTACCGGATTGACTCAGACCCCTAGTGAACCCTGTGGTGTTCGGGCATCGAAATCTCGTCGGCATCTAATGGTATTGCCTCATCCTGAGGTATGGGACCACTTTCCACCTTACTTGCTACCTGCCGTTGCTTGTCAGGAGTTGGTCACCGTGGCCGGTTTCCTCCTCAAGCTGTTTTCTCTCGGGAATATCTTCGGTGGCTGCCCGAATATCGTCCCGATGTATGTGGATAGTTTTCCTCCCTACTCTGACTAAGCAAGTTGTCGAACCAATATCTTGCATTATTTGGAGTAGACCTGTCTACCTCAGTGCCAGTCCTGCAGAAAAGTTTTTCTTGGTGGCCAATTGTAGGTATGCCTTAACATAGACAATCTGTTCTGGCACTAGTGCGGTTGGCGGTCTGTTGTTTTGTGGCAGCCACCGGGCCGCATACCGCCCCTGAAGTTCCTGTTGCTCGTGGTACCTGCATCTGCACCTCTCCTCTCATGCACTACTGGTCTCGGTCGAGCTACTATCTTCGGAACATGGAAAGTTTCGTTCACTGGCAGCTGGATGTTCTTCCCAAGAAGTGCTTGTGCGAGGGATTCAAACGCCTCGTGCAATTTATCATATTTTGTTCTATCTTCATCCGACAAGTTAAATGTGTTGAAAACTTCGACGGCCTCTTCTCCCACGAGGTTAAGTAGAATCACTGCTTTGATTTCTGATTATTTTTCGTAGATGGCGAAGTTTTGTATAAATGTTCTCCAGTTTTCACTGAGATTACCCGAAAGATTCAAAATGCTGTGCTTGTTTGTGTCCGCCATCGCTAAAACTCATGAGCGAAGCAAGTGCAACAACCGTGCGAGTGAATTCGAGGTCGTGACCTCTCAATCAATCCATTAATTAACCGGGAACTTTAGTTCTCACCGACTGCACCATGTTTTGTTCGTGTTCTTCCATATCTTTATTCCTTGTTAAGTACATTATTTCTAGTTCAATACATTATTATCACAACGATCTTACAACACAAGTCTGCTCCACTATCTTGTTGCTTACCTACTGCCAACCTCTGTCTCTCAACTTCCTCCACGATATTAACATTTACCAGTTACATACACTACACCTTCCCTTCTCTGAAACCTCATATTGTCATATACAAAGCCCCGTCACACAAGCATACACAACACAAGCCTAGATATCTGTAGCAGACTTGGCATACCCATGTCAAGGATGCGATATAAAGTAAGAACACATGTGACATTTGGCCTTATAAATGTTACAAACCCTAAAAATATTACGAGGCAAAACATCAACACAAAATTTAAACAAGACCATGTGGTTCGAACTCACCCACGTGACATACCAAAAACACTCCTTTATTTACAAATGCCACATGATCTGAACACGTAGCATTCTGACTGGCAAACTAACATACAAGTACACTATGTAGCACACATTACCATGGATTAATATTAAGACAAACCTGCATTCGCTTGACAACTTAATACACACATAGGTCCTATGTAAACAAACATATCTGACACATTACACTTTCAAAACAACATCATGCACTGTAGAACCCTCAAAGAATAAATATGTGGGAATGTAAATAAACACACGTGGGTGCGCCCCTAGCTTGTTATGCTGCACTAGTGATTTAGTATATACAAATGAAATGCACATGTGGCATCCCTGCGGGTTGCACGAGTGCACAGTGTGCACGATGTAGAACAAGGCTTTCACAACACCTTGAAAAATACACAAAACAAACACTGCACTATATACTTAAAATGGCCATTGGAAAATTACACAGTTACACATTATTACACTGACGCACTAGTACTATCGTGAGTAGTACGGGGAACTGCGTGGCACTCATGCACTCCAGTAGTGCTGCATTGACTGTGGTACTCACAGAAAGCGTGGTGCATGGGCTAGCGGTTAGCTGCACACATCAATACACAAAAGTATTTCACACCACTTGGTTAATGAGGGATGCTATTTTGGTGAGGGTATTGGTCACCATATTTTTTGCATTGTGATTTAATTAATAATTTATTGAAAATGTCTGTAAAATGTTAACTGGACTTTTCTTAACATGGGAAAACCCTACATGCTCAGGCAATAGATTTTCTCACGATCCTTATACTACCCTAATCCTCCTTAACTACCTTGTAAAGGTTGACGTGTGAAGCATTTCCGCATTTTGGATGCACTCTCTACAAAACGACTTTGCCCCATCTTTGAGCACAAGGTTTAAAACCGGACCAGGTCAATTCAAAACAACAGTACTGAAGAAGCGGGACACATGCCTACATGGTATGGTAGTGCAAGGTTATGGGAGACAAAGTCACGTGATCTCAGCTTGTACTGTTCACCTAGAATTGCCAAGAGACCATTATGCCAACATCCCCCCACCCCCGATACCTCCTATGAAGGTGACGCTAATGTCAGAAAATGCCACTGAAGGGCAGCATGTACTTTACCAATACCTGTGGCCGAGTTAAGGGATGATAGCGCCGCTTCAGCACTCCAGAATTCTAAAGACCTGCAGCAGATGCTATCATCCCCCACAATACTCATCACCGAGCACCCACGTGATATAAGTATAAACCTTCAGTATCTGATCCTCCACTGCTCGCAAGGGCTGCAGGTAGTCATCGAGTCATCGGGGTGCGTGACTGCTGGTACATCCGCAGATCGCAGATTCCACTGCTTCTTGGAGAATGGACCCCTCCAGAGACTCCTGAAGATGTCGGTCTCTCACTACCACCTCCTGGTGTTGAACCCAGAACCCTGGTAGCAGGTCATGTCGACGTCCTTTCAGGACTCCCCTTCGCCCACCTGACAGTGTGACAACGTTAACACTACCCTTCTGGTAGCCGTCCACCCTAGTACTCCTTTATAACACCCTCTTAGTTAAAAAGTACTTTTTATAGCCATTAGCAAGTCCGTAGCAGCTGCAGTAATGAGAATGTTTTGGTATTGAAACAGGTATCGAGTATTGAGAAAACGGAGTATTGATCCATACATTACTTAATACTGTCACAACCAAACCTGTAAATCACTAAATGATAAGTATCATATAAACCGTATATTCTCTTGAAGTTTATGTTGCAGATATTCCACAGGTTAAGTAATTATAGATTAAAACGTACAAATTCTTAATCGTGAAAAATACAAAAGAAAGATCAAGACAATCTTTGTGCGACGCATTGATGGGAACAGTCTGATGGGTACATACCCTAATTTACAAGTGCTAGCAAAATCTTGTGAAAATGTAAAGCTTTATTAATCCTAATGAGTGGTGCGAGTGAAGAGATTTGGACGGCTCTTAACGGTCTTGAGAGCCGATGAGGGTGAAGTGAATGGAGTAGCGCCTACATGAGGGGATGGGAGAAACTGGACATTCCCGAAAAAACCTTCTAACCAGACACATCCGAAAATCCGAAAAGAGTCAGCCGGGAATTGAACCCGGTTCGCCTGGGTGAGATGCAAGCAGTCGAACTGCTCAGCCAGCATAGCCCCTTAATCTGTGTAAATAAATAGTTAAAATTGTTTAATATATTTTACTACAGCTATATAATTAGTACTCATAAATAAAAAATACAATAACTTAAGACTTGTAATAATATTTATTTAATAAGTATGTATTTATAATGCATCAAATTTACATATAAGAACAATTAATATTCAATTTATTCATTCATATTAATTACATTTTGTTCTGTATAGTTTTTTTTTACATGAGGTGACAAATGTTATTTTATGAATTACAATTTTCGTTCTAAAAATGAACATCCCAAAAATTGTAAATTATTCTTATCTGTTGACTTCCAGTTCTGTAAATACATTCTCAGGTTGGGAATGTGTAGATGTATGCCCACATACATATGGACTCTTTAAATATTAACCTAACATAAGTCATCATACTGCGATTTGGCAGGAATCTCCACTAGCTGGCAGCAGATATTGTAGGCAGTATGTGGATAATACACAAAATCTGGAAATGTGTGAATTGCTAGCACAAAATTTTACTCAGTCTGGTTGGCATTATCTGCAAACATGTTAATCCAGTTGAACTAAATTTACTTAGTGTGTTCATGGCAATGCTATACCTGTGGGTGGGGATGAAATATAAGGGGTTACGAATCCATTCATTCCAGACTCACTTCGTTCGGGGACAGCTTCAGTGAGTGTAACATAGTTTAGGGGCTTGACATTGACGTATGCACTTTATCATACTACTATAAGCGAGTACGACTCATCTCGTGCCACACCAGAATATCTACTACACCCTAGTGAGAGTCGAACCCCGCCAACCTGTACACGGACGGTGCAGGCCTCCACAATCCTGGAGGGCGCCAGAACATGTAGATACGAAGGTTATGCAAGCCAGCGGACACGTCACCCTCTCCTCCACCTCACTGAGAGCCAACAAGCCATCAGCCACCTCAAGGAACGGCCGAGCGTCACCCACCATTCACGAAGCCGAGAGACAACTAGAGGGTTGCTACCGCCACTATGGCTTGACACCAGAGGGATGTCCACACCCCCCCCCCCCCCACGACCCTCCATAGCATCTGTCCTTCGGACTATATAATAAGCTGTCGTGGGATGATCATCATGCTCGTGGCTGCTCGCTTGCTGGAAACTGCCCTCGACTTGAGGACCAGCGAAAGCGAGGTGCATCTACGAGTGCAATGGGACCATGCTAGCTTGGGTGTGGCGACTATCCGCAACTTGTCGCGTCCCCAGGTTCTAGGGTGGCTAGAAATAATCAAATATCAGCCCGCAAACCAACTGGCCAGTGCGAGAGCGCCATCGTTGTGGACATCGGGAACCTGGGCAGATCGGTACAAGATGGCGAAGTGCATTTGCTAGTGGTGGTCCAACAATCAAGGCATAGAGGGGGATATCGGGCTGCCGACTGCGGGTGAGTGATGAATGGATTGGAATTCATCGTACCTTGGAAGCACCCCGATGTTGGCCTTCACTCCTGGGCCAGTGGATTCACTACCACCACTGGTAGGCCCCGGATGTCTAGTGTATACCAGACCGACAGGTTATTTTGGTGGGTGGGGAGGGGGTGGCTCCCCGAAAGAACTCTCCCCACCTTCACCCATGTGTTGGATATATTAGCATCGGTGCGGAAGGGCGAAGATAGTCTCGGTGTCATGTCTGAGCTGTCCAGCTGCTTAGTGGCGATGCATGCGCCCATTATAATAACTAAACCCGACCTAAGGCGCAAAGGGCTTTCCCTGAGACGCATCCCATTCTCCAACCGACTTAGCTACTAACATGCATGCTGGAGGTCACACAGAAATGTGAAGGTGCTCACGCTGGCGTAGCAGGATTTGGGGGCTCGCCAGAAAAAAAAATGACTCGTGAGTTATTTCTTGCAGTTTCTCGAGCTCGCTCCACCACTTCTAGTGCTGGGGCCTCAAGCGACATCCAAGTCGTCAGCAGACACCAGCGGCTGCCACCATTGCCCTCATCAGAGGCTTCAATGATGCCAATAGCTACCACTTACCAAAAGCTGCTTCTGCTACTATCTTCAACATTAACACTCCCTACTACTAGAGCAGTAGACGTTTAACTTCTTTGTCTCGTCTAGACATCCCCCGAATAGTTAGCAAAGTTAAGTATTTCTATTTAGTAGTCGACTATTTATTTTCCTGCTTAGCCTAGAACCAGGTCATCTACACCTGTTCAGCGTAGGTTACTTCCACCATACAGTCTGCTTGGTAGGAGATAGCACGTGTCAATGTGTTTATTATGTTATTAATAAACACAGCTTTGTTCTTCTGGCCATGAGTATTATTTAGAGAGAGTAATTCATTGTGCCTGCTAGTAACGGAACATGTTATGTACTGCCGACCGAGACCGGGTATTTTAAAACGAATTAGCTAGAGGATCCCCTTCTGAAGTACACCAGACCCATACATAAACCATTCGACGGCCACCTGTTCTAGATCTCTGGGGATAGAACAGCAGAGCCACAACCACTAGAAACTCCTCCACCCAGGGAGAAACGGTACACTTGGGTTGATTCCCTACCAGAGCACCGAGGTGCTGGCGGAGGTATTTGCTTGAGTGTTATGGCCTGGCCTTAGTTGCGATAACATATCCAGTAGTAGCAGGAGGGCGGCCCGTACGGCTCAACACTTCTGATCTGCCCGCCAGTGTTGTGGCAGGATGGAGAGGGGGGGGGGGGGGGGTCATCTGGAGCACAGAGCTTGTGCCGGCAGCTGCCACTGGAATTACACTAGGCTAGGGGATTGTTTTGCATCTGTGGTGCACGACTCGTATCGTTCAGCGGCGGACATCATCCTATACCTTTCAAGGTAAGGCATGGCTTACAGAGAGAAGAGCAAAAAACAACTCACCTCGCTGCCAAGCAGCAGTCTCTATTGGCTCCTCCGACTGAGGACAGCCTTGCCTTAGTAAGGCTTTTGGAAAAACCGACTTCTTCCGTATTTCAATATTTCGCATTTCTGCCACCCAGTCCTACAGGGTCTTGTACCAGGTACTGAGGTAAGGTACGGGATCGCCAACCCCAGGTTCTGGGGTTAAGGAATAGCTTGGAACCTGCGGTACCATGTTGGCCGACACTATATCTCCAACCCACAGGTAGCAGACGACATTACCTGTGCCAGCCAACGACCAGCAGCAGTAAGACAACTGGCCGAAGCACAAACATTTAAGCCAAGTAAACCCGACACTTCCCACCAACTACCTACACGTAAACCCACAGTGGGGAAGAAGGTAGTCATCAACAACTTCGTGCCAACCTGCAAACGTACTCATCCAATTAAGATCTCTAGCTGTAAATGCTAATAAGATTAGAAAATCTCTATCACCATGCGCTTGGTCTAGCACAGTCAAAGCCACGACTATGCAATCCATTCATTAACCCAGGCACGATTCAACATGTTTAGCAAAATGGCAAAAAAGGCATATTTCGGACTTTTGGTTCATTTAAGGTCACTCCAAACTTTCTTGAAGCCCTGCTAAAGTTTTACTTCGAGGACATTCCTCCGCCTCATGCAAACAAACAAACCTTAAAGTCTAAAAAATTACACTAAAGGGACAACGCACCTCATTCGTGCATGCTTAGTGTAATAATATTTTGCATAAAAACTATTTCTTACTAAGCATTACCAACACACCAATTTCCTCCCTGTTTTATCCACATTAATTAAAAATAAAATATAATTGTTAGGTAAAATGTTTGTAAAAGTTCAATTCAAACAAAAATGAGGTATTTTTATGTTGATACAAGTATAAAATGCATGTGATACAGGATTTAGTGACATGCTGCTTTGAAATTCCCTGACATTTCCAGGTTTTCCAGGCAAGATTAAAAATTTTCCAGGCCTATTTTTAAATAATTTAGGAATGGAAAAAATGTTTGTCAGTTAAACATACATTGCTTAATGCTGTCACAACCAAACCGGCAATAAGATTCAATGCAACAGATACAGTAATCTTACAACAATATTATACGACCAAAATATTAACTCACTTTTTACTGTACATTCAGTAACACTGAAATACTAGTAGCTGTCTAATGAAACTTCATGCATGTTCTGCTGAAGTAACTGGAGGTAAATGCTATTAGTTCAAATTAACAATCCTGTATAATACTGCTTATCATGAAATTAACTTACACTGTACAAGATGCATAAGGACTTTTCGTAAGAATAAAATAATTTGAATTTTTTTTGGCCTATGTTTACAATGAAGTTTATTTTAATTATTGTAGTAAACATCAAAATGACTTGTAAAATGAAAGACGTGGAAACATAAAATAATTACATCAGATATTGGGATATAATACTTATAACTGGAAAACAAATATCACAAGCTATCATTGTACTAATTGTCGAGAGCTTCTATTTGGGAATCGAGAAGAGCAATTTCTTTTGTGTAACTACTAATTTTTTTTTCTTGAAATTCAAGTTCAGTTGCTTCTTTATGTTTTGTGATGACAGCTAGCTCCTTTTCTTGGGCCACCTTCCTATAGGCATACCTTTAAGTTAATGGCAAGAAATATCAAACAAATGTTTTTCCCTCGAGCAAAAAAAAAAGTGAATACCACCACATAATTTAACGCTGAATATGAAATCATCTATTGGTTAGATTAATGCGAGATCTACAGCAGATGAATACAAATTAAATGAATTGCATGAAAACTCAAGACAAACGACTAGACTGTCCCTGGATTTACTTAAACAGAAAGTATTTGCAAACATGAAATTATTACATAATTAATATAGTAGCTAAACCAAAATTTAAACTACACAAAATAATTAATTACATGAGTAATCCACCGTGAAATGTGACAATCGTGCTAGCTCATTAGGAAAATGATCTAAAGAATGGTTCAATTCTAGGTAGCAGCCTACCAATGTTTAAAAAAATCCAAATATAAAAACATTCATATAATTCATGATTTTTATTCACAAAACATGCTACAGATTAAAAATTTAAGTTCGCAAGTGGATTGCAGTTCAAAAGCCACACGTGTGTAAATAAAATCTCGCTTTCTACAACTTCTTATATATAAGCAATTTTCAGGCATCATAATGCAAACTATACCAAACACACACTCTATGTACACACATATCTAGGCAAGGACACTTGTGAAAATATGTTCCCTAACCTACAATTTGACTCATTTCCGCCAACAACTTGCAATTTGATGTCAAAGCATGGATAGAACGAATGACTTAACCAAAATAAATACCACAATATTTTTAAACATAGACTGGTAGCTGCAACATATTTCAAAACCCAGCTGTTAGTCTTCAATTGATAACCTATAGCCTACACCACAAAATACACTGTGCAGTGCTGTTCATTCGTACCATACGACTCAAAATCATCCCGTTGCAACAAAAATAATGTGATTTACCTACTTTACAATGCCATTTCAAAACAAGCATCATTAGATATCCTAACACAAATCAATTATTAATTGTCAACATCACTATCACAAATCCAAAACAAGTTAAATCAACCACCAGCAATGAAACCATAACTCTTCAAAATTCAGCACTGACAAGTCAAGCGATCAATTGACAGTAACTCTCGAAAAGATTGTTAAACAGTATAATATATTGAAGCCATCAAGAGAACATTCGTTTCATTGCATGTACACACTTTGATAAGTTTGCAGTTTTAAATCCATTTTGACATGGTTTAAACAAACTTTAATATGTAACTGCACAAATCACTCTGAAATTAATTATGTAAATAGGGAAATGTATAAATTGTGCATTAAGAATTATAGTTAATATTATTAAAAATTTCCAGGCTATCTCTAAAAATTCCCTGACAATTCTAGGTTTTACCCTGTTTTCCAGGTCGCTAGACAGCCTGTGTACACTGCATATTTAAGAAACAACCAAATACATTATACGCAAGGAGATTTTTCAAAGGTTTGATTCAAATTTCTGTAAAGAAACTGCATATAGACTATACCCGCCCAAAGTTCCCTGACAAGGAAGCTGAAAGGCTCCAGAAGACATGTTAAAACTAGTCACAATTAATGGATAGTTATTTATGTGTTGTATATTTATAGTGCACTCAAAATAATTTCCCTCTATAAATGTCTACACAGAAAGGGTAAAATTTTCTTTCAAACTTACAATAATTCTCGTAACAAACTACGTAAAATTGTTATACATACTAACTTCTAATCTGTGGAGTGTATATACCATTCACGCTTTTTTCGGCCTTTTGGAATCAAACCTTCGGAAAATCACCCTAGGCCTAACATATCAACCTGTTGTGTTCAATCGCTCGTATACCAAGATGATATAACCATGCGATTAACGTTAAAGTACCATGTTCTTAATTAAATTAATAATCTACTTAGTATCTTCTATAACTTGCAACATTCACTTTGTATTAAATATGAATTAACAACAGCGAGAGCAGCGATGTGTTGGCAACGGCCGATAAGAAATAGTTCACAGTTACAATATCTTTTAACATCGTTTTTATGTATACTATTTGTAAATTAAACATTGCCAAATTATATATTTGTATAGTTAGATGGCACTGATGGAAACACATTTTATTTCTGTAGTAAAAAATATCAGCGGAAATTACTGTGTGTGAGCTCACTTTAGTGACACTGTTTTTTTTTTCCATTCGGAAGAACAGTTTATGCCAAGTGGATCGTGCCGCTATATATATATATATATATATATATATATATATATATATATATATATATATATATATATATATATATATATATAAAATCTATATATATATAGAAATTATATAAATTATATAAAAATTATATAAATTATATAAAAATATATATATATATAATATATATATATATATATATATATATAAAATCTCCCGGGGGAAGTTCGTACCACCTGTGTGGCAGGAAAAGTATAAATCTTGTTATTTCTAATTTCAGCATATTTTATACTAATTTCAGCAACAGTAATGATGTTTGAAGTTGTAATTTACAAGTGAAGAGAGATTTTATTGTTTAAACATCTATTATATGTTATTTCGATGTGATGTGATGGCGCGCGCTTACAAATCCAGCAGGTTGGCAGGCTTAGTGTGCAAAGGATAATCTAGAATCACGCGCTTGTCCCAACCCAATATGGCGGGCGATTATACCCCTTCGTGATTGGAAAAACAGTGAGTTTGCTGTCACAGTCGTACTCGTGACAGTGACGTTGCAGTATCGGTGACTGTGAATCACGGTGACATGCATAGTGCCCGTGGTCAGCGAGGCGAGATGTTGCCTGCTCCTACCAGTGCTTTGTTATCGACCCCACTAAGCGCAGTAGTGACAAGCAGGCTTGTAAGTTTGGCGGTGAAAGGTGACTTCTCAAGCGCATCAATGCAAAGTAACAAGCCAAATTATAAAAAAAAAAAAAAAAAAAAAAAAAAAATAGCAAAACAAATTAGCAAACCAGTAGCTTTCAATCTTTCAACAAAAAATATATATATAATATATATAGTTTTTTTCTTATTAATATATATTTTTATTATCAGATCAGTTGCCTCGCGTCTGCAAACCAGCCTGTTTATTTTGTAAAAAATGTTTTAAAAGTTTTTCCTTTGTGGAGTAGTTACAAGTTCGGAGATTCAGAGAGGCAGATTTGAATTCCTTTTATTTTTTTTTACAAATTAAGATACAATAGTCGTATTGTTTTTTCATGGATTTTGGCTGCGACACACATATACAATACTATTGAATTATGTACAAACATTTTAAATTTTTTTTTACTGTTTTTTGATATTTATAAGCATAATAGTTTAGAAATTGAAACAAAAATTTTCTCATATATCACAGTGATACTCCTTACAGTGCAAATAGCTATATTTAAAGAAATTGGACATATTATTGCCCAGTTATGTCCTTTAAAAGATGTGATATCCAATATGTGAACCAGTTTAACATAATTATTATGCGATATACTGATATAGTTTTAAAATAAAGTACCATTTAAAATATAACATAACTACAACACTATTTCTGTAAAAAAGTCCACATTTTTTCACTACATTTCCGTTTATTTTTCTTTGCTCGAGGTGCTACAAAATTGTAACAGTCACGTTTCTGATAGTCGGATATAAGCGACAAATGCTGCAGAGATATCAGCACGCACTCAATGCACTCAGTACTCGGAACAAGGCTAGACTGTGACAAGTCAGTGCCAGTGATGACAGTTTTTTCGATAGTAGGGCGGGGGAACTGTACGCGCAGCATGTTCGAGAGTTTTTTCTTTAAAAGAGGGAAGGGGTGAAACATGTGCAGAGCGTATGCGTCGCATTCCCGTCGACAGTTTCACAAAGAAAAATAGCAGAGTGCGGAGATGCACATCTACCATTACTCGTTGCCACGCCAGTGACGGTGACTGTATCCATCAGCAGTCTCGTCGACTTGGACTGGAAACTGGGTCAGGACTCTGGTGACACGCTGTCACTGATACTTTGTAAATTACCTCACCGGACTTACGGTGACTTCTGAGTCACTGATCCAGAATCACAGGTAGCAAAATATAACCCTTCACTAATACCCATTGCCTTACCACTGACAGTGATGTGGCGACGTGTCAATGACACAGCTTGTTTTTGAACGAAGCATCAAGTTAGTACTCGTGTTTTTTTTAAACATCTTAGCAAGTTACAATAATGTGATAAAAATGTGTCTCCACGGCAGGATTAAAAGTGTTTTGTTGTGATCGCTGTGTTTGAAAGGGCACGGTGGCTGTGTTTTAATCGTTACGCAGACCAGTCGTGTGTGTGGATTTCAAATATGTGCAAAAGTATATGTTTTAACCATGAACTGATGTTATGACAAAGTTACTCATTGAAATTCACGTCTTTTTTATCACAAACTGTACCTTTGCACTAGGTGTTTGAAACACAATTGTGTAACGAGCTTATGTTTCTGTGATTTGAATGTCTACAAAGATCCCCTCAAAATACTAAGCCCAACCAGATAAATTTAAATAAACAATACAATAAACCTACAAACCAATAAGTATCACTGCACGTAAACATTAGTGGAATAAACGTTATGGTAAGCCTATATGTTTGCATGTTCACCATTATCTTTTAAGTTTGTCGATGCTACAAACAATAAATACAAGACACAAGCTGCGTGCTTGAATTTACTGTGCCACTTCGTTTTAATTTTCATTCAAAATAAGTCGTCCTTTTAATGAAATAACCCACCAGCAACAGGTTAAATACTACTGTTGTTTCCGCCACGGTTGTAACAAACACTGTCATGGCGAAATATTAATGTGTATTATGTGTAACGTGCTATACCATGTGTAACAAATAGTTATAAAGCCGACTAAATATTGTTATAGGCCTAAATTGTGAACATTCATAGGAAATATGACAGCATTCTTTGACCAGCAACCAACACATTTGACAGTTATAAAAGTAGACATTACATGGCAGTGTTTAGGTTTACGTGTAGTGGAAGTATACGTAATTAGTAACCAAAAGTAGATATTTAGCAGGGCTTCAGAAAAGGCTGAAGTTATCGTGAATCAACTATAATATTTATTTGCAGTCACTAAATTAAGTTATGTGTACATGATGAATATTAAAGCACAAACTAGCATCTCAGCAAAATGTATTCATTTTTATAACAATTTTTGTTAACCAACTAGGGAATAATAACCAGCTCAATCCGCTCACTACAAAGGATCTTAAATTACACATCTGTGTAAATACAATAGAGTTCTTTTTATATAACGAATATACATACAACCTCTAGCATGTAATTTATAGAGGCCACAAAGAGAAAAATTAGTTGTTTATCAATAGTTTATAAAAACAGTTTAAATACTGGTACATGCAAGAAAAATACAGAATACTGTCACTTTACAGGCTGGGGCGGAACTCGTCCGACAACTTCTTGGAGTGATTCCATATGGAATATCAAGTGGTATGTAGATGAATCACTTTCTATATAAACTGAATATTAAAGGAGATGAATCCTTGAAAATTGAGAGTTTAACCTGTATTTTGTGAAATATCTGATACAATGTAGCAGGCAGGCAATACTAAATACATGCATCTATGGTGTGCCCACTGCAATAGAAGGTGGTGAAAGGTAGTCTAAGACTTACTGTAAACATCATGTACTATACATTAATAAACTTGCAATATCGGAAAACAGTTTAATTTTTAAACACTTAAATTACTGTACAATTTTATAGAAGGCCATGCAATTTTTGGGTAAAATCTGAAAAAGTTTTGAAACAAAACTGAGAATATGAAATCTTTACCAACAACTAAACGGACTTGAAGAGCCGATGCAGTGGTTGCAATACGTAAAATTTTCGCATCTATAGTGAAAATTAAATGCTAAGTTTTGAGTTTTTTTAAAACATTGAGCTCATGCACCTTATTCTACAAAATATAACTGTACAGTCAGCATCCTAATTCAACATCACAAAATAAATACATAATTATCACAGTAGAAGTGCACCATTCGTGATGATAATTACAAGCTACAGTAAGCATTCCGATACATATTTCACTGCAACATACTCACAATACTGTCCTCAAAATTTGTAAAGAAAATAGAGTTGAGCTCTCTTCCATCAGGTATAAAGGCATCTTGGCATTTAAGTAAAAAAAAAAAGGAAAATAACTTCCCAAAAATTAGAAAAGATATTTTTCCCTATCTTAGATATTCTGATTCATGTCACAGATAGATGGTTTAGTCAAGAAACTACTTGATTGTCACAGTGGTGGGATATAAAAATAGATGAAATTGCTATTTTGTCGAAGAAATTTGATTTTCCTCCAGATGAGCTGGTGGGAGAAATTAGATTACTGAAGGCACACGACACATACATAAATCTTTCTAAAAGAGGACGTATATAAAGTCGACTCTCGATGTATCGATAAACAGCATCCACCAACAATTTTTTTTGGTCTCGGCGAAATCCCTATATTAATAATGTTAACATAAACAGCTTGTATCGTTTATCGCATGGAGCATCGATCAAAGTATATTCTGAATCCCTTCACCTAATATTTCCAGTAACTATCGTTTTTAAGCTGGTTGTTTTTGCAAACGTCTAGTAACTGAATGTAAAATACATCATGCGCAACGAGGAAATATTTCCTGAAAATATGCTTTCTTTTGTGATTAACGGTGGTTTATTCCCATAAGGTTGGTGTTTTATTGTATCTGGCGTAAAATCAATATGATTTTAAAACGGAATGTTTATTTAACTTAAGGGGCAGTATCTTCGCTCATAAAATTATATGCCCAAAAGCACATACTAGAACTCCCCTTGTCTCCAAAAATAGTTTGAACATTGAGCGACTTGTATTATAAGTGTAAAATTCATTTTCATTATCTTCTACTGAGAAATCTGAAGATTTATATAAATTTGTTTCAATAGACACGTGTCTTTTGAATAAAATGATAAAATGCAAGGAACTGTTTGACACCTTTTGCGGTCTAATAATGGGTAGGTAAGCACAGAGAAGAATACAGTGTAACTTACGACAGGGTAAATAAGAGGACGTGATTTTGAATGATTAATTATTAGACAGTGAAGAAATCAATATAATCACTTTATTTATTTGTGTCTCAAAATTAAAAGTTTTCTTTGCAGTAAAATATAATTAATTACTTTGAAAGACAAGACATTTGTCACACACGCAAGGTGTCCGTACTCTGCAACGAATAGCAGCGTGGAGAGGTAATTTTCCCGCTGCCCGCCGCCACTCTGCCACCGTGAGCACACGGCCCAATCGATAACTGCTCCGCGCTCTCTTGGCTGACAAAGAGTGTGCGCGGGACAGTCAAAATTTGACTTGCATTTGGTGTCATTATTTTCAAATTTCGAGGGTTTGAAAGTTTTATGTCAGCTTGCAATCAATTATACACAGTATTTTGAGATGTTATTTTTTTTTATTTAAACAAGTTTAGGTGAAATGTTTTTTAATGTATTATTTACAATATTTTTTTTTCTAAAATTCCCATTTTTATTGTGTTTATTAGCTAAACTGTATTCACATATAATGTACAGCTCTTACTATAATCAACATAGTTTTATTAGGTTAGGTGTATTTTGTTGATGTACATGCCAACCCTAATCTACTGAAATCCCACATTTATGGACATTTTTTGGCAGTTCCCTGAATAATGATAGTTTGAGAGTCGACTGTATTGGTTAAAATAATAATGATTTAGGAAATGCATATTCCACAGTACAGGAAGGCTGCTACTGAATTTAGTATGTCCTATGACTAGTGCATCCTGCAAATAAATATTTTGTAAATTAATTAATGTAAAATGTAAGCTTAGGCCAACAATGAACCAAGGACAACTGAATGACCTCGTGCTTCCATTCTCTGAAAAATAACTTGCAACAGAGGTATTCAGAAGAAGATGAAGAGGGGGGGAAAAAAAAAAAAAAAAAAAAAGCACCATTTGAACTTTCTTTGTGTATGTGATTACTTTTAAATAATTGCTTAAATTATTATAGTGTGATAATTCTTATCAGGTAAACATAATAATATTGCATAAAACCTTATAACAGATTTGTGCGCATATAGTTCTAATCTGAGGTTATGTTACAAATAATTTTGCAGAAGCTCCCCCTGATGAAAATGTCTACGCATGTCTGTGGGCAGATAGCAAGAAAGCCAAGCTCGTAATCATCCATTAACATACTGAGCATTTAGCATACACCTACTTTTCTGTACCTCAATGATCATGACTTCATGAACCATGATCTCTGAAACTTTTGGAATTATATCTTGCCTTTCTTTCATTGTCACATGCTGACAAGCACAAATTTATTTCTCATCTCTGTGAATGTCATCAGAGATCACAGCTGAGATCCATTAGCCTTTCAATAGAAACAAACAACTCTCTTTGAGTTGGCACAGTCATTTACAACATACATTACCAAAAAAAATACTGCTCAACACTGCTGAAGACAAGGCTAAAGCTAGTATCACCTATTAGGCAGTAAAATTCACCTTTCTGTTCATACTAGCTGCATCTTTTTTTAGACATATAATTTTTTTTGAACACTAAAATTTGATGCAGTTAACATACTCATTTAATAAATAAATAAATAATAATAATAAAAAAAAAAAAACGAACGAACATAACACATATTTATAGAGTATAACAAATAAAAATGGTTTATTTAGTAAAACACTCCAGTTCACTTAAACAAAACCTATTTAAAAGTTGTTGTATATCTATATTTTATTCCTTTTATCAATAAAAAGAGGTCCAATAAACAGTGTAACATTCTGTAACCAGTTCCTTCTGAAGCGCCACTTACCTCAAAATGCCACATTAAACTAGCCATATCACAGCATACTTGTCTGCTTTATCAGAAACTGGGATATGTCCTTTGAAACCTTCTCAGGACTAATATTATGAATATCATGATTCCCCTCCACTTCTAAACACACAAAATTCTTTTGTTGGCATAGCATTTCCAAGATCTCCTGAAATTCCTTCCTGGTTGCTATCCGGGTCTTCAAGTAATTGGTAATGACCATGAGATGGGGGCAACTCATTTGCCGATACATCATGATCCCAGTTTGTTTAGAACCAAAGCTGAAAGGCACAACAATTTTCATACGAGGGTCTACAGAGAAGCTGTACCCCTTTGGACTCTTAACAATACCCCTCTCTAGAAGAAACTTTGCTGCCTCGATAGTTATTCTATCAACACGCTTACTGACCATACGGTGAAGAGCTTCTTCATAAGTGTGGCAAGGGGGTTCTTTGCCACCAACTAGTTTCAGCAACACGTCAACACAGTGACTGTAGTACTGCTTGAACTCATCCAGTGACAAGGCATATGGAGCCAATGAGTCCAGCATCACGAGTGCCTCAACACACTGGGGGTACAGTGCAGTAAACACAGCACACAACTGTCCACCAAAACTATGGCCCATCAATGTGAATTTCTCCCAAGCAAAGTGGTCCGTAACTAGTTTTACAGACCTCACAAATTCAAAGAAGTCCAGCAAGAGACCAGGCGGGAAATGGGACGACAGTCCATGGCTTGGCAGGTCAACACACACGTAGTAATGTGATGTTGGCAGCAAGGGGATCAAACGGTCAAACGAGCCACTGTTGTCCATTGAGCCATGTATCACAAGAACTGGAATTCCAGATGGATTATTCCAAGCTTTGACTGGAAAAAAAAATTCATCACATTATGCACTAAGTCAAAGTTCAAATATCAGTAGAACCTCATTAATTTAGAATCGTCAGGATGTAACCGCAAATTACATATCACCACATTTCACAGATTAACCATGCCAAGCCTGGAGCTGCAAATGAGCATGTAATGGCTACAGCATAAACAAAGTCAAGGAAATGGGACACTGTTTCTGTGTGCCATTATGTATTGGCTGCAATGAGATGAGACATGAAGTGACATACAAAAGGAGAATGAAGTTTTTAAATAAGAGTAACCAAAATGTGTGTGTGATGAGGCGATACCAGACGTAACAGCAAACTCCAAAAACTAGCGCAACCATCTGTGAGCTTGCTGAGAAGACAATCACAAATGCACAAGACCAATATCATTAAACATATTTATAAACCACTAATGTCAAAGAAAATAACTTTGATCGTAACAAATCTATAAAAAGAATACAAAGAAATAATCACAGCACCACTGTAGTTTATTGTACTGTCTCAACAAATGTACACGGCCTATGCATATATTTGAACAAAATTGGAAATAACAAGTTTGAGCTAACATAATTTTGTAATTTGTATTTATTTAAATGCCAACTATTATATTTACAATGAAAAAAGACTTAATTTGCACAATAATTATGATAAACAGTGAACCGCAGCTTGGAATTACAGCAAACTAAAAGCAGAGTGATAATCATTCCTACATGAAATTAAGATTTTTTTAATGCTTCATAAATGATTCAGATTACATGTTTCTTGTATTACCAAGCCGGTGCCATGGATGAATGAAGTTAAACTGTACTTTGCATTTTTTGTATTTTATGTTTTTTATAGTACAGGAAGAAAATATTTGAATTCACTGGCTTGGCATAACCCTTTTTGCATACATTCATAGTTTTAATTTCATAATTTCGGTTTCAAAGGTATTATTAAAAATGTTTGATGATAGAAAATTGATAATTTACTAGCTGTTTAACTGGAGGGTTCACTCCTGGATTTTCGCATGTGGAAATCATGCTGGACGATGCCGCTTGCCAGCATATTTTCTCAGGGTACTCCAGTTTCCCCCGTCTTTGCATTCCAGCACCGCTCCATCCTAGGGTCTCATTTCATGTCATGTCCGGGGATGACGGGTACCTATGCATCCCAGCTGGAAAGCCTGTCATTCGGCGAGTGTTGCCTCGCCCTAAGTTCACTCCCTTCTCAAGTTTTTATATAAGTTTATACATGATGTATAAATTTGTCAATGCAAAATTTATGTGATGTTTATGTCTGCTTTATGCTTCTAAGAATAAGAAGCAGCAAGTTTGTAACATATTAATGCTGCTAACAATTTCACATTTACACTTGATGTCAGCACATGGGTCCATACAAAAGCTAATTTTACATTTCAAGGAAAGAGACAAAAAGTGGAGAAAAAAATGTACAGCAAAGCTTTCAGAAAGATTCCGATATCCAATCACAATGTATACAATATAGAAAGAAATTTTAACATCAAATAAATGATTATGTATAAATATTTTTATAATAAACTGATAGTAATTTAAAATGTTAGAAGAGAAATAGAAAACAATTTGTGTGTTTTATTACCAGTTACATTTAAGATATTCATAATTTATCACATAGGAAAAAATTAGTAACCACACTATTATTTAAAATTCAAGTTCTTACATGCAGTGTGAAAAAAGTTGAAAAGCTATGTATTAAAAGAAATTATTATCAAAAACACATTAAAAAAACTAAATAACTAAAATAAATTATTTAGTATTTATATATAACAATGTTGCCTTAGGTGATAAAAATATTTTATTTAAAATCCCAATATCTGCCATGTGAGTGTCTGAGCATCCTCTATTATGACAACAAAGATAGTTTTGTACTTGTGGACAAAAATAAGACAATCAGATTAAACAGCATATGCCATGTACAAGTTTCATCACCCTACATATCAGGACTTAAAAGGGAATGAATACAAGAGTTCTGTACTTTGTTTCACTAAAGTTAGTTTAAAAAAAAATTGAAATAACTCCTCAGATCTAGCAAGTCAAAGACAAAAGTGTTATTAGTAGCTTTTACAGTAGTGTTACCCATGTTCATAGATGGTGTTACTCTGCAGTTTACAATCTCAGTAGTTCCCCATATCTTCTGATTATTAGTACAATATTGGAATTTTAAAATGTGCACTTCCACAAATTCTTGGCATTTCGTGCTTCCAGTTTGCCCATTGAGCACCCCCACTTGTACTTTGCAAGCCACATGGTCGTGACAACCAGAAGTTTGTGGTAAATACTGCATATCTGTTTCAGAGTGACAAGGGGCAAGAACACCTCCACGTTGATGCTATCTGTTTCCATTAGCTGCGGTGCACCTGCCATTCCTGGGTTGTATAATTCAGAGTGCCTGTCATTATCTTTTATGTTAAATAATTATCAATTAAAATATTTGTTTACAATTACAATTCTCGTTAACAAATCAAAAATCCATTTACTTTCCAATGTAACGTACTTTTTATACAAATCTATTTAATTTTGAGCATCATAAGAAGGTAGCACTAAGCTTGTGTACAAAGTGGCAATTTTAATCTGTAACTTGGTTACATTAGAGTTTAACTCTGACACATGACACAAATTTTGTAGCATTGCAGGTTATGTATTTAATGGTTTTTATAACTATTTTTAAACTGGATTTTTGTCAAATTCCCATTTTCTTTTGTTAGTGAGTGTAATATTTTAAATTTTTCTTTGGTGCCATGTGGAGCAGTTTATCAGTTTTAATTAGTGGCCGTATTTAAGTGGTTATCAGTAGTGCATTTGCCTTTTCGAGTTTCGAGAGTCACAGTTCTGGTTTCGCCACTTTAAGATGAGAGGTTTTTTTGACTTCTTTTGTAGTTTCCTGATAGTAAGCAGTACTTGTTCTACACATTCTCTGTGACATAGTTAGTTAGCCAATAGGAGGCGGCGAGCCCTGGGAATTTGTAATTTTAGATTCTTAGCACTAAGAGAGGGGATAGCAGCACGTGCCGAGGTGAGCGTAGAAGCCCTGGGCTTTGTAAGAATCTACAACCACCATGACGTGAGAATGAAATGCCTCACGATGCGAGCAAATTGACAGTAACTAATCACTACTGCGATGCTTTTTCAAGTTTGTCTATTTGGTCAAATCTGTTCATTTTTGTATTGTAATCCTGGGAATGGATAATGGAATTTTTTTATTTTAAATAGAACTAAGTAACATTTCCGACACGGGAATTCAATTTTTTTTAAATTTAAAATTGGCACCCTTGTGTCTTATGTTTGTTGATTTACTGACTGAGTGAACCAGGGATGAGGCCTTAGCAATGTTACAATTTGTTTGTGTAAACAGCACACTCTATGTGTTTCTCTTCCTTAGCTACATTATGTATTTTTCCTCCTTTAAGTTTATCTGGCACATTCGGTCCACTGTTGTATACCTTTCTAGCCTGACTCTTTATAAACACATTCGTGAAGCATTCAAAAGACTGTCACAGTGACTACCAAAACAATACCATTTTATCTTGTATCATTACGTGGTAACTGTCTTTGTATTTTACGGCAGCAAAATATTACAGAATAAGGCTCCTGACAGTGAACAGTTACACACTAAGGCCTCTGGGAGACTGCAGTATACCTGCTATGCATGTTTCCCTGCTGCCAGTCTCCAGTTTACCATCACTCTTACTTTCCAGCTTGTGATGTTCCAGGATTACTGCCTCCATTAAGCAAACAGGTACTAAAATGGCATACATTAACTGCAATTTGGAACTGGAGCTGCACTGCCCTGTTAAGTTTTGCTAGATTGAGCAACTTCGTCCACTGTTGCTCACTGCATGCAGATCAGTACACTGTTGTGTACTGATCTGCATGTAAAAATCCACTTCCTTCCATTATGTTTTCAATGCTATTTGCAGAGGGAAATGGGGCTGTGTTGTATTTTTAAAACAACTGTGTTTCTTCCTCGAGTCTTGCCAGGACCATGATGAGCACTAAAAATATGTCCAGGCATGTTGGATCTGCTGGACCCTGCATCTTCATTTACAACTACATTCATTGGCATGACTCAAAGGTGGAGGAAGGTGGTTTGCTATGGGTTGTTTAATTGGCACCAGGGGTATCTTGGGAGCATAAAGTCGTCTTCCCTCCTATCTCCTTGCATCTGTGAGCAGTCCCACTGGTTATGCCCCTATTTTTCATGATTACAGCATTAGATTTTTATGGCATTGGTCGCTTGGTATTTAGCTTTGTGTTGTGAGTTTACACGCTCCAGATGCTCGGTGGTGGGCCTTGCTTGAAGCTATCACTTACTATCGCATGATGATGGGTCCTACTCAGAATATTGTATGCTCTCTACGAACACTTCCAGACCAGTATATCAGTGCATCTGGATAAATTGCCTAATTTTTTAAGTGTTGCAATTCTATGATCAATGCCAAACTACTTGATGTGGCACATTTTGGGTGCAGTTGCTGATACAACACAACCTTGCAGTGGAAGAATTTACACCTTTAACTAAATATACACAAATCTGGGCTTAATGTTTTCAATATATCTGCACCCCAAAATATTACTGAACACACAATGCAAATTATCCAGATTTATTAACAAACTCACAACAGTGTTGCTACCAGTGCAAACATTAACACACAACTGCGAGTACAAAAGTTCTGGCCAGTGAGAAAGGGAAACACTGGTGGTTGTCGGGTTAACATCTGTACGAATTTTGTGGTGTCTCCATGGCAGCAACAATGAACGCTCAGACAGCAACACTTTATTTGGCGATACCTCAGATTATCACTTGCAAGGTGGACTATACTCGAACCATTCCAAGGTGGAAACTTTTATCACACTGCCTGTTCGCAAGCTTGGACAGTATTGGTTGTTGCCAGCACCAACATGCATCACAATCAACCAACAGTCAAAATCACATCCCCTTCTTGTTTACATAATAAAAGCAATTCATTACGTGTCACATAAGAAGTGAGCACAACAATTATGAATTACACGAATAGTTACAAATTCTAATAATATAAATAATTCATCAACCAACATTACAGAAGAATACTGTGTATCAACGTTGAGATACTCACCTATACATCTACATCTGAAAATGGCTCAATACCATCCTAGTCACTGTTATCTGAAGAATCGTCTTCCAAATTTACAATGAATAGGTCTTGAAGGCCGTCTTGAATGTTGTCTATAGTAAACATTTCATTTTCAATATCCTGCACGTGTTTGATGCATTTCCATCACTTCTATGCGACTATATCACTGAATGCAGTTTGTAATAATTCCTTAATATGGACCATTTAAAACAAACTATTATGCCTTGCGATGTATCCTTTCACTTGACTCCACACTAATTCAATTGGACTCAGATCACAGTGATATGGAGGTAATCGACAAACAATGCACCCTGACTTAGCCGCCATTTCATCAACAATATATTTGTCGTACAAATGCTTGCACTGGTTCACTTTTACCATCAGCTGTGCTTTAATCATATACTGTCAAAATTGATACTCTTGTCTAGTCACCAGTTAATAATGTCACTTTACCCACTACTTTTTGTGGGAATTTTTTGTAGTTTCACATTATGGTAAGGGGCATTGTCCATGACAATAACTGCACTTTCATTTAACGAAGGGAGTACTTTTTCAAACCACTTAAACACTTCAGTTGTCATTTCTTCATGGTAGTCGTTAGAAGTTTTTGACACAAATGACAGAAGTCTACCGTCAACACACCCCCTGTCACTTCCAATGTGCAGTATTATTAATCTTTTGCTTTTCCCCAGACAATTTTTTTTTCAGTCCTGTTGAATAACCATCCAGAAAAGCCTTTCGTTTACTGTCTACCTTGTTGTCAACCCACACTTCTGGGATGAAGTGTCCTTTGTTTAGCCACATTTCATCTAGATAATACGCACTACCCTCAGCCCGTACCATTTCACTGCACACAGATACTCACCGTGCCACAAAGATATTTATTCTCTGTAGATTCAAAATGAATTCCTTTGATGCTTCATGAACTCAAAGTTTAAAATCTTTAAAAATTTGTGAAAAGTCCAGCACTTAAAATTCATCAAGTCACAATCACTGTTGACAGAATGTAGCACTTTGGTTATATTTGGGAGCTCATTTCTAAAGAAAAATTCATGTATTTTATGCCTTACAGAATCTTTCACAAATTTGTTGTACTTATCGCTTAAATTTTTACACACCTGTTTTTTGTTTGGCATGTACTCTCATACACTTAAATGGTATTGTAATATTGTGGAGCATTAAATAAAGTAACTACATTTTTAAACTATTTTGCTTGTATTTAAAAATTGCATGTTGCCAGCTTTGTCCATTTACCATAAACAAGCAGAAATATAGTACCTGCAATAGTCTCCAAAATGTATAATAAATAAATTAATAAATACATAAATAAATAAACAAATAAATAAATACTAGATTAACAAATAACAAAAGTAATAATGGTGTGCCATATAACCTTAAAGTAGTTGTCTGCGATTTTAAAAATGACGTAGACTTTTACATGTAGTTTCAGTTTACTTAAAGTTTTCCTTTTAAAATGAAAACATAATCTTTGTAGCTATGTGTCTCTTGTTATTTGTTTACGTGAAAGCAAGGATAAGCAAAATTCAGTGTAAGGAAAATTCAGGAAAGTAAAGGGTGAGTCTGTTGTGTGCTTTCGCCAGCTCTGGGATTGAGGGAGCAGTTTCCAGCCAGTGTGGGGCATAAACAGAGTGCAACAGGACGTGTACTACTACACGGTGTTTGGCATATCAGCTCCACAAGATGCAATATGGGGTCACACAAAACTTTTACATGTGTGAGTTAAATAGCATCTTTGAGAAGGCGAGCTATAACAAAAAAGTTATGACCTGAAAATTATGATTTTGGATTGCCGATGATTGTAGATAACACTTTTATACAGGATGGTCCGCCTAAGGTGGACACCACCAACATTTCCGGTACACTTGCAGATCACGAAATGAGATTTCCACTAAATGGAATTACGTAAGGGGGCAAGTATTTTGCAGCAAAGTGACTATTTGTAACAAGTGAATGGACAGAAATAATTAAACCATATATGATTTTCTCCCCTGGAAACGTACAATTATTTCAACTGCATCTGAAAGTACGTGCTAAGAAGAATTCAGTCTTACAGCATAAGAAATGAAAGTAACAGATACGTCAAGAAATAATGTGCAAATATGATTAAGTTAGGTGGGCCGGTAGCATGGGGCAGTGGACCTGTACTCACAGCTGTAAGCAAGCAACACGCGCCATGACATCCTGGCGGGACCGCTTCATAATAGCAGCACAGCACCAGATCCTGCAATATGTTAAGGTAAGTGGTATTGCGGAGTGTGGCTGTACGTATGCAATGAAGTTCACGAATGAGGAAAAACTGGACGCTCTACTTATTTATGGCGAGTGTGGCAAAAATGCCACGCAAGTTGTCCAAATGTACGGTAAAAGTTATCCTAATCGGACACCCATCTCATGGCGAATGATACGAAAAATTTGCACACGTCTCTCGTCATGAGGTGATTGGAATTCCACAACACGAGTGCGACAAAAGACTGTTATAGGTGAGACGCATCAACACAATGTGTCAGCACGTGTCGATGCAAACCCCCACATGGGTACACGAGACGAAAACTTTCCAGGTTCGTAGGAATAATAAAACAAGTGTTTTATGGATACTGCACCAAAGAAAATTCCATCCATATCACGTTACTCATAAGGCATTATATGGAGGTGATTTCCAGCAGCGTTGTAGGTTTGTTCTGATGTCTGTAAAGGATGAGAGCAATTTTCTGAAGAACATACTATTTATTGATGAAGCAACCTTAAACCATGGGATCGAAAACTTACGAAATATGCACTACTGGCCAATGGAGAATCCGTGTTGGGTCCTGCACGAGCAACAATAGAAAGTGAATGTGTGGTGTGGAATCAGAGACTACGTCATAGGGCCATACTTCATTCAAAGGACTATGACCGGCTGTATATATTTCAATTTCCTCAGAGAGACATAACCGGCACATCTGGAAAACATACTGCTCGACATACATCGTGATATGTGGTTTCAGCATGATGGTTCCTGTGCATATTGCTTTGGTGGCGAGGCAAGAGTTAAATTTAATGTTTCCAAATAGGTCGTTAGGGCATGGTGGTGGTGTAAGATGGCCCGCTCGCTCCTGAACTCGCACCTCTCAATTTTTTTCTGTGGGAAACACTGAAAGCTATGGTGTACAACATGGTTCCTACAACACTAAAAGACATACAGGAATGCATTGTGGCAGGTTGCAGAGGCATTACGCCAGAAACACTTCAGTCCGCTCATCGCTTGGTACATGTGCGTTTACAGATGTGTATTGCTGTCGATGGTAAACACATCGAGCACATGCTGTGAAAAGACATAATGTGAAGTGGTTCAACCATAACTGTGCTCTTTTGTTCTATGCATGCGGGTGCGATTGCATTTCTTCTTAGGTTGGTTTGTTCAATTTTTGTTCTGCATCTGTATACACTCAGTACAGTTAATGACTAGGAAACAAATCGCCTGAATTATGTTGGTATCTAAATAAAATGTAATATATTGATATCAGACTTGCATTCACATTGTCTGTCTTCCCTCCGCTGTGGTAATTTCCTTTGTCAAATATTGCAATCCGTGCTCCTTGCCCCATTATGGTAAGTGCTCCGATGCTATAAGGAAGCAGTCCTGCCAGGATGAGTCATGGCACGTATTGCTTGCTTCCGGCTGTGAGTACAGGTCCTCTGCCCCATGCTATGGGCCCCCTTAATCATATTTGCACATTATTTCTTGGCATTTCTGTATTCCTTTCCATTGCATATGCTATATCACTGTATTTCTCTTTGCACGTACTTACAGATGTTGAAATAAACACATATTCCCAGCGGAAAAATTATGTATGGTTTAATTATTTCTGTCTACACATGTGTTACGAATAGTCACTTTGTGGCAAATTACTTGCCCCTGTAAGAAATTTTAATTTAGTGATCTGCAACTGTTCCGGAAATTTTGGGGGTGTCCATGTTAGACAGACCATCCTGTATACTCGTGCACATGTAAAAAATGTTTCGATGTTCGCACTGATACTTTTTTGCTTGTCCCTCCTCTAAAAGATATTATCTTATAAACTGAATTCTACAAGGATGCAGCTGTATGAACACAGACACACAAATCTCTTCGGGCAAGGACATCCTACAAACAGACATATTAATATAAGATACAAATACGTAAATATATTTGAAAATATTTATTAAATTACTATCTATTGTACATAGTTTCATCACAAGGAACTGTTAGGCGTGAATAGGAAATTAATAATCAGAGGTGCTACACTGTGAGGATTGTTCAGGTGAACATCGTGTCCTCCATCCACCAGTTCGTACCGGAACACCTGGCAGTTTCTCCTAAATGTTGACATCAATTCCTCTGCCACTGGAATGTCTTTCATGAATGATTGCTTAGCCAATATCACCATCAGAGGGCACTTTAAAGAGCTCAACATGGCCACATACTGAGCATTGTCCAAGGTTGGATACATCAGCCATTTGAGCCTCTGGTCCTTGCGGAACATGTAGCACCCATCTTGGACTGTCTTCAGCTCCCGCAACAATAGAGTTCTGGCAGAAGTGTCACTAAGTGTTGATGAACGTTGCAACATCAATGCCTGGACAGCTTGTTCAAAAGTGTATGTTGGTGGATTTCCAGTATGCAGTTTCTTTTCTGTTTCCAGTAATTTTCCATAGAAATACCTGTGGAAGAAAAAACTTATTAAGGTACAAAAAAAATGTACAGTGCTATATGCACATTAGTAAAATGTCGCAGGGAGGGAAAAAATACAAAACCAACAATGAAACTATTTAGTTGTACTTAATACAAATATAATTTCAAAGAATTAAAAATATAAATTCAATAATTTTAAACAATTTTTGTTTACGTCTAAATGTCTTTTGGTTAGCAGGAAAATTTTTTTTTTAACTGTAGTGTGGAAAAAGATGATAAATGATCAAAATTGGCAAAAAGAACATTGAAGTTACCTATTGCGTAATTTACTTTGTCACACTCCAAATAACTTCTAATCTTACTAATTGCTAGGTACTGACTCAATACATGTGCTGGCAAAGATAGATGGTTTTCTCATTGATTTTATGTTAACTTTCTTTTACAATGATGAGTTTCTAAAAATTTAAGTGACACCATACCACTGGAATTTATGCATATATATATATATATATATATTATATATATATATATATATATATATATATATATATATATATATATATATATAAACACCACCTTACACACACATATGAAAGCCCTATATAAAATAGTAACTAATAAGAACAAATAAATTGTGGAAGTTGCTAATGTTCCTATTTGTCTTAGAAGAGTGAGTGAATACAGGTTTTTAATGTAAGTTCACACTTTTCTGAAGTCCTGCAACAGTTCTTCTCTTAGGTACCAACAAAAAATCCTTCCACTAAATGTACACAAAAAATGACCATGACATCCATTTCAACTTTCAAATGCTTTGTTTACATTCTTCAGCTGTCCAAACAATGATGATATTTAAAAAAGATTAACATACAAATGTTGACAAATTTTTTTACCATAATTAGGCTAGTTTTTTGGCTTTTAACAGCATCTGTATTGATAATGGTTGGTTGGATTGATGATAAATGTACAGATTATTAAAATATCGGTGTTATTCATTTTACAGCACATTACATGTTCAATATATTGCTGTGACTGTATAACTGTGAGGGGAAAACTACACAGAATGCTTAAATTTAATCTCATGTTTTTGACACGGATTAGGTTACTCTAATGAAAGGACAGCATCAAGTGGGGCATCACAACAAATTGTACATTTAAAAAATTCTTACAATTTTCACGAATGATAGCTTAAAGGACATCCAAACAAAACAAAATTATTTTGTTCTAACAACTGCACCAGTAAGATTGAAGCAACAGTTGAATTTTTGACATTAATTATGTTATATTATTAAAAATTGGTGGATAATGCAAGCTCTTAAAGAAAATTAAATTTGTTTTCCTACCACTTTATTGGGAATCACACAGCTTCTTCAAATATATACACATTTGTCCACTTTGTTAACAGCCGAGGAAGTTCTAATATTTAGTTCTGGGCTTTGTCACGAGTGAGCGTAGACAAAGACGTCCCCTACCACCCGCGAGCTCATTCCCCTTTAGCAATCCTGGAGTAGAGTTAGTGTCATCTTGGCCTTGACTCAGCCAAAGGGAGACAGAGATGAAAGATGTACTCATAGCCAACAAAACTTGTCACACAGGCATTTATTCAGGCATATATTTGTGTACTTAGTGGTTCATTTCTTCTTCAAGAACACAGGTTACAGTAGGTGATCAAATAAAGGTACACTGCAATAGAAACTGTCAATTAAATAGAAAAAAGTTAGGGCACCTTAAAAGTATTGAATTACCGCAAAGCAAGATATTTTCATTTTGAGTGACTCAGTATGCCTATCAATCAAACCAAACACAGTAGATTGAAATACTAACTTAGCAATACTACTTAGTAACACAACTACTACTGCAGTCACAATGTCTTGCAATGCATGGTAGAGTGGATTTCATATTAGGTTTTGACGCATGCCCTGTGTATGTCCCGGCTAGGGATTGGGTTCTACACACTGGGACTTATTCAGGTTAGAGGTTGACCAATAACTGGGGAGATTGAAGGCTGCTCTAATCTTAGCAAAATATGATTTAGCAAAAGAAGCCTTGGTTGTGGTCAATGTCACAGTTTTAAGTCGTGATGCCAGTATTGTGATGTATATTGGGGGAAGATAGACAGGGACCTTAATATCTGTGTGGTGCCCAGCTGGTATAAAAGGTACACCTTGTGGGCTGTAAGGTTGGTACAAAATCATGAACCACTGTCTCAACCCTTCCCCTTGGACACAGTACCTTAGGTTCGTGGGAAGAGTGGCGCTCCTCCGCGGTGGCTGACTCACACTGTTGGCGGGCGATTGGTCATGTGTCAGTGCAGGGTTACCTTTAACCAAGGTCAGTCAAGGCCTGGAGGGATCTCTGCCCACGTGAGATTGCTTCTATGATAGGGTGCAGCCAATCTGGTAACTTAATCAATGGCAGGAACAATGGTTTGGCTGAGGTTGTGGAGTGAGGTGAAACGGCGTCACTTAAAGCCGTTTCAGGAGGGGGTACTTTAGCTATTTCATTCTCTAAGGCAAGTAAGGGCCTTTACAATTTCCTTCGTACACCACCTTGATGTGTGTACAGCATTTAAAAATAGAATATAGCAACCTGCAAAGAAGAAGCAGATGCCGGATGTCTATCGTGTACTTCCGGGTACCCAGACTTGCGGCATGAGATAACCCCTGTGTTCCTTTCGTCCGGCCCTTGTGAGCGGTAGACAGAATGTTGGGCAACACACTGCACTTCCTTGCTGTAGTTCCTGGGTGTGGTATCCACAGGAGGTCGATCAGGCCAAAGTGGTTCCAGCCCCTACTTGGTCACATTAGCAGCAGTGGCAAAGTATGGTACAGTTGGTCTGGTCTATTTTCCTAATGGAGGAGTGCCTAGGTGCATTTGGGTGCAGCCAAAGGTCTACCAGCTGGCAGAGCTTGGTTTGCCTCTTAAGTGGTATGTGTAATTACCTTGGTGGTTACAGGGCTGCCGGCTTTTCCTGAGGGGAATTTTCATTTATAAAAGGGGTATGACTCAAGATTATTAAAAGTGAAATTAAACTCAGCCAAAAAGATTAAAATATGTATTATATTAAATGTATTTGGAAACCAGGGTGGTTCTGCACTAACTCCTATAAATTTAACGAAAGTTAATCCTATTATGAAAATCAGGTGAAGGCAACCTGAGCAAGAAGCTAAGTGTATTACTTGGTGAAGTTAACACTGGCAAGAGGAACTTCCTAAAATAGTTAATGCATTTGTCAGCACCCAACTACCAAGGATGTTTTGAAGGAACAACTAAGGATGAAAATTACCAGAAGGGTAATTGCCGTTATTGCCTCCGGTGAGCGGGGGAGACCCAGAAGGGACATTGACGTTACCTGCTATCAAGAGATTCTGGGTGCTAACCAGGAGGCGAGTGGTAGACGAGGAGTGAAGTCTTCAGAAGTGCGAGGAGCGACATCTGAGGTGGCTGCAGACGGCGAATCAACGGCTGCTAAAGGTGTTGAGCTTCTGGTTACCATTGTCTTCAGCTGGGTTGAGGTTCCGGCCCATGCGAGTGGTGGGATCTCTGGATGCCCCAGTGGTCACGCACCCCAATGGCTGGTTCTGGCCCTTGCGAGAGGTGGAGGTGCAGAGACTTTCGAGCTAAGGGGCGCTAGCCCTTTTATACTGATATCGGTGAGGAGCTTGTAGATGTGGGTGCAGGGGAAGCTAGCCTTGTTCTCGGGGATTGATACTGCGGGAGGCTTGATCCTTTATCACCCTCCACTGGTGAGCTGTAGTAATAGCTTGGCCTTCGCTGGAGGGTCCGATGCAGCCAACAGTACAATTCTACACTGGGGGATAGTGTTGGCGTGACGGCTTCTTGGAGTTTCTAGGTGAACAGCACAACCTAGGATCCCATGTATGTAGTTGCTCTTTACGTGTGCCATGGTACCCTGTAGGCATATGTCCCACAAGTATGGTTATGATGGGTAAACCTTTCTCTGGAGGAGCACTGCGCTCAAAGATGGGGTATAGTCGTCAAGTAGTGTGTGCATCGTAAATGCACAGGAATGCATCATGCATCAGTTTGAAAGGTGATGCTGTATTAATTTTCATCAGATATTTGGTACTAATTCTCGTAGAGAAGCAAACTATATGGTAGTTTCAAAACTTCCGACCATATATTAGGATAGATAGCCAACTGCGTAATTTGTTGGGAAACCCACATAAACGGTGAAGCAAGGCAAGCTTGCAATGCTACTACTAAATTTACACTATTGAACTGTGTTTTGTAGCACTCGTGTAAGTCTTTTAAAAACACTGCTGTAATGATTTATGTGAAAGACAAAAAAATAATTTTTAGTGATACTACTTGAAACAAATGACAGTAGAACTTGCTTATAACGTCATCACAATGACCTAAACAATAATACCGTTACAAACTAATATTGTTGTAACCAAAATTGGCACTTTCAGAGTAGCCTTATGTTAAGGCATGTAAAAATCGACCAAAAATGGAGTAATACGTTGCATTTTTTAAATTGAAATAGTTAAGTTCTCACCGCACCCTACAAAAATGTGTTTCATTAAGTACATATGATTTATTAATTTCAAATATTTACTGCATTGTTTAAAATCACAATACACACGCACTAATACAGTACTGTATATTAAAGGTGGCTACTCACCAAATTACAGTAGATTACATCAAATGTTGTACCTTACTGTGCCTCGAACAAACTAGAAGTTATCCACAATTTTTTGTTAGCACTGTACCGTACTGGTAGGTTTTTCACATTTTAAAAACATCTAGGGTATTTTGACTTTCCAATCACAAGCAATTTCCTCTTCTCGCTTCCATCAGCATTAGCACAAACAAAAGCTGTAATCCTCTCTTTCGACAACTTACCGCCAACACACTTCTCTACCTTAAATTTCAGTGTCCTGTCAGGTGTCAATCGAAAGACAATGCCGGTCTCATCAGCATTAAAGACATTATTGTATGCATACCCTTTACGTATACTGGGCCACACGGTAGAAAGCCATTCAGTTGTAGTTTCGGTATTTACACCCCGGGCTTCACCACTCACTTTACCAAACGTAATGTTGTGATGCAACTTGAACCTATCACTCCATCCAGCACTACACACGAATTCTTCATCTTTTAACTTTTTTGCCAATTCTTCAGTTTTCACCATAAGAAGAGGGCTACTAACTGGTACGTTAACACTTCTTTGCTGCTTAAACCATTTATGCAGTGCTTCATCCACATCACTCCATTCAGGCTTACGCAATTAATTTATTCTCGACCCGGTTTGTTCAAATGCATATATAAATTTTGTTTTATTTTTCCATATCATTTGTACTGTAGAATTCACCAAACCAAATTAGCGGCATGCATCAGTTTTCCTCCTTCCAATTTCTATTTTACAAATTACTTTAACTTTCTCTTCAATGCTTAAAACTTTCCTTTTCATTGACATGTTTTCACTACTAAGCTTCTCTGGGTGTAGGCAGAGAAAAAATAGAACACTATAGGGTAAGTAGACAATGTGAGGTCCTGTTAGACGAGATTCTACGAAAGACGTGAAGGAAAGGAATGCTGTAAACAACCTGCCGCTTCCCCTTCCACTATTCACACAGTCCCACCCCACACCCTTGTTTCTGCATTCTTCCAGTACAGTCCAGTCAGTAAGTATGTACGCACAATATAATGACAAAATGAGGGTGGGCAGACACATCAAACTTTCCAACACGACAATCCGATATCAGAGAAATTCAGGATTGAAAATGTCGTTACATACGAGGTTGATGCATTTGTGCATGTCGTACTAGACAAGGTAGGTATACAAACTGTTGTTTTATGAGGAATTAGTTCGTACCATTGAATATTTGACGCAATAGACAAGGTGCCGCAGAAACCGATGTTGCTATAACCAAGTTCTACTGTATATATGATATGTCAATGGTGATGTAAACAAACTTGCATGAAACATACTACAATGCAGAATTGCCACAATTCTGAGCCAGGGAAATTGTTTCAAAAAATTGATAATTTGCATCAAATGGCTGAATTCTGCTGATCATCTCCTCATCAGATGATTGAGATTTCTGTTTCACAATACAACACAATACTAAATATCACAAGAGTTCGCAAGGCGAATAAGTACACTTACGTAAAAATTTATAATATCTAGTAGGAATGTCAAACTTTTTTAAGAATGTAGCTTAAAATGTAACATGGTGCTAGATCACTTAAAAAAAAAAGAATAGTTTGTGTAATATTACTCAAACCTAAGTGATGGACTCCCAATTGTAGGGGTTGCGGTGGCACAGTGGTTAGAATACTCACCTTCCACCTAGGCAAACCATATTCGATTTCCGACGGGGTCGCTCCCAGAATTTTGCATAAGGGAACTGTGTCGGACAATGCCGCTGGTTGGCCGGTTTTCTAGGGGATCTCCTGTTTTCCCCACCCATTCATTGTGGCAAAGGCTTCATATTCACCTCACTTCACCCTCAACGGTTCTCAAGACCCCAATGTCAAGAGCAGCCCAAATCACTCCACTCCACTCCCCTTCCTCAGTTGTAATTTTTTTACAAACACAACACACTTATGTAATAGCTGTCATGTCATTGTACGAGTTTATTAGCCTAAATTCAGTTTTCAATCTGCTTAAAACCACTTTAAAAACCAAGATTTTGAAATGTTTATCTGTAAAAGATAAATGTAAAATTACGTATTTGTATAATTCTAAATTTTGCATGTGTATGTGTGTGCGTGTGTGTGTGTATATATATATATACATATAGGGAGAGAGAGGGAGGGAGATAGAGAGAGATGGGGAGAGAGGGAGGGGAGAGAGGGAGGGGAGAGAGGGAGGAGAGAGAGGGAAGGGAGAGAGAGGGAGAAGGGGTGGGAGAGAGAGAGAGAGAGAGAGATAGAGGAGGAGAGGAGGGAGGGAGAGAGAGGGAGGGAGAGAGAGGGAGGGAGAGAGAGGGAGGGAGGGAGAGAGAGGAGAGAGGGAGGGAGAGGGAGGGAGAGGGGAGAGGAGAGAGAGGGAGGGGAGAGGAGGAGGAGGAGAGAGAGAGAGAGAGAGAGAGAGAGAGAGAGAGAGAGAGAGAAGGCAGTGCTATTTAGTAACAAGCACAATCATATGCACACACTTACATGATCTCAATACAGGACAATATTTAAAATTAATTTATGTATAGTTACTTATCATTATGGAAGAATGAATATGTAATTTTTTTTTGGATGAAATGGAATGACAAGCAATTTTGATTGCTTAAGACATACAGCCACAAAGCAGATAGGAATCTTCTTAACTGAGTAATTTAGAAACAACTGTTGTTAATTAATTAATCTCTTTATTAACTTAATAACAATGGTTGTTCATTACGTAAAAATTAACAGAGAGCACATAAAAAAGTGAAAAGTTTGATAATTCAGTATCAAGCATTTTCATGCAAAACTTATTTTCTATACATGACGAAGCAACATACCATATCACATTTCTGCACCACATGATAAAGCAACATATCACACTTGCATTACTTATCAGTATAATGACATGCATCAGTTGTAGTGGCAGAACACACACAACTACTTTCAGAAAAGTTAAAATGGTGTCACCATGTATGTACTACCCAAACTGGACTATAGACATGTCTACATTTCCCAAAATTTTGAGACAATCAAGAAAATAAATTTAAAGTAAATAGATAATCTTGCGGGTGGACTGATACCAACACTTGTGAGAATTCACCTATGATATATTCAGCTTTTCAATGTATTATATTACAGTATTCTAAGACAAGTATTTTAAATGTTCTGATTTGCAGACACATACCTGATTAAAAAAATGTGATACTCCTTTGGCAGAAAGGCATGAGCAACAAAGTCGATGACAACCATTTTCTTGACAAGGTTCGGGAAGGTCGAGGCGAAGAAATAACCCACTATCCCCCCCAGGCTATGGCACAGAAAGGTAAACTGCTGCCATTTAAAATGCTCCACCAGCATTTTCACAACTGTCACAAAGTCAAACACACGATACATGATCCCTGCCGGCAGGTGGGAAGAACGGCCGTGGCCAGGTAGGTCCATGCATACGAAGTAGAATCGTCCAACAGGAAGCAGCGGCAGCAAGTGATCAAATGATGCTGCGTTGTCCATTGTCCCATGCACTGCGAGCACTGGTTCAAGTGATGAATCGCCCCACGTACGTGCTGCGTACAAATGTGTTGGCAAAATTTTTTTTTTTATTCAATTAAGTATTTTTACTGCTTTGGTCACATTTTAAATATTTTACGCATATTTTCTGTAACCAATGAAAACATAAAAAAATCAATAAACTAAGCCCAATTTTCTTTAGACATGAATAACTGTAAATAGGAAAATGTTTAGTACATTTTTTTTACAACTGAAGCTTATCCCAACCACCATAATAATGTAAAAATCATCACAGAGGTAAATGTGTTTTGAGGATCAGAATCAACAGCTGCAAGAATAGTGCTAAAGGTGTATGTGTATTAGACAAGGTGTAGCACCCAAAAATGATACGTCAATTTGCATATCAACTTAATGTATGTTTTATCACACCTTTCTCTCTGTGTGATATTTCACGTATGTGAATATTTACATATTTTTTTGTATGTTCATAATTTCATTTCATTTTTTTTATTTTCAAGGATAGGATTTTTAACTTACGATGTACTGATGGCAATCATACATGTTTAATTCAGATAGGTCAGGTAGCTTTCCTTTTTATATTTTTAATATGTAATTCATTTTTATTTTTCGGTTTCATGATTTAACTGTTTCAGGGTTTGATTTATTTTGTATCTTCGTTTCGAGACCACTTATTCTATGTTTTTATTACGGTTAGGCCATTGGAAGTGGCTCATAAGGGGGGTTTGAATAAGTTTTTGTTTTGATTGATCCACAGGTTTAAATTAAAACCCTGCTGTGTGATTGGCTGGTACGGTAGGCTCTGCTAGTAAGTGCCAGTCAGTTGAACTTTATCACTCTCTCTGCCATTAGCTTCCGAACGGACCAGAGGTAGTATAGGACACTAGCCCGGACTGGGCTAAGTGCAGGACTTTATTAGAAAGCTTGGGTGTCCGATACCTCCCCTTGAATGTCATTTTTAAATTGAAGATTTGTTACCAGCGATTAAGTTGTGTGCCTGATTTGCCTTTTTCGCGTCGTTAACGATAGGAGGTCGACAGTATAGTGACAATGGCTACATGTAGAAAGTTTGGCTTCCATGAAATAAAGTACCCTGCCCTGGTTCCTGCCGAGGGAGCATCCCGCTATCCGTCCTGTTCCACAGAATAAAGCAGTTTGTTTCTGCAAGAGCAACATTCATCAGCAGATAAGAAACCTTCATTTTTGCTACATAAGGCTACATAATGATGGCTTCCATTCGTTCTGGAAGTTTATCCAGCGACGCCATTTTGAATGCATAGTTTGTACTGTTGCCAGCTTAATTTTTACTATAAAGACCAGAGAGTGAGTTTTAAGTTTGCCCTGAGTGTAACAACTATATTTCATGCACAGTTTAACATATTTTTGCATAAACAGTAATTGATTTTTTTGAAATATTTTCTCTAAGACTTTAGGAAGTTTTCCCATGGCAGTAATTAAAGGGACATGTAATGGCTAGGCACAACTACTATCCAACTGTATCAGGTTTGTTTGTCAATTAGCTGTTTGCAGATTGCCATTAAGGTTTTTTTTTTTTTAAATTATTTTCTCTGAGCTACACCGGAATTGAATTTGAAAAATAAGGAAAGCATTAAAAATTCTAAAGTTCAAAATTTCCCTGGTCAACTACATTTGTGTATAGTAGTTACACCCCGTCCTCCAGTCCAGTATGAAAATCAGTCCGTTTTTAAGTACACTAGGTGTAGGTTGTTTTCAGCTCGCACACAAATGGTGTCTGGTAGCTGTTCAACAGAATGAGCGTCCATTGTACGGTGAGTTCATCAGCTTCCATGCCTGTGATGGACTGGGCAGACGTTATCACACAGGTCACACAGATATCCTCACACACAATTGAAACTTGTTTTGCATGTGTTCTTAACACCTCACTCAATATTTTATTATGTGTGTTGATATGACTGTCTTGGCATGGTAAGGATACTGTGCAGTAAGGCTAAGCACTCTACTACACGTATAACAAACTACCATGTAAGTGACAGTTCTATTTTTGTCCGCACATGTCATGAAAATTCAGTGTTGAGATTACGTACACATAAATGTGAAATGTTGTAAAGAGTTATTTCCCGGTACATATGTGCATTGAATATCAGCCAATTAGTCTGTGTATGGTAACCGACACGTACAGCAAGCACAAACAGCTTGAAATACTGCATTGATGATAGGGGTAAATGTTTTGAGTAATGGATAATGTTGATAAAATTTATGCAATTTGGGATAGAATTGTAAACATGCAAGAACAGCACAGTGCAGTAGCAGGATTACCATTGCAAACTCAGTGAATATTGTGATTTTGTAAGTGGTCTGTGGGACGGTGCACTGGACATGAGAATTCAAAAATCCCGTATTTAATCACCTAGCATGAAAATGAAATTTTTTAATTTTAATATAAATTTATTTTAATAGGCAGACATTTCCTGAAAAAGTTGATATCTGAGAGGCATATACTTAGCCTCCCTTTAACTCCCAAAATGTTAAAAACATTAAGTGGCAGGAGGTTTTAGCAAGCATTATAAATCCATGTTCAATTGTCTCTGGCATAAAATCAACATGATTTTCGAGTGAAATAATATTAATTTAATAGTTGCATGTCTTCCAAATAAAACAATACCTCAGACATGAGTACTTGACCTCCCCTTGTCGTCATGTATATATAAATATTGTGCAGCGAGTGAGCACAAAGTACATTTTCAGTAACTTGTTATGGGAAAACCAGAGAATTTGTTACTGAAACATGTATTTATTTCAATAGACAAAAAATAATCTTTATAAACTAACAACCTGGAAGGTTGTATATGAAACCTCTGTCACCAAATAATGTGTGTACACCAAGTGCCTCTATTTCACGGCACAAGTTTGAGTTATTAATTACTGAAGGTCTTAAAGAAACCCATTTTAATGACTAACTATTTGCCTCTGCTTCAAAAATTACAAGTTATTTTTTTATGAAATATGATTATTAACTTTAAAATGTGATGTAGGGATTGGCAAGGTTAAAATGTTGTGAATTAATGTTGCTAGTTGCTTCTCACATGCTGGACGAGTCAGGGAGGGGTACGCGACAACTATACGCACAATCAATAATCTGCAAAGTGCCTGCAGACTACACCCGTGAAGTGCTTGCCTCTCCTCAGCCAGTCTCTCATCCTCTAACATTATTGCTAACCAGGCACGTACATCACCTAAGGATTGCTTGCACGTTCAGTATTAATTATTTTTGTACTACACAAATGCTTACACCACTGCAGTAGATATTTAGATATGCCTGCAGATATTATCACCTTTTAATACAGTGGATAAATGTGATTTTTGCACTATTGTACCAAAATCAAATACATACGTTGCTTCAAAACACTTTGAGATGCAAAATATGTTTGTCATTTTTATAGTACTGTATGGGTATAAGTTAGTAAAACAAAGTGTTCCACTGTTCACCATAACAGTGATTACGTAACAATTTTTCACTTATTTAAACACAGCATATTTGTGTTGTGTGTTTTGGATGTTAAAATGAAATGAAATTGCATGGCAGTGTTTACATTGACATGAGGTGGAAGGATGTGCAAACAGAAAATATAAGAAACTACAAAGGGCTTTCAAAAGTGCTCAATTTACAATAAAGAGTCTAAATATAGTGGGAGAAGCTGGCTCACCACTCATTTTAACAAACTTGCAAGTCCTTATAAATGCAGTGGGTCATCAACAATTGTTCACAGAATAAAGAAAAAAGTTACCAAATTAAAGAGAAATTTTAGCCTTAATACTATAAGCAAAGTGAGAAGGAAGGCAAGTGAGCAGGAACACAATGGTAGGACACACACATGATGGTAGTTACGTACTGAAACATTCCACTGCCAAGGGGCAGTAGTTGGACAGAGTCTAAAGGTATTGGCTATAGCAGGACAAGTTATAAAACAACTTCCCCTCATTTGGCTTTGTGCATCTTCCCCTACTGCGGTGTTTGGAGGGAGGAAAAAGCTTGCAGCTGGCCAGATAAGCGAGTGTCCATGTTTACACGGCAGCAGAAAGGATTGGAAAAAGAACTGCTGAGCTATGAGCTTTCAAGCCAATTTACAAAGTTATTCATATGCCATACATGTCAAATTTACATATATTTACAGAGTTTCTAAGGATATTACTAGTAAATGAAAATGAAATACCTCTCACCTAATTTGAATCAGATGTATCAGTACTGTCGCCAGATTCGCTACGATTAGATCCACTAGCCAAATTGCTAACATTCTGGAGATTAATAATTATGCTGTCAACTTTTACATCCATTGTAGCATCATTCTTGAAATATAAATCTTATATTTTCATTACATGCTCACAGCACTTTTTCAACTTTTCTTGAGAATAGTAGCAAAATATTTTTCACATGTTTTAACCATGTTCTGCAACGTAGATAAATCTTCCCATATCTTCCCATGTCCCCGAAAACAAGTTCGGATGGGGTTGAGGACTGGGGTATAACGTGGCAGATGTAAGACGGCATGTGCAGCATTTCTGAAAATACTGTCAATTCTGTAGATAGTTGTATGAAGAACTGTTTTAACCAACAACAAAATTTGTGCCTTTGTCAGTTCTTCTGTGAAAGAAATATTGTTCCATCAAAGACAGTCTTGTATCTGACTTTTCAGTGCTGATACTATGGGTTACTTGTTTTCTTGCACATTGTGATAACTGGTGTTATCTAAAACAAAAACACAGTTAGGGGGTGGGTCAACTGATTTGACGTAAAAATCAACAGTGCACTGTCGACAAAGCTACTCCCACCACCGGAGTGTACTAAAGTTAATCTTCTTCCTTTACAAATAGGTTCTGTTAGTCCGATTTCTGTTTCAGATTGCCACCAAGTTGACACAAAGTGTGTTTGGTTGTGTGCATGTCTCAACAATGTATATTATTTTCCAACTCAAATTCCTGTATTCTCTTATTTGGCTGATAAATATATGAAGTCATTCTGCTATCTGTGGTTTCTCTATCAGTAGCTTTTGCCCCGACTGGCATTTTTTCCCATCTAAAGCACTATTTGTAATGTTTCTCTACTATAATCTACGCCATCTCTCAAGTTCTTCACCAGCTTTTTGAGCACTTGTACAGTTTTCCGTATTGTGTAAAACTCGCACACCTTTCGTAAAGTCGTCAAATTGTGTGTGTTTTATTGAGCTCTAAAGATTTCTTTTTGGGAGTTGAGAACTACAAATGCCCTTTACGTTTCATTTCTTTGCTTTCTGCCAAAAATACTTTCACTACAGATTTCGAGACCCCTATCACAATGCTTGTTGAGTGAACCACAATGTATTTTAGTTTATGTTTTTTTTTTCTCTCTTCAAGTGCACTGCGACATTATAAACAATTTTTCAAGTTTGGCCTCTTAAGGATTGACCAGATACACAGCAATATACTCTAAGTAAATGCTGTATAGTATTAAATTATTATTATTTAGCAGCTTACAGTTATCTTATGCACTGAATTATTTAATGGCCGCGGTATTTTGACCGTGCAAAGGTAGCATTATCATTAGTCTATTAATTGTGGACTTGTGTGAATGGTTGGACGAAATATTAACTGTCTCAGTATAATTATAAGTTAAATTTAAATTTTAAGTTAAAAAGCTTAAATTTTTTTAAAGGATGAGAAGACCCTATAGATCTTTATTTGCGGTTTTATTTTTAAAATTTGGTTTATTTATTTTAAATAAAATTTTATTTTTTGTTGGGGTGACATGGAGAATATTATTAACTCTTTATTTTTATATACATTTATTTATGTTTAATTGACCTTATGTTAATGTTATAAGATAGTATTTTCGTACTTCTATTTCAGCCTACTTAACTTAATTCCTGCAAGGTTTACCAAACTTTTAAAATCCTTTTTTATACCGGTTTTAATATTTATTTTTTCACCTTTCGTACTTCTATTTCAGCCTACTTAACTTAATATTATTTATATATTTTTTTATTAAATTTATATATATATATTAGTACTTCAATAACTTGTTCCCAGTTATTAGCCTTACATTTACTGTGGTATCATCTGCACATAAAAATCTTTTAACATTACTTGAAGCACCTGTTGACAGATTAACTGGCAAGTCATTAACATTATATATATATAGAGTCAATTCCCCACTGGAAGCAACTCTTTCTCGGAGCCCTGCTAAATATCTACTTGCAGGCCTGTTTCGTATCCTTCCGCCAAATGTAAACAAACATTGCCATGTGGCTGCCACATAGCATCTGTCAAAATCAATGTTTACATGCCATTGTGTATGTACATGTGTTTGTATACTTTCGCTACACCTAAACATAAACACTGAAATGTGACCAACTTTTATACCTGTCAAATGTGTTGTTTACTGTTTACAGTTTTTCAAAGAATTCTGTTATAGGTCCTTTTTAAAAACCATTTCATACGAATATTCACAGTTTAGGCCTATAACATTAATTAAGTCATCTTTATGACATTTTAAAAATGCCTGAATTGACTATAGTTCTTACGGTTATGATACATTAAAATATTTGCTTTCCACGACATAGCACATTACAGGTAATGCACGTTAATATTTTTCCGCGGTTGTGTTTACCACTGTTACAACTGCAGGGTATTGAACTAAAACTTTTTGTTATTGATATGTGTTGTGTTATTTCTTTAAAAGGATGGCGTCAGTTCGAATAATGAAGGAACAACCTGTCCAACGAAAAAGAGACATTAAAATTAAGCATGCAACTAGTGTCGCTCATTTTTTTGTCATACAAACTTAAAATATAGCGATGAACATGCACACAAATAAGCCTAAAAGAACTTTTATTCCGCTCATATTTATATGTATTGCTACTTACGGTGTATTAGGTTTATTGAAATTTATTGGGGCTGGGCTTCATTATTTTGATGGGATTGGTGGTAAATCAAGTTACAAGATTGTGCTTGAAACACCCAGGGCAAAGGTACAACGTTGTGATAAATAAACAGATATGGATGTAAATAAATAACTTCGTTATAAAAACAGTTCACATTTAAAATGTATAAATAGTTCACACAGATCCAGCATAACGATCACCACACAGCCACGGCATGCTATTTCACACGCAGCGGTTAACGAAACACACTGTAACAGTATATTATTACTGCCACGGAAAACACAGATTTATCACAACATCATAACTTGCTGAGGTAGGTTTAAAAAACACAACACCTGTGTGTGTGTGTGTGTGTGTGTGCGCGCGCGCGACAAGCCTCGCTCAGCCGACAGTTTCTTTCTTGCTCGATATAACAACACAATACCATTACGGCCTACTCACAATATTTTCCGCTGTTATTTTAAACTGTAAAAATGAGATATGTTGCCATCAAAGCTACCTAAATATTTAAATATTTCAATAGGCACTGTTTAATTTACAAATAGTATACTAAAAAACTACGTTAAAATAATATTTAAACTGTTAACTATTTCTTACCGGCCGTTGCCAACAAGTCGCTCGCTGCTCTAGCTGTAGTTAATCATATTTAAAAATAAATAAATATTACAAGTTATAGGAGAGATTAAGGTAAAGTTTCATTTATTCAATAATACAGTACTCTAAAGTTAACCACAGTGTTATATATTTGTGGAATACAGGTTATTGAAAAAAAAACAAGTTGACATGTTAAGCCTAGTGTGTTTTTTAAAGGCTGATTTTCATAAGTCGCTTCCAATCGGGAATGGACTATATATTGATGCTGGCTAACAGCCAGCGCCACTAGAGCCCATGATGGCGCTCACATGTCACGTGTACCGCACGTGCATAAAGAGGCAGACAATTTTGAACTTTCCTATAAATGTTAATTTCAGGGTAAAATGTGCTGTATTGTCTTTACAGTGTTTAATATGTCTTCAAATGTTTTAAAGTGCTTGTACCAATTTTAATTGTTTGGTTATGAATATTCAAAGTGCCTGTGGCGCCGAGATTAAGAGTACTTAATATTCTGGCAAAGAGACATTAAAATAATATTGAAATTCGTAACAAAATTATAGAAATGTAAAACAATGTCTAATTTAATTTGCGCCATTTTATTTTCACTATAAAATATTTCACTCGGCGTGCATAGCACTTCCGTTTATGTGACCCCCGTAGGCGGCCATGATACGTCAATGCGACGCTTGTATCTGGACAATCTGTCGAGGAGAGCTGACGGGGTAAGACAGTGTCACATGCGCACTACAACTTTTGTTCACTGATGTAGGTTTCCATAGTCCATGTAGTTTACCGGTTAATCTTTGCTTGCGTACGTTTTTGTCAGACATTTTCCCCAGCATTATGCTCCCGCTTTACTAATTTCTTACCCCCTTGTGGCATTTTTAACTTAATCGAGGAGAAGGCGGAGAAAGATGTCTGAGAATCAGACGCCATCTGCCTATGTTTATGGCATTTCACTGTAACTTCTGCATAATTGCTACACGCAATTTTGAGAGCTTTATTTTAATGTATGAATTTAAGGGTAATTTTCGTGTTTGAATATTTTACGGCAACATCACGTATAACCACGTGGCCGACTGAAGCCAAGTCTTTGTATACGCCATCATTGCGTTTTATGACCTTATTTATATAACATTATATGTGCAATCATTTATTTCAGGGTTCTATGCATTTTTCATTCAGGGTTTAATGTATTTTTCACGTAAATTGACACTTTCTGTACTTGACTACGCTGTCACAGTAATGTTTGATTTTACCGCCATCAGGCATGTTACAAGCCTGTAACAATGCTAATCGTAAAGAGAACCATTTGCCAAACACAAATAATATTTTATCTGAATTTAGTTTGCCGTTTCCATGCAGAAATATTGGAATTTCACCTGCACCACGTGGTCTGTTACGAACTTCATCCAGCAGCATCCGTGCCACTTAAGCTCGTTTTCACACATGTGTGTGTGTATTGTGAATATTCATCTCATGTCCCATTTTATTTCGTGTATCATTCAAGGGTCTATGTAATTGTGTAATTAGTGTACGGTGCAATTACTCCCGTCCTAGTCGGCTCTGTGTATAGGCCATCACCACACTAACCACGTGCTGGAGGGCGAGCCCCGACGAGTTTGCGTTAGTGATGCAGAGTAATCACTCGTGTTAATGTATATTAAGGGTATTCATTTGTAATTCACTGTGTCCTGTCTTCAGGGAAAAACCGTCAGTCCACCCTGGCGGCTGTCGGCCCTCTTCCCTTGTGAAGGCTGTGCTTTCATGCACCTCAGTGAGATCGTCTATTTAGACATGTGCTAGATTAATTACAGGTTGGGGAGCACCCAAGCGGAATTGGCTAGGCATGACCGAGATAACCACTTCATTGACATGTTGATGTGTATAAACAATATCAATAAAAACAAGTCTACAGTGAACTCAATTTTTTTATTCAGTAGTGACAGTGTCCTAGCCACATATGTTTTAGCTATTGTTTATTTAAGTGATTTTATTAAAAGTTTAGTATTGCCAATGTGTTTGTAAGTACACACGGGTGATACAGACAGACACACACACACACACACACACACACATATATATATATACACACACACACACACACACATAATCTAATCGCAATTAGGGGAAAAACGTATTAATTACATGTCTACAAAAATTGCTAAAGGTTTTTTCATTATTAAAAAAGATTAAATTAAGTCTGGCGGTTTTAAAAATGACTTATTTTACTTTTGTTCATAGTCATCATAATTATCGTGTACTGTTTAGGGGTAATTATTTTACTGCTAAGTATTGTTTGTCTGTAAGAAAAGAGTTATAAGTTTAATGTGCAAAAAACCATGAAGAACACACTGAACATTTTTATTTATTGAACAATGAATAACAAAGCTTCCTTCTTTGTATATTTGCAACTGTTTCACCAATATAAAAACAAATTTAAATAGATTTTCTGACCACGTTTCTGTTCATGATATTTTAACAAGATATAGACATGATATTAAATTAATTTTGTAAATACACTAAGATGCAAAAAAGTTTTAAATCTATTGCTATTACACACTGTTCACGGTAAAGTGCGCACTTTTGAAGCCCTAGTTACTTATTTCTATCAGCTTTTTTTTCTCCTTCCACCACTTCTTATAAATAAATAAAGCTAAGTAAGTGTATGTATTTCACATGAATTGAAAGTTACAGTCTAAGGCTACAATATAAATTTTTATTGACTATTATTCCAAATGAGGGGGCTTCAAAAAAGTGCTCACTTTACCGTGAACAGTCTAAAATTTATTTGACTTGATAATAGTGACTGGTCTGTTTTACTAATTTGTACTTTTATGACAAGGTTATAGGTGTATATTACATGTCACTGCTAATAAAGAATTTAAATTTCAATAACGAAGTTAAATTGCTATACCTGCTATGTGACCCCAAGGAACAGGTATTTTCAATTCTGTGATCTGATGTTTAACAGCAAGACCATCCACTTTCTGGCTGTGACCTTCAACCACCTCTGCTTTACTCCTTACACGTTCACTTTTGGACATTGTTACGTTTCAATAGTTGCTGCTTTCAAATGTTGTGAAATCTGTAAATGTAGAGTACCAGAAATACATCACATAAATGAAAAAAATATATGCATTGTGCACCATTAAATTATTTTTATATGACAATCATTACAACTAGAGCTTGTAAGGATCTACCATAGATAAACCAAAGCATAAAACCACTTGATCTCAACATACAATGCTATGTTTTAGTTGGAATGAGATGCTACAAGCATATATATAAACTTACACAAAATTAGGATGTAACTATACAGAATGATTCATGAGGAGTTACCGCCACTCACAGGGCTTATTCCTTACATCATTTAGAGCAAAATATGTCAAATAAATGTGGGTCCTATTCTTAATATTTAAATAGCAATTCAACAAATTGGAAATACCTAGATTATTGCATACGGGGATGGATGAAGGATATTGTTTACCAATGGACTGCACAGACATGCGAGGAACTACTTGCGCGTGTCATGCATGCTGCTACAGAAATCAAAGACAGCCGTGTGCTGCTGTGTAGAGCAACATGTGTGGTTCATAAGCTTGCCGCCAAGTGTATGGAAGAAGATGAAAACAGTTTTTGCACAAATTTTGTAAGCTTGTTAAGAATAATTGTGATGCTCAACTATAAACAATACAGTCTGATAATATATCACTGTATTTACTTCTGAAGGAGTTATTTTATTCGTAATTTTTAAAATGTTTCAATTATTCTGGAAATATTGGGAATAGGACCCCATGTATAAGACATATTTTACTCCAAATTATATAAGGAATAAGCCCTGTGAGTGGCGGTAACTCCTAGTGAATCTGGTTATATAATTTAATTCTAGGAGAAAAAACTACAAAAATACCTTCATCCTAATAAAATACAGAAAAGCCATAGACTTTAAGAACAACAATTTCATACTGCAAATCGTGGTAAAACAGTTGCTGTTGAAGTGCTGATTACAAAATTCATCATAATGTATAATTTATATTATTGTAACATTCACAACTACCCTAACTGTATTTCTAACAATTAAAGAGCATGCACAACTTAAATGTATTGAAAAATCTACAGAAAGAACTATTCAACATTTTCTTCTCTTCAGCCCAATAAGCAATAATGGTGCACAATTTTGCAAAACTTCAGGTGTGTGCATGTGTGTGTGTATGTGTATATATATATATATATATATATATATATATATATATATATATATATATATATATATATATATATATATATATATATATATATATATATATATATATATATATATGATGCTTTCTGCAATTTCATGAAGCACACACTACTTACGACTGCGTCCCATCTTGGAATACATTACTCCTTATGGGCCAGTCCGAATTAACTTATGAAGTAAGAAATGAAGATGGGACAAGTGTGTACACGAGCGCCTTGGGAACAGCCCCCATACTAAGACTCGAACATGTGATCCTACTATGCATAGGTACACACCACAAAGCCATTACATACGTCACACCTCTGCTACAGTTTGAATTGCCCGCTACTCCAGGATGGCAGTGGTATTTCACAATCCCACTGCTGGAGAGTGAAGCGCCACCCGCCGGAGCATTCACTGCCTCCAAGATGAGTGGGCTGGCCAGAACATATCAACACCTCGCAGCCACGCAGCAAGCGTCACAGAGATAAGAATCTAGTCATCCATGCATGATATCACATGACAATCCCCCAAGGGGGCGGAGCTAGCTTCCCCCTCACCTTTCTCAGTGCCACCAAGCTGGAAGAATCACTATAAAAGAACCCTCAGAACATGGCATCAGGGCAGTCCGCTGCACCTCCACCGCTGTAATGGCCACAGCGCAGTGTTAGCACATCCAAAGGTAAGCTCTAGCACCCTGTCTCTTGCTGTAATGGCCAAGAGATAGAACTGGGTCTGCTAGCTGCTCGATCCCTTCGTGCAGCATCGGTTACCGCAAGTCTCCAGAGAGTCCTTGTCTTCCGACGTCCACCAGTAGCTCCGGAGATCCCAGCCAACAGTGCAGAGGGCCTTCCACCTCTTCGGGCAATCTCCTGCTCCAAAGGCCTTCCGGGCGCAGACGCCATTAGAGGGTCTGCCAATGCTGTCAACCACCTACCCTTCCCTGGAAACCTTTCTCTAGGTGTTCCTTGGACTCCTACCATTGATGCCATTCCCTCTGGGTTAACAGCCACACCATTCTTCAGCTGGACTCCCTTCTGGTGCTGCTTTAACTAGGTTCCTTCACAACACGTCCTTTTCAAATAATTATTTAAATCTTTAATTGTGGCTTCTTAATATCACGACATATTCAGAGCAGCTAAATATTACTAATTTGCTTCAAGATGCCTTCACCTGAAGTAGAACCATTACTTTGTTTTTATTGTTATTTAAATACATTACTATTATCAGGAGAGTGTGGCCTCATTGTTTTATTTAAAAACAATTTTAATAAAAGCTTGTACCATTGATTTAAATCTTTTATTCAATTTGCATAAATGTCACCTTACTTGCAACCAGCCATAAGACACTTATTTGGTTTCATACAAGCCCTTAAGGCCAGACATATATTGCAATAACTCATTCAAGAAATAGTAGACACTTCACGTAAAGCCATCAAGGAAGGCGAAAAATTTTCATGAGAGGAATTCAGCGATCAGAATTCCTCCCTACTCCGACTCACCGCTGTAAAAGTCTGAAGGACAGGAGAGAGGAGTGCACTGACCACTGGACCTACAGTGGAACCTCACCTGTCCGCTGCCACCCCCGCAAGCACCGTCTACATCCCGTACCCTCCACCCACCGCTGTAAAAGGCCGGATAGGAATATCGGAGTGTGTGAACTTGTGGAAAGTAAAGTGCACAGCACCATACGGCAGGGATACGTAATATGCCAGCTACTTCCAAGTGAGCTTTGTACCGGCATTCTAACGCAGTATGTAAGGAAAGGTGGAGTAAAGTATAGGAGAAAGCTAGAAGTTCAGAATATTATTAACAATCTATTTGGGCAGATAGACACAAGAGTAATTTATTAATAACTGAGTATCAAGGCTCACAACTAGGATTAGATTCTATAGTCGCCACATATCCCCTCCTTTAGTTTGGATTATTACTTGGGCATGACTCCAGCACAACCAACATTGGCCGCTGTTCTGCCACCACCATCAGCAAGCAGCCGGTCTCCACCAGCGAGAGCTCCACAGCCAGACGTGTCCAAGGTAAGGCATTGACCCAGTATAATTTTATCCACACCAGATTTTGTTCCTACATGAAAACAAACCCGTCCACGACTGTACAAGGAGAAAACATCCTAACGTGACAATCCACAGTAAACATTTTGACATTACTAAATGTCATTCATGACATTGACATCACGTTGGTTAATAAACAATCCACTCGTAGGTCCACTGCACAATATCAATTAGTTTTGACACTCAGAGTCAGGGGTTTGAGTCATCAAGCAGACATCAATAAGCCATCTATCACAAAGACTGTCTCACTGTGGCAGATTCCACACCCAGTCGGCAACACAACCAACACACTAAGTATATAACAGGCTTGTGACTCGGCTCCGACCATAGTTAACTATTTGTGTTTATGTGTGCAGACCTTGTGGCGTGTGTATTATCCAGTTCTCCAATCAATAGGCAGTGTACACATGACAATAATATAGCAAAATAAAAACCTGAACTTTGCTTAGACACATGGGAGTTTATTAGTTAACATTACTATAATTTGCCAGATTGGCAAAATGGAAGTGTCGTGTCCTTGTGAAGGTTATAAGCCTGTCATTCAGTGAATTTGTAAGTTTTCGAATGAAATTTAGCATACCGAATAATTAGGATATTTGTGGATGTTACTTTGTAGTGTTTTGTGTTTTAGTTCATAAAATTATTATGGTTTGAATATATGAGGAGTGATTAGTTGTAGGCATGTAGTAATTTAAGTTGTAAGGGAAACTGTGTGATGGCTTGCAACTTATTTGGAGTGGTGCGGATTCCTTCACTGGACAGTATATGTCCTAGGAATGGTACCTCGGCAACATCTCTAAACCCAGGGAATGACTGCCTTCACAAGGCAAGTGCATACCACAACCTGCTTGCCGAGGTATCATGCTACCAGATCACCCAATCCACAGTTCATCCAATGATAGAAGAAAGCTGGCTACGTTAAACCACCTCGACTATCTTCATCCTTCATTGAGTAGATACCTCCCACTATGAAGGGCTTGCTCCCTTCCTCAACAAGGCATGCTCATCTCCAAAAATATCTGTTCTCTATGGCGGTTGACAAAGAGCTTCATGACCTGACCAAAAAGTTAGATATTAGAGGCCTACAAATCACACATGCACACCGCTGAACTCGACAAAATGCTTGTTGGAGAACCCTCCGTGTCACCTATGCTGAAGAGACCCACTTTCACAATGTGACAGACCAGTGTAAGGCCGGGCTTACGATTAACTTTGCGCAATATAACCATGTAAGCAGGTTATACTTTGACTGGTATGTTTGAATGAGCCCTATTATGATCAATTCTCATCCCGTAAAACATACATTCATGTAATAAAAAATTTGTCAATGTCAAACTTTTATATGATACATGATTCTTAACTCTGTACCACACCATACAATAGGGACAGAGTTGTGTCATCTTTCGTACTTATTATTTAATTTTTATTTTATTTTTGCTACATCATCTGCTCAAATATTTAACCTAGTACATAAATGTCTTTTTTCTCTGAAAATGGAAGACTGGATAATGTAAGTCGGGCTAAACGCTGAACCACGTAGTAAATTGTTATCTAAAATTAAATCATTCAGCTTATAAGAAAAACTGTTCAGAAATAGTGGCTCTACAGCATGTATTTGTTACGTCTGAGATGACACACAGCACCTAGATCACCAATAACTCACAGCATTCCGGTATAGAGACTAAAGCAACACTTTATGTATAAATTCTGCAATAATTAGTGTTTATGCACTGCTGGAGATATGAAACTATGTTTAGCAAAAATATCAGTTCTTGTATGTAGCACTGAATGTTTACCATAAAATTGGAAACATGAAAACTATACAAATTATTTAAACAATTAAATTTTTCCTATTCGTCTCACTTCCAATTATTGTGCACAGATAAGAGTAGGGGTCTAGTAGACACTTCCAATTATTGTGCACAGATAAGAGTAGGGGTCTAGTACACTTCTAAGAGTCCACATGTACACGTAATTAATGACTAAGACGTTGGTGGTTTATTTAATTAGGTCAGCAGTAGTTTCAACGAGTAAATAAGTTAGAACAGCTGATGAATTTAGTTTTCATAAGTCGTACATCTGTATTTTTATTCTTATCGTAAAATGGAAAAAAATTATGAATAGTTGTTCTTGTGCGGTCGTAAAAAAAAAAAAAAAAAAAAAGGTGGTAGTTTATGTTTTCACAATCAGTTTTATTGCGTGACAGTGAGTCAGAAAATAGATACGTACAGTATACTGTGATAAAGTAGTATACTTTATATAAAGGGAAGTGGTATAGAATAGTGTATGGAGTTAAAAAAATATGTTGTGAATAATGGTGGTGTGTATAATTATATACATACCCTAGTGCAAATGATGTGAATGTCGAGGAATAATGAAGATGAGTGTGGCATTACAAGTTAGCAGAAAATGGATCTGCTTGTTACAGGTAAGTCTTAAAATGTTAATTTAGTAATGTGTGTAATGGGTATAATTAACAGTGTTTTAGGTAGGTAATTTTAGGTCAGAATTCTGTAGCAGGTACTTAGTTTTTACCATTTGTAATTAATAATTGGATTTGTTTGATGTTGGTACTGACATGTAGAATAAGGTGGTTGTAGGTAGGTCCTGATAGGATAGAGGTAGTATGTTTAGGTGGTATTTGATACAGTGAAGCATATAATGTAGCAAAGATGTTATTTAACTAAACAGGAAATGTGATTGTGTGTGGGGTACTTCTTAAAAATAGGGGCTTTTTCGCAATTTGAAAAAATTATACCTGGATATGTGTTAGATATGCTTATTAGTAATCATAATTACTAGGAATTTTGGAGGGGTTTCAAGTAGATTTCTGAAAAAAATAAAATAATAAAATGTGATAAGGAAGAGGGTTGTCAACAAAGCTCATAAAAAACGTTTAATTTATGTATAATATATTTATATCTAGTATCTTAATTGTTTTACATTGAAGAATACAGTTTGCAACAAATATTTAATGCGTAAAACATAATTTACGTGGTATATTTATATCGCGGCACTGAGGTTTATACAGGTAAACAACACAGGTATGGAATAGTGTCGGGACATTATGTAATTCTGGTGAATTACTCAAGGCTTACCTGGTCTATATTGATGAGAGAATAAAACGTATTACTAGCAGAATAAATATAGATATCGTAGATGATACATACCCAGTTTAGAGACTGTGTTTATCTTTGTAGACAATGTAGACCGCCATGTTATTATGAATACACTGCGCATGCGCAGATACTGTCATGTTAACACTGTGCATGACTGTGCGTCCATGTTGGTTGTCAAATGTTTCGAGATGAATGTTGCACATAACATGCATGCATATACATACACTCGCAATTAGGCTACCGCACGGTGGCGAGCTCTCTCACCTCTCCTTCACCCAACCAACTCCTTTTCCACTCCCATCCTGAATTTACCAACCCCTCTCACAGATACCAATTCCTCCCTCAACACATTCCACTCCCTCTCAGACCTCACACCCTTCCCAGCATACCCAGAGCCCTTCTTCCCTTTGCAACCACCCTATCTACCTGATTTTTCCACCTGAGGTCTCCCTGCAGTACAATCCCTAGATACTTATATTCTGCTGCTTCTGCTATCTCTTGTCCCTCCCATCTGTACATGTCCCTGCTTATCATCTTCTTCCTTGTGAACCTCACTACCTTAGTATTTCTTAAATTTATCTTCTTTTATTTTTTCTGGTCCGCAACCGTATCTTATGAATGTCCGCCTGCAAATTTCCGCCCCCTCTCCCACCTCAGCATATACAACACAATTGTCTGCAAACAATCTGATTTTTCCCCTAATCCCCAAACCCATGTCATTTACCATCATGGTAAATAACAAAGGACCTAGCACGCTTCCCTGTGGTACCCCTGATGTAACCTCCTCTTCCTCCGATATTGCCTGCCCCACTTTCACCCTCTGCCTTCACCCCCTGAGAAAGTCCCTTATCGATTCTACTACCCTCCTGTCTGGTATCAATGCCTCCACTTTCCTCATCAATGTCCCATGGGGCACCTTATCAAATACCTTATCAAAATCTATGAAGCAGGCATCCACCTGCTTTCCCTCATCAACTACCTGCACCAAATCCTCTAATAACCCAGTCAGCTGAGTCTCACATGAGTATCCCCACCTGAAACCATGCTGGGACTCCTCCAACCAATTTCTATTGTACATAACCCTCACCACATACTGCACCACCAGCCTCTCCATTACTTTTCCTGTACTTGATGTGAGACTCACCGGTCTGTAGCTGCCAGGCCTCCCCCTATCCTCTCCCTGCTTGTGAATAGGTACCTCCATAGCATCCTTCCAATCTTGTGGTAAATTACCCTCCCCTAAAGACTTTTTAAACAGCACTTCTAAATATTTCGCCAACTCCTTGCCACCAAACTTTAGTGCTGCATTTCGTATCCCATCTGGTCCCCCTGCCTTACTGCTCTCTAAACTCCTAATTACATTTTCTATCTCCCACTCCCTCATCTTAAACTTACTAAACACCCCCCGAATCCTATTTACCCCACTATTCCCATCCTCCTTTGCCTCAAACACTTACAAGTACTGTCCTTGCAGCATCTCCGATTTTTCTTGGTCATTTGTTGCATACCTACCATCCTTTCCTGTTAGCAGAGGGATCCCTTCCTCTCCTCCCCTTAACTGCCTAACATACCTAAACAATTTCCCCCATTCCTTGCCTTTTCCTTCTTCCTCCATGTTCCCCAGAAATACATTCTTTGCCTGTTTGATCTTCCTTTCAAGCTCCCTACCCATTTGTTTCAATCATTTTCTTAGATCTTATCATCCCTTCATTTCTCCACTTGGCATGTAATTTTCTGCACATCTTCATTTTCAAAATCTCCTGTCCATAATATGGCGGATCTCCCCCAGCCCGTAACCTTTTCATTGGCACAAATTTCTCCAACATAACCTCCACAACCCCTCTACACCCTCCTCCATGGACCATTTTTTAAACCTGTCTCTGAGGAATATTTCTGCCCCCTTCTTGTCTTCTCACCCATACTGCCACACCAACCTTTCTGCCATTTGCACTTCCCTCATCCTGCCAATCCCAATTTCCACAATCGGGATATGATAGTCACGTACAATATCCAATACTATTGCACCAACTACAGCATTCCTAGGTCTGATCAACACCACATCCTCATTCCATCTCGTAGGTGTTTCTACTACCTGGACTAATCCTCTGTTGACTAACTGTGCTGCCATTCTCTGCATCATTCTACCCACTCCTTCTGCACCCTCTACCCATTTCACCCCTGGCATATTCAAATCCCCCTCTACAACAACCCACTGCCTGTCCTTTAGTCTATCGACCCTCTCCTTGATCATCTCAATTGCCTGCCATCTCTGTCCTGGTGGTCTATAGGCTGCCAGCAAAGTAATACTCCTATTACTACTACCACTCAATTTAATTTCCATTACCTCAACATCCTCACTAACCCATTCTACAGCCCCTTTTAGCCCTTTCCTTACACACACCATTATTCCTCCTCCTCTCTCCCATTTCTGTCTCTTCTGAAGATGGTGAACTTATCCAGTCTACACTCAATGTCCAGTACTTCCTCAGTCAACCAAGTCTCCACAGCTACCACTATATCCGCTCCATATCCTTCAACCTTTCCCCAGAAGCCATCCAGCTTGTTGTACACACTCCTACAGTTCACCACCATTATCTTTATACTAGAACTCTGCTTTACCATCCTACATTGCTTACCTCCTATCTCCACCCCTGCGGCCTCATCAATGCTATCCTCTACATTTCTCTCCCCTTCCGTTTCCTTGCTTCTAACTGATTGCTATTTCAACAACTGCTGCTCTGCCCTGACCCTCTCCATGCAGCCAGCTACTTCTCTACCTAGCAGGTCACCTAGAATCCTCTTTCCCTGTTCGGTCAGGTGAACCTGGTCCCTCCCTACACTTTCCTAGCCTACCCATTTCCTACTATCTATAAATGTAGCCCCCAAATCCCTACACACCCTCTCATATACCTCACTCGCAGCCACTGCCTTCCTATAGGATACTCCTTTCCTAACCAGTACACCATTGACTACTGCCCTAGCTCCAGGGAACTTCTCCCGCACTTTCCTCAGCAATCCCCTGAGGTCCCACTCTACCTCCTGCCCCACCTCCCTATGAGCCAGGTCATTTCCCCCTACATGAATGAGAACAACCTTTGCCACCCTGCTACCTCTCATACCACTAACCCTTTCCTCCAAATCCCTGGTATTTGCCCCCCCAAACACTGCTTTATATGTAATTTCCTTCCTGATATTCCTCAGCTCCACCCCCTTTACAATAGAGCTGCCTAGAAAACTACCTCTGGCTCCCTTCCTACAACCTGTTCCTGCTTTGTGGCTCTTCCACCCACCTACCTACCCTTGTCTCCGGCCTCCTGCAGCACCCTTGTTTCCCTCCCTTTGGCCAGCTCTCCTCTCTCCCCTCTGGCCCTGAACTATCCACTTTCTCCTGCTTGCTGGTATTTGCTAATCACACACTTGCAAGCCTCAGCAAACTGCTTCCTACCTTCTACCATAGCCTGTTCCCTGCTTTCTGTTTCCCGTTCCTCTATTCCTATTGCTACTATTTCTTGCTCCTCTTAACATTATTTGCTGTCTTATGTCTCCTACTGCCCCCAACCCATCTATCCTCCTCTATCTCTGCTCCCTCCTCCTCTGCCTTTCCTCCTGCAGTTCCTTCTGCAACCCTACTTGCATTCTGCCTAACTCTTCCTTTCTACTCAGCTTTTCCTCCTGTGGACTGGCTTTATTTTCCTTAGCACTCCCTTTACATCTTCCAACTCCTCCTCTAACTTATCCACCCTCATTTCTACTCTACTCTTACCCATTTCATTCCTGACCTTTTCCTCCATCCTCTCAATCCTATGCATTATTTCCCTCTATTTCCTGCTCATCAAATCTACCATCTCCCCTTTCCACCTCTCCTCCTTAGCCACTTCCATTGGCACTGGCACACAAAGCTTCCCCTCAGCATATCCCAAATCCAGTTTCCACCTTCTCCACTTATTGACGTCAAATAGATAGTGTGAAATTGCAGGACATTGGTGTGCAATGGTCCTGTCTGAGGCTTCGGTTTGACGAGTGATTAAAACGCATATTTTATTGCAATTCATGTTGTTTGAAGCATTAAATCAATAGTCGTGTGAAGTGACGAGTGTTTCTATGCTATTATAGCAAGGGAAAAGGTAAATTATAATGTATGTGCAGTGATTAGTGTGTCTGTGTAGTGTGGTCAAATGGACCGAAGTTGTGGAGTACGTATTCGTATAGCCATATGAATGGCATGTGATTTGGTGAGTAATGGCTAAATTAAATTATTTTTTTTTGGAGGAAAAAATCTTGGAAAGTGGTATAAATCCACTCTACTAATTACACAGAACTCAAATTTACCAGGGCATCAACATTTTAACAATAGAAACACCAAAAACAATGGTGGGGGGGAGGGTTATGAAGATCAGAGAAATTGTGGGGTAAAACAAGTGAAACATATGTACATAATTTAATATTTATTGACGAAAATGTTACATTGCAAAAATACTGTACAAGCGTAGCCATACAATATGCACCGAGCCAGTGTCCCAGGGGCGCCTGTAATTTTCTTTAGGTGATGACGCAAATCGTCGTGCATCAGCAAAGCTTGGAGTTTCCCCATAAATTATTGTCATGTGTAGGCTATCTGCACTGAAAAATAATGTGTTTTTTTTTTGGAATTTACGTATTTTTGTACTATTTGTATATTGTCTCATGAAAACATGTTTAATTGCAACAAAATTGAACTGAACATGACCTAAATTGACAATGTTATCAATGCAATTTAGAAATACTATAGTGAGGAGCACTATGAACTGGAGGGAAATTGAGGGGTAAAAATTTATAATGAAAATGTACTTATTTTGTATTTTTTTTAACCCCACAATTGCCCTGATCTTCATAGCCCTCCCCACTATCGTTTTTGGGGTTACTATTGGTCAAATGTTGATGATGCCTCTAGTAAATTAGTGTTTCTGTGTAATTAGTAGAGTGGAATTATACCACTTTCCAATATTTTTTTTTTCTTCAGAAAAGCCCCTATTCTTAAAAATTACGTAAGTTATTTATTGACTATATTTGTTCGAAATATACACCCAATACAGTGATTTGCCCACACACGACCCATGATAAACAAGGTGTGGCTGAAATACTGGAAATAGTGAATCTGCGTTTACAAATCTGATAAGTTTTGGCGGAAAATTGTAATTTAATGACTATGATCCCTATGTGGTATCTAGTCGTACACTTGGGCAGATAGGCTCAGATGTACTACACAATTCCATGTATGGAATCGGATTGGATGGGCTCTAATGTAATTCCCGATTCCAACGTCTATAAATGCTGAAATTGTCCCCACCCAAAACCCCCCACATTCCCGTGGATGCCCCACTAGTTTGTCATTGGTAAGTGAAGTGAAGAGATTTGGGCGGCTCTTAACAGCGATGTCTTAAAATTCATGTTAACATAGTGGAATCGGGTTCTACACTAATCCCAAGAGTAATTAAACCTTTACTACAATACCCATGTGTATTTCATTCTAGAGGCTATGGCGAGCTACTTGTTTTCAAGGTTTATACAATTCATTAACACCAAATTTCTACCACACGGGTTATAATGTGGATATGCCTACACAACCTTATAACTGTACAAGTTTCAGTGGCCTGAAAAATTCTATAATACTCCACACCCGAAAAGAATAATTTAAATTCCACTTAAGCAGCAGGTAAATGGGTGCGGCCCTCTGCCTGCAATCGTACTTGCAAAGATTGCAGAAATTTACATCAAATAGCTTATAGAGCAAACGTGAGACATTTGTAATACCTACACGACTTCTGAAAATGTGTAATTTTTTCTTTTTAACACTTAACTGTGAAAACCGCTAAAAAATTTTTTTTTCAACACACAACTTTCATCAAAAATACTTTTGTCAAATCGTGCGAAATACATAATGAAATACTGATAACTTTTATTTTAATGTTCACTTTGAGAAATTGATACATTATTTCTTACCACAAAAACATATGCATAGGATAAAATGTCTTCGTCTGAACTTCTAGCGAAGTGCTTTTTCTACATTCCGTACCTATGAAACCAACTATCAGCCAAGGCTGATGTAATTATATTAAATTATGGTTTAAAAAACGAACTGTCATTCAAAATGTAGTTCTTTTATTGACAGAAGTACCAGTACTTGAGGAACAGTCTTGCCCATTAATAATCAATATTAAACCAGTAGGTTTTTAAACCAACATTAATAGTTTAAATTAATTAAAAAATAACACCAATATGTTACTTGTAGTGGTGGGCTATATTTTGCTACCTGTGATTCGGGATCAGTGACTCAGAAGTCAACGTAAGTACGGTGACGTAGATTACAAAGTATCAGTGACAGCGTGTCACCAGAGTCTTGGTCCAGTTACCAGTCCACGTCGACGAGTATGCTAATAGATACTGTCACCGTCACTCGCGCCGACATGGCAGCGTGTAATGGTAGATACGCAGGCGCGTGAATCTTCGCACTCTGCTCTTTTTCTTTGAGATACTGTCCACGGGAATGCGGCGCAAACACTCTGCACAGCTTTCGGCCCTTGCACTTTTAATAAAAAAAAAACTCTGGAACATGCTGCGCGCGCAGCCTCCCTCCCCCCCCAAAAAAAAACACAAAGTATATTTTTAAATGTCATCACTGGCACCACTGACTTGTCACCGTTCCAGATACTGAGTGCGTGCTGATACCTCTGCAGCATTTGTTGCGTATATCGTACTGGCCAGAAACGCGATATTTTGGTGTTTTTTTTTTTTTTTTTTTTTCGTGTTTTTGTGTGTGCAGTGCGGTGTATAGGACTGTGTCATGCAAGGTGGGGAAAGATCATCTCCGCTAGAAAGCGCTACTGGTCAACTTAATCTAATTTTATTACTAAAATCTAGTTATAACTGGGAGATTCTTAAGTCCCAGTTTATTATTCCAATAAATTTATTCGAAGGTCCCTTTGGTTATGCTATTGGGTACCTTCGGGGGATCTGCATGCATTAAGGTGGAAAAAGGTGGGAAACGGGAGAACCCCGAGAAAAACCCACATATTTATGGGAGGACTGCAAAGGAAGCCAAGAGGGTGATTTTAAATACTTACTATTAATTTTAGTGGGGTCGCAGTGAGGCTGCAGGGTGGATATTTGAGCCACCATTGGGTGTATTCCCAGTGGTTCTCCGGGGACAGGAGTAGTAGGCCTCTGGAAGATCTAGGAGGTCTAGGAGTACTCTGCCAGAAATGGGACCAGCTCGCCATCCAGATGCAAGTTGAGATTCTCGCTGTAGGCATTCAGTAGGCAGCTCAGTGTGGAGGTAGGTGTCATCTCCGATGGCGAGGTTGTCTGTCCTTGAGCTTCGTCGTGTCGAACGGCTGAGTCCTTGCATTCAGAATGGGATCACCAAGTGTGCACACTAGTGGATTCCCATGTGATGGCAGGGTCTTGGTGAAGCCGGAGACTTGTTTGTTGATTATGTAGCTGAGATCCTTCACCCCCGCGACCCGAGTGAGCACATGACGGGGCGTTGTTCGGCGTTTCCCTAGAGCTAGTCTTAGAACTCTGTGATATAGCGAGTACAGTGGTCGGAGATACGTCGGCTTTGTGTGGCACCAGACGGGGGCGGCATACAGGATGAGGAAAATGTGTATATGAAGAGTAGTCGTACTCGGCTTTTCTCAGCGAGGGGACAGCTCGGGCGTAGTACACACGCAATAGCGAATAGAGCCGACTTCGCTTTCCTGCACACACTTTCTAAAATGTTTGAATTAATTATAAGTCTAAATTAGTATGTAGTTAAAAGTTATTACATAAACAAGCTAGGCCTATGGGAACAAATGTAGACAAAATGTAAAACAAAACAATCACAAATACTCAGCTAAATATGAGAAAGGCCGATAAAAACTTGAAAGTTTTCTTTATGTTCACCTGAAAGTCGTCTGTCATCTCAAGCTAGAGTTTGATCGGAAAATTATGAGCTTGTAGTCTTACAAAAGCAATTTTAACTTTAGAGAGTGTAGGTATTTACTAAGTGGGTTCAATTTGCATTCACAAAATAAGTATACTTCTTTTATTGCAGCTTGCAGCCGAATTTCAAAATGCAGTGATTTTCACTAATTGAAGTCAGAAGGCTGGAATCTCTTTTCTCTATGGCCTGCAAAACTGTGGAATACATCCAATATTTCTTTTACAAATAACATAAACAGTAAAAAATTCTGTTTGACATTGAACGTTTATAAGCTAGCTATTAAAAAAAAAAAAATAAAATAAATAAATACGAATTTAAGTTTGAAATCTCTATAGTTATTATCAAAAGGAAATTTGTACTTTACTCCTTTCGTTTACGGAGATTGTGAAAGAAATACCTAAAAATTATATTTTTTAACCATCTCACTATTTCATTTTCTGTTCACAATTATCAGGACCACCTTCCATTACACACTGATTTCACTGGTCAGTAATTTCAGTAACGTCTGTTATTATCCCGATATTGCTGAAGGCACTGATGGCCACTGATTGTCGCATTGAGAGGTACTCTGTGCGAGGGTACAATCGTTACTGAGATCGCAGATTTTACCGGCATTTAAAATGTCAGTGTTGTCAGGTAAACCTTTGGTTTAGCAGGAAGTTCAAGTCATGTTCGAAGAAATTATACTCATGGAAGGTACAGGTGCTGAGGCAATCACTTATAATATTGTGGTGCTGTCAGAAGATGCCCAAAAAGCAGTAGAAGGTGAGTAAATTTTTTATTGTTTTTGTCCAATTCCTGTATGAAAATTAGTGAGATTAGTGTGTCTGCCACACTTATTTATATTTTCCTGCATGCAGGAATACTACTGCCAGACTCTCTGAAACAATTAATTTACTGACGAAGAGAAATATTTGCTGCTTACTGACGGCTGTTCTTTTATTACTGACGAACACTGATAAACCACCAGTGATTTCAGTTCTTGTCAGCAGTAACGGAAAGCGGCGTATGTTTTGCTATCCAATTTAATACACAAATATTTAACAATATCCAAATATATTTTGTTGTATTTATATTCTAGTGTGAAGAACAAAGGGTCTTAACAATTACATTTATTCTATGAAAATTGCAGTTACATATCAAATTAAAAAATTTATTACACATATGACACCAGTACTACATAGCAGCAAAAATATTATTTGTCAAACTAAAAACATGAGCTCCTCAATCTTAATAGTTTTCCCTTCTAGACCAAGAAAATAAAACAATTATGAAATTTTTTAATAGATAAATCGATTACGGGTCTTAACTGAAAGTATACAATCAATCTCAAAGGGTCCCTTAACTTATACGTGTATGATACAGCAATACTATAAGAAGGAACAGATATTGGAAAAATAATGGAGGATATGCAAGCAGATATATATCATAAACTAATTGACTGTAAAAAAATAAAATGTCACGTAATGAGAATAAAACAAACTATATGATATTTAATAAACCTTACAAAAAGATAACCTCAGAGTGTGTATTGTCAATTAATAATAAAAATATTGAAAGAGTCTCCAAAGTTAATTATTTAGGCCTCATCATAAATTAAACATTACAATGGCAAGATCATAAGAAGCATATTGCAAAGAAAATAACCCCAGCAATAGGAGCACTCTATAGAATAAGTTATTTTGTGCCACATACATGTATAATCGGCCAATGACTTCCCTTTTGCAGGGTGTACACAGCTGCGGAGGGTGTACAGGGCAACTGGCAGGTGTTCGTCCCATGTAGCATGGCATTCCTCCACATGGAGGCATAACTATATTTTTAAGTCCTAATTATAGCACTCCATAGGGTAGCCCTCTAGTGATAATTTGCCGTCCAAAGGTGCTTTACTGTGCCCACCGTGTGCCCGAATCGGCCCCCTTTCTGCCCATGAATTTTGACCCATTGTCGGTTAGCAAGTTCCTGGGATATCCCCATCTAGGGGAAAATTACTAGTTCAACACTTTTACAACATTGGGTGTTCGTGCACAGCTCACCATATATGCTTCCACCCACCTTGAGATACTGTCTGTAACAACTACTATAAAATGCTTCTTTTTTGCACTTCTAAGGTAAGGGCCCATGAGGTCAAGACACACTGTTTCAAATGGCTTTTGGAGGATGTGGGGCTGTTGTAGCCTGCCATTTGTTCTCCTTGCTTTAAAAGTGTTACACGTGACACATTTTTGCACGTACTGGCATACGTCTCTTGTCATTTTGGGTCACAATGATTATTCATGCATGTTCCGGTTAGTTTGGTCACATCCGGGGTTTCCCACTGCATTTCTGCTATGCGGAAAAGTGAGCACTTGTTCCCACGCACACATGGGGATGTACAGCCGCCATTTTTTGACATCAGTGGGCAAACAAGTTTCCAATCCCCCGTCTATGATGCGCCAGTTTTCCATGCTTCCCTGTGCACACCTGTTTATTTTCTCTTGACTGTGAGTGCATCCTAGCTGCGCTTGCTACATGGTGCTGTATTGCTAGTTTATTAGGACGCTATTACTTTCCGCGCTAATTCGTTGCATTCTGATTTACTGCAATGCTTCTTGCGTGTACGGGGGCAGGATGCCGTCCAATTCCGTTTCGTCTCTGACAATGACGTCACTATTCGCTTCAATTAATTTTCTTTGCCGGGCACATGTTGTACTTCAAAGTCATACGCTTGCAACATTAGTGCTCATCTCGTCAACTTGCCATGTGCTTCTCACATTCTATGGAGCTAAACGAGACATCTGTTGTCTGTACGAATGGTGAATCGCTGATATTATAAATACACACAGTATTTTCTTACAACCCACATGACTGCTAGGAATTCTCCCTCATTCACATCATATCGGCGTTCAGTAGGCCCGAGCTTTGTACTAGCGAAATCGATGACCTTTCGATTCTCATTTTCGCCATACTGGTACAGAACAGCGCCTACACCCTTTTGCCTCGCATCCGTTTGTAAAAAGAAATGTTTGCTCCTGTCATAGCATGCAAGTGTGGGTCAGTTCTGAAACTTTTCCTTAATTTCCCGGAACGACTGTTCTGCTTCATGTGTCCACTGTAACCTGTTCTGTGGTGACAGTAACTCTGTTAGCTGTGCCAGTATAACTGTGAACCCTTCCATGTGATCATGCAGCCAGTTAACTAGTCCGAAGAATTTACCTAACTGTTTTCTCGTGCACGGTTCTTCATAGTCCGCTATTGTTCGGAGCTGTTCCATATTTGGCTTGTTCCCTTCTTCGCTCACAATGTGCACTAGGAAATCAAGGGATGTTTTTCCCACTAAATATTTGTTTGTTACACAAGTCAACCCTTTTATCGCCAGACTTTCCGACACAACAGATAAGTGCACTACATGCTCTTCCCAGCTGAACGACCATACAATAACATCATCAAGGTATGCGGGGTGTATTCCCCAATGAGGCCATGTAGAATATGCACTATATTGTTTGAAAGATCGCTGGAGCACACTTAATCCCGAACGGCATTGCGCAAAATTGGAACCTATGTTAGTCGGGCGCAGTAAAAGCGGTCTTTTCCTCAACTTGCAATTTTATTGGCACCTGCCAGTAACCACTTTTTAGGTACAAAATGTAAATATCATTGCTTGGCCGAGTGAACTTAAGTGCACTGTGAGTTGCCTGGTTCAGTGGGCGGAAATCTACACAGAACCTCCAATTTATATCTTGTTTGGGCATGAGATATCCGAGTTGTACTGGCTAGTAGTTGGGTCTATTACGCAATCCGCAAGCATTACCTGTATTTGTTGACAGATCACTTTTGCTTGATGGGATAAATAACTTCGTGGCGGAGTGTGAATAGATCCCTGTTTTTCCAATGAATTCTCGTGTTCGGCCACGGTGGTTCTATGTAGGGCGTCATGCATGGTGAATACATCTCGATGCTCTTCCAGCAAGCGTGTGAAGATGGTCTGGTGTTCATGCGGAATATTGTGGTCTAATTAATCGAGTGAAATTAAAGGTGCATTATCTCGTGGGCGTCTGTCTACATTATACAGGGCATGCAGCTCTTTCGCACTAAAATGTTTTGTTCCTTCAACCAAATAATACACAGAATTGCATCTTTGTGTGTTTCAGGCGAAATAATAGCTCTTGTTACCATCTCTATTTAGTTCACACACACTGTAATCTCTGCTTGACATATTGCCTTGCTATTGTGGTTGTTTGTGGCTACCATAATGACAGTATCAGTAAACACAATATCCACTTTATTTACAAAGTGTGGCTGAATTAAGTTGTGGGATGCCGTTGTATCTATTAATGCATGACAATGAGCAAAATACGAATAAATTTAGCAGTTGTGCTACTAACCTGGCTGATGAATGATTGTTGCAGATTAAGTCTGGTGTTTTCCTGCTGTACTGGGAACGGGTTGGCAGGAGTGGCAGGCCCCTTCACCCCCGCCTACCGTTTCCCTGGTTCCTGCTATTATCCTGTGTTCTTGCCAGGAGCGGGTTATTCGGGCAATCACTGTGCCAGTCATATACTTCTCCTTTGCAGTAACGACAAGACCACCTCAGCAGTTGGCTTGTGTCCCACTTCACACGTGTCACTGTTTGTTGATGAAGATCCACTGCCACACTTATGTTGTTGATTCCGTGGTTGCTTGCAGCACAGTTAACTGTAGAGCTGGTTTTCGGTAACACTGGCAGTACGAACTGCCGAGTTCATACTTAGAGATTGTGTACTGTGGTACAGGGCACAAACACTGTAAACACAGAGGAGTGGGCAAGCCACTCTGTATTTGACCAGCCATTCTTTATTTACAGTGGAACCACGTGTGCTGATGACCCGGAGTGTCGCGATTGTGCAGTATTGTTGGGGAGGAAGCAGCTTTCCCTCTCGAGGCTGACACACACACACACCGACAGTGGTTGTTGGCCACTGATGGCGTGACGGGGGAGAATGTACCCGTTCCCGCCGATCGGTATGAGATCCAGCTGTCTGTGGCAGGGAGGGAGGTGGGTGGTCTGATATCGCATGCCATTCCAAGACAGTTGCTCTCCGCACGTGCCTGTTGCCACTAGAACAATGGTGGATGCCTGGCTGTTGTATTGGTGTGCTTTATTCTCACCTATGTGGTGCACTTTCCTGGCATCTCTACGGCATGTATGGCATCGCGACGCTGTTGTTGGCTGTGTCCTGTTTCTCCGACTTCCTTGTTGTGGGTATTCCGGATATATTGTGTAAATTGTAGGCAGGAACTCCGACAGGAGCAAATTTTTCGGGAAATAACTTTGGAATTTTTGGGAAATTCTTGATGTCGGGATGATTAGGCCACACATAGGGGCTCCATTTTGACGCCTGGTGGTAGGGTGTTAGGTGGGTAATGGTATATTGGAGGGACGGTGTCAGGTTTGTAGTTTTGGATATTGTGTTTAAACAGGCGCCAGGCACCATCCAAGGACTGGTAATGCCATGATGTTTAGTAGAGCTGACTCTGTTGATCTCCAAGTCATTGAGCCATTCACTCAGAGCCAAATACTCCAGTATGCAGCTGTTCTACCCTCAATAAATTATATTGCCGATTATTTTATATTGCATAACTTCATGACCTGTTATGGCAGGTTCACACACCGTAACATAAGGATGTACTATGTAGCAGTTGCTAACTGGTGACCTATTGGCTGGTCCCACATCACAAATATTAAAGTGATAAGCACTTACACGTAGATACTGACACTGCTAAAACACTTGTTGCCATGGTACTGTAGTGGGCATATTTGATGGACCTTGCCCTTACACACCATACGGTTACACACATAAATAATACACAGGTTAGACTTCACACATATATTCCATGATTTGTTGAACAATCCGTCTGGAAACACTTACACAGCTATTGGGCACAGCTCTCCGGTAAGGCTCTACTGTGAAACGACCAAGTGGTCAGACAATGGCTTACGATAAGTTATACTTCCCAGTGCAATGCAAACACACAGTGAGATGGTTAGGCATCACCAGCGGCTAAAGAAAACAGTTCCAGTTTATATTATGACTATTGAAATGAATGATAACACAAATTTGTAGGCTGCCAGAGTGTGTACGAATGCACCCTTGTCCCCACAAATTATCAGGCACTACTAAAGTGCTGGCTTGGTGTCTACCTGGACTTGGAGGGGGTGAGTATGCCAAATGGGCACTATATTCTTGGAACCTTGCAAAATGAAATTAATGTATACAAACCCTTGCTTATTAAATGAAAACTGAATACACACAATTAAATTTGCATAAAAGGAACGCACTGAAAATACATAACACTGCAATGGGATGACGCCAAGGTGATACAAGTGGGTGAATACAAACATTGTAATACTAACCTTTAACACAACTTTGCCTTTCAACATTTATTAAAGGGCATCTCATTAAGTCATTCGGAAATTAAGGGTTCGTAACGTATCTATGGTTACCCTCTTATTACTGGTAGGACTATATGTTGACAATGTCGTGCACTACCTTGCACTGGGGTGTATGAGCGTTCTCCGCTCTCACTTGTTGCCTTTTCATATTCGAAACACTGAGCACATGGGTATATCAGTAGTACATGCATGTAAAGTAGGTATTCTAGCTGCACTGTAATGGTGCGTAGCCGGGCAAACAGTCTGAGAGGCGAAGGAGGCGAGCCCATGTCAAATACACATTCAATAAAGTATTCTTTCAATTGTTTTTTAAAGAGTTTTTGGTCAGAGAAGCAAATTTTTTGAAATTGCTGTGGTAATTTATTGAAAAGTTAGCAACCAAGGTAGGATGACACTTTCTGGACCAGTTTTAAGTTAACTGAATCCATGTGTGTTTTTTATTTCAGTGTCATGCTTATAAAAGGACTTATTTTTTCAGAAAGAAATGACTGTCTTTGGACACGAATATAAGTACTGAAAACATGTACTGAGATGCAAATGTTAAAATCTCTGAGCTCTTGAAAAGAGTTCTACATGACTGACTTTATTTTGTCATTGATAATTATTACAGCTGTCTTTTGCATGCGAAACATTTTTTTACTGTCAGTTGAATTACGCCAAAAAATATATCATAACATACGATGGAATGAAAATATGCAAAATATACCATCTTTTCTGTATTTCTTTTTTCAAGACCTCTACAACACCCCACAGAGCAAAACGAGCTGAACTTAGTTTGAGTGAAATATACGCAATGTAAGAATTCCAGTTTAGACAATTGTTTACTTTTAAGTCAAGAAACTTAATGAACAATAATCCATGATAATTTTAAAAGACTTTAAAAATTCAACCATCATGGCCCTAGCCTAACGTCCAACTGACACGAAGATCCTACTAGCTCGAAGAGCATATTTTCGTGCATTGTAACACAATAAATAAATGCAGTGGATACCTAACCTTAAAATTGAGATGTGCAAATCAACAATAGTATCTGTAGAGGGGCTGTTCCCAGTCAAGTTCATTATGTCTATACGATTTTTGTTCGTGGCACAACTTGTGAGTTCATACTAATATGCATAAAAAGAGTTCAAAAATACTTTTAGAATTTTATAGTCGCTATTTACTAAGTGAATGTGTGTACTGTTCCCTTTTGATGCGTTGTTTCGACATGATAAGAAAAACCAGTATTTCAATATTGCCAGTACTGGTCGAACACACTTTAAAAATATAAAATTTAAAATAATGGGTTATCTTACATGAAAGTTACGGTAATAATTATTAGCATTATTATAGAGCCATCTGTCTACCTATCATAATAGCCTCGTCTCTGGCCTTTCAAGTTAATGCAAAAATGACGCCTCTAGTACACAAGCTGTCAACAGCTTAATAATTATGTACATGCAAGATTACACTCAAACACACTAAAGCAATAATAATAAAATACAATGAGACAATTTGTCTTGTACTTACGTGATATTGGTAACATGGGAAAATAAGACAGATATAATATATGGCACTACATAAACACTGACCCTCAAAATGTAAACACTAAGTATAAACAAAAGCACTTGGCATTCGGGCCTGACATATGGACACTGATATTCGTATTAATACATACCTGGTAATGTGATAATCTAACTGTGCATACTTGTGCTCACTGATGTGCGATGCGGAATGCTAACACTTGTGGCGTAAGGACATTGGACATTTACACTGACACTTGTGTCATTGTAGGATGATGACGTAAACATACACTGCACACTCCCTGACAACTGACATAACCATAATTAAACCTTTATACGCCTTTGCATGTGACACATAACACGCACATGGCACTGGTTTGTCGACTCAGGTGCTCCTTTGTGCTGTTGTGTTGTATTCTTGGAGTGTCTGCTGGCAAGATGTGGTGAATGGCCTGAGACCTAGGCACTGTCGACATCAAACAATTCTCACTGATCTTTAGCATAAGTGTATAGAGAGATCTTGTAATATCCTCTACTAGCCCAGACATCATGGATATAGTTTGCAGCAAATTCAGAAAACCTACAATGACGACAGTACATTTGGGCGAACTCCCCTCAACCCAAATTAACATCATCCTCTACACTGAGGGGAGCACTGGCGCCTGCCTGGTAATAAAACCCGACCTACACATATTCCTTCGCCTAAGAAATCCCAGGATGCCACCAGCACCGAGTACATCAGTCCCAATAATACTTGAAGGATCAAAGACATCTTTGTCTACTGGCTGAAGTTCATGTGTGATGGCACAAAAAGAGTGATACCATGTTCATCACTGGCTGCAGCAATGTTAGCACAAAGGTGCAATATTGCTCCATCGAATATCAACAAGATGTTTTGGCTGGCTTGTATCTTTAGAAATGTTCAAGCCATTCCAGAGTACAGCATGTCATGTTCCTTTTCCAAGTTGATTACAGCCCGCTTTATCTTCATCCCATGTGCTGCTGCTTCCAAAGCTGTCTTTAGGTTTTCCTCTGACTATACTCCTCTCTTTGATGGCATAATCTAAAAAAAAAAAAAAAAAAAAAAGTTCAGTAATGTGGTCCAGATTGTTTTGTTTAAATTGATCATGTGATTTTATATAGAATACTTTTAACAGATATTGTGGGACATGCTGTAAATTAACAACACAACAGTTTATAAAGTACAAGCAGGAAATTACGTGTGCCCCATTCCCCTTCCCTAAGACCATTTGTCCGGCCGAGGACCCAATGCCACCACAGCTGGGATACGTGCTCTACAGATGTGCAGGGCGCACCGTGGGTTCGCAGTGTGTGACGTGTGTAAGACCAACATAGGGCACGCCGGGACAGCATTACCTGCATTTGCCAGGAAAAGTAGCAAGGACTCCATGTGGCAAAGTGATACATGAAAGAGAACTTAACACCATGCTAAGTCAAAGGGCTTACTGCTCACTTCATTACAGTGGTTGGGTGTTATTATAATAAAGAGTTCTATGTTGTTGTCACTTTGTTTCACCAGTGTTTTGTTGTGTACTTTTGCAAATGTGTATTTTCCATTTTCATTGTTACACTTTGTTCAAGCTCATTTCACCAGTATTATGTATACATGTGTCATCCAGGGTTCTTATGTGATTTAATGTAGCATGTAGCTTGAAGTTTCAGCAGGTAAAGCATGAGTTATCATGTAGTGCATGGATTAGTTCCCCACCTTGGTGCAAGCCAGCCTTCGCCCGCTCTTGTGCCTTAGTAAGCATCTGGCATTAACGAGGGTGGTTGCCTGTGTCAGAGAGTTCCTCATTTCCCACACACCGAGTGGCATGCATCTTTCTTGGACTTGTCGCTTCATCCCTATAGCTTAACATTGTATGAACCGTTCATTTTCTGCCGCCCAGTACATCACCTTCACTTCCCTGTGGTTTGTATTGCCCGGGGAAACTTAAATCACTGTAAGTTCATGTGCATGTCGTAAGCCATTTTGAGCAGTGTTACCGCAATGACTGGTTAAGTCATCTTCGCATGTAAAGTGTCTTCCTGAGAGAAGTATAAATTCAAATCGAATAAATACCCTGAGAACTGATCAGCGAATAAGTTATTTTTGTCGGCGAAAGGCATTTAAGGGGACAGGCCCTAACAATACCGGCCTTCATTGCAAGTGTTTTCAGCATTGCTCAATGTAAGCATATGTATAGTGTTTTAATTGTGTTGTATCTGTATGGACATGTAGAGAGCCCCGATAATCCATATCGCAAGATGTAACAGTAATGATCAATTAGCCACCAATCAACCCATGGGTTGCCATTTAGTAAACACCCAACAATAGCATATCTATGACTACAGCAGTAGAGGGCAAAGGTCAACAATCCAACAGAAGTTTTCGTTTGGGCGTATGGCTCGCAGCACTCCGAGATCACCGAGAGTCATCGTACTACCTCATCATCCACCATAATGGCGTTGCCTTGACGATATCCGATGCCTAGTCGGGAAAGTCCAACATTCAACAGATCTCACACTTCACCATACCAAAAATCCAATTTAACCAATTCCAAGCCACCACACACCGTCCAAACATTGTTAATAAATAAAATTAATGTAAATAAATATATCCTCTCCCATTGTTTTTAACTGCAAAAACTACTGTCATTTAGTTTTCACATTTATTAATGCTAAATTTTCGAGGAAGTATGTTATTTTTGTGTGGGCATTAACTTAAACAACAAACTAGTTGGACAAAAATATATTTAATATGCCCTCAACATGCCCATAATGAAGTCTTTCACCCCGACATGAATACTTGCGAATTGCGACTAAACCAAGACAAGTACATGAATAACATATACTATACATTTAATAAATACACTAAATTCCACTACTCATGAACATTTACAGAAAAATTAAACAATTACAATGTACTTACTTTACAATAATTACCATGTCACAAAAATTAGAAGTTGTGATGCCTCACACATTTTGGATGCTAATCTACACATTTGCGTAATGTTTTTGAGCGTGAGTGCTCGAATAATTTATTGTACAACATTTGAAAAGTCCCTTCTCTACCTGCCCAATATGTTTGAAAAGACATGGCTATTACCATCTACCTGCAAATTCTTGATGTCTGGACTTGCAGCGGCCCATGTGGACAGCTGTGTTTGATGCCATCTCGCCGCTTCCTGAGTGGTCGACCTTGGGACCCGACACAGCATAGAGTTTCATTAACACGACATTCTATGCACCTGTCTCGTACTCGACTACAGAGCGGCAAAGTGTTGGCAGCCGTGCGCTTCTATCGCATGGCGACTATGAAAACTACTCCAGTGATGTCATCTACTTGATAGCCAGTGAACGAGCGAGAGTTGCTACCTGTGTCAGCAGAGATGGTGCACTGCGTGATGACATATCCAGCCCCATGTCAGAGAATCGGAAGAGTGATTATGTGGATATGTGTGTGACATCCATACTTCGACATTTTTTATCCTGACATTTTATTGGACAATCATATCTACACCCCTCTAAGAAGAAATGCCCACCCTCTAAAGACAATTGCCAGCAATTACCTGGTTTAGCCATCTTGATTTATATTGGCCGATGCAATGTTAATACCCCTCCTAGGGGCATTGCTTGTATTTTTGGTATAAATGTTGTCCGGCTCTCTGGACTGGCATCGATTGTCTCCACCCCAGAGTGAGGACACCCAGCATAGCTGAGTAATGGTTTCTTAGGACAATATTTGAATTTCAGTGGGCCCTTATGGCGAAATTAGGGCGGACACACTTTGTGTCCTGAAATATGAGTTTAAGCACTATGTCGGCGACCAGGTTTTTAAAGCAAAATTTCTGTCAAAATGCATTAATATTAAGGAAAAGAAAGTAGGAAAAAATAACACTTTAAAAGAAAATTTAAACCTATTAAAAGAAAATGTAAAGATAAAACTTCTAATGTTCTTAATTGGAAGTTTTTCTTTATAAGTTAATGATTTCTAAAAATGTTTCACTTTAATCGGATTGATTTTCTAGGCCTTTGTCCGATCCAGCTAGCCAGTAATGTATGAAAAAATTTTCCTAAAAAATTAATGATTATTGTCTGATTTTGTCATTTTCGTTGGCCATTTATAGGCCAACTAGTAAATAATTTAGAATAGTTTCCCTTGAAAATTAATTATTTTTTGCCAGTATTTGTAATTAAAATGTTGTGAGACATAATTTGTTGGCTTTGGATAGTCCAACTAGTGACAGGAAATTTTAAGTAATAACATAGAAGAGTTAAGCTTTTGGCATTGGTGTTAAAATCGGCCTGTAAGTTGTATACATAACTTAAAACTTTTATATATTTTGAAAAGATTTATGTTTATTTCTGGTAGTATAGGGGCACTATTCCTCTGCACTTAAATTTTTTGGCAGAACTAGGAGTGATAGCGGAAGTATAAATACTCATAGAAATATATAAAAATACTGAAAAAATTCTACTGTGCTATAGCACTGTTGTGTGGTTTGAGAATTGCCTGGTGTAAAATAGTACTCTCTTATTATAATGTTCTCCTGTGTTCCTCTTGAAAGCTTATAGGCCTAAAATTTAAACAAAAGTAACTAAAATTTGTAATAAAAAATTTAGTAATATCAGAAATCTTCCAACTGTGCATTTTAGGGGAAGTATTCTTTTTATATAGAAACTTTTATTCAAATTATATATGTTGTGATACAAAACCAATCCAATCCAATTAAAAGGCAAAGAAATACATGTGGAAACAAATATATAATTGATGTATATTTTTAAAGTGTTTCAATCAGCAAACAAATAATGTTGGTGAGAGAAAAGATAAACAGGAAAAAACAAAATAAAAGAAACACAACAATGACTCATGATTTTTTCTTTCTGCTCCTGATTTAATATTATATGTGTAAAAAGGCCAGCATGTCACATTTTTATGTTATAGTGTATCTTCAGTTTATGAAGAGGTAGCTGTATTTGCAATATTTAACTGCAGTAGTTGGCAGAACTGCTTGTTTATATAGGTTAAAATTGGAGAGAATGATGTGTCATAACCTCAAATGTTTTTCTGTTGTTATGAAAACCTGTTCTGTTACTTGAGTGAGAATTTTAGTGTTGTAATGGTAAAACATCGTCGAGTGAGTGTTAATTCACCAGATAAAAATTGCTATGTTTGTGGATAGTACATTATAAAATTAAAGAGTCATGCTTTAACAAGAACTATAAAGGAAGCTTATTACTTGCATTGTGGTTTACATGTAGGTGATCAAGAGAAACAGAGAACTCCACATGTGTGTTGCATTACATGTTATGTTACCTTGTCTGAATGGGTGCAAGGTAAGAAGCAGTCAATGCCATTTGCAATTTTAATGGTGTGGGATGAGCCTACCAATCATTTTGATGACTGTTACTGTTGCTTGACTAAAACTGCAGTCTATTCAAAACAGAACAATTGCACAATGGAATACCCTAAAGAGCTTTCAGCTTGACGCAAACAACCAGCGTCACCCCGATTTCCCCATGCCAGCATCTCCACCACAAGTATTTACAACTACGAACGACGTCAGTGTGTCAACCTTCATTCGGAGTGTCAGTGTAAATGCACTGGTGAAATCAGGGTAGATATGTTTATTATTGTTTTTGAAATGGCCTTTTTAATATTGTGTAATATTGTGAGTTATAAAGTCATAAAATAACTACTCGCCTTGCTCCTTCATAATCACTCGTCTTTGCGCCCACAGCGAAATGAAGGTGTTGGCAAAGCGACACTTAAATGCACTGTTGAACTCCTGCCATGATATACTGTAGTGTATAATCCCATGCCACCATTTCCAGGCGTCGCCATAGAGCTTCTTCCAAATACAGTGTGGCCAATCCTCCTGGTCCACACCATACTGGCTCAGTCTCTTCTCGCAGTCCCGCAAAAACGCATTTGGTTCTTCAATCACCGTTTCGGCATATGTGAGTAACAACTGGAAGCATGAGGGTGTTTTAGTTTTCTGGCAACTGTTCAAGCATGTCCCATTAGCCCAAGGTCACGCAACAGCGGTGGATGTAAACATTGCGGTCGCTGGCACTTTCTAGAGTAGCGGGGTGTGCAGTTGTGGTGGTTCCGGTACTATCAGCGGGTGTACAGGCGTTTGGTATTCAGTGACTTCTTTGTTGAAAACCCCACGGTTCACTTCTCCCGTCGCCATCGGCAGTTGAACGTGCGCGTCAGGTGACGGAATTGATTGCACGACAATGTTGCCACTTGTTGACACAGGTGCTGTCTGGCCACAGTGGAAATTTGATGGGGGTTGGCTCGGAAATGCATTTGGTACATTGAATGTACTGGCCATCCTTGATTGTCTTGACTGCAGTTCACTCTCGTGCAGTGATGCACGTCGTGATATATGTGCTTGCACTTAGCACATGCAATGGTGGCCATCCTGCCCTCGCACCAGTTGGTGTGCGCATATTTTCTCAGATCCTTCCAGAGTTGGGAATATCTAGGCTTCATGTTCTTGACAGTTGCTGGGCACTTGCATTAAGATGGTGGTCAGACAGAATTCATAAAACCTTTAAGTCCACATGTTTTCAGACAGGTGCTGCATACATCTTCCGACCGCCCCGCACTGATAAGAGCCATGTCCCTGTTGTTTATATCCGCGTTAATCTTCTATATCTCCTTCTGCATATAATTGGCCATGGCAGGTCTTGACAGATGCACTCATGTTCTTGTTGTGTACATTCTGTACATGGATCTGTTGCCGGCGGTGTTCTCAAACACCCAGTACAGAGCGAGGCTGGTTTGCAGTTGGCAATACATAATTCCAAATGGTTCCGGTCGCGACCGCATCGTGGTTGAAAGTCAAACATCATGTTTGATGTTGTTTAGCTTCACCAGACCATGTGGTCTGTCGGCTCGCAGCTGTCACCGACGCGGCGCGACGCGAGAGAGGTGGACCTGCTGACATGTCATGGCGTGGATGGATGGGTGGAATGCAGGTGGTCGCTTCCCCTTGGTGATGCAGTATCCCAAAATTGTGGCGCTGGTTGAAGTCACGTTTGCTGGTATGCTGGCTGTTCGAAATTGCAGTTTACCACCTGGACAAAGACAGTCGATTGGCGACAAATTTCCCACTGGTTTTCACGTAGATTGTCCTGTTGTGATGGCTGGTTCCTGTACTGGAAATGTTGCGGGCTGTTAGGAATATTTGCCAAGCAATCATATGTGGACGAAACATCCAGAGGAGCATACACAAGTGTACCTGTATTCCCAAGATGGTGAAACTGGTATGCGGACATGCCAGCAATATGACAACAAAATTTAGGAAGGAACATAATAGGTTCGGTTAGGTTAAGAATAGTTGGCAGTATTGAGTAGCCATGCTAAAGGGAAAGCCACTAGATATACTTTCAATTCTGCATCAGGAATAGGATGGAGTTGTTAGGATGGAATTTGGCTCTTCGTAACTTAGCCCACCCTCCTTTTAATGTCGTCGCTTGGCGTTTAGTTGGGTGGGGGCTAAAGCATTAACCAGTGGTAGAGCACGCTGTTCTTGATGCAGTTATCTAAAGGCCGTGTCACGGACGGCCCATGGCCATCCCTGATGTCCTGAGTCTTTCCAGATTCAGGTAATACCTGCTCTAGTACGGGTTGTCAGCCACCCATATACGCCACTAACTCGTTGGAAGTTATCCTGGGGCCTCTTCCGTGTCGATACATGTAATACGAGGTCATATACGTGTTAAAAAGTTACGGTATCCCATGTGGGCTAGAGTAATAAAGCAGAGAATTACGGCGTTATACACACTTTTATTCTACCACTTGCCCCGAAGGGCACTAAAATTTACATATTGCCACTATACCTCGGCGAGCTCTTAAACAGTACACTTGCATCCGACTCCATGAGAGATGAAGATGCTATTACTGTTCCTTGTGCGGACTGGCCACTGGTTGGTCGGCCAGTCCCCGCGAGATATCACGTGGTATGAAAAATGTGAATTAATAAAAAAATTATAATATGGAAATGACTGAAATGTGTGATGGCCCTGGTGAATACAAAACGATTATAAAATAACATATCTTTCTGTTAATAAAACTCTAGGGTGAAGAAAAATAATAAAGGCAACCCAAATGAACATGGGAACTTGCAGCATGGATTCTGGCTTATCTAGGGGTAGGGCTACAGATATTTATATCTACATATGTTTTGAAGGGTTCCCAAATGTTTGCGCTACATTACAGCCCATGAAATAACCTTCTTTATGGAAATAACATAAAAAGGATGTTAGTTGGCAATGTGTTTGTTACGTTACATGGCCTCCTTTTACCAGCCCTCGTGGTCTACAATTATTACTATCTGCAATACTGACGTTACTGCTTTGCACAATAAAAGCAAAGGAACAATTAAATATATAGGCCCATGGCAATTAACCCTACATACAAAATAAATCAAAAAACTCTTATTTGAAATGTTATGGTGACGTGTGCCTTTCCTCATCCTAGGCTGTCATGCCGGCTGCTTCGAAGCGCAGCACACATGCGCTCTCGACGATTGATCACCGACGAGTAGTGTCAGTGTTGTGAGATATCAGGAATGGGGAAGATCGGGCAAATGCAGTGCAGTGTAGTACAGTGCAGTGCAGAAGACTGTAGTACCACATGCGCCCACCAGCCCGGGAGAGCAGGCAGAGTAATACATGAATATGTATATTACCTTCAAAATGGTTATAACATTTTTGTAATCACATTTCTCGACACATGATAAGGACACGTGATCTGCAGATACAGTGTAATATGTCTAGAAACCCTTATGCCCCAGTGCTGTTGTTTTTAAGTGTAATTGTTTGGTCACAAATGTATATTTTCACCACCACCAGTGTAATGTCTTCCCCATTTCATTCCTGTTGCAAGGTAAGCCTCAGAGATAATTATTTATTTGTGTTATTGCAGTGTTTAAGATTGTTATAACATGTAACTGTAAATTTGTCTCTCCGCATGTGAAAGTAGATCCCTTCGCAGCAAGTGGGCACTCCAACGCTAGCCCTTGGGGCCCGGCGGGAAGTCAGTCAGCAAGCTGTACCCAGAGGGGGAGGACCATATCAAATCACGCTCGTGCTTTTCCCGCCGGGACAGTATCAATCTTCATTACAGGTAATTTTCAACAATAGTTTAATTATATCGAGAACCTTTTCATTTTCGCTGACCAGGATATTCCTCCTCGCCTCCCCAAGAATTGCATCGCCTGGGGAGTTTATAAGTTTTATCAGCACACTTAACTTCATGCAAGCTCAGTGCTTTATTTACCGCAGAGCCTTAGCCATAGGTTTAAAGGGTGCAACTGTGTAAGCTATTCTCCTGGAGGGAAGTTAGATTCTCCAATAAACAGCATGAATTGAGTGCTTTTTTATTTGGTTGTCGAAGGCGTTTTAGGGCATGGGCCCCTTATAACCCACCATTTTCTTATGCAAGTGTTTATGTGAATTCAAGGGTAAATAATAATTTATATGTGTACTGCAACTTAATCAAAGTACCGTGAGTAGCATTTATGGGCTTGTGGCTATGCCCTAACAATCCATGCATAGGGAGCTTGATTACGTCGATGTCGTATTTAATTTGCAATACCAAGCGGTGATTGGGGCGCTCGAAGAGCCCCTCGTGTAGAAAACAACGAGACCTCCACATCAGGCGAACAACTGCAAGATATAAGCAGGAATTTGGTCTGGGGGATCAGCCCGTGACACCCCGAGGTTATGAGGACTCCGCTCTACTGCAACAAAATCAGTGACGCCGTCATGGTGACATCAGGTATATAATTCCAAACACGTTTTTCCAAATTCTGTTCACCACCTCTATAAATCCCAATCAACCCCTTTCCAAGCCACGGCAGCCGTCAACTGTTAACATATGGCAATTTAAAATTAGGCGTGCTTGACCCTTGTGTTGGCATATAAATTTGGCACTGTAAACGCTGTGACGCCTTTAATTAGTTACATAAACTCACTACTAAAACCATACATAAAATCCTGATCAAAAACACATAAATTACAAGTAACTTTAGTTGCATGCCAATTGACATCAGCTGTTGGGTACACGATCCACATCTATGTAAGTGAGAGCGTGTGCACATCATAACACAATACCCTCTTTATTTTAAAAAAATCACATGACACAACACTTTAAATTAGCACATAAACAAGGGTAGGCATGCATGCATACATACATAAACACTGGCACTGACTAAATAAACTTTGTGTAACTCTTCTCGCAATGCATCATTGTACACGTAACGTGATGTATGGCTGCTGCCTTATGACGTACACAACATTGTTTTAAATAATCAAAATAGAATAAGTAATTAAAAAGGCCATGAGTAACAAAATTACCCTACATAATTATTAGCACTGGCGCATATAAATGCATACACTGAGGCTGAAGCTGCTACTGCACTGCTGCTCTCTCGTGGCGGAGTGTTGGGTGGATTCTGGACAGCAGACCAAATATGGTAGAAGGATATGTGAAATCAAATTGGCATGTGTAGTTGTCGTCTCGTAGTTTCAAAACGTGTTTTTGGCTGAATATAATATAATAGTTGCTTATTCATATTACTATGCCATATTTAAAAAAGTGCTTAAAGCATAAATATTATTACTTGAAACAAGAATAATCAGTTGTAACAGAATCACATTACTGGCCACAGACTTATATTTTGCAAGTTGCAAAGGACAAATGTTAATCAAATATATATAACACAATGGAATGGTAAAAAGTATTTCATTTTTTTCAGACACATAACTGACTGCATTTATTCAATAAATTCTTGATAATGAAGCCGTCAATAAACTGAATTTTTCTGCAAAAAATATCGGGTATGAACTTAACCAAACACTTTTTTGGACAGTAAAATCTACACAACTTATCTGTTTATTTAAATGAAGAATAATGAAAAATAGCTCTACTAAAGTTTATTTATTTAACATTGTGGCTTTTATTAGCTCTATAAGCAGTAATATCTTTGTTGATATTAAGATTAACCCCGCAACATAATAATTTGCCGAAAAATTAACTTGCTGCACTTTGAAGCTATTATCATTAAATTAGCAACAAAATAAATGGTTCACAAATTTATATTCCTAACAGATATGGTTTTTGTTCTGCTTTCTTCTTTCGTAGAAGGTATATTTTGGTACATTTTGAGGAAATAATTTTTTTTACATGATTAAAATGGATACTGAATTATTGTTTACATTTTAAATACCTGAACTTACCACCGAGATCAATAAACATATATCCAGATCCTTGAATTTTATTTCAAAGTGCATATTTGTGTCTACAGAATGTAGTGAGTATGTGGTGGCCCATCCGTCGAAAGTTAAAAGTTTGACATATATTTGACGGGTATGAAAACGTTGCCCTGCGATTCGTCGAAGATCACGTAACTGTCTTACATGTGCGCTGGATTGTTGAGAATCCCCCTTTACACATATAACTCTGTTTTTTTTTTCGTGCAGGTATGCCACAAATACACTGCCTCAAGTGAAAAACAGGCAGCCATGCTTCAACCATAAGTAATAAAGATTTGAAACCTCAGTCACTTCTTCATAATCTGATTGAACCAGTTATAAAATTTTTGGAGCTGTAAAAAAAAAAAAAAAAAAAAAAAAAAAAAAAAAAAGGACTATTATGTAGCTTGGGAATGGTATTTAGTGCCTATTCATCAACAAAACATAAAGGATCTTTGCGGTACAGAGCAACTAGGGATAGGACTTTTTTTTATTGAATTGGGCATAGTCTAATTTGTAATTGTACTGAAGGCACAGTCGAGTACAGATGGGGCAAAAGTAACACATCCTCCCCCCCCCCCGCTTATTTTTAAATGCTGGTTTTATAGATGTTGAGTGACTACTACATCATTTAGAAAGTTTTTATAAATTATGGTTAACTGCCCACCCCACACCTCTTAAAATGTTTTATTCCTACATATTTATCTAAAAATAACCAGCTAAACCCAAACATACCACACATAGTGTGACTGTGTTCAAAGTTACCATTTAGTAGAACAGTAGTTTAATATGTAGTAGCAGATAATTTAGATGCTATTAATCCAAGTGTTCAGAAGTGGTTGAGATTTGGTAATTAAGAATCTGAATAAGTTTTGTTCCTTGGAAAAATATCAAATACGTCAGTATTTTACTCGACTAATTCAAATACCACACATGGTGTGTTCATATAGTACATAATTGCATTGGAACACAACTTCCCAATTAAGACATCCATTTTCTTTGCCAGTGTAGATAATCCATGGAGGAAGAAGTAACATTGATTGCAAAATTCTTACAGCTTTCAACAACACAATAGTACCCCTATACAAAATCCCCCAATCTAAAAAAAAATTACTAATGCAACTAATACAGGAAAGCTGGCGCTAGGATGAAAATTCAATGGGTCAAAATATTTGATAGTACATACTAACATATGTGCTCAAGCTATTAAGACAATTTACTCCACCTATATTTTGCATGCATTAAGCACATTTCAGTTTGCAATTCACTTTCAACAACAAAGCTTATTTCCATCATGAACGAGTCACTTCTAATAACCAATCTGAATACATGCTTTTTACAATAAATTTTACCACAGATTCGCGTATGCTTTATGGCGAGAAAACTGGAAAATATGTTGCAGAACTAAAGAGCAGCTCAACTTAAAATAACTTACCTAGGTCATGATTTTAACATACTTTCTGTTCAAATTTAAGAACACTTGTTATTGTAATGCAATTTGCAAGTACTTTCTGTAATACTGAGATCACCACAAACAAAACGGTGTAAATAGGCTCACAGGCCAAAATAAATTGTGCACATCACCATCATTCCATTACCTGCATTGCAGAATGTGGCAAAAAAATTCATTCAAAAAAATCTCACTTATGTTAATACCAAAGGTATATGCACAAAGGTAAAATATCGGGTACTTCAGGGAGTAAATAAGAGGAAGTGAAATTGGAAAAATACTGTTTATTTATTTGTAAATTTTATAATAAATAGGCCTACCACTGAAATGTAACGATGACTCCCAGGAGTGAAATATTATTGTTTGAAAGTTTTGTACTCAGTTATGTAAACAATTGTGACTAGAATGTTGAGGTGAGGGGAATGTTGCTACTACTTTTGATTGGTTTTGACGGTAACCCTCACTCGACAGCTGGTTCACACACTGCAATATATACACTGCATTGCCGACTGTAGACAACCTGATGATATCTTCACTACTGCAATTAAAGTGGTGTCTGGTGTGTGGTATCAGTACATGTCGTTTAGCACACAGAATGAACTTTGATACACTGGCTGGAGAAGAATAATTCTTGCCACCAAACTCGGGATCTCTCTACTCATTCAAATGAAAATTACTTGCAAACATGTATGTAGAGAAATTAGAATATTTGCACAGTAAAACAATTATGATATGTAGACCTTTGGAAGTGTAAAGGGTAAACGACTACCTAGAAAGGAAACTATTACAATTTCTCATTCAATTGTTAATTTAATAATTCTTAGAAAATATTTGGTAATAGGTGCAATCATAACCCAAATAATGTACAAATTAATATTCAAATGTGTAGTTTCCCAAATGTAAACAATAGCATTCAAAAGTATGAAAATGCAATATAAATTACCAATTTAAACACTGTGGCACCACACTTTTTTTAGACAATAAACTTAAACAATGGTCAACAAGGTACAGCACTGCTTAGTACATACACATCATACGTTCCTCGACAGCTAATTTTACAAATTTGGCCCCAAGCTCCGGCCAGTTTAATAAACCAATATGTAATTATCGTACGAGCAATCACTGACACAGGCCTAAATATGAAAACAACCATTTTGAAGCAATTAATCAATTTTATCATTAGCTCAACTTGCCTATAGACTGTTCATGGTAAAGTGAGCACTTTTTAAGGCCCTTATTAATTTTTCCTTTCATCCTATTTCCATCTTCCTGATGCTTTTTAATATAAACATGCAATGTGACGAATAAACACAGTGTATATATTTCACCACTCTCAAAATTTAATGACTGATTCTACAATAAGATATATTTATTAGTGGTTAAAGCCTGTTAGAGGGCCTTAAAAAGTGTTCACTTTACCATGCACAGCCTATAACTATACACACACTTAAACGAGAGGCTCCAAACAGTTTAATTAACTAACACTGAACACACAAATATTGTTTGCTTTTATTTTATTAAGGTGTCGCTCCAGTAAAAACAAACCTGCACCTTTTTTGTCAAGGGCTATCAAACTTTACATGACCCTTCTGTATACAAGATTAGAAATAGCAGCTTTGACACTCAACTGTGTTGTCCCGGTGAATGCAGGTTTGGATTCCGAAAATCCTCTCTTCTGAAATAGTTCGAACACACTGTTCACGGGTATAAATAGCCAGACCCTTTTTCTTTATTACATCCAAGTCTGCTCTCTTATATTTCTTCACCCATTGCTTGCGCCTACGAAATGACAAAATATTTAAGTACATTAAGGTATTGTGTGACCAGAATTTGCAATAAAAACACACCGACAATAATAAGGCAATGGAAAAATTTATCTTCTTCAGCTCGTGTACTTACCGACTTGCATCCTTTGGAAATATAAAAAAGGACTTTCTGAAGTTCGCCACATTGCAATTATTGCAGCCAAAAACTGCACAAATCTTTCCTGCCAAAATAAATAATCACGCAAGCGAGAAAATTTTAACTAAATAACATCCTAAATACTCAAACTACCCATTCAATGCACAGCTTAACATCGTACGAAGAGCAAAAAAAAAAAAAAAACTGCTACGAGCGCTGGCATCGTTGTCTCACGTTTTTTTCAGCTACTTTCCCATATTGTCCTTCTACCATATTTGAGCAGACAATGTGGTGAACGGGCTAGAAAACGCTGCGTGCTATGGGCTTACTTTCCGGAGTTTCTGTCGGCGCATTCTCCAAACAGTACTTAATACGGCACTCATTACAGTTTTTTACGTCATCGCGAAAAGTCACATACTCCTCCAGCCCAATACATCTCAGATGGAAGTTTTCTTTGCGCCTTTGACACATGGCCCATTTCGTACCCACCCCGTCACATCTAGTGCATGCGCACAGGCGTTGCTCTGACGGCATTGACGTGTTGTCGGACGTGCATTGGTAGATAAGTTGACCTCACAAATTAGCATCTAGCAGGTTGATTTCACTTTGACGGTTACAACGCATTCATCGTTCATTAGGAATGTCTCAGTTGCCCACGTTCACAATCGCGGATGCCGACGAGGACGTCTTGATGCCTTCTCACGGTTGTTCTGGCATGGTGTCCGATATTTTCGCGGATGATGCGGCATATATGAACCCACTGACCCCAATGGGAACGCCAATCGACGCCATCGGGTGAGACACGAAACGAACGAATACACATTTACTTACTGCAGGTGGGCGCGAGCGATGCTTCCAAGACACTGCACTTCGAGACTCAGGGTTCTCAGGGATGCTGTGGGTTCTGTGCTTTCGTCTCACCCGAGCGTCTTTACAAAACACTTTGTAATACTAAACATTTAACACTGGAAAAAGGGGAGTTTGCTCGTCTGATGCTACATAGAAAAACATAGATTTTTTCACTGAGGTGGCATTTATTGATTTCCAAGTACATATTGTGCCAGAAATATGAATAAATGATTACTCTTGGTCGTGACTAGCTAACTCCGTTGGCTAATTCCCCCCACTCTAAATTAATCTATCGCACTCCTAGATTAGTTATTTCCTCCAGAGTGTTTGAGAGCACAGCCCCCACAAGGAAAAGGGTCTACAGCCGCTAGAATAGATTGTAGATTTTCCTGGGGACAGGACACTGAGAATTACAAGATGAACACTAACACGTGTGATTGCTGATGCTCACTCGTCGGGATGCGCCTCCCACCGTGCGTGCGTGCGCGCGCGTGTGCGTGTGTGTGTGGTGAGTGTCTTTACACTCAGCAGGCTAGGACGAAAATAATTTCACCGTACAAATTACACAAATATTGATGAGAAAACATGGGATACAATAAACACACAGATGCGGGAAAGCATTCTTACATGATGCAGATGCCACTGGATTAAGTTCTTATTGGGCCATATGGAGCAGGTGAAATTGCAATATTATCAGTGAAATTCATTTAAATCCTGTCAAACAAAATTACAGCACTCTTCAGAAAATTGTTCTAATTGCATTTCAAATATCCAAGTGTTGCTAGCAAATCTGATTATGGAAATATCCATGTGTGCGATTAACCGCGTGGTCTGTTACAAAACATTGATCATGACAAAAATTACAAATACATATTACCCTAAAAAAAATTATGGTGCACAAAAATTACAAACAGAAACACTTTAAGCGCAATGATGGCATAACAGAGACTTGGCGCTGGTTAACCATGTGGTCGCAAATGATGTGGCGGTAGAAAATTTAACATGTAAACCCCTAAAATACATACAGAACAAATTTACTCTCAATATTGCCCGTGGCTATGAAGCAGAAATTACAATGCAATAGCCTTTAACATAGGCGGATGGTTCCCTGATTCAAAGTTGCGCTGGCTGCCTGCCCTCGATTTAAGATCAAAAAAGCACAAGATTTATTTAATTTTTATTTAAGCGGGAGCATTATGCTGACAAATGTACACAAAGCAAAGGTTAACAGGTAAACTAAAGTGAATTATGAAAATCTAACTCAGTGCAAAAATATGAATTGTGTACGTGACAAAGTCTTACCTCGCCAACTCTCCTCGGACAACTGCCCAGAGGCACGGGTCACGCAGACCTATCATGGCTGCCTACACTGTTCAGACATGCGGAAGTGCTATGCGCGCTTAGTATAACTGTTAATTCGGAAAATAACTGGCACATAAATTATTTTCAATACAAAATTATTAAAGTAATTTTAAATGAGATATATTATTCCCAAAAAATTGTCTTTTGAAGGCGTTCACGCCTGAATATCAATGTCTCTTTCTTTGTGTGGCACACATTTTGAATTTGAAAAAGAACATGATGCAATATTTATTAATAGACATTTTAACAATGGCGAAACATACAATACACTGCAAACAATAATAATCCCATTATGGGAAAGTCAGTGTTATGGCCTCTTTGCGCACGTGCTTACCCACATATCATGTAAGTTGTGAGTGCCGTCATGGTCCGACTGCCACTGGCTGTTAACCGGCATCAACAAGTACAAATGACAAATATGTGGTGATTTGAACGTTATTACCTTGCTGCTTGAACTTCAAGGTGGCTTCACAAAATTTTGCTGCTTTCTGTGTTTATGGGATAATAGGGCTACACAGAAACATTACAGAACAAACTGATGGCCCAAGAGAGACACTTTTATTCCTGGAAAGAGTAACATCAAGTATAAGCCATTAGTCGATTCTTCATAGGCTCTTCTTCCGCCATTACTTATAAAACTTGGTCTGATGAAGAACTTCGTAAAGGCAATGGACAAAACAGATAAATAGTTTTCATATTTTAAGGATACATGTCCCAAACGAAGTGATGCTAAATTGAAAGAAGGTATTTTTGTTGGATCACGGATTAGAATGCTATTGAATGATACTGATTTCGAAGACAGACTGAATTTGTTAGAGTGGGCTGCATGGAAATATTTTGTATTTGTGGTCAGGGGTTTTCCGGGGAACAATAAATAGGAAAACTACATTCAGCTTGTTCATGACCTTCTGAAAACCTATGAGAACCTTGGATGCAAGGTGTCTTTGAAGATCCATTCCTTGCATTCACAAATATTACTCATTTACCTATTTATCACAACTTGTGCTTATTCAAACAACTTATTACTTGTACCGATTATTACAAGTTCAACAGCAACACATGCAAAATTTCTTAAAAAGAGAACTTATTGCATCACATACAGTAATTTAAGAAGAAATTGTACAGCATCTATTTAGGAAAGACACAATTTTTAAACTTTACGGCATTCATGCTTTCACAGAAAAGTCGCAACGATTTCATGAGATGTGTCCACAACAAACAAAATTAAGCAATGCAAACTCACTGTGCATGTGTCCAACAATAGCCAGCCGTTCATTGTCAACTCCTTGTCAATATCCTGTGTCAATGAAGTCAGGAATTCACACAATGGGAAAACTAGCATGGAACCATGTTCCTGTTCCTTTAATCGCAATCTTTCCTTTGTCTCCTACAGACACCCCCTTAATAGGGTTAGGTTTGTATTTAAGTAATCTTCGACGGTTTTTCACATAACTTCCCAACTTAGCTTAGGACCAGGTCACCTACACCTGGATTTCGTTGGATTACTTCCAACCACCAGTCTGCCTGGCAGGAGAGCACGTGTTCGTAGTGTTAAATACGTCTTTAATAAACATGGCTTTGTTTCTCTTACCCTTGAGTCTCATTCATAGGGTAATCTGTCACCAATAACTGGGAGAACCTCGAATTCAGCACCGCCGACCGGCGCCGGGAGAGTATTCTTATTTCTGCACTTAGCTACGACTGGAATCTCCCCCTCAGGCGGCTCCAAGTTGAACACACATTCATTAGAAGGCCAGCTATTCTATTCCTGCCATGTATACAGGTACTGGAGGAATAGAATAGACGAGCCACGACCACTAGCAACACTTCTAAATCAGGGAGAGACGGTACATCTAAGTTGTACCCCTGCCGAAGCACCTGGGTGCTGGCGGAGGTATTTGCTTAAGTGCTACAGCCTGGCCTTGGTGGGAAACTCACACCTAATGATAGTGTTGGCAACCCACATGGCTCCAACGCTTCTGATCAGCCTGCAACAGTTGGGGGATCTTCTTAAGCACTGGATCTCGCATTGGCAAGACTGTCGCCAGGAAAAACTAAGTTAGGGATATCTGCATCCGTGATGCTTATTTCGAGTTCTCCATAATTACAACACTCTATGCCATTCAAGGTGGGGTGCAGCGCCAGGGGAGAGGAGTAATGAGTTGCGCACTTTACCGTCAGACAGCTGGCTGGCCTAACCCCGATTACAGCTAGCAGATGAGTCGAACGAGATCGTGCCGCCATACTTCGTTCATCGACACCACCTACGACTGCCGTCAAATCAGCTATTTTCCCATTAGCACCACTATGCACACCTCCGACTGCTTTATCCAGCTGTAATCAAGTCTAAATAAAACTCGCAAGCATAACTGACCTAAGTGCAACCAAAGGCACACGACCGTGATGCAGCCTTAACTATCGGACCCGTGTCAAGTGATTTTCTGGAGCTCAACATGGGGCGTCAGCTAATAGACTGTGCGCAATAAGAGGCCGAATGAGGTCATCCGACCCCGAGAGTCTACCTGTATAACCAAATGGATTTCGGGAAGTCCATCAATAATCCCGTGGCGCCCAAATATCGCCATGTCGAATACAGAGATCAATGCCGCATCAGACATTTCTAATGACTCTGATTCAGACATCCAAGACCCGAAGTGTAGCCACACCGAATGTCAAGGTGTCGACACATACTGAATTGACTGCACCTACTGCCTGAAGTCATTCCGCCACATTTGCCTAGGTTGACCAGACGTGGCACGAGACACAGTCGGTCTCGAATATTGTTGCGAAGACTGTCGGCAGTAACCCACAAACTTTTGTAGCAACGTGACTTGCCCTGGCATAGGCATTAACTGGGTCAGATGCACGTGTAGTGAACCCTTCCATAATCTGTATATAGGATGACCGACGAGCGCATCACTATGCCAGGTATGGCATACCAATCTGAGAAATGTAGGAAGAAACAAGTCTCCTAATCCCGACGATCAAGGCCGTCCCAGATCTACATTCAGCCTGGGACAGCACCTGGCTACCTGGCCACCGGACGGGATGAAGACATCCAGATAACGGACTTCGCCGGTCAGCCGCAAGAAGACCCAGTTGCGTTTACTAACGAGTGCGAAAAGGAGTTCCGGGACACCCATTTGCCTTAAGAAACAATGAGTACACAGGGCCAAACTACACCTAAAAGGGGTAGTGCTAATCTGGTGGGAAAAATACGGGGACTTTCTTACAGACTGGAAGCAGTTCTGCAATTGCATTGTAACAGAATTCACCGGCGAGGAGGTACAAGCACGGTTAAGAACCCAGTTCTACAGTCAAACCCAGATACCTGAGGACGAGGCAGAAATTTTCATACATTGCAAAGAACAGATGTTCCAGAGCTTATTCCCGGAAGTTTTGGAAGTCATGGCCGTATGTTCAATAGGAAGGATGCGGTTACTCAGCATGAGGAACATACTCACAGACCACCCAACAACTATCAACGAACTAGTTGAAAGGGCACGGGAAGCTGAACAAAAATTCGTGGTGCAGGCCAGTCTAGAGAAACCACTACCTGTGAAAACCCTGGAACCACGAGCCCCATGGGTCGAATCACACTAGGATGTGCCCACACCACAGACATGCACAACCTTCGTGCCAAAGTGTTGCTTCTGTCCCGGCAGCCATTGGAATAGACTGTCCCTGTAAGCCGGCTGGATCAGCGATATCTCCGACATCTAATCCGACGGCTAATCCCTCAGCTGATAGGACAATAGAAAAACCAACTCCCGCTAGCAAGTCGGGAAACACCGTCGCCGGGGTGCGAAGCGGACCACTACCATTGGACCACAAGGGCCCAGAATCCAAGGCTTGAATGAGAACTCGGACCTGCCCATAGCTCCCCACATCGAAGAGGAAATAAATGGAGATAGAGTCTTGGCACTGTTGGACTCCGCTGCCACAGCAAACTTCATCAAGATAGATGTAATCACATCTGAACAAATAGCCAGCATGAGCCCTCAAACGAAACCTGTTAGGATGACTCAATCGAATGCCACTCTACAGGTAGATGGTCGCACCACAGTACAGGTCAATATACATCGACTCCCAGCTCCATCCGAATTTATAGTTTCATCCACACTGTCGGAAGCAGTTATACTCGGCTGCCTCTGGCTTAGGTAGCATCAATGCATTGTTGACCATGGACAACGCCGAGTCTACATGGGCGAGCACGAGAGGATAACTGTGAATTGGGACCACAGCCCGGAGGACATTATACCCGCACCCATCGATCCTATGAGGATGAATCACGAGCTAGACGAATCCCAGTTTAACCAACTACAGCAGGTACTAAACGAACATGCCAATGCGTTCGGACAGGGGTGGTTGTTGCGCCAGACTACCAATCCAACACGGGATCTGGACTACTACACACCCGTTTATAATCGACCATATCGGTTATCAGCCCGCGATGCGATCTGATAATGGACCAGGTAAACAAAATTAAGGACCAGGGGATCGCAGAACCCTCGAATTCACCCTACAACTCTCATGTGGTCCTAGTACCCAAAAAAAAAAGATGGAAAGCTGCGCTTCTGCATTAACTACAAGGGCCTAAACGAGATAGCACACACTATTGCTCCCCTAGCCATCGACCTAACAAATACCCTGCAGGACATTGGCAAAGCCACTATCGGAGAGTTTTGCTTTGCATACCTCGATAACGTAATTGTATACTCGAACAGCTGGGAGGAGCACCTCGAACATCTGCAGCGGGTACTAGAACGCTTGGAACAACACGTGATGACTTGCAAACTTTCCAAGAGTTACTTCGGCAAGTCCTCCATCGATTACCTGGGACATGTCTTATCCCCCGAGGGAAACTTCCCACAACAAAACTCTATAAGAGCCATCGAAGACGCAGACGAGCCGACGAATAAATGACAGCAACGATGGTATCTGGGTCTGTGCAACTGGCTACGTGACTTCGTGCCAAACATTGCACAACTCATGGCACCCATACATCCACTACTGGAGAAAGAGAAACGTTGGCGATGGGGACCGGAGCAACAGCAAGCCTTATACGACCTGAAGACAAGCTTCAGCAACATCCGGCAGTTACGACACCAAGGAGATCAGCCATTAATATTACAAACTGACGCATGGCAAAACAGATTGGGAGCCATCCTCTTCCAGCTGGGCAGCGATAACCAACCCTATGTGATAGCGTATGCCTCCACCCACCTCAACGAAACGGAGCAACGTTATCACGTAAATTAACAGGAGTGTCTAGCAGTACACTGGGCAGTGCGAAAACACAGATATTTACAAGGCCAACACTTCATCTTGCGAATAGCCAGCAGAAGGACCCCGATGTACATCAACCCTTGCAAGAGCATCCCCAACGATTCGAAGCCCGGGATGACGTGTGGACAAGAAGTGGTTAACCAAACACTCGGTGGAAGATCTGGGTACCGCAGCAAGTGAGAGCTGACATTTACCGCCACTACCACGACCACCCCCAGGCCGGACATCCGGGGACCCGAGAAACCTGCTAGACATCGGGGTTCGTTATAGTTGGGATGGAATAAATCGTGATGTCAGACCGTACGTCAGCAACTGCGTAACATATTGCCGCGCAAGCTACCAAGTCCCTCTGCCCACTGCACGACCAAGAAGACCCAAGACGGCATGGACACACGTAGCCACCGATCTCATGGGATCATACTCAAGGAGAACCAAGGGAAATCGATACCTCCTAGTTGTTACAGATCAGTTTTCCAGGTGGGTAGAAGCCTTCCCGCTGCCCAGCCAGGAAACAACCCCATAGTGCGCAAAATGGAAGCAGAGAGTTTTGCACGCTGGGGATACCCAAAGGCGATCCTGACTGACAATGGCACTCAGTTCATGAGTCGTCTGTGGTAGTCAGCATGCCAGGGATGGGGGGTCGAGACATGGACGACACCACCCTACCACCCCCACTGAACGGAGGAACCAAGCGATAAAGAAATGACTCCATATCAGTGTGGGAAACGGCCACCGTCATTGAAACAAACATATTCCCATTATCTTGTTTACCCTACATCGTCGAACTAACAAGGCCGTGGATACCAGTCCAAGTACCCTTCAGCGACCAGTTAACTGGCAATGGGACAGTGAACCCACCATCATGCAGCAACATGAGGACGTCCGACTAGACATGTTAGCTCGCACGACCGCTACCCAAAGAGTCCAGGAAGAGTAAATCCGTAAGAAATACCCACAGGCCAAGACAGGGGTACGCGAGTTTAGCCTCGGTGAAACAGTATTACTCAAAACACATCCCCTCAGCAAGGCCGGTAATCAGTTTAGTGCTGGCCAAGCGGACAAATGGGATGGACCTTACCGAATTGTCGGAAAGAGGGATAACGTACACTGGGTCGAAAATGCTAGGGGGAGAATCCGAAAAGTCACAAGAGGTCACACAAGTCCCTATCCGGGGCACATGCCACAAGAGTAGCAGACCGAAGACGTAGGGGAATTACTACAGGACTCAGACAGCGAGGGCGAAACTCCACCCCGAAGGGCTGCTCGAGAACTCGACACTGAAGTCATGCGGCAGCCCGTAATACGACCTACCCTCAGTGAGCAAGCCCCCCAGCTACGTGCCACCCTGAAGACCAGACGGTGAAGTAAGCCAAGGGGCAGTCAGTGTATGAACACTGCCCTCCACACAACGCAGCTACGCGGAGAAAGTCGCAGCACGATACGACAAAGCTCCAAGCTGCTCCGAAGTGTCATGGCAGAGCCCACAAGACTGAGAAAGAAGCCAGACACCCCGACGATCTAGTCGCATTAGCGAAAGAACGGAAGCCCCTTCGGCGAGGATACAACCACCCAGGACATTTACCCCCACACCTAGTATAACTCCACAGCTCGAGATCAAGGCTATTCCACCTTCAACGTAGGCGAACTTGAGCTCCGACGGGAAGTGCCTATCGACGCCACTAGATCACCGGACAACTCATCGGGGCCTTTGAGGGCGAGAGACCCATTCTCTCTCTCGCTCAATCGGCCACCGCTAAAGAAGGCACAGAGACCATCGATACCTCCGACATCCCAACACATGGTGCAACTTCCGCAGTTGAGGTTGAGGTCCCTCTCCCTCACCACAGGACCTGGATGTCGAGACCGTCGACGCCTCCTACTCAGACCCACGGTGAGATGCATCGCCCATAGCTATGATTGAGCGCGGTGATCTGCAGTTTCCTGGTGCTACCATGACAGGCACTGAGACAGTCGACGCCTCCCTCTACCCCTCAGCTGGCACAATGCCCGCCATGGAGGTCCAAATCTCTCTTCCTCCCACTGCCTTATCGTGGGACCTGGACGTCAAGAACATTTATGCCTCCAACCACCCAGCCCACGACGGGATGCTCACGTCGGCAAGGTGGAGAGCGGTCACCCACCACAACTCCCTTGCGTTACAACAGCTGGAAAACGTTCTCCTACGGGTACGAAACTGTGCAGTCGGGGTGGAGGACCTGGGAAGACTACAAGGAAAAGTGACACAAAACACTAAATCATCTCGGCTCCACGTCTCCCGATATGAACAGTAAATGAACATGATTACCTTTCATATATAACTGACATTTACATTGCATTGGATTTAACTAAAAAGATTAGTAAAAAACTTTATGCAATATCGCTGTATTAAGATATAGGCCAATAAATAATGTTGCATTCACAAACTGTCATAATCTAACTCTCCTGTGGCACGTTTTTGGCTGAACCATTCTAACATTGCCTTGCTAATAGGCTATTCACTGTAAAGTGAGCACTTTTTAAGGCCCTCCCAACAGGCATTAACCACTAATAAATATATCTCATTGCAGCCTCAGGCATTAACTTCCGAGTGCTGAAATGTATACCCTATGTTTAGTGATCAGATTGCAATGTCAGTATAAAAAAACAGGAAGATAGAAATTGAGTGAAAGTAAAATTTTGAAGGGCCTTAAAAAGTATTCACTTTACCCTGAACAGCCTATAGTTCCTCGTATGTTGACGGTTTCATTGTTTTTCCTTTGGACATTCCACTTATAGAATCTGCATTGCTTGAAAACTCTAGGAGTTTCTTTCCAATGTCACACGTCTCGTACTGTAGTTTCACCCATGCCATATGTAACCGAAAGTTGTTTTATGGAACTTCCCTCTTTCAGTTTATTTATTCTCTCTTATTTCTGTTGCAATGTCAAAACTATGCACTTTCGTTTCGCAGACATTACTAGACAGAAAATGTGTGCAAAAAACACTAAAACATACTATAAAAAGACTGCCTGCACAAGTAAAATGCAATGACAGTACGATGAGCTGACTAGTGGCCGCGGCAACAGGCTGACTGCCGCGGCGATGGGCTGACTAGCTACCGGCTGCTACGTATGCGGCATTGCCAGCTGAGGCTGCCGTCAGACACAGCAGTTATATTGTAAGCTTGATGGAAACACAAAGATTATACTCTTCAGCCATAATTACTTTTGGACGTCCGACACACTTAACTTTGTTCGTTAGTATTTACAGAAAACATTAAAAAAATATGTATTCGTTGCTTAAAATATACTGTGGTTAAGCAGCAAAGTGGATAATCGGGAGTTGACTGTATTCATATAATAGCATTTCTTCTTGAAGGGTTCATCATAAATTCATGCAAAAAATATTTCAAACCTAAATAATTTTTTCGGCACTTCACAGGGGTAGTTTTGAATTCAGGTTTAAATATTTTCCCCTCAGAAATATTTTTTTTAGGAAGGGGTTGTCTTCCTTTCAGGTAACTACAGTACTTGCACATAGTGATGAAACTGCTCCTGGAACTGCACATGTTCCTCCTGAAGGTAATCCCACCCTTCCACATTGCCATCAACGTCTTCCTCACTGACCTGTTCTTCTTTGGCATCAATACCAGCTAGGCCCCGCCCTAGGGCAGGGCGAGCAGGGCTGTCACCCTGGGTGCCAAGATGAAGGGGGCGCCAAAATCAGACGAGAAAATTATTAATTTTTTCTGCAATCATAGTGGGAATTTGGCACACACAAAGGCACTACTGATAATGTTGGCTGTCCAAGATTGGTATAAAAAGGGCATAAAATATAGAATACTTTACAAATGTAATGTAGTTGTAAATACTGTGCTGCACTCTGTTCATAAAATCGACTAATTGATGAGCTACTGAAGATATAGAAACTTAACATGCAGCCTTGTAGTTCAAACTACATGATGTAGTTACTGTTTGGAAACCGCCAACGTTCTCATTGAGTGTGCTTTGTTTTAAGTGTTTATCTGCATTCTGAGAATAGTTGGTGATTAACCGTATTTACAGATGGCTATTGCGACTTCAGACAACATAATTTTGTGATTGATGAGCTTAACTAAGAATGGGATTTCATTACTTGTTATCTAATGCAGTAGGTAAGTGAAATTAATGATTCATTTTTTTTGTATGTATGTACATACGTTTTGTTTATAGCCTATGCTATTCACGGTAAAGTGAGCACTTTGAGACTATGCTCAGATTTTCCTTTCACCCAATATTTGTCCTCCAACTTTTTAATACAAAAAGTGCTGTCCGAGGTGTGACTAACAGTCTAATAAACACCAATGTTAACATTCCACTGCTATCAAAAGTTAACTTCTGAGGCCACCATACGTATATGTACTTATGTTTATGAGAATGATATAGACCTATTACCCTGTCACATGATGAGATTATCACTGTGCCCTCTAATTATATACCAAAATATACACATAGTTGTGGGGTCCTTACAAGGTAAACCAATATACATTATTACCAATTATGGTTATCCCAGTCAATATTTTTACAACATATACAATCACGCTAATAAGTATATTTGTATAAACATGCATGTTTAAAAGTTCTCAAATACTAAAAAAATAATTGAAATTTGGATTTTTTTTTTTGCTGGTTCCTCTCAAAGTATTGTAATATTATCTAAATATGTCTTAACACAAACTACATTAATGCTTTATATTCTTTGCACATAGCATTGTAACTCATTTATCAATAGTTAGAGACCTTGCAAGAGGTCGTTCAGTAACTGGTTGTGGCCACGTTCGGACCTCACTCTCCTGTTTGACTGAAGTCTCGCAGAGTTAGATCAGCCGAGGGTTCACATTAGCTGTTGAGTTCTTAGAGGCGTGCCTGACTGGTAAAGGTGAAATGATGTACATGATGGCATAAACTTCAATGATGTGCAGCAAACTTCTAAATTATTTCGAGAAATGGCGGGGTGTTAATCAGTAATATTTATTTCGTTATTATGCATACTAAATTATTTTTATTTCCAGGCTAGATATGTGATAGGTGTTAAGAAATTACCTATCTGGGTGAAAAAAAAAAAAAAAAAAAAAAAAAACCCAACAACAACAACAACACTTTATGGGAATTCGAAATGCCAGTAATTATAGTGTAGAAGGATTGTCAGAACTATTGTTAAGAACGTTAGCCGAAAATGGGCTAAGATTAGTAGACTGTTGTGGCCAGGGATATAACAATGGTGACAATATGAGGGGTAAAAACAAATGTGTCCGAGCAAAAATTCTTCAAATGAATAAGAGTATTATTTGTGCATTGTGGGTGTCATTCTTTGATTTGAGTGATTTTGTATGCAGCTTCATCATCAACTATTTCTATCATACTGTTTGGTGTTCTGCAGAAAATGTGTGTGTTGTTCTCAGCTTCTGTTCAACATTGGGAAATTTTGAAGAACCATGTGGCCAGCCTCATTGTGAAACCACTAATTGCTACATACTGAGAAAGTAGAAGTGATGGTGTCAAGGCTATTAGATATCCGGTGAAGAATGTATATGATGCTTTAAATGCAGTGTTTGAATCTAGTTTGGCAGATGCTGGTTTGAGGTACGAAGCACACTTTAGCGGACCAGTTACTGAAATTTGAATTTTTGAGTTCTCTTGTTGTATGGTACAATATTTTGTATCAAGTAAACATTGTGAGCAAATCAATGCAAAGCCCAGTGATGGATATCTGTAATGTCATCACTTAATTAAGAGTTGTATGGAGTACGTAACTTCCACTGAAAAATGCAATTATAACTACAAAATATCTAGCAGGTACATTAGGAGCTGATGCTTCATTTGGAGATCCCACTGATACATGAAGAGGAGGCAGTTTGAATATGAAGGCCTACATGAGTCTGCAAATTATAGCCCAGAAGAACATTTTAAATGGAATTTTTTCTATGTCACAGTTCATGCTGCACAAACAACTTTGAAACAACGGTTTGAGCAACTCTAAGAACACAAAAATATTTGGGGATTTTTGTATGACTTGTGCCAATCCCCAAAACAATTAGACAACGCTCAAGAGGCTGATAAGGTTTTATTGGACACGTGTATGGTATTGCAAACAGCTCTAATAAACATTGATGGAAGTCATTCAGATATTAATGGCTTGGAACTTAGGGAAGAATTAAAACACTTCCAAAGTTTAGTACCATCATCTGTGAAGAGTTCTCTTAACGAAGTTTTGCAAAATATAGAATAAAAAAAACATGAGCAGTACATTTCCTAATCTCTGGGTGTCGCTTTGAGTATTCCTGACTATCAGTGACAGTAGCTAGCTGTGAATGCAGTTTTTCAAAGTTAAAATTGATCAAGACTTATCTTTGATCTACTATGAGTGACAAAAGGTCCACAACGTTGGTGATATTGTCCATAGAGAATGACATCACTTGCAAGATTGACCTTTCTTCATCTACAACCAAATTTGCCCAGGGCTAGGCAAGAAAAGTTCAATTTGATTTGTATATAAACATATATTTAATGGTAGATCTAAGTGAATCTCTTCTTCATAGATGTTACAGTGATCGCAAGAAAGTTACAGGTCTTATTTTCCCAGACTGGGAATTGGGGGGGGGGGAGAGAAAAATTAATTAACTGATTGTTCGTAATATAAGTTCACTTTCCTGTTGCATAGTAATTGTGTGTAAGAATTATTATGGAGCCTTAGTTCTGCACTAACAAAGTTTGGTGACAGTGACAAGATATACGGCAAATCAGGCAAGTTGATTATATAAATGTGAAATTTGTTTTGTATATCAACATTACATAGTAAATGCTAGTGTGATGAGAATTTTATTTGTCAATTTCTTAAACAAAGCTGCATTTGTATTCTAATAATATTAATTTAAAATAATAAAAATGCAGGGTTGGATGAATTGCCCCTGGTCCCGGGCGCCAAATGAACTGAGGCCGGCCCAGATACCAGCTTTCTAAAGCTATTGGATATAGTCGACGATAGGACTTCATCCCAAGCCATACATACATTCTGCATTGAATCCGGAATGTTCCATCTCAAGTTTATTTCTTTCTTCAGTTCCAGCTGACGAATTAAGCAACGTGATGTGAGACGAGTTCTATAGTTCTTCTTCACACTGTGGATGATACCTTGATTAAAATGTTGTAAAAAATACTTTTAGTGTTTACAGGAAGATACAGCAACGTCACTTGTGACAACTTAAGTCCAATAGCAGAATGTGCTGCAAATCAGTCTGAAAGAAGTATCTTTCTGTTTCACATACCATGAGTCGCTTCAATTTCATCAACCATTTCTGAAATATTTCCCTTGTCACCCAAGCACAGGAATTTGCTTTGCAATAATATGGGGGATTTGAGACATTCTTAAAACATTTCAGTTTCAGAAACTTGCTTCCACCAAGGAGAGACAATTTCTCAGTACAACTTTGGTTACAGCACAATAAAGCAGTAACATGTTCTTCGTTGTGTTTTCCTCCATGGCACTTCTCCCTCTTCTCAGCCAGTGTTTTGTTTGGCAGCAAGTTATAGAAAATGCCAGTTTTGTTCATGTTAAAAATATTCTCAGGATAAGTATTGGCTGCATAGATTGTAACCAATCCAGAATCTTATCCACATCAATAGCAGCCGACACACCACATACAACTTTTGCAATAAGATTGTTGTGATCTTTAAACCTCTGCAGCCAACCATTGCTAAAATTCCTGGTAACACACGCAGCAGGTTGGCTTCCATTTCTTCATGTTTAGGTCCAAGTAACTTTTTCTTACAGAGAGTGCACAAGTTTTGTCATGAGCTAGTTCAATTTTACTACTATTTTTAAATTGTAGATAAAAACTGTGGAATATCAAATTCTCGTGCAATTTCAGTTTTTAATTTATTACCTTGGTCCACTTCACCAATTATGTCCAATTTCACTTGTAACTTAAGTTTGTTCCATTCGTATTTCAAAGCCATCACTACCACCAAACATGACTAAAATTGCAACTTCTTGGCACGTGTTAACAGAAAACCAAAATTTCCACCTGTAATTATTTACTTTTAGCGCAAGCGGCCTTTGAGAACTCCCGTGTAACCAGAAAAACCGTTCACAAACACAGAGAGATAATTTTGCCCTACCATATTGAAAATGTGACTCATTGATTAACCAGTAACATTAATTTTTACGCGAGTTTAGATAGAGAAAATCAATAACCCTTCAGTGCACAGATCGGCAGAGAATAAATGCATCAAATTACAATTTTCAACTGTGTATTTGGAGTTCACAAGATGGCTGCCACATTTTCTTAGTTATGACTACTGCAGCTTATTTCAATTACATCTTTTCGATTGTACCAACTCAGAAATATGCCATATTTGGTAGTTTGTTTAAATTTTACATTGCAGTGTTTGGATGCTACGATCAAATTTTTATTTTCATTTCGCATTGAAATTTGTATTAATTTATTAATATGTGTAATCATTGCCATTCAGGATTAAGATAATTTCGTATTGCACATTAACTGTACTTATTATTAAACAAATAGCTTAACATTATAAATCCTATATTGCTTCTCGGAACCATAAAAACACTTAGTAAAAATGGGAATTTCATAATAAATGGAGAGTATTAGCTTCAACTGTATACATAATGCAGGAAACAAAGATTCTATGACTTACGTGGTTACCAATTATCTGACTGCGTAAAGCGAAAATTTTTGCCGCAAAGAGATGAGTGGAGAGATTTGGGCAGCTCAACATCGAGGTCTTGAGAGCCGATGAGGGTGAAGCAATACAAGGATGGAGCAGTGCCAGAATGAAAATGCAGTGTAATTGGGAGATCCACGAGTAAAACCCACCGACCAGCATCATTGCCCAGCATGATTTCCACAACAAAAATCGTACCTGGTAGGTGAACAGTCTAACCACTACACCATCATAGTCCCTTCTTGCTGGAAAGAAAAATTGGACAACTACCTCAAATCCAACTGGAGAAATCAACAAAGCTTACTGTCAGCACCAGCATGCCCGTCCTACATCCTTGCAAGAGGAGGGGGGGGGGGGGGGTGGGGACTTATCCTTTTAACAAAATGATTCTCTCCAACAAACAATGAATCCATACCTCTGCCTACAAATATTGCTCACAGATTAAATTACAGCAGTTTTCTTAATTAAAATTATAATAAAATATCTAAAATTGGAATTATTCCTTATGAGCCCACACTGACTGGGTAGCATTGGCCTATCAAATTTAAACCATCTTTCTCTATCTCATAATATTTCCGTGCGACCAGCAAGCTGACTTCTGACATTTTTCTACAAATTTATTAGTAACTGCTGTCTACAAGAAACAAGATGCCGCAAGAGGGCATGTACTACGCTGCTTTAAAACCAAGAAGACATTTACTGTGAAAATGAATGCCATAGCAACTTCAATAATTATTCTGAAATATTTTCAATCAAACTAATTTGTGAAAATGACAAAATGGTCCTAACACACAGGACCCTCAATAAAAAATATCACACAAAATGATGGTGCATCAGCTGCAAAAATCTGAGTACATTAGCCAAACTGCATATGTAACACAAACTGTATTACTGAAATCACCATAAAAACAGATTATTGAACTTTAATGTACACAACAATTTGGCATATTTCACTGAAAAATTTCTACTGTGAGGGAGTGAAGGGATTTGGGTCTCTCTTATTGAGGCCTTGAGAGCTGATGAGGGTGAAGCAAAAAAGGATGGAGCAGCACCGGACTGAAGGGGCAGGGGGAAGTGGGAGACCCCAGGGAAACCCACAGACAAGCACCATTGTCCGGCATGATTCCAACATGTGAAAATCTTGAAGAGACCCTGCCAGGAGTCTAACATGGGTTGCCTAGGTGGGAGGTGAGTAGTCTAACCACTACGACCCCCTTCTGCCTTCAACATTGTTTACGTTTCAAATGTTGACAAAGGCAGCTCTTGCTGCTCTCAGAAATAAAACTACACAGTGAGATTGTTTTCGCAATCTGTCAGGCAGGTATAATCTGTGTGTATTTTCAGTTTCCTGTTGTAATTAAAAAACAACGTTTATGTGTACAATGGTCTCGTCGAAAATGCTGCTGCCAGACATGCTACTTTGTATTTCACTGTCAACCTGTTAACTTCTGTGCGCATGATGGCATTCAGAAAAAAACTGGGTGCCCAGGAAACGAGTGTATTAACCACTGCATGAAAAGATGTTACACTGTAATTTTTGGTTATAACAGTAATTGCTATAGTGATAATTTATCTCACCATCATCAGTTATCATAGTGGACTAAAAACTTAGTTTTAAGTTATTAAATGTGTAACATCACAATGATGAAACCATTGTACTGTTAAAACTGCAAGCCTATAGACATACAAATGTTGATATTACAGTTTACACATAAAATGTTTAATGCTATATTTACAATATTTTTGTAATCCAAACACATGGAATGAAAAATCAAAATACAGAATCTTGTACTCACATAAATTAGGAGTGTATTCTTACCATATTACACAAAAATAATACAAAAGTTTATAAAAAAAACTGCAACGACAAAAAGTGGCCATGAGATTATAACAAGAGCAATTATTTATTTCCTCCAAGAGAATGTTTTAAAACTGCATAGTGGGAGAAATATGCAGATGTCTAAAATGGCCTAACAATTAGTTGTGTCATGGTAGTAATGGAAAAACAAATGAAATGTAAACTAACAATACTTGTTTTGCCAACTGTATAAATGCTGATACTGTTATAATGATACATTTGGTAATGTGAAGTATGATAATTGAAATGAAAACTGGGTTACATGTATTTTGTTACAGACTGCAGCACAGCTAACATGCCAATTTCAAAATTGTGATAAATTACTATTAATCAATTTTAACCACCAAGCCAAATGAATGCCAAGTTGTGACCTGCACAAATAATGCTGAATGAATAAATGGTACTACAATTATATTTAACAGGTTAAATGCACAAAATTTTTTAAAATTATTAATGTTATACAATTGCACAAAAAAGGTCAAAGTGTGGCTCTTCACAAATCTGCTGAAACAGAAGAAATAAGTGCTGGTGATCTGCCATTCCAAAACTTGTTGCCTACACTGCACATACTGGACCCCGTCAGATACAACTGACTTAAGCAATATTTCTGGCAGTTAACTGTACTCACTGTTGTTTTGAATGATTTATGCATGCCATGCAGACAAAGCTCACACACAAAATGTTAGTTCCATTTTATTTTGGTTGTGCCGATTGTAATCCAGAACTCAGAATTTGACATATCGACCCATTAGAATCAACTGAAACTTTTCTGTCAAATGTGAGCACATTATTTACCTTTACACCACAAGTGCCAAACTTAAACCTTAACATGGCTACTGTAACACACTGCTATTTTTGGAAGAAGATACAGACAGTGTGCCTCCATTTCAGATGCAACATTAACATGACTTTGGCAACAAAATTCTATACTTTACAATTACCACACTTGGGATTAATGATAAAATAATTAATGATTAAAACTAATCGTTAAAAGTGTTACTTTTTAACTTATTAATTTTAAAACTAATTAACTTTTTTCATTATAATATAAGGTTAACAATTAAAATTAACGTTAGTTAAATTTTCAATCGCCGAAGATTGGAGGCCGAAGATTGTAGTGAAATATATGCAAATGCCATTGATATTTTGCTAAACTTCTTAAAAATATGCAACATATTTGACGGCAGACAAGATGCACACCACAATATACAGATTGTAAGGTATGCGATATGCCATCATCACAATCTATTGATACAATCTCTAACTACGCAAAAATCACAGTTGCACAGTTGATGCTCCTAGTGCAGCATGCTGCATATTACTATTGTTTTTGTACTTCCTACACTGGTCTGGTTTCATGCTAACTTGAGCTATAAGAGTTTAAGAAGTTTTATTTCAAATGGTTTTGAAGAAGATTGTTAGTTCATCATTTTGATAAGTAGTCCTATCTGACATTTTTGTTGTTCATTAAATTTTAACTTTGATGGGTTAACTATTTCTCACTCTAACTTTAACTTAATCTGATAAATTATTTGCTAACTTTCCCAAGTATGATAATTACAGAGTAAATTATGGAATAACAAAATAATTTAACAACGATAGATGCATATACACACACTTCCATTAAAAAATATGTATACACACTGTACATTTTATTACACATTCATAATACTGCATCAAAACTCAACAAATAGACACGTGGTATGATACACATCTTCAACATTCACAGCACAATTCTTTAGGAAACAAAACATACCGATGGGGAAAAATTTTTGAAGCTAAATTCAACACAATCACCATAAAAAAAACCATGAAACTAAATGTTTTGTTTAAATGAAGTAGTAACATATGACTAGAGGTTACTAAAACTTCAAAAATAATTTGTAAAAAAGTTCATTACAGTTTTACTACTAACGATAATATCCACTATTAATCATTCTTTTTTGCGAGTGCTTTGCTTGTGCCATTCATTTTCTGTTGTTCTTGCGACTTCAACGCAGCCTCCTGCTCCATTTCTGCAGAGAAACCAAACTCATTTACTCGTGTTGGATCTGTCTTGTATATCCAGCGCTGGTAAACAAATATGCAGAAGACAATATCTGAAACACAAAACAATGAAATGATAGAGCATTACACATACCCTGGAGTCAGAGAACAGATATGAGAGAGAGAGATAGTGAGATAAAGTAACTACAGATTATAAGAAAAGCAACCAATTTAGTGACTTCTCATCAATCATACATACTAGAAGGAAGGTTTGATATACTCTCCAAAAACTAGTAACAGTGAAAAGTTGGCAAATATAGTACACTATTGGGCCATTCTCCTTTAAACAGTTGCAAAGCAAAGTTTTCGTGAGGCATAAAGGAACTATATTTAGAAATTATTGACTTTTTGTCAAGCGTGCAAGACTAGTGCAAAAGAATTGACAGTCGATGAGTGGCAACTTAACGTATATGAAACAAATAATGTGCCATTTACAAAATCCTGTATCAGCTGATGCACGAATGAATGAAATGGCTATTCTGACTGCTTTGCCTATGCACATCAGACAATCATAAAATACGCGGAGAAGAAAAAATTCCTAGATTAGTTGATACATTTTCTTTTAGGTGGTCACAAAACCACTGTTGTTAGTGTCACAAACTAAAACTCGTGCTACAGTAGTAATGTAAAAGTTTTCAAAATAAAATGAAAATTAAAACTGTCTGTATTCAAATTAAATGCAACTTCAAACATTGGGAGTTCTGTTTACGTTGTATCCCCAATCATCCAATCATCCATACATTCTTGATATTCATTCCAAAAGCCAACAGAAATATCGCAGGGTATTGTTCAATTATTTTTCAAATAATTTGACAATATATATTTTAAACTCATGTCGAGCCAGTGATAGGAGAAAACAAAATTTAAAAAATACGGGGTCAAGAGGTAGGCCTACATGCTGCTATCTATTGATGAACATGCTCTGCTTATAACACTTCCTGCCATGCCATCTGTTAGCCAGCTCCCGAAACACTACCAGACAGGAAAAAAATAGCTATCTTGTGTACAATAACAAATTTAAAAACGGATACCAATTGTTTTATTTTTCTGTGAGCTCTGTATAATTTTTAAAGTGACACATGTTTACTGCCTCTTGGCTGGAGGAATATTATAATTAAGCACTGCACAAGTTCTACATACATTAATACAAGGTTTTGACATAGGTTGGAGCTGAGTCACATGCCCGTGGATCACTCTGTGTGTGTTTGGTTGGATTGCCAGACTGGGCATGGGCTCTGCTACGTTGGACAGTTACTTTGGCATAAGGGCTTGCTAACGTCTGCTCAGGGATTTGAACCGTGTACTCTTAATATGAAAACTAGTGGGTAAGTTGAGATAGACATACATGGGCTGCCTCTTAGCCAAGAAGGAGTACGCAGACCATCGTGATGTCAGTACCACAAAGGACATTTGTGAAATGACAAACTAATTACTGAGGATTGTTACGTTGGGGTGCTTTACTCCATGTACAATCGTAGTCTAGTTGGTTTCCAGGTTGGAAAGAACTATGCGTGGCCGACATCTTATCTTTTTTGTCATGCCTGGTCGTGTAGCTCTCTGCATTGAGGTCTGGCAGCTCATAGATGGAGGTGACCGAACAGCAGCCAGTGCTGGCTGCAGTGGAGTAATACCCAGGTAGTATTCAAGGCTCTACGAAGGTACTAGGTTTGGAGGATAAGTAGCAAGTATAGGATCAAATCCTAACAAAGTTTGTTGATACTGATTTATAAGTCAGTGTATCTCGTATGATCCTTCCAACAATCTAGTGGATGGTTCAAACAAAGGTGGTGGCATGTCAACTTGTTTTGATACTCTTCGTAATAATTCATTGACTAAGTTCTGAACATCTATTCTCCTACGGTATTTGAAACCTCCTTTTTGGACATAGGGCATTAGTATGCCGGATATAAACAGTACTAGGAAGTCGCTGGTGTATCATGTATTTCTATAGTGTAGTACTGTGCACTTTACTTCCCACAGGGTTCGCACACTTTGATATTTCTGCCTGGCCTTTTACAGTGGTAGGTGGAGTGTACAGGATGTAAGAGTCACTGTGGGGTAGTGAGGTTTCACCATGAGTTCAGGGGCCAGTGCACTCCTCAATCCTTTCCTTCGCCCTTTTACAGCGGTGAGGTGGAGTAGGCATGAACTCTGATCACTAAAAACCACTTGTGAAAAGCATTTGTCTGCCTTGAGGGCTCTTACGTGAGGTGCCTTCTATTTTCTGAATAAAAGAATAATTATAGCCTTAACAGCTTGTATTAAATAGGAATACAGCTATACAAATTATGTTAGCTTTTATTAAAAGCTTTAAAAGATAAATGGGGCAGCACTCTCCTTGTAATAATATTAATATAATTAAATCACAATTACAAAGAAGTTTTGAATCCAACTCAGGTGAAGGTGTCCTGAAGAAAGTGTGTGTAATTGTTGTAAGATGTGAATGTAAGAAGCCACAATTAAAATATTAAATTATTCCCTAAAAAGGAAGTGTTCTTAAGGAACCTAATTAAGTTGCATATGAAGTACCAGAAGGGGGCTGAAGAATGTTGCGACCGGTACCAAGAAGGAACGTCGTCGTAGGAGGGATCCAAGGAAGACCCGGAGGGAGGTTACCAAGGAAGGGTAGGTGGTTGATGGTGTTGGCAGGACCCTCTGGTGACGTCGGTGTCTGGAAAGCCTCTGGAGCTGGAGGTCACTGAAGAGGTGGAAGAACCTCTGGATTGCCGGCGGGATCTCAGGAGCTGATGATGGACGTCGACTGTTGAAGACCTTGTGGAGGCTTGCTGGTGACAGACACGGCATGAAGAGTTTTAGTTCTAGCCAACCTTGTTAGACTATCTCGTGGCCATAACAGCAGGAGACAGGTGGCTAGAGCTTATCCTTGATGGCTAACCGCTTACAGTGGCCATTGCAGCGGTGGAGGTGCAGAAGACTGCGTTGAGGCCATGTTCTGGAGGAATCTCACAAACTTGATGCCACTCAGAAGGGTGAGAGGGAAACTGGCTCCACCATTTGAGGGTTAGACTTGTGACGTCATGCATGGGTGACTGGATACACATATGCACGGTGGTCACAGCGTAGCTGGAAGGTGTTTATATATCTTGCCAGCCCACGCATCTTGGAGGCTGTGAATGCTCCAGTGGGTGGCGCTTTGCTCTCCAGTAGCAGGATTGTGAGATGCTAGTGATGGCTTCTTGGTGTGTAGTCACGTTAATTAGGATCATGTGTTCTTAGTACGGGTGCTGTCCCCAGGCACTGTTGTTGACACGTGTCCCGTCTCCCTTTCCTTCGTTCCTTAGGGATTTCTGACTGGCCTATAAGGAGTAGTGCTTTCCAAGATCGGATGCAGTTGCAAGTAAAATGCGTTTCCCAAAAGCGCAGAAAGTGTCATGCGTCAAAAGTAACCTATATATTTCCATATACAGCGATTTTGATTACTAGTAATTTCTATTGGGCAGTAATCTTACACCCACTGTAAATTACATGGTATGTTCTTCTCTTCACGTAAACCCATCTCTTTGTTGTTTTTCTGTTTTTACTATATTGTATTATTAAAACTAAGAAAGTGGGATGTGCGTGGGTAATTTTTAAGCAGTTCTTAGGTTATTGCACGACACACATTTCCAACTCTAGCTGTTTAATCTCAGTAACAGCAGAATAACTGCTTTGCAAAAGTCTTAGTTGTCGGCAGATGAAAGTGTGTTGTCAAGCAAGTTCCCTGAATTACTTTTTATCTCCAGTCTTAACACATTAGCTTGATGTACGACTGGATGGGGAAGTTAAATACAGAGGCTAATTTGGTGAAATAGGTTTTAACGCAAGTTGTTTTACAAGTAGCTGTAGTAGAGAGTTCATATCGCGATGCCAGTATAGTGAGGAACATGGGTAAGGCAGGGACTTTAAGTGTCTCATGGCTGCCATGCGTGTATATAAAACTGGCCTGGTAGGCTGTATAGTTGTGAAAAAATCCACAGCTACTATCGCAACCCTTCTCACAACCTGACCTTTTACCTTGAGATGACTAGGAGGAAGCGGATTCCTCCTCTGTGGCTGGCTCAGTGACTCGGCAGGTGGCAGAACAGCGGAAAATTCTGGCAGATTGGCGGCTGTGGAGAACATGGTACTTATTGTTGGCGTTGGTGGTTGTAATAGGGAAATTAGGTTTGCATAACCAGGGGTTGGCTCTGCCTAATGGTGGCTCTTCTCTTTGCCTGAAGGGCTCTAGAATAGGATGAGGAGGGCCTTCTAGTTTTTCTAGTGGGAGAAATAATGGAATAGGTACCTCACAGGCTGTAAGAACTCTGCCTTTTGGATTAGACTGAGATAAGCAAGTAGTATTTCTCTTGGAGGGATGTATCATTTTTTTCAATCTCCTCTATACCCCTCCTTTCCGGGAGTATGGCATAAGGAAAGGATCTAGAGAGCTCTGCAAAGAACAAGCTGGTGACTCCTTCCCTACTGTGTTCAGCCGAATATTCAGACTTGCAGCAAGCGGCACCACGCTGTTTCTTTCACAGAGCCCCAAAAGAGGCATTGGATATAAAGCAGATATTCTCGAGCTGCTTCCAAACTGAATACCCATGTGAGGTCTACACAGGGGGTTGATCTGACCAGGCAATCCCAGCTCCGGTCCGGCCCCAAAAGAAGCGGTAGTGGAGTATGGAACGACCAATCCTGTTCAATTCTCCTGATGGATGTGTATCTCAGTCTTTTGGGCTGTGTCGAAGGACTACCAGTTGGCTGAGTTCGAGTGGCCTCCAAGTGTATGGGTATATAACTTTTCCATTCACGTCTTGGCATGACCCCTGTTTGGTTCGGTTATGCAGGACTTCCAATACTTCCCAGAAGATCAGACTAATGGCATAGATTGAATACACATGTTTTTGTTATTGAAGTAATAATAAACACTATGATACCCAACATCTTTCAGACATCCCAGAAGCTTTACCAGACCATCAGCAACTCCCCAAGAAGTCTTCAACCACTTGAACTGCCTTCTGGTAACATCAACCACACTACCCTTCTAGTAGTGGCCCCCGAAGTCCCTTCTGGACAACTGACATTGAGATACTTAGGGAAAGTTGTTATAATAGCTACCTAGCTGCTCTGCTATTGTTCAGATCAGATCCTGGTCCCCTTCACCTGGTCTACGTAGTTTCCTTGGTCAATTCTTAGCTAGGAGGTAGTATGGACCATCATGTTTATTCCTCGCACAGTAAATGTTATTCTCTCAAACCTTTGAGTGCTCATTTCCAGGGTTACTGATTTTATCCTTTGTAGACATCACCCCGCCACGGTAAACCAGAAGACTGCATCTATGACAAACCGATTACCGAACCTTGTGTAGGGCTGCGGGCTCCCATAACCGGGCACGCGTACATCAGAAACACCCCAGTCGACGGCCACCCGTACTGTACACCTGTTGCGCAGTAAGGTAGAGCCACAACCACTAGCAACCCAATTCACAAGGCGACTAGTCCGCCAGCACATCCTTCACTCTGTCCACCGTGCAGAACTTTCGCCAGATGGAGTGCTAGACTGGTTCTGGAGGTCGGCCCACCTTTTGACCCACAACCAAACGTCGTCGTTGGAAACTCAGAGTAAACCCACCGCACCTCGCGTCGCCGGTTAGAGTCAACAGGTACTGCTCTGGGTAAGCTCGGCCTCGACTTTGGTTCTACACAGAGCTAGGGACCATCGTCGCATGCTTCCCCTTGACGAGGCAGACTGTTGCACCTACCTTTTAATACTGTGAACCCATAAGAGTGGTACGAAGTGGCAAGATAGAAAGGCAGCTGCTGCCTCTAAAGCCAACAGGAGCTGTAACACAGTCCCAACTACACTTTGCAGTATAACCCCATGGGAGCGAGCTCACGCTGCTCGCCAGCTGGAGAGGACTCGCCTCCCATCTCCATCCCACTCATTTCAGCTCCCGATCAAGACCACCAGACGACTGCACCAGATCGTCACCGACTTCCATCAAGATACCAACACGTTCCACTAGGGATAGCTAATCCCTGGTTCCAGTGCCGCAGGACCAACAGCCCTCCATGGACTCACCTCAGCACCACCACCGTCCCAGGTCAAGGCCCTAGCTCCAGACTACTCCGTCCGCTGTAGCAGCTAGGTCAGCGACCACCTCGGGCCACCTCCAGCTCAAGTAAGCCCGTGACTGTGACCCACACAGTTTGCCGGACAGCTAAGTCCACGTCTGACTTTGTGCTGTGCTGTTAAGCCACGTGCCTAGTATTATATACCGGCCGAGGCCAGGTCAGCCATTAAAATGGTAAGCCACTTAATTCACCAGTGTGTCTGACAGACACTATAAAACCTTGCCCGACCACGACGTTGCAGTCAGCCACCCGATGTCACGCGTCAAGAGTTTTCATGGCACCCAACGTGGGGCCATAGCGCTTTGTTAGTACGAATAGTAAAGCAGAACTAGGCCAACACAACCCCCAGATTCAGTGATACTAGCCGGGAGTCAAACGAAAGCTAACCAGACTTTGGGGAGTCTGAAAACACCCCATGGCGCTCAAATAACCAACTAGCCATGATGGCAGAAGCAGACGTTAGCTTAATACAACAAGAAGCAACTAACACCATGGTTGAGGCCCCACCCAAAAGATGCCATGTAGCCACCTGCCCTGGCATGGGGCCAAACCAGATTATATGTGAATACTGTCAAAATCGCTTCCAATACCAATGCCTGGGAGAGGGATAGAAACCACAATATACAGATGGACTGGAGTTCCCACCACACCCACCAGAATGTGTACTGCAGCTGGCTGACCTGCACCGGGCAAGGTATAAACACGGTATGTTGCATTGTTTGTGGGCAAACGTATCACCATCTGTGTATAGGATGGCTAGATGAGCACATCACCAGACCGGGCCTGGTATATAGATGTGAGATAAGCAGACGTACAGTAGAATACCACCCAGAGAATCCTGGCCCTCCCCAGAGCTCAACCACCACCTTAAGCAACGACGGACCTCAGCTCCCGGAGTTTGCCAGAAGGCCATAAGAGGACCTGATCACATTCACCCTTGATTGTGAGAAGGAACTTGGTGAGAATGAGGTTTTCCTAAGCAATGGGTTGGGAGGACCCAGAAACTACTAAAAGGCAAGGCCCTCGAATGGTGGACGAAATACAGGGAATTTATCAAGGAGTGTTAGCAGCTGTGTTCCTGCCTCGCCACGCAATTTTCTGGTGAGAAAGTCATAGCTCCCCAAACGAATGGATTCCACAGCCGAACCCAGGCCACCAACGAAGATGCCGAAATATTTGTCCGACGAAAAGTTCAAATGTTCAAACAAATTTTCCCCGAAGGAAACGAGAAGAGCTGCATGCACCATATTACACACATGCTCATTCCCAAGTTACGTAATTTATTACAAATCACAAATCCTGAAGCCACAGAATGTCTATGAGCTAGTCGAGAGGGGGAGGGAAACCAAGCATAATTACAAGGCACAAGCCCTGCTAGACAAGCTGCATCCCAGTAAGAGCATAGAGCTTGATAAGCAGCCCAAATTAAAGGAAATCATCCCCCGTCTCCTTCCTTAACCATGATGCACCTAAGTGCTGATTCTGTCCGGCACAACACTTTGACCGAGACTGCCCAGACAAGCAGGCACACCACGGACGGGTGAGGGAAGGGAGTAACAAGGGTGCCAGACCCACCACAGCGACACGCGGAGGAATTACCCGAAGTCCCACACACAGAAGTGAAAATAAATTAGAGGTGTGCAGGATCCCATGGTTAGGAAATATCCCGTGGAAATTTTTCCATTTTTACCTTCGGGTGGGAAAATTTTTTTACAGTTAAACCTAAATTCGACACAAACTTTGAAGCAGTAAACATAAACAAAAAAGAAACATTTCAATATAACTTACGAATATACCCAAATAGCGCATGAGAAAATGTTAAGTCAATGTAGAATCGCACACTTGCAAAATATAAAGTACATAACTTTTAAACATTAAGCCACGTGAAGCTTTACATGTACCGACGTTAAACTCACATTAATGCCGATAAATAATTAATTTTATTTTCTGGTCAGATACATTTTACATGTTATAAAAATATTTTACATGCATAAGTGTAAATAAAAAAAATGTAAAAACAAAGATGCAGGGTCACTAACCTCTGTATTACCTACTACAGCATACAAAATGGGGTACTTTCCAGTTTATACTTGCAAGGCAACTTAAAGTACATGAAAAGTGCACCATTTGTGTTTTTGTTATGTTGGTGAACTGTTACGATGAGCCAATGATGCATTATACGTCAGTCATCAGTTATTTTTCCATTCTAAAACTAAAATTCGTAGTCGAAATTTACTGTTTCAGTCGCAACAAGTCAGTCAACTTGTCATTTTTATAATCCATGTTTGTCATCTGTCATGCCTCTTTCCTTTGTAATAGAAGAATTATCTTATATTGCCTCGTGGTTGTTTTTTGTGTTCTTTTGTGTGTGAAAACATATTTTATTAAAATAAACAGAAAATGTGTGGACAGCAAACACTGATGTGACACAGTAGCCGGTGTGATAACTTTTTATTTGTATAATTTGTTATAAAATCCAAACTGTTTGTAGTAAACAAAAAAGTGTGATAAATATCAAACAAAGAAATCAATTTGGAACTTCTACGACAGAAGGTGAATCAATTTGGAACTTCTACGAGTCACTTCAGGACATCATGAAAAATTATGTTCCATCATATGTTGCCTGAAGCTCCAAACAGATGCAGATGGAAGATACATACAAATGGCCATCAAATCACCCAAAGGAAATTTTTTTTTTAACAAGGAACAGAATGAATTGCCAATGCAATGTTGCCATATATAGTGTTGTGGAAAATCCACATTTTAAAAAGCTCATACACACAGCTAAACCACTTTACAGGGTATCGGTATACACCACATTACCCGACCTGCAGACACTGTCAGTGACAGCTCCACTATCTGTGCCTAGTATGGGAGGACGAAGCCAGGAATAGACTGACTAGAGTACAGGTCTACACCCGCCGCAAAGCCCAGGAAAACCAAGACTGCGTGGACACACCTGGCTGTGGATCTGGGGGCCCATGTCCAGTAAGCACCAAAGGTAATCACTACCTTCTGGTAGTAACCGAACAGTTCTCTAGGTGGGTTGAGGCATTTCCTTTACCCATCCAAGAAACTACTCCAATCATTTGAAAGTTGGAATCCGAGTCCGATCATCCGAAAGCTGGAATCCAAGGTGTTCACTCGCTGGGGTATCCGCAGACAATACTAACAGACAACTGTACTCAGTTTACAAGCGCCCTGTGGCAATCAGCATGCCAGAAATGGGAGTAGAAACGTGGATGACTCTTCCATACCACCTACAGCCGAACCCCACTGAGCGGAGGAACCAAGAGATCAGTTTGGGAAACTATCACAAGCATTGGGATAAGCATATCCCCACCATTCTGTTCACTCTTCTGTGAAGGATCAACGAGGCAGTGAACACCAGCCCGAGTCAACTCCTCCTGGGCCAATCACTCAGACTACGACTCATCCTAACGTGTTACATCTACCAGGAACCACAACAATAGATGGCTACAGATTGTTTCCCTTGCAGGGACTTACAGACATGTGGTATTTTCCTGTTGTACCAGACCCAACTTCCTCTCACTACTCACGTAGCTTCTACATATCCAGAGGAAGGGTCAAACACAGTACGTTATTCACGAGTGCACACAGGATCGCTCCAACCTTAACGGGTGATCCTAGCATGTGAAACAAGCATTGTTCCAAGCGGCCGCGGAACACGTCAGCCTCCCCGAAGCACCTGCTAGGAAAGTGTCGCCAAGCTTTCCGAAGATGGCAGAGCGCCGCCGAGTACCCGAGGCCATACAACCAAGCACAAGGGTAGTTCTCCCACCCCGCTCGCACCAAAAGACGCTACACCTCCCACTCCAGCCCAGGCATGTCCGGCCGAGCACACACTGTAAGGCAGTGCGCGGCCCGAAGATGCCAGTAGTGTTAATCTCTTAGTAGCTTGCCTCAATACTTCGGTGCTGGGGCTCTCTACTGATCTAGGCCATCACGGTCATCTCCAAGAGCTTCCAGTTCTTCAGCGACAACCAGTGGCTGCCGCCACAAATGACCAGAAACTTCTACCACTCCTACCAGAAGCTCCGGAAAAATTCAAGCACCAGCAGCTTCCAGAAGTTCAACAGCAGAAGCCTGTTCAACAACACACTACACTTCCGCTGTTGACCCTCCTGGATCAACAGTCGCTGCTACTTGTAAGTGCAACTAGTATAACCTTCTGGTAGTGGTCCCGTTGTAAGGTCTCTTTTAGACACCCCCAGGTTAGAGTAACTGCATCAGAGTTGTTTTCATAGCCTTCGAGTTCACTCTATACTTGAGTAGTCTAGGAGCAGGTCACATCCACCTGTTAAAGCATAGTTTACTTCCGTACGCACTCTGCTTAGTAGTAGGTACGAGTCACCGGTATTTATAATTCATAATACAGTCGACTCTCAATGTAAAAAAAACCAGTCTCTCAGCTGCGCCGCGTGGACTAGACATTCACACACCGGCAACAGAGCAAATGTGCGCCTGGCTAACTTAGATATTTGATCAAGATTATCTGCCGTTCAAAATAGTTGCACCTATCACCACTTGTATTTCAAAGCAAATGGTTTCACTTGAAAAATTACGCCAAACATTTTAACGAGGAATTATTATTTGCAAAGATGTTTTCTTTTGTGAATAAAGGTCATTTTTTCCCCTAAGGTTAGCATTTCATTGTATCTGGTGTAAAATTAACATAACTTTAAAATGTAATATTTAGTTAACTCGAGGGGTAACATCTTCGCGAATAAAATTATATGCCCAGAAGATTATACTTGACCTTCCCTTGTCACCAAAAATTGTTTGTACATTGAGTGACTTGTATTTAAGTATAAAGTTAATTTTCAGTAACTTTGTGCGGGGAAATCGGAGAATTAATATTAATTAATTTCAATGGAGACACGTATTTTGAATAAACTGATAAAATATAAGGGGCTACTCTACACCTTTTGCCATCTAATAAAATGTAGGTAAGCACCGAGCCAAGTGCATTGTAACTCACGACAGGGGAAATCAGAGGACGTTGTTTTGAATGATTAAAAAGACAGGGAATAAATCAATTTTAATCACCTTATTTATTAATTTTTGTCGCAAAATTACATGTTTTCTTTGCAGTGAAATATAATTAACTACTTTAAAAGACAGACATTTGCCACGGGCACCAGGTGTCATTAACAAGAAGCAGCGCTAAGAGGTAATCTTCCCGCAGCAAGCTCCCCCCTCCCCCCCCCCAAACCATCAGCCTTGACACTGCCCAATAGATAACTTCTCCACATGCTCTTAACTGATAGTGCGCGTGGAAAATTGAAAATTTGTCTTGCATTTGGTGTGTGAATACAATCAATTATATACAGTATTTTGAGGCATTTTCTTTATTTAAACAAGTTTAGGTGAAATGTTTTTTAATGTTATATTGTGACGACATAGGCTTAAAATTTTTTTTACTATATTTTTTCCTTATTTGGATTTTTGCAGAATCCTTTTTAATTTTTTGTTAAGATTTAACCCTAATGTACGGCAGTCTTCCTTTGGGTGGACCTAACCCTCTCCTTTTTTATTAGGAAGCTTTAATTTCTATGAAAACCCATTTTATTTTCTGTTATGATGCATTTACTATAGAATTTCCAGACGATTTGAGGTTATGTGGTTGTGTGGTGAAGATGATAGTTTTTTTGTGGATACGAATATCTTTGTGTAGTGTTTCGGTAAGGATTTGGTTTTTAATTATTCAGGTTTTTTGTTAAAACTTTTTGGAAAGCCGTTCTTCTGTATTTGGTTTCAGATACTTATCACCCCCCCCCCCCCCCAACACACAGTTTAACCTCAACAAGGTAGTAGTGGTTTGTTTGAATTTTAACCTCTAATACTATTTTTAATTCTTTAATTCTCTTTTTGGATCATAGACTAATGCCCTACTTTTTTTTTTTATCTAGCAAGTCCTTTAATTTTTTTTGTATCAAAGTCGTATTTTAAAATTCACTTCATCTGGCTGATTTCAAAACATCCCGAGTAGTTGGCTAGACACGGAGGGAGGGGGGAAGGGAGGAAGGGGAGGGGGGGGAGAGAGGAAAGGGTGATGGAGGGAGGGGGAGAGAGAGAGAGAGAGAGAGAGAGAGAGAGAGAGAGAGAGAGAGAGAGAGATCATGACAGCCATCTTTTAAGGTATTTTGGTTAAGAGCAACTTTTGTAGTCATAAGTGAAAAGGGGATAGACTGTGGAACCATTACTGAAGTTAATGAGTTGTAGCATCCTTTTGATAGATTTTCAACTTAGCGACCTAAATGAGAAAATATGGGTTTTTAACTGCTGTATTTGAAGGTTCGTGTTTTGTTGTTGACGAAACTTTTGCGGTTGGCACAACATTTAAGATTTCTTTTTCTTTAGTACTCTGTTTTCTTATTGCTAGTAACAATTGGATGACTGTAGTTTTTTCACAGCAGTAAGCTCTTCCCCTTTCTAAATGTTTACAGCTAGATGTGATTGATTAAAATTTTAATAGCCCTGTCATATCTTTTTCTTGCTTGAAATAAAAGATTCAGGCCAATCCCTACAGAAATAGGTTAAAAAACAGTTGATAGTAAGATACGAGAAGTAAACAGCATGTTTTATTGAAGACTTTTTCACATGCACCGACAGTAGGTGCCTTTTGAGGTTAGGCACGAGCAACAAATTACAGAAAGATCCTACCTATAAATCAATAATGGTAACTTGAAGGAAACATCGCAAACAGAAGCAGTAATAAATTAATAACTGTGCATTGTAAGTTACTGTGATCTACAGAGACTACAGTCGCTCTTATGTTATACGAGGCCTACGAGCCAATATTAAAGTAACTTTGATATAATTTTTCTATTTTTGTTTTATGCATGTTATGTAAGTGCTCCTGCGCTAAGATTTGGTACTTCCCAAGACTCGTATTCTAAATAAATAAATAATAAAAAAAAAAGCACACACACAGAAAACCCTCCCCCAATTGATTGTATACTTTGGCTAAAAGAGCTGTTCTTTGATACTCATAAATATTTTTCTTTGTAATAGTTCCTAATTTTAACTTCTCCATTGTTGCTTTTACAGTAATTTATCTTGAACAATCTTTTTGAACGAAACAAATTTATGTACTGTTAATGTTTATTAATTAATTTATTATCATTTTTAAAATAAACATCCTTTGAAATTTAACCTAACGTAGCGTTCTTTGTTATCTGACCCACTCTCTCTCACCAATGTACAGAAGTTATTGAACGTTACAATGGATGCTATTAATTTTAAAGAAGTGTCAGTGACGTGGCACAGGTTGAACTCAGAGCCCTCTATGGAACCAGATACCACATCTCGATCCTGTTCCTTCCTTACCTCTAACAAGTTGATTTTGTCGCCACTCCTTTCCCTTCCTTATACCCCCTCCATTTTATTTTATTATCCTTGTGGTTTGCTCAAAACTTTCAGAGAAAATAAGTCTAGGTATAAGAAAATTAAGACATTTGAGATTTGAGTAATATTTATTTTGTAATTAAGCAAACAATATTGGTGAATTAGTCCTGTCCACAGGACAGGTGGTGGAGGCAACACACTCACCCTTAGGTAGGGTGAATGTGTGTGATATTTTTGCAGTCTGCATTAATGTTCACAATTTACACCATTCATGAACTTCAACTGTTTTCTCCAGTTTAATAATTTTTTAGAATTAGAAGATGCTCAGTAGTAGTGTGATATTAAGTTTTATTAGAGACTTCCCCCCCCCCCCCAACCAACTTAGCAGTTGCACACTTTTTTTTGTTTTTGTTTTGGACCTGGTTAATCTAAATTATTTTCACTTTTTTCTCTTTCTAAATGCCTCCCTCCTATCCCTTTTTGGTGGAGGCCTTGACATTTGTTGTTTGGTAATTATTTTAGTGCACACCCCCTCCTTTGCTCCCTCCCATGTTAAAATATTTACAATAATACTTTTTCTGAAAGTCCCATTTTTATTGTGTTTATTAGATAAACTTAATTCATAGATGGTGTACAGCTCTTACTATATGCAACATTAAGTTTTATAAGGCTAGAAGTTGCATTTTATTGATGTACATGTCAGAAACCTCATCTACTGAAATTCTGCAGGTATGGACATTATTTGGCAGTCCCCTGAATAACGCGAGATCGAGAGTCCACTGTTAATACCATTTTTATCCTATCCAGAGAGTAAGTTTGTTTAGAGGCATATCCTGTCCGATACTAGGAACTCTACTTCTAGACGGAGCAAGCAAGCGATCGGGTGTAATAACATTACAAACCATAGTGTAGGACTTCAGATCCCCTTCAGGTATCTGTACGTCAATAACACACATCACCTTCAGCGGCCACCCGTTCTGTGCACCCAGGTGTACAGAAAGGTAGAGCCCCAACCATTACGTACACATCCATCAGGGGCAGAACAATAACCTCAGGTTGTATCACTGACCAGAGCACCAAGGGTGCTGGCAGGGGTATTTTGCTTGGGACTGGAAGCCCGAATGTTGTTGGAACTCACCCTGATAGTAGTAGGAAGATGGCCCATACGAAGTATTACTAGGTTTCTGCGCCAAGGTGCAGAACCATAGGAGCACAAGGTTTGTGCAGTCAACTGCTGTTGGGCTCTACACTTAGTTAGGATTCTGTCTAATTGCTTGCGCAGACTGAAAGAATGTTAAGTGTCATATTGCCTCTACGCACTTCGGCGAGGCACGATGCTCCAAGGGAGGAGAAAAAGGAGCGTTCTTAACAGCTAAGTGAGTGTGCACCAATAACCCATTCACACTTGGATGAGATACCCCACGGGAATAGACTCAGACCGCCCATCATCTGGAGAGTCAGACCTTTTCACGCCAAACTGTATCAATCACTTATAGCCGCTCACCACAGTGCCAGTGATTACATGAAGAAAAGACTTCACCATTGTACATATTAGTAGTATTATGTAGAAAATGGACTCCCTAAGCTGAGAGATAGCTTAGCTTTTTCTATTATTATTTTATGTGTAGGTACACAGAAAAAAAAAAAAATGTGTGTGTGCGCACACATGTGTATGTATGTATGTGTGTGTGTTTAAAGTGTACTATGTGAAGATATATGATTCTAAGAGGATCACAACAAAGACTTGCTTTATGCATCCAAGACAAGTCATTAATTTTCACCCCAAATATACTTCATGTAGTGTCTTGTTTATGAAATAATTGTAGTTTTAGTTTTTTTTTCCGTAGCTTTTTATATCAAGAGAGAGTCGAACCAGAGACCAAGCCAGAGTGCTTTCCATAACACACACACAGTTACCACAGGTACTACATTATTAATACCAGGTTCTTAAGTGTTTCAGTGCTCATGTTTAGAATGTAATGGTAACCTCCGTACGCATATGTTTTTTGTATAATTTTCTTTCATTACAGTGTATTCATATTGCAGCTGAGGCTAGCCAATCCCAGGTGATGGAAGGCCTGGGGTTGGCAACCTTCCATTATGTCACGCGTAACTGTTATGCTTGCGGTGAGACCCACAGGTTGCCCAGAGAATGTCAGGTTTCCTCAAACCCAACACACCACCGCAAGCAACAAAATAGTTCATACTCCACCCGGCCTTCCGTGAGTAAGGCATTGTGCATAGTCCATTCCCGCAGACGAAGAGATTTTTGAAAACGATCCTTGGAAAAATCAACATAGGAGCAACATGTCAATCTGTTTTTTTCAATAACATGTATTCCACAAATATATAACACTGTGATTAATTTTAGAGTACTGTATCATTGAATAAATGAGACTTTACCTTAGTATCTTCTATAACTTGTAATATTTATTTCGTATTAAATATGAATTAACAACTGTGAGAGCAGCGATGTGTTGACAACGGCTAGTAAGAAATAGTTCACAGATAAATATTGTTTTAACCTAGTTTTTTGGTATGCTATTTGTAAATTAAATGTTGCTTATTGAAATATTAAAATATTTAGGTAGCCCCGATGGCAACATATTTCATTGTTGCAGTTTAAAATAACAGCACAAAATATAGTGCGTAGGTCCACTGACACAGTGTTTGTTTTATCGACTGAGAAAGCAACTGTCCACTGGGTGGAGATTGTTGCTCTCTCTCTCTCTTTCCTTCTTTGTCCCCCTCACATTCGGGAAATTTTTTATCGCTAGTAAACAAAACCATTATACAAGTTTTCAATTGCAGCATATTTCATACTTATTACAGCCAGCATCCCTGTTTTCTTCCCCACGCACACTAGGCTCGGCATCGACTACCATCCAGCTGCTCATGCACTGGTCACTGGGAGTGACACCAGGTTGGGCATATCCAACACCTTTTTCGGCAGCAGTGCAGCCGCCAAGAGGAGCAAGAAGTAACGTACCACTCTGTACGGTAATTCGTCGCCCAGCACTGTGAAGGATACTGCTGGTCCCAATCGACCTGCTTCTGCACCAGAGTCCAAAAACAGGTACTTGAATACCCTGGTAAGTCTGCCCTACCTAAATGGGCTAGTGTAACGGTAAGACAAATTGCGGTACCATCAACACCAGATTTCGTAGAGAGTCGCCAACTTACTCGACCAGTGTTAACATGTAGCAGAAAGCCAACTCAAGAGTAAATAATATGTTAACCAGAGCGCGCCTGACCTGGCACACACCAAAACCACACTGACTAAGTCTAAGCGATACACGTCAACGTGTTCTGAAGGAACGTAATTCTTCAATTATTGGGCTGATATTTAGAGTAACCTAGAGGTCCAGAAGGGATGTCAGCGTGATCTGCTACCACTGGGAGTGCTGGAGGTTTACCACGTAGGTGGAACAAACAGGGGGACGTCTTCGGGAGCCTTCGGATGAAGTCTGCCAGCAGTGGCAGATTCTGTGAGGTGGCTGCTGGCGGCTGTAGAGAAGTGGAGAAGTGGAGTGTCTCAGGAACAGTCTTCTGAAGTGCGATCATGGAGAGGTTGAGTGGTCAACACCATGTAAGATAGTTCTCCGGCCTTCGCAAGCTGGGAGAGAAGAGTTGGTTACCAGTTACCTCTACTGCTACCCTCTGTCTTTGCAAGCAGGAGGGATGGCTCCTCCTTTCATATTAATTCTCCAATCTTATAGGCTCTCCGAGGTGTGCGGGCGTGGCTAGTCTCTCTGCAGGAGTGGTTTATTCTGACTTTGAAGAGGCGCCTTTCATTTCTTGTAACCTCAGATGAAAGCCTTGACATTCCTTATCTCCGTGAGAGGCTGGAGAATGGATGTTGCTGAAGTAGACTGGGTGCTGTCCTCCAGTGGCAAACAGAGGCACTAGCTTATCTTTCCTGGAGGGTAGCGATATTTCAGTCAACAGTAAAATTCCATGTTGGGGGTAGGGCAACAGTGTGACTTCTTGGAGTTTCAGCGAACAGCATAATTTTCGGCCACGTATTTATAGTCCCACTTGACGTGCCCCAGCGTACCCTGTAGACACATGCTCCATTGTAATGTTGAGGAGTGATGACTTGCCCCAGTATGAACAGCATGCTCGAAGTTTGGGCAAAGTCAAAGAGTACAGGGCGCATCCCCAATGAGCAAAAAGTCACGCATCAGTGAATAAAGCTCACTTTTCCCTGTAAGGTTGGTGTTTCATTGTATCTGAAATAAAATAAACATGATTTTAAAACATAACATTAAATTAACTCTAGGGGCAGCATCTTCGCGAAAAAAATTATACGGCCAGAAACATATACTTAACCTACCCTTGATGCCAAAAATTGTTTGAACATCAAGCAGGTTATATTACCAAGTGTAAAGTTCAACTTCTTGCGGGGAAATCTGAGGATTTACATTGATTTATTTTAATATACATGCATCTTTCGAATAAACTGTTCAAATGTAAGGGTTTATGCGACACCTTTGGCTGTCTAATAATGGGTAAACACTAAGTCTTGGTGCAGTGTAACTCCGTAACTCACGACAGGGAAAATCAGAAGACGTGGTTTTTAAATATTAATTATTAAAGACAGTGACGAAATATTTTTTTTTCACCTTATTTACTCATTTCTGTTTCAAAATTACAATTTTTTATGCAGTGAAATATAAATAGTAAAAGACAGACATTTACCTTGCGTGCAAAGTGTCTGCAACATATAGCAGCGCTTCCCCCCCCCCCCCCTCTACAGCCACTGTGAACACACTGCCAAATCAATAAATTCTCCAAGCACCCTCACCTGATTGAATGCGCGTGGGACATTCAGTGTCGCATTATGTTAATTTTCTGAGGATTTGAACGTTTTAGATCAGCTTATATTTTGTGTCTGATTGCAATCAATTATATAAGTTATTTTGGGGCATTTTCTTTATTTAAACGAGTTTAGGTTTTTTATGCATTATTTACAGTAATACTTTTTCTAAAATTCCCATTTTTTTTTGTGTTTATTAGCTAAACTTTATTCACAGATAATGTACAGCTTTCATTATACTAAAAATGAAGTGTAATAAGGTCGGAAGTTGTATGTTAATTATGTACATGCCAGAACCCTCATCTACTGAAATCCTGCATGAATGGAAATTTTTTTTGACAGTACCCTGAAAAAACGATAGATAGGTAGTTGACTGCAGTGATAAACAGTGTTGGAACGCTGTGTGGTTCACCCTACCAGGGGAATTAATAAGTGTGGAGAGGGAAGTAGGGAAAGAATTCTAACTGTGTACCAGGTTAAAATTTGCACTCCCCTAAAAGCACAAGCACAACTCCAAACATTTTAAAAGTTTCTACATCACACAAAACTACTTGTAGGAGAAATTCTAACTGTCTAGACTGTCTCAGTCAGCATAAACATTATAAAAATAAACACACCATTGTTTTAAAAAACTTTGGGATAGAAATCTCTGGTGAAAACAGAATCCTACCACTCAAAGAACACCAACATTCATCAATATTACATCATATTTATTTATATATTCATTACAATGTAATGTTAGTTACATTCCTGATTGACAAACATGCATTCATTGTAAATGCAGCAGGCTATCATTGAATTCCTCATTTTATGCCAACATACAATGACCGGGAGTGCAACACCTAGCATCAATTGTTACATCCACAGTGCTTTTCTCCCCTTCCGGCACAACTCCGTTTCTTCCCCTTAAATGCTTGGCAAGTGGGGAGGAAGAAGTTTGGTTCCTCCTTGGGCTAACCCCAGCAATGCTTGGCTGTAGCTCATCATGGCTACGCACAATCTCTCTTCCCTCCCTTCTGACCACCTAATTAGAGATGCATCCTCCTATCTTTCCTCTCTCAGCTGGCTGATTGGAGATGGCTAGTCCCTCCAGGCCTCCCATTTGCAATTTAATAGTGTGCGACATCACAATGTAAGTGGTAGGGAAAAAGCACTGAGGAAGGATGGTTAGAAATGCTTCTGTCATCCTCTGCTACCTTTCACCTTTGACAAACTTATCACAATCTTAACTGCTTTGACTCAACCCCCCCCCCCCTCCCTTTCACCCACACACTTTGAGGGGGTGGCTGAATGAAAGCATCCTCTCCACAAATCTGTTACAGAGGGGGAGTTCTGCCAAAGAACATTCCAACATTTTTTTTGGTGCGGCTGAAGTGCCAAAAACAAGCACAGAAAATTTCAGATGATAAAAATTATGTGAATGAAATGATTATGCAAATAGAATATTCTATGTAACACACTATTAAATTAAGTGAACACAAAACAAAATATACAAACCATCTCGGAAGCATCCAAGTCGATACAAGGTAGGCATCTTGATGACAAAGGCAAATATGTCATCAATTATGGTATTGAGAAATTTATAGGTGAGCATTCGCCATGGCAGATGGGCAACTGATTTCATCTTGTAGTTTATGAACAGCTGTGGTGTCATCATAATGAAACCTGTAAAAATAAATCATAGGAATTACAATAGAACCTCTATGTATTGAACCCAGATGGATTGAAAGTCTGCATCCATGGAACATATTCTGTGGTCCTATTTTTGATTTATCTGCAATTCAAAAACACATTCATTTAAAGTCGACAAATTATGAATAGAGAATCCACTGTATTTTGGTATACATTCAAAGAAAGACAGCAATAAAAAAGACAAACTCATGAAAGCACTATAAATAAATATGTTATCTCTAAAGATATCTGGAAGACGACATACTAAGGATGTATGGTGTCAACAGTTGTGTCCCATGTGAATGAAACTATGCTGACTTAATGTGCTTCAGAATATGTAATGCAGATACACACTTCAGGACAAAACGAATCAAATTTATTTGACACACTTCATGAATACGAAACAAAACATTTTACCAACTGTACCACATAGATGAGACCATCTGAAACATAAAATATATAAACACAAATAATACCTACAAGGATACAAAATAGGTAAGGAAACTAGTTTAGTATGTGTTAAAATTATTAATCATGATTATTAATGTTAAGAAAATATTAAACTAATGATGTTCTGGATAACAGTGAAAATAAAACATACTATGGTTCGGTTGCAAGAAATTCTACCACCTTCCTGCAACAAGTGTGTTAATAAGGGTAGGGGGATTTCAAATAAATGTACTCCATCTGCCTAAACCAGGCCTGCCATTTTAACGGATTTTATCAGTTTTTATGGATTTTCAACAATCCAGACAAATTCAAACCCAAACTTTAGAAAAATCCAAACTTTTTTATAGCACTTTGCTCAAAGTGGCTGCTGCATACATGCAACACTATCACCCACAGCGATGTGTGTCAGTTTCACTGATGCATTTGTTTGAAAGATTCTTACAATAAAGGTTGACGTGTGCCACTGAACCTAAAAATTAACCACGATTACGACTCGTCTATAAACGTTCCTACTTTCACTGCTACAGAAGGCAAGAGAGAATTTTCCAAATGAATTCTCGGCCGTCTACTCTACCAGGCAACAGAAACTTATAAGCAGATCCTCTTTACCTGGAGGTTATGCAACCCGGCCGCATGCCACCCCACCCCTCCCTTCCACCCACTGAGAGCCTACAAGCTGCCCGCCACCGGGCAAGGCCGAGTGCCGCCAATGAGGCACGAAGCAGAAACGCTGACCAGAGTTTTTCGACTCCCAACGCCAACCAGGGCAGGACGCTCGCCCTCCCTGCAGCCCGTGCAGCCTACAAGCTCCACCAATATAAGTCTGGACACTGCCGGGCTCGGACAGTTATTCTTTCTCAAACTCTCTCGTGACATCCCAGACCACTAATTCAGTGCTGGGACCTCCAGGAACTTCCTAAGCTTCGAGTACGCCCCGAGAGGCTACTCACCACGCGTCAATATCCATCAAACACGTACACACATATTTAACTTCAATTTGTCTCTTCCAGACACCGTTTTCTTAGCCAGTTTACTTTTAAATAATTTTGCATTCAACTAGAACCAGGTCGCCTACACCTGGAACCGCAGTTACCTTCAGCTCTCTATGGTCTGATATGTGGTAGTACAGGTCACTTGTTTATTCAGTTTCCAATAAAAACCAATTGTTCACTACCCTTTTGCTTTTCATTTACAGGGTACTTATCTGTGTTGATGGTCAGGGACAGAGTATGATGTGCACCGCCAACAGGAACCAAGAATATTGACAACATTAGATGGCTACCTGTTTCTTCCCAACCCCCGAACACTAAGTCAGTGCTGGTGGGGAGAAACAGCAAGGCCCCAACCACTAGAAACACCTTCGTACAGGGAGGGGCTAAAAGCTCATGTTATCTCTCACTTTGAGCACTATGTTAGTGCTGAAGTGACCTTAGCTTGGGGTTTGCCACCCAGCCCGGTGCGAACGCACAACAAGTAGAAGCTTGGTGGCCCACATGGCTATCAACCCGCATGCGTGGGGGATCAGTGGGGACTCCTATTGAGCTCATGCCGGCAAGTCACTATTGGGTTACACTGTAATTACAGTTCCTGTCTAAGTGCACTGCATAGGCTGTCAGACCGGTGTGCCCTATGCCTTACAAGGCGAGGAGTGGCAAGAGGCGTAGAGAGCAATACCTAGATCACGCTGCTATCAAACAGTGGATAGTATTACCACATCTTATGCAGGACAAGCAGACAGAACGGGACAGTGCCGCCCAACTTAGACACCAAGTAGTCGCGCCTGCTTCGGTAACAGTAATCTTCTTTTCACCTTGCATCCGCATTCACCCATTGTGCCACCCGGTGGTAAGAGGGTTGATAAAACAAACATAGATAAAATACAGCTGGGCAAACCCAAACTTCTGGAACCTTGAAGTCTACGACTGGAATCGCTGCTTCAGAGTAGAAGGAACTTGCCGCTTTTGGGTGAAACCCTCATCAATCACAACACCCAAAACGACGATATAAGTAAGCAATAGCCAACACCCATCGCCCTGTTCCGTAGAACCAGAGTAAAATATCCCGCTTTTGGTCTAGCGGAAAATTCTCGACATACGTGTCAGTCAGATTTAACCGGGCACGCATCAAGGTGAATAATATCGCTGTATAATCACATGCAAAGGCCAAGGCCATTATTGAAAAGAACCTATGCCGTGAATTGCCGTTTTTAAGCTTGCAATCCAAATTTGGTGAGTATGTTTTGCATTTGGCAGTGATCACAATGGCGAGGAAATGAAAATTATCGGTGATACAGTCGTAATATAAATCAAAGTATAAGTGTGAGTGGAGAAAAGAATTGCAATGGCTTGTACATTCCAAACCAAAACAACTACATTAAATATGTAAACGTCTTTCATATCCACTTTTTTTCTGTAAATTGCAATTTTTTTAATTCCGAGGATTTTACAGGATTTTTAATATACAGGAACTAGGATTTCAGCTTCAGGGCTGGTGGCAGTCCTGGCATAAACCTAGTCCATCAAAATGTCAATATGCCAATAAGTTGGCTTGTAAACTTTACCTGTTCAATACACCACAACAGTAGAAAAATGAACACTTCACTTCAGCCGTTTTCTTTGACAGAAAATGTATATCAGTTCTGAACAACTATGGCAGAACATTAGTGCCCATGCTTCTTGAAAATGGTCTCTGGGTTTAAGAAAGGTTTAGCCAATTCTACTCTGAATTAATTTGACACAAATTTATTAAACTGGTTTTTTTAAATAAATAAATAAATAATAATAAAAATTTTTTTTTAAACATGACACAAAATATATACTTTCATGTATCTAAAAGAAGTGCATCAAGTCTCAACCCTGAGTACCAGGATGCAGGAATGCAGCAGTTTTTTTTCTACACACCAAAATAAATTCAATGCACCAGTTTATAGCCAGAGTCTGAGCACTAAAATTGGCTGCTTGGTTCTTGTAATTAATTACCTACCTAATTAAGTTAGGATGTCACGACTAGCTACAGCACAGAGACATTGTTGTAACACACCTGGTGGTAGCAGTGTTTAAACAAAGAGTGAACTTACAGCTTTCACAAAAGCCCACCTGAATGATTTACCCAGGAAAATTCAAATGACACTGATAAAGAAAAAGAAATAAACTTAACAGGAAAGCGCAAAATCTTATTAAAAACCAGTACAAACTGTGCTATGTTACATCAGATATATACTGAATGTTACTGAACCTCGAAGCGTGACGTCCTAACATTGGAGGCTCGTCACGGCCTAAGTGTTTTGGTGGGTGTGAGGGCACACACACCGGAATGAGTTTGAACTCTAGTTACAGCGCGGAACAGGAGCCCAACCAGTGTAGAGGACTGGTCGTGTGGCTATCCAGCTGGGCACCAAGTCAGGGACGGCAAGAACCATCTTTCGTCATAAGTGGAACCACTCTCACTTGTATACTTGGGTGATTGGTGGCCTGTGGAGGCTGCTGGACCTGCTTCAGCTCTGGTAGTGACTGGCTGGCGTTGGCACCGGGACCTGGTGCACTGACGGGTCAGCGGCAGCTGTCACAGCAGGGTTTGCGATGCCAAAGGGGATTTCCTCACCCCTGAGGAAGGCTTGGATGATGGGGTTAACCTCCTCGTCAGTTTTGGTGGGTTGCTCGAAAAGATCTAAAAGGGGGTCTGGGAGGACCGGCCTCTCCAGGCAGTAGGCAGCTTTCGCTCGTTCCCGGGGACTTAGACTGTCAAGTACAGTCGGGTTGGAGATGAGCTCTTGTTTGTACTTAAGAGGCGGTAGTAACCTTTTTATTGCTTCCCTGAATACCACTCCGGCAGGAGTAGCATGAGTACAGAGATTTCTAATAACAGCCCCGTGAAGGTAGAGCAGGCGATGTTCGTCCCTATCTAGATGTACTTCCGTGTACCACAATTGACTGACCAGGGTTGCCCCCTACCCCAGCATCCGGCACCAGAAGCGCAGTGGACACTGAGCATCAGGTTTCACAATGGCTGACTATAATAATACGTGGGTGTGGTCGCCAAGGGGTGAGGCCCTCAGGCCCAGGCAGATACTCCCTCCAGCGTGGTGGATGGAGTATAACAGACTGATTGTCTAGCCAGCGAGAGGTTTGAATTCCTAGTGATTGTGGCTCTACTTTTATATACACCGGGTTGCATAGAACAGGTGGCCATACATGTGTACGTATTGATGTACGATTATTCCTGAAGGGGAATTTGCAGTTCTGCACTAGGTTAAAAAAAATTGGGTTTAGAAAATATTCCGCGGTCTCCTGCTATCCGCTGGCGGACGATGTCTACTAGGAAGGGTAATAAAAATACTGGGAATAACATTTTAAAGTTGGGTATAATTTCTGTATGGAAATAAACACTGTGGTTTGTACTACCTCCTATCAAGCAAGAGTTGAACGGAAGTTGGCTACGGTTTCCAGGTGAAGGTGACCTGGTTGTAAGCTGGCAAGGTAGGAGAGCTAATGGCTATTAAAACAACTCAATTTACTTAACTCTATGTGTTGTCTGAAGGGACCTGTATTTCCTGAAGGGAACAAAAGTGTTAAGTGTTTGATGACTTACACAAAGGGAGCACTGAAGGTAGTATGCGAGGTGCAGACACATCTATGAAGGCTTAGGTGAAGATCTGGGTGGCAGAAGAGAGTACCAGCGCACAAGATGGTGGAGCGAGCTACTGCTAATGGTTCCTTCGGCACCAGGAGTGCGGTAAAGGAACAGTCTGCCGTTGCAAGGGCAGTGTACCGGTATTTATACTCTCCTGACTTGCCCCTTGTTCTTGTCTGAGTGGTTGTGGGGTGTGGCGTGTCATCCCTTCAGTCGTGTGATATCACTGGCCAGCCGAAGCTTCAGCTGATGCATAGATCGTCCATTAATACTACTAGTGCCATCCCTTGGCATGCTATAGTACTATTATTCTCAAGTCAGAAACATACATATTTACACAACACAGTAACAAAAATCAAATTATATTGGACCAAAACTTGACCACTTCCAATGTATTTTCCGAGGTCTGAAATAGGTGATCTTTTGTGCAGGAGATTGGACACAGTCGTCACTGGAGCATGTATTGACCAGTCTGATGATCTCCACAGTCCCCACCAAGGCGAACTGGGTTCAATACCCAGCCAGGTCACCGGACTTTCGCAAGTGGGAATCATGCCAGATGATGCCGTTGGTCGGCGGGTTTCCTCGGGGATCTCCCATTTACCCCGCCCCTTCATTCCGGCACCGCTCCATATTCACTTCAATCACCCTCATCGGCTCTGAAGACCATTATGTTAAGAGCCACCCAAATCTCTTCACTTTTCTCTTCTCCACAGTCACACTTGATGTTGTCATCCTTAGCGTAGCCCCATCTTGCCAGATTAATATTGTATCTGCCCACTCCTGATCTCAACTTATTCAAAGACTTCCATGTCAGCCATCTCTTGTCATGGCCAGGTGGTAAAGTTTCAGACACTCTTTTCCACAATTGTAATCTGGCTTTTTCAGTTGTGGTTGTAATTTCCTTTGAGTTTCTTAGGAAACTTTTCCTGGACTTCAGTCTGTACATGTGCGGTTCATACCCACGTAATGGATGAGTTCTTTCATGGTCCACTTTCTTCCTTTCCTTGTTTGCTGCTATTTCTCTTCAAACTGAAGGTGGTGCTATTCCTGCGATAAGGTAAAGCCATTCGACTGGAGTGGATTTTATAGTCTGTTATGATTCTGCAGGTGTCGTTGAAAGCTACATTCAACTGTTTGACACGAGTTGAATTGTATCATACAGGACAGGCATACTCTGCAGCCGAATAACACAATGCTAAGGCAGAAGTTCGGATGGTTTTAGGTTGGCTACCCCACTATGATGTGGCTAGTTTTCTAAGAAGATTGTTCCTGGTGGAAACTTTCAACTTCAAGAGTTCATGCAGTGTTTCTTGTATGTAAGAGATCTTTCAAGGGTCACTCTTAGATATTTTTGGAGTGTCACAGACCAAACTACCTTTAACTTACGGGTGACTTCCCTGTTTCATAAATGAAAAGCACATACTTGTGTCTTTGAGGGATTTGGTTTAAGCTGGTTTGTGCCTTAGTATCTTGACAGACCTTCAAGGGTATTAATGAGGGTGATCTCCATTGATTCAAAGTCTGTGCTCTGTGTGGCTAGAGCGAGATTGTCGGCATACAAGAAACAAACTCCTGCTGTTAGGTGCTATAGGTTGATCGTTCAGCACACTTCCTTTGGGGTAGACGTTCTGTAGTCTTCATTGGCTGCACTGCGCTTGAAAGTTGATGAAGAACCTGCGATTCTGCAGAAAAGTAGCAATGAAACTACTAAGTCATGTTGTAGATCTTGATTAGTAGTAGCCGATGACGGAGTGTCATACGCAGCTGATATATCAACAAATACCACTCTTGTCACCATACGAGCTTCGAATTCATCTTCTATAAAATGCATGAGATTAAGTAGGTATCCTGTACAGGGTTTACCAGGGTGAAATGCTATAGTACTAAATGGTCTTGACATCTCGGTGGCTTGGCCGGTAGCTAATTTATTCTTTTGGATATGAGTGTACATCTTTTACCATTGGGTAACAGTACAATTTATTGGCCTCTGGAAGATTGTACTGTCAATCAAACTCCGTTGGGTGCGGTAGGTAGGTTTGCAATGATGAGGTGAAACAGATTTAATGAGGTTGAAAAGACGTCTATGCATTTGATAATGCAAAACAGATTCATTAAATCCAAATATGCTCAATACTCTCCATTTAAATACTGTAATAATTATAATGTATGAATATAGGAAAATTCTATGGTGGACTAATTTTTTATATATATATATATATATATACGCACACACACACACACACACACATATACACACACATGCACACCCATGCACGCACACACACACACAGAGCATAATTTTGCTTATACAGGAAAACGGATAAGAATAAAACATTTGCAAAAAAAATGCAAAATGAAATACTGCTATATTCTCAAATATAAAACAGTTTAACAATCTATGGCTTTTTGTGAGTAAAGAGCTTTGGATGGCTCTAATATTGAGGTCTTTAGACCTGGTGAGGGCAAGCAAGATGAGTATGGAGCAGTGCCGGAATGTAAAGACAGGGGAAACTGGAACTCTACAAAAAAATTGCTGACCAGCTGCATCATTTGGCACAATTCCCACATGCAAATATCTAGGGGCGATCCTGCCGTGAATTGAACCAGGTTCATCTATCACTTCTTGCAAATCTTTGAATTTTTAATAAAACTATGGCTGAATTACAATAAAACTCACCAAAGGTGAGCAGAAAACCATACAGCATGTTAAGGGTAAAGCTGTACCATCCTCTGTGCTCCTGGTATAGAAGCGAGTAGATAGCATAACCTCCGACCAGCGGGTACAGGGCCCACGAAAGGTATCGGAATGCAAGGATGTCATACTGCTTCGTACTGGATTCCACGTAGGAGCCTTTCTCTGAGAAAGTCACCCGTGGCAGGAATCCAAACAAACGATTCTCATAGTTTGTCTTAACATCCATTACCTGAAACATACCAACACAATTATTTGAATCTTACTTAACCCAATGACACATTTTCAAATTTAAATTTAAATTTTACAAGCTGCATTTCTGTAACCAAAGTATGTAACCAATGTTTAATAGAAAGAAAACAATGGGTACATTCTAATGACTATACATTCGACTTGTGACACTAATGGCCATGCACTTCACAACATAACTATTGACTTCCCTCTCCCAACCAATTATGTTTTGGAAGTTTAATTGCAGCTCAGCAGCTCTAAGGAAGATACTCTGAATATATACATACAATGTCCACAATCTCTGATACAAATTCTGAATGGTTTTGATGCATGACATGTATGGACATATATATATTAAACACGACTTCGCCTCATCCTCACGTGCCATCACGTCACCCCAGGCAGGATTTGAACTCTGGAAGACTTGTTACAGGAACCTACCAGCATGCCCCTAAACAAGGGGCACCCTTGGACACAGCAGTCAAGACCGCCTTCAACTTTATGTCTGAGGTCATGCCACCCCCCACACGAGATAGAAGCTAGTCAAGCAGGCCAACGCTGCCCCTAAGCTCGTGGGAGCGATGCAACTCCCATACGAGGTAAACCGTACTTCCAGTCTCTCCAGAGAGATAGCAGCCTTTGCAGCTGAGGAGGAGCTACAGCACGAAGATACCAGACCAGCAGAAGGGAGCTGAAGGGCCCACAGCCGGCCGTCCATGTAGGCAAGTGCACAGCCCCCGTCTCGCCAGTTGATACTCAGCAACTAGCTCCACCACCTCAAATGCTGGAGATCCTGCTACTACCACCTTCCTCACAAAGGACCACCACTACCTTCTATACATCATCTAGACATCTTCCAGACCTTCAACCCCTGAAGAAGTCTTTAGCCTCCCGTTAACACACACTACCACAATGGTAGTAACACCAGAGTTCCCTCGGACAACAGCATTAGAGTTAATTAGGGTCAGTCAGTATTATAACTACGTAGCTGCATCTGCTCTTGTTTAGTTTAGACCCAGGTCCCCTTCACCAGGTACTACCGTAGTTTACTTCCATTAAAGTTTATTGTTAGAAGTTATTATGGGCCACCATGTCTATTCCTCATGGGAATAAACATGTGATCTTACCTAACCTCTGAATATGCATTGCTAGGGTGACTTTTGGCTTCAACACCAAGTAGAAATTGGCTCACTAACGAAAAGCCGGAGATTGTGTCATTGCAACTCTCTTTGCCAAACCTAGAGTAGGACTGCATGTTCCCTTAACCGGGTGCATGTACATCTTAAACATACACATTAGATGGCCACCTGTACTGTGGATCAGGTACGCTAAGGTACCTGGTGCATACGTTTGGTAGAGGCACTTCCATTAGACACTCAATCCACAAGGCGGCTAGTCAGCCAGCCCAGACAATTCACTCTATCCACTGTGTTATTTTCACCAGAAGGAGTGGTAAGACTGGTTCTGGAGGTGTGACTCCATTTGGGCCACACCTACGTCGCTGTCAGATATCCGGAGTAACCCACCACTCCAACCACCATGTTGAACTTTGCAGGCTGATGTAATCGGGCCCGACTCTGGTTGGCTTGACTATGACTGGCTTCACACCAAGCTAGGGATCTTCGTTGCCCGATATTCCTTAGCATGGCAGACTTTAGTTCCTACCTCTATGCCATACACCCATAGAAGTGGTGCAAAGTGGAGAGCGAAGAGGGCAACTACTGCCTCTAAGCCTAGTGTGAACAGCAACCTAGTGCCAACTGCCCTCTGCAGTCTGACCCCACAGGAACGAGCTCAAGTCGCCCACCACCTGGAGAGGCCTCAACTCCCAGTTCCCTCTTTCAACCACCTCACTAGACTACTGACGAACCACATCCTATCATTGAGACATTTAACCAAGGACTTCCTGTACCACTGGAAATAGCCAACCTGTAATTCAGAACCAGCAGGATCAACTGTCTTCTGCAGGCTCCTCACAGCACCACCAGCAACAGCAGCCGAGTCAGGAACTAACCCGAATCACGTCCACCAGAGGTAAACAGTGTGTGTGCAAACCAATACTGCAAGAACCACTTAGCCCATACCTAACTTTGTGCCGTGCCGTCAAACCACGAGCCCCAGTTTATATACCCGCTGCATACCAGTCAGCAGCCAATAAAGTCAATCCCGTTATATAGCCAGTGCCTCTGACACACAGATTAAAACCTTGCTGACCATGATGTCAGTCATCCTACATATTTTAGATATATCCTAAGAGTAAAGGTAAAACAATTTACAATGGGAAATTAAGTCAAAATTGAAGATATTTCTTCAATAAAGGCATATAAACGAAATTATATTTTGAGATAATGAGATTTAAATATTTTGTTTTGATATTTCTAACATACAAATAAATTGTACTTGAATATATTGAACAAAAAGTTAATTGTAATAAGTATTTTAGGCAGCAAATTATATTACACCCTAAACTCATTGGTATTGTATTTGGTTCATACGGACACACCTCTATAATCCATTCGTGATTACTTCAGCCTTTTCTGAAGCCCTGCTAAAGTTTTTCTTCCAGGATATTCCTCTGCCTCGTACAAACTAAGCTTAATTAAGCCTGGAGAATTACACCAAAGGACAATGCACTGCATTCGTGTGCACTAAGCGTAACAGTATTTTGTATAAGAATTATTTCTCACCAGGCATTACCAATATAGCAATTTTCTCCCTGTTTTTTATTCAAATTATTTATAAATGAAGCATTACAATTTATAGAAAAAATATGAATCATATTCCAATTTAACAGAAAAAAAAAGTAACTTTTATGAACACAAGTATAAAATGCTTGTGATACAAGGTGTATTTAGGAAATAACTAAACACATCATACATGAGGAGATTTTTCAAAGGTTTGATTAAAAAAGGCAGAAGAAACAGTGAATGGACTATAGTGGGAAGTCTTTACCGCCAAGCTCACAAAATCCCTGTCTGGTCGGACACAGGCAACAGAATGGCCTAAGCCACATACAATTGCAGCTGCCTAATCTGATTTAGCTATCAAACAAACTTTGCCATATGAGTTAAAGTTACGGATCTAGTCGCTATGAGGCAGATGTCATGGCAAGCATGGCCTCTGAACACCTTGGAGGGTACACTAGTGCTAAATTATTCTTTTCTCAAACGGACGGACGGTCGGCTAGTAGTGGCAAGCAGCAGAGTATTGTCAAATAGACTATACCTCCACTCCGTGGTAGCTGCATGCAAGAGTGGGTGGCAATGGGTGGTGGTCAAGCTAGGTTTGGTTGCGAAACAGTAACTGGAGGTCAGGTGGTTGGTATATATGCGCACTAGGGGGAGACCAGTCTCTGTTGAAGTCATCTCAAGGCTGTAGCGGCATTGGGAGGGGTCCAGGCAAGGTGTAACAGCAGTGATTATGGTTCTAGGTTCCTGTAAAATGATTCCCCAGAAATGGAGATGTGAATGCTGATTATTAGCAAAATTTGAAATTCGCCTAAAACCGGGCCGCAAGTACACCTACGATGCGGTGCCTGACAAGGCAGCTAGTTAAATGTTTGCTAGAAAATAAAACATTCATTCACGAAACAATATTTTAAAATTTACATACGTTCTGGTTAAAACAATTTCTTAGAATTGCAGATACGGATACAGATTACCATTGATGCATGATGACCAGGATGCTGGCCCATCACATAGTCTACAGGGGAATTTTTTGAGTGAGTTCAGGCCGAGAACACTAGGTGGCCTTACGGGTTGATTACTGTGGGTGCACTGCCTTAGTTCGGAGGGAGCTGGTGTACAGAGCGTCAGGCTATGTATGGGTCTAATATGACATGGTTGGCAGAGGATGTTTGCTTACCAGCTGTAGACCGGCGCTGTAGCTGACCGTTGGCTGGCTGTGGTAGGTGACTCTCCGGGACCTGTCCAGGGACGACTGGTATGCGGCTGCAGCTGCATGGAACTGACTGGTCCTGGGGTTGCTGGTTTCTGTGTTGCCGCGACAGGCAGTGTCGCTCGGCAGATGGTGTTGGCTAGGCTCAGGCCCTAGGGCAGTCAGAGCCAGAGGCAAATGACGACTGGATGCAGTGCCCTGTCGGTCTTCTGGGGTGGCTTGAATAAATGGCTAGGGGGGACTGAGGAGTGAGGCCCCAGCAGGCAGCTTATGCCCGGATCCAGAGCGGAGGAAAGGCTGAAGGCTGACTGGGTTGGATTACTTGGCAATTAGTTGGCTGTAGGAGACATAGATGCCTTCTTATTTGCCCACTTAGCTCCTCTTCGTCGGGTGAATGGCGTGGGGTTAGGTACTAAGTGTAGTTGCAGCAAGCAAGGGGCAGAGATTCTGTATCTAGAGTACCCAGCTACAATAACATCACGGCACATCACTCCTAGCGCTCCAACCGGCAAATCTCACGTGGTGGAATGTATTAGCTGATTTGAGGTGGCGCTACGTGAATATGAGACCTCCTGTCTCAAACTCTAGTACTGTTCTAACCCCACCTTAGTGAAGTGAAGGTACGTTCATACGAGGTGCAGTTGAGTATGTAGTAGACATAGAATCATCTGCACGAGAAAACTATTTTGTCTCTGTTGTCTTTTGGCGGAATGTAGAACTGTCATCCCTCAAGAGAGAGACTTTGGCTTCGGTAGCACCCTGTCTTTCTGTGCGAGCTCTCTGTGATGTGGTGTACGGCGTGCTAATCAGACATGGCACCGGGCGGGCAGCTGCGTGGAGTGCAACGCTGTCTCTGTCTAGCGCTGGCGGGCTGGCTTGTCGAGCGACCGGTAGGCTGGAAGGATATTGCTCCCTACTGAGAAACTGTGTCACGCTACAGTGTCCGTTGTCAGTGATGCAAGTGTTCCTTTGTTTTACGTGGTGCTCGCTCACAAGCACAGCTGAGGGCTGTGGTTACTTTATGCACATGGAAATACTTACAGAAGATCAAGAGATTATTTATGTGTGTACACAAAATATCGACACTTGAGTATGCACAATCCCCACTCGTGAGGGGTGTGTCACGTCTACTGTGACAATTTGGGAAATCGCCAAATTTTTAGTATGTATTTTTATTGCCTGTTGGTATTACCACGTTGGTAGTTTTAATATGAATTGGATTAAATGTTTTATGACCGGTCATATATATTTAATCTTGCCATTTAATTGTAAGCACAATTATTCATAGTGTGAGAAATATAGCGTTATTGCTGGGTATCGCTGTAATAGAGGCTATTAATCGATTATGGTTGTTGTAGTTCTTTTTGCCGACACTCTGTCAAGAGCAGCCGATGGGTATCGTTCCTGGTGCTTGTGTGCTAGGCCGGGGAGTTGTCGGGAGTTTTCGCTGAGTTGCGGACCAAGAGAGTTGTAAACCATACGTGGCTGGAGTATGTGTGTTCGGCGAGAAACAGTCGTACAATGTACGGGCGCGAAGTATGTGACTTTGGCGAGAAATTGACGCCAGCAGCACGTGAGCCGAGTATGAGTTCGGGCAGTAGCAAGAGTTGTAACCCGTATGTCGGAGAAGTCTGATTTTGGCGGGCGAAATAGCCCCAGCGGTGTGCTATTGCTTTGAATTGTTGTACAACTTAATAATAATCGCGCGGCCAGATAGTGGGTATTGGTTGGCATCGGTGCATTTGCACGGGAGGCCTGAATAAGTGCATTATTAGCCAGCTGAGAGTGGACAGTGCATTTGTTTGTTGGACTGCCACAATATTTCCACGAACTCGTGTCACGCAAATTTGGAGTGTGCCCAGATTAAATATATTGTTGCAGGCATGACGAAACTTTCCGCAAGCGAGCGAGGTGCAGCTCGATAAGCAATATTGTGAAATGGGGCACCGTTTGACTAGGCAACAGCTGGTGGGTAGTTTCGCATGAGATGCAATTCCCCCAGTAAAATGTGTGCTGAACTGATTAGTAATGTAGACAGTTTGTTCAGAGACTTGGAATATTGTTTAGAGACGGTAATAGGATCACCAAATGCCCATAGATCAAATTTTTGGCCACAGAAGTCATTGAAATATTTGCAGGACTTTGGTGTAAAAAACTTTTTGAGGAGAACTCGGACTGTATGAGAATGACGGTCATGGTAGAAGTTATGGCTCGTGCTACTGGACAGTTGCCCTGGTAAAATTGTCGGGCTGAATAACTAAAATCATTCTGGCTGGGGATAATGCCTGGACTGTTCCACGATAAACTTCACGTGTGTGCGGCGAGTGTGTACGGAACAGAGCTGCGTATTTAACACCTACAGCCGATGGAAATGAAGTTCGCGCCTGGGGGAAGAAAACAGCTGAGCTGATTGTCGGGAGCGGAAAAGTACTTCATGAAGGCGTCGCGGGTGGAGGTGGCCTGACCACTGCATCGCGTCGTGGCGTGAATTGTCGGGCTGTTCCCAACTCTTCAATAGGTCCATGCAAGGTACTGTGATTAGCATGTGGGTATTTTCCTCGCGTCGGAGTGCAACACATCACGCTGTGGTTTAAATTCGCTAGCAGGCAAACTCAGTGGCTTCTCTGTGGTGGCTTGCAATATTAAAGTGGTTGAACTTGCGGTAAAATATATTGGTACACAAAATTATGTAGAGTGAGAAATGAACTGTCGGAACTTTTGTAAGAGTAATGTTTTTTATGCAGTATTTTAAATATGAGGATTTGAGATTTTTGCAATGCCACATGGATCAATGGATTGTACCTTCAAAATAAATTGTTTGCCTCAAAAAGTTTGGACTTGGAAAAACATTCTTTCGTAGGCCACTGAAATGAACCTCAACTGCTGCTAGGTGTATTTTACCAGTAATTTATTTATAAGATCATGACAGGGTATGGCTCGGATGGGTGTTCGCAATCAGTACGTCTAACTTCATCCAAAGAAGGGGGTTGGGGACTGTTTTTTTCTCTGAGTGAGGCACATTTTGTTACACGCCCCACTCTTGGGGGTCGAAAGGTGTCTCAAAATCTGCGCCCGTACGGGTTACGACTGTTTCTTGCAGAACACACATACTCCAGCCACGTTATGCTGTAATTACACAGCCTGTCTTTAATTTCACTTGTAACTGGGTTCAGCGGTTTATGGCTGTTTATTGGAGTTTAATCGCTTTGCTTATTGATACTGGTGACATCTGTTAATGGTTGTCTAATAGTGTTTGCACTTTTTATATGAACACTTGCGTACTCAGTTCACTAGCTGTGATGAGTTTCAAGTCTCAGTTTTCGTGGACGACACCGCCTCCTCAAGGCAGCGCTCTTGGGATAAGGCCATGTGAAGCGGGAAGTAGGTCACAATGGAGAATCGCGATAGCGACCAGGTTGAGAGGCGCTGCAACAGACATGAGCAGGCATATCTCTCGTGGCCTGGCTGCTTGGTTCATGTCTCCGGCAGTGGCCAGCTCGGGGCCACCAGGCACCAGAGGACTCTCTGGAACCCTCTCCTCCCAGACGGGCTGACATGAGGTGGCAGCCAGAGGTCGAGGCACTTGTGGCTCCTCTACCCCGACTGCCAGGTGTTGGACATCCTCCCGAATAGGAGGGGAAGCGCAGATGGCCTTGGCATACTCCGACGTTGTGGCCTGGATGGTGGCCGGAGGAAGAGGCTCAAGGGGTACTCTATTGCAATGGCGTGATCGGTAGGCTCAAACCTCCGGAACAGGAGACTGGACCCTGGTGTTGGCTTCAATGCCTCCTGGCATCAATACCTCAGTGGACGTCAGAGGGAACTTTTTCTTGTGGTGCTCTTCCCTTCTCGGCGTGTCGGCTGGGCACATCCTTCGAAACAGGAGGCTGAGTCTATGGTTTGACCTTGCCATCCTCAGATGTCGTGGCCGAGCAAGCGGTTCTTGTGGTACTGCTCCCTCCTCGGTATGGCATATGTCAATGCCCTCCTGGGCTGGTGTGGTGGTGGCCGGAGGCAGAGGCTCTTGGGTGTCCTCTACTTCGAAGGTATGTTGTTATTCATCTCTCTCTGAGATGAGGCTGGGATGTGGAGGTCTCCATCTAAGTCTCCTGTCCAAGGGACTGTGCCAGGATAACTCAGATTCCATGGTGGCTTTCCAGCTGCGTCAGGCTGACTTCCTCCGGATGTAGTCGCTGGGTGTTGCGGTTAGTATCTGGACGGATGTGCCTCTGTTATACACCGGTGGTGGTGTGACCCTGGTGGGGGTAGAGCGGTAGTTTTTCCTTCCAGCATCTGGCTGAGGTTCGGGCTCCCTTGGCACAAGGGGCTCGACCTCCGGTGCGGTATGGTGACGAGGGTCATCCTCCTCCTCCTCCTCTTCCGAGTCTTGGTCTGGGGTTTCAGTTCTGTGGTCCTGGACTCTGCTGGGAAATGGAGGCATCTTCCCTTTGGTCACCTTTCAGATGCGCCCTCGGACATCTTCCGCCCAGTTCACATTATCCTGCCTCCCCACAATGTGGCATGGGCCTTCTCACTTTTCAATTAGGCCGGCAGTGAACCGAACTTTCGCTTTACCAATTGGGTGATTGCGGAGGAGCACAGTCGCCCATATTGAAAGTGTGCACACCTGTGCAGGGATGTGGTTACTTGTGATTAATGTACTGCACTTGGGCATTGCGTGCCCTCGTGGTCCTGGCTAGGACGGTCAGCGGACGTCTTCAGGTATCTGCATTTCAGTGGGTGTTTTCTCCCACTGCCAATCCCCGAGTCGACGAGAGTTCCCCCGAGAATGAGCTGGCTAAGACTGGTGTTGACTGCCTCATTCACTCTTCGTCAGAATGCGTGAAAGATCAAGGGGATATGCTTATCCCAAGATGTGCTTATCCCATTGCTGGTGGTCTTTCCCCACACTGAGGTGGAGGCTCTTCAACTCCTGGTTCCTCTGCTCAGGGGGTTAGCCTGTGGATGGTAAAGGAGGGTTGTCCAGGTCTCCAATCCCCAGTTCTGGCAGGCCTTCCTCCATTGTTGGCTTGTGAACAGGGTGCCACTATTAGTGAGAATGGTTTGTGGGTACACATGGTGAGGGAATATCTCAGTTTCAATTTTTTGGAGGATATTCCATTTTTCTTGGCTGGGTAGGGGAAATGCTTCCACCCAACAAGGAAACTGGTCTGTGACCACCAACAAATACCAGTTCCCTTTAGTACTATGAGGGTAAGGTCCCATCACGTCAGTTGCCAGGTGCATCCACGCTGTGGTTGGATGCCTGGATTTTACTGTTGGCGAGGGTACGGAATACGCCTTTCTGTGGCAGCAGGCCTCACAGTTAGCGATGTATTTGTGGAGGTCACTGCTTATTCCATCCCAGATGTACCTTTCCCCAAGGTCTTTTAGTGTTTCCTTGGTTCCGGAGTGTCCAGCAAGTGGGTGGTCGTGATGGTGGCAGAAGAGATCTGCCCTCATGTTTGTTGGTATCCATATCTTCCAAGCGATCCCTGGTTGGCCGGTGTGGGACCAGCCAACATTGTCTCAAAGTACGTACCGTTGGGGTTGTTCCTGGATATCCGGGTCCTGTAGTTTGTGGATCATTATTTGTTCTTTACCGAGCTGCAGCTGTAATAGACGGTTGTAGTCTTCGAGGCTTCGGGCAGAAGCTGGAGAAGGGGTCATCTCCCATTCATCCTTTGCTTTTGTTTCCCCTTCGAGATCTGGCTGACATGACAGCGTCGGGTAAATTGTTGCTTTTGCCTGGGCAGTGCTGTACTCCGAAATAAAATTTGGTGAGGAACATTTCCCACTGCCCGAGCTTAGCCTTGGTGTTACGGGATTCGCACAGACATTGGAGGGCTTTGCTATGCACGCGGAGTATGAAGTACTTTCTGTCCATGGTACGCAGCCTGTCCTGGCATGCATCTGTCTGTAAAACGAGTGGGTTCTCCCCCTGTGGTTGGTGGAGTTGTGATATGCTATTGAAGCTCCTCTTAAGCACTAGGAAGGCACGATGTTCATCAGTCCATCTCCAATGAGTATCCTTCTCTAGGAGGTGGTGAAGAGGGGCCATTTAGAAAGCGTTGTTTGGCACAAAGTCATGTAATCATTTACATAGGCTAACGAAACGATGAAACTGTTTCTTTTTGGTGAGTTCCTCTACCTCTTGGATGGCCCTAATCGAGTTGGTTTGTGGATATTTACCCTCGGGCATGACGTGGCCGAGGTAATCTAGTGAAGTCTTGAGAAAGTGACTTTTGGACAATTTGCAGGTAAGGTCATGTAGTTCGAGTCTCTCCAAGACTCGCTGGAGGTGGCCGCAGTGTTCCTTCCACGTTCTGGAGTATATATCATCATCCAAATACAGAAAACAAAACTGCCCTATAAATCCAGTCAGCACATCGGCCGACATAAGCCTCTGGAAGGTGGCTGGGGCATTCTTCAGCCCGAATGGCATCACTCAGAACTGAAGTGTTTCTCCTTTAAGTGTGGTGAAAGCAGTATACATCCAGAAGTCAGGATGAACTGCGATATGCCAGTACTCTGACTGCATGTCGAAAGTACTGAAGATCCCAGCTTCCCCTATGTCTCAGAGTATTACTCAGAATTATTGCAGGAGGGGCGATCAGGTGGGTTACATTGTTGAGGTCTTTTTAATTGATACAAAAACGTAATGACTCTTGAGTTGTACGGTGAGTTTGATGGCTTCAAGATCTCCTGTTTCTTCATCTCCTGCACTTGTGACATGATTAAGGTCGCCTCTTGTCGGACACTTTGTACGGTTTATTGTGTAAGGGTACATCCGTAGTTGGCCACATTTCATGATGGATGCTACGCATCTGGCTAACGATGATGTTTGGCTAAAGACGCTCGCATGGTCGTCAAGTATTTACTTGAGCTCTGCAAATTTATGCGGGTCTAAGTGGTGGTGTATATCATCTGCAATTATGGGATTTGGAATAACCGCTTCGGTGCTATATTTCCAGTTGATGGAAATTCTGTTTTTATGCCCAACATACCCTTGCCAATTTCCATGGTCGATCACATGTTGGCTTAACCAGGTTTGCCCCAGAATCCCTTGTTCCGTGACATCTGGGGACATCACAAATTCAGCTGAACGTGTGTGATGGTAAACACCCATGGTTAAAGTCGTCCAACCACTGACCTTCAGGGCCTGGTCATGTTGTGCCATCCTAACGGGGTGAATTTGTGGGCGGAGTAATGCCCTTTGTTCAGAGTTTATCACATCACTTCGGACGAAGTTGCCCGTGGCTGCGGAATCAAGAAGGGCGAGATATTTATTTCCATTGATCTCCACTTCAATGCGTGGAGCCTACGGTGGTTCACTCTCCTCGTCGGATTCTGTTAGTCTCCGGAGGTGGATGGGCCTTTTGTTACCGGTGGTGGACACCCTGCCCACACCTCAGCCGCGGCGTTTTCAGCCTGGTTGGGTCCCTTAATCTCCGTCATAAGCAGTGGCGTGTCTGACACCCGCATGTTTCTACCTTCCTCTGCTCACTTCTGACCTGTCTGCCGGCACAAGCAGTCCCTGTGAAAGTGCTGGCCTGGGCAGAACCAAAACTGCGGGAGCACGGTGGTGCAGGAAGGGGGTGTGTAGGTACTGACGGGCTCAGGCGGCTTATCGTTCTCAACTGTCTTACCAGGATTCGACTTGCCTAGCAAGGCCTGCGTCTAATAATTTTGCTCGATTCCTTTCACATTGTCCATGAGCTCATCAATGGTTCGTGGTTTAGAAAACTGTAACAAGTTTTATAGCTTAGGTAGAAGCATGTGTCATGTTGCGCACAAATGTGTTTATACATCTGCACTTTGCGACATATACAGATTTCTGCCTCCTCTTCATTGACTTGGGTTTGGCTGTGAAATTTGGTAGTCAGGCGAGCTTCCTTGCCGGTGAACTGCGAGATCACGCGAGTACACAGCTGTTCCTACTTGGTGACAAATTCCCCATACCTAATCCACCATTTGAGCACTTTCACCTTGAGTTGTCGATAGACCCTACTGACCCACTGTAAGTGGTATAGCCTATTCTCGGAATTCTCGTTCAAATTCTCTCATGAACGCCGTTGGGTGTTTGTGAAGTCTTCCTCAAACTATGGCAGTTGGAGTTCCATGCCATGACAGGGCTCTGGCGATGGCCAGAATTAGGTTGTGTGTAGTCTTCGGCACGTCTACAAACTTAGCATTGATACATTAGGCTCGGCTTCGTGATGCGTTTATCGGGCCACCCAATGCATGTGTGATGGAAGTATTGAGCACAGACACACCGTACCATGTGGATCCCCTGCCCGGTGCATGTTAGCCAGATACAGTAGGCAGTTTGGCAAAAGTAGCATTCGTTACACCAGTATTCCAACCCATCTGTGTAACAAGGCTCATCTGCCCACTCCAAGCACGAGTAGTGGAAGCGGTTGTGGCAGTGTGCACATACAATCACATGTATCCTCGTGCCAGAGTATCGTCATCCATGGTGGCCTCTTTTCGGTGTGACTGTTTGGAGCCTGACATTTCTGCTAGTATGAATGTAATTAGATGTTTTCGGACTCTCCCGAAGTCCGTTTGAGTTGAATTTAAGACTCCCCGGAAGTCTGTTTGAGTTGAATTTAAGACTCCCCGGAAGTCTGTTTGAGTTGAATTTAAGACTCCCGCTAAGGTCACTAGATCTCAGGGTTGGCTGGCTTGGTTCTGCTTCCTAGTCTTAACTATTGAAGCTGTGGTCCCACACTGGGCGCCAAAAAACTCTTGATGCAAGATTGCCTTTGACTGAGAAGTGGTTGCCACGGTCCATTAAGTTTTATTTGCATCACCAGTGACAAGAGAACCAATGATGTTTGTCAATAGTGATGATTTACCGGAGCGTGGCCTAACTGCTCAGCACAAAGTCAGATGCTACTGTCATGGCCTGAAATATGGGTTGGCACACTGCCACAGGTTTAAATTGTTGGACGGTGGCCTGGGGTGGCTGCGGACCAAGCTGTGGTGGCTGTGACTGGCGGCTGTTGGTTGCACTGGGACCTGGTGTGGGGGTGATGCTGTTGGTGCTGGTCAGAACCTGTGCTGGGTGGGTGGCCTGGCATCCCCCCGAACCCGGGATTGGGGGGATGCCTTCGTCCCTGAGAAAGATTACTATCGGGTGAGGATACCGGCAATCTTGAGCACTGTAAATAAGTTTCGAGAGGGAGTTGAGACGCGAGGCTTCTCCAAATGGCGAGTGGCTTGAGCTCTGTCCTGCGGGGATAGGCTGCGAAGTCCAGGTGGAGCTGGGTTACAACTCAGGTTATGTTTGGAGGCATTAGCAGCCATTCTTATCTTCCATTGAGCAACACTCTTCAAAGGGAATGGCATATGGAAGGTCCAACTACCAGCCCTGTGAGAGTTACCCAGGTGACGATGGTCCCTAGCTTTGTATACTTTGAAAGGCTGTCGCCGTACAGGTAAGTGTCATACCTGGTGCTCCTTCGTCCAGCCCAGGGGATAAAGTGGTGGGTTTCCCCAAGCTGCACGTCAACAACGCTTGGGTGTGGTATCCAAAGGTGTCAGTCCTACATAACCAACTCTTACTCCCTCCAGCCCAGTTCAAAGCAGTGGATGGCGTATAGGTTGGTCTGGCTAACCAGCTGCCTTGTGGAGATCTTTTGAGTGGTGGTGGCTCTGCCTTACTGTACATGGGATGTACAGTATGGGTGACCTTCTAATAGGTGTGTGACGTGCGTGCGTCCCAGTGGAAGAAGCACGCAGCCTTACCTTATGATTCCCACTTGGTTGAGCGCAGTCCCATTCTTAATTCTTGTGTAGGAACAACACAGTACACTACAAAATGAGAACTCAGAAGTCAATGCAAATACGTATATATTCCAAAGAGAATATACACATTGGCTCGTAATACCTCCTAAATTATCCCTGTGATGAACATAAGTTATACTACACGAATCCAGGTGAAGGAGACCTGCTCCTATCTTAAAAAGGTGATCCGGCTTGGTAGCTATGAAAATAACTGCCCTAACTAGGTCTATGTTGTCCAGAAGGGACTTGAGGACCATTACCAGAAGGGTAGTGGTGTTGAGATTGATGTTACCAGTAGGTAAGGCGAGTGAGAGTTTTCCAGAAGGGACCGTCGAACCACTACCAGAGGTGGTAGTGGTGGCACAGCAGGTAAGGCATGAGGTTTGACATTGTCTTTGGGAGCTGGTGGAGAAGACCCTCTGGAAGGTCTTGAAGGCATTGGCGCAAACACTGAGGATCTTCTGGTAGACTGCGAGGACCTGATGACCATAAGAGAGCTCTAGCGACACTAGTGGTAGAGCGAGCTGCTGAAGTTGGCTTCCTCCGACCCAGTTCAGAGCGGTGGAAGAAGAACAGATTGCAGTCTTCGAGCAGCGCAAGGACTTAATTTTACGCAATATATTCAAACCTGAGAGTTGTTCTGAACCTGTACGAGATGAAAAAATTACTTTTAAAAGGAAGTGATATGCTTTTGTGATACAGTAGCAGATTAGACGACTGTGCTGTCATTTGTTGGCCAGTGCATGCGAATCGCTGTGAAAGCCACATAACTTTGAAATGTCTATTTTTCATGTTTTAAATTCCCAGTGTGTTACCTTTTTCCACAAGTTCTCTAAATATTTTCAACATAGCTTATTTCCACGTGCAGTGATTATATTTACTAATGATTTTGATTCAGCATGTTGTCATTAAGTCTTTGTGAGGTCAGCTTGCCATTTTGCATCCCTTCTCACTTCAGTTACACTGCGAAAATAAATGTTATTAATTTTTGATGGAATAATTTTTGCAGCAAAAAATATTTATGTTAATGCAATATACTGTAATCCATGTGCACTCAGTACTGTGGTTAACAATTAATTTATGAATAGCATCACCGCATGTATGAACTTTTAAGACTTCCAGCCCAGCACTCGACAAAGGAAGATGCAGTAGCAGAGAGCTATGCACAAGTAGTGTGGCTATCATTTATTTGTACACGCTCTGTGACTAGTTGATAAGTTGCCTTTTTAAAGTTAAAACTGAAAGGTTTAGCTGTGCAGCATTTTTAAAGGTGAAAACAAAAGGTTTTATCTGTTTTCCCCTACACTAGGTGAGCAAAATACTGTAGCTAGGTTTATTATGAATGTAAATGTGCTGTCTAACAATTTCCCCCACTTCCTAATACTTCCAGTATCACATATTTGTTGTAACATCCGAACTGCTACTGGATAAGAATCGCAATTAACATATTTTTATAGAAGACATTAAAACGAAATTCCCTATCTGTAACAAATGATTCTCCACAGTTTTACTGTAAATGCCTCCCTAGATGCCTGTACTTGAGTCCTGCTGGCTGCAGCTGGTATTAGTAATGGCCTAGCGGTGTACAAACTGTTAAAAAAAGTGATAATATGGGGACCAATGTATTTAGCACAACATTCAGGCAGTGTGTGCATGTACCTTTCCACTTACAGCACCCTGCTCCCTGTAAATTAACCAGCCAGGACTTGTGGCGCTAACAGTATGTCATGCTTTTAAGTACACACACCTAGCCACACAACTAGTTGAAGGTGCAGTCAGCAAAACGAATGTGAGAGTTTTAAACGCAAGTTCTGTTTTTTGATTAAGATAAATTTGAAGTGTTTGTGACATTGAATTTTTCAATACGGATAATGTTTCAAAGATATGCTAATCACAAAGGCAGAAAAGGTTTGATTTTGAAAAATGAGCTACTATTGCCTATCACTGTTGCTATGTGTTCAGCATGTGCGAAGTTATGCCCAGATAGCACATGGTACATGGGGAAGAGAGAGGACAACGTAAATCGCCACTTCTATTCCAGTATTTATACATTGTGCGCACAGTCTAATTCACCATGCATGAGTTTTCTGCTGAAATTGTTAACATTTTTTGCCAAATTTGGTTTTGTTGTACAGCTGTTTCCTACCAACTTACGGTAATGACACAACCTCTAATATGTTATTGATGCGTGCTAACGAACATATTTTTGAATAACCTTTAACTGCAACTTCTTGCATTATTCTGACTGAGTGAGAATGTTGTAAAATCGCTATACTCAAGATCTGTGCTTGTAAAATAAGCTTTTTACTTTATAGTAATCACTCATCAACCATTGCTCCTTGAACCATTGTTTCAATTATGCACAGATTTTTTATTGTAGATAGTTTCCTCAACAATGGTACAAGGATTCTATCATGTGCTATTTTCTGTTACTGTCACTTTCTACCTGCCTCTTTCTTGGCTGTCGAAACAGGGGACTTCAAGCTGATTTTTACCTTAGTTTGTTTATTCATTTACAATAGAAATCATGTGTACTTGTAAATCATACATACAAAACTGTTATTTGGCAAATGTCTACTTTTGAAGTGATAAATAATATTACTTAAAAAAAAAAATTTGATTTTTGAAGCAGAAGTAAATAAAGTTATTATATTTGCTTCTTTATGAACTTCAATAATTAGTAATTCAAAACCACATTGTTGCACTTACAATGAGTTACACAGCATTCACGCTTAGTGCTTATACATTATTTGCCAACAATCGGGTATCTTAAATAATGCTCTTTGAGGATAACTATCAGATTAACTGAATATGAACTTGTAATTGCTGTGACTAAGAAAGCAAGTCTTTGCTCCTTCTTTCAGCATTTCAGTCCGGTATTTACATTGGCGACCTTGACAGTAGAGGCGGACAATCAAGTTCTAGCAGGGTGATGTCTATTTTTATATATTTCCTGGTTACAAGTCACACACTAATGGCTAAAAATCACAACAATTAGTGGCAATGGTATATACAATCAATTTATTTTCAAACCCATTCCCTTTGAATTTTTCAATTTTTTTAAAAACCAAATTGTTATGGTTCTCATAAAATGGTTATTTAAAAAGGTTGGTTATTCCCTGGGTAGTAGTGTCATGCATCGCAAGTTGACTGTGGCTGTTTGTCCACTGGGAAGAGGAGATGTTCTGTTTAATACTAGCATCGTCTTCTCACCCAAGACCACCTAGCAGAAATACTGTGATGATAATACATTTGATTACATTCTGAGCTACACTGTGCGGACACTTGAGAATTCTGTCATTTTAGTATACAGTTATAAAATTAAAAAAGAAGATTCAATTTATATATATATATATATATATATATATATATATATATATATATGAATACTCTGCCAGTCAACCAGCAAGTTTCTACGAAGTGGGAAAAAAAAAAAAAAAATATATATATATATATATATATATACTAAACATATTTACATGTCCTACCTTGTGAACTTTCCATACTTCAATACACAAGCCAATGAAACAGCTAATTGTGACCATGAAGTTGGCACCACTGTCTAGCACATACAGGAACACCACTGCAGCTTGGAACACATTGAAAAATACTGACCGCACTGACAATCCCTCTAGTGACTTACGGTTGTTCCAAAACTGGATATCTAAGAGACACAGTCAGAAAAATATACATTAGGGCTACAGTGGTTGCACAGTTTGTGTGAAAAAAAGTTACAAGAGAGATGCAGCTCATTTCTGAGTTTGGTAAGTCTGGATGACCTACACCAATGAATGAAATGAAAGAAAAAGAATTAATAGTATAATAGTAATAACAATAATAATGATAAGAACAACAACATTTTTGTTAAAAAAATCCCTACTCACTATAATTTGTTTCCTTTTCATTCCACATTTCAAAAGAAAATTTTCAACACTGCTTCAGTTACAACATTGTGCAAAACACTTGAGTGCTCACCATTCTTGAATGCAAGTAGCTCAAATACATTATGTAGGATTGAGACAACAATAGTAAGTGCCAGCAAGTAAGGAGAAGTCTCCAGAAGAGCCTCCTTCAGAGTGTCCTGGTCCTCGTCAGACTCGTCCCCAAACTTGTCACCAAGCATGTTGCTGGTCCATGTCTTGCGCATTTCCTGGGCCGAGTAGATTTGCCACTTAAACAGTGATAATGGCTGATATGTCAATGTTAGCTCCAGTTTCCTGGAACAAAGGCAGTTTTCAGATTTCCAGCTTATGCAAACATGACAAATATGGCGAGCTTTGGCATGCTGCATAATACTTCTTCAGTCAAACAACAGTGGACAATTTGCAATATATATAAAAAAAAACAAAACCTGATTAGTGCATCATCTAAATACATGTTTTTACTGAACTGCAGCAATATTCCAAACTACTGCATGGCAGATAAATTTTCAACCCAATTTTTAATCATATTGCAAGGATCATTGTTTGAATCATGAACTACTACCATTCAAAACATCCTAGGAAGAAGCTGCTCAAGCATTGTGAAATTGCATGACGAACTTGTTTCTCTCAATCAAAAAATACATATCACTAAAAACCGGTGGCCTCGTAATGCCTAATTAAGAAAACTTAATTTAAGTCGGGTAGGTAAATGTTTGTACTATGTTCGTTTCACCTCAACATCAACTTGTACAGACAGGGTAAGAACAAATTCAATGGTTATTACCATAAGAAGTACATATTTGTGGTGCAACGGATAGCAAACCTACTTCACGCCAAGATGCTCAGTTCTCCGCTAGGCCAATACCAAGCCCTGCCTTAGCCATATTATTAACCAAAAAAATATGGAAGTAAATATAATAAAATACAGAAAGTGAGTGTAATCTAAGCTTTCTTTATTGTCTTATGTAAGTACTTATGCTTGATAGTACCTATAAGTTGTAAAAGATGAGTTACAAAAAGTTATGCTAAAATGTTTTTGAAGAACAAAAATATGAGGCAGAGGTATGCAAATGAGCTGTATTGATAAAATGTGTTACCAAATCACAAGCAACAGACACAAAAAGAGAGTAAAACTTCTTAGCAATACACGTGATTCTGTAAGAAAACAAGGACACCACTGCAGCAGTACCTAATCCTTTGTAAGAATAACTTGTATGAAGGGCCGAATAACAACATGGTCAAGATAAAATAATTCAGTACAGACACCTTCAACTAAGACACAACCGCCATGGTTGTCAAAGTTTTGCACTCTTAGTGTCCTCCTACATAGTCCCCCAACCCATGTGCTCAGAGCCACCTGTTGTCCTTCACCTCTACTGTCTGCCCAGGACAGTAGAGGAGCTCTGTGTCGCTCCTCACTACATTGACTAATGAATGGGTGGGGACCCTTAAGGTCTCCTCTAGCATGCAGAGTTTCAATCACTCTGCACAAGTCCCACCTCAAGGGATCAGCCAACAGATACAAAACCTCTGCATGGGGCCTACCAATTGTCCATTTCTATGGCCAGTAAATGTCTTCAGAATGAGATTCAGGGTGTGAGAGAGAGACGAGATTTCGGTGGCTCTTAACTGAGAGGTCTTCAGAGCCAATAAGGGTGACTGGGTGAATAAGGCGCAGCGCTGGAATAAAGGGGCGGGGGAAATGGAATATCCCCAAGAAAACCCGCTGACCAGCGACACTGTCTGGCACAATCCCCAAACACGAAAATCCAGGAGTGACCCAGCCAGGGATGGAACCCGGTTCACCTTGATGGGAGGCGAGCAGGCAAACCAATTGACCAAGATGGCCCCTAATGAGATTCAGGCTTTGTGTCTTAAATGGCCTACGGACTAAGTAGTTTGGTTGGGCTTGGGATAACATCTATGTACCAAACCAAGCCATTAAGAATCTCTGGTGATGAGACAGAACAAAGAATAGTTTTCACTTGCTTTAACCTATGGGATGGATGTTGCCGAAGCACCATTCAAAGAGCCTAATAGTTGCCTTGCTGGTGAGAGGTTATATATTTTCAAAAGAACAGTGAAAATATGAGAGCTGTGGCAATTCACAAAATTACGCAGCACAAAATTACGCAGATGTGCCAAATTACAGATGTGTCAATCATGTAATGTAGACTCAGAAATGTGTTGCTGATGTATGAAAAAGCTTTTTCCGTATTTTAAAGTTGAATTTAGGTTCATATTATGAATAGAATTTTCTGTTTGTGACTTGTGTGCCGAATTTGAAGCACCTTTCTCCACATATTGGTGCTGTGATGCTTGTGCGGAGCTGTGGGACTAGAGTTCTCTTTCAGTTGGATTTTACTTTTTATTGAGGCATGCAGTAACCTCTCTTTATAAAAGTGTAGCATGTTGTATGCCCCCATTTTAGAACATGCTGAGATGTCTGTCATTCCTTAGTAGTTTGTAAGTACTTTTAATGTGCAAGGTTGTTTACATGTTTGGCTGATGTTGACAGTCAAATGATAGGTTTGAAACCAAAATGCAAGATTGTTTTCATATATGCTTGGATCAGCAACAGACAGGATTAATGTTACTTGAAAATATGTAATGTTCAATTTAATTCTTTCAAAACCAAATGTAGGCTAATTGATATTTTGCATTTGGGTGGTTTGCTACACATATGGGATGTTAGAAAGAAAATTGATTTATCAACAAGAAGACTGGTACTTCACCTTCTACACCAGCTTGAAGAGGTGGAGTAAAAGGTGCAGAATGGGGAAAATAAACATGGATAAGCAGGAGAAACAGATTTTGGTTTTCACTTAAGGTTCAACCATTCTTTTTATGGATTCCCTGTCTGTGTGTGTGGTGAAGGCTGCAGTTGTTTAGTGTCTGAAGCAGACTGACCCCCTTCACTTATTAAATACATAAACAAATATAATGACACTTAGCCTTTATAATTGCAATAGATATAAATTATACATATTCTCCCTCAACTAAATAAAAGCAGAACCCTTGCGAACAACAGAATAAAGAAAAATATTTAACAAATATAATTGTATTAAATACATATTTATTTAATTAATGCAAAAATGTACATAGACCATATACTTTAAAACAGTAATTCATTAATGGAAAATTACTTCAACAGGGCCGAGAATGTGATCTGATCACCTGTAATTAGTATATATTTCAGATGTGGTAATTATTACACCTGTAACTGACAAGAATGCAAATTATTAAAATTGAATAAAAATTCTTAATGGACCCTTTAATTTTAGGGTTGTGTGAATATTTGGTATGCTGACACGAAAATGAAAAATTACAACTTTAATTTTAGTTTCAGTAAGAAATTTAGTTGCAGAAAGTTGTAATGAAACAAAAATCCTTGATTTCAATGAATATTCAGTTGTTTAATGAATGTTCATTTAGTGCACCAGCAAAAGGAATTTTTGTCTGCAATTCATCTTGTTTGTTTTCATTATTTTATAACTAAAATTACCTCATAAAATTGAAATTTAAATATAGTCAAGGAATCTTATGGTGAGTATTCAATATCATCCTTTTTTTGGTTTGGTTTTGCAACTAACTTGTCAGAATGAATGACTTGCTAAAGTTTTATGAAATTCATTAAACTTTCGTTTAGGGTAATCTCTAATGAATTATTTTTCATCTTTGTTTCAGTTTGATGAAAGTTCATTATATAATTATTTATTTTCATTTCATGAGAAAAAGTTACATTCCACACAACCCTATTTGATTTTAAATAAATAGTAAGAAAATAATGGTTACCAAATGAATCTTCATAGATATATTGTTATTCGCTCGCTGCTTTGCATCCGGCTGCTTTGCAGCTCATATTTCTCCATTTATCATACAGGAATGTCATCATCACCATTACTTTTCCAAGAAAGTTTTGGTAAGCTGAGAATGCTCAGATGGCACCTACCTACCTCTAGTATAAATACCACATGCGGGCCTCTGAGGGGAGAGTGATTAAGAGCTGAAAGTTTGGCATCTCGTGCATCCCATAAGTGACAGTTGGGCGATTCTGGAGCAGCGAGGGATGACTGCAGCGATCTGTGAGCGTGTGTCAGCAAGCTTGTGTGCAGTGAAGAGTGGGACTAAACGTGTGTAAATAATTGGAGCTGCTTAAGGGACATTAATAAGAGTAAAGACTGTGATAAAGACGTTAATCTAAATGTAGAGACAGTAGAGCTTCACTATAACAAACCTCAGGGCACCAAAAATATGGCTAGTTTGTTACAGTGAAGAGCACAAAAAAATTTTCTTGAGGTAAAATTAGATGCGACAAAATGTTACTGAAGTGAAGTTAGCGTGGACTCTTTATTGCCAACCTCTGGCCAAGAAAGTAACTGTAACTCACGCCGCATACGAGAGGATAACAGGTCATGTTCAGCGAAGAACCGCACATGTGCAACACGGTTGCATCGGGAATGCTTACAGGGGTGCTCAAAAGCAGCATGTTCAGAAGCTTATAAAATGAAAACTAAACATAATAAGTTAATAAAACATACATGTAGGTCACAAGTGCCTTTAGTATCAAGATATGCAGAAAAGTCCGGGTTCCGAGATTTCATTTTTATTCTGCGAGCCTTTGAAGTTCGCAATTTGAACACACACCTCGAACAAAGTGCCGAGTTCAGAGGCAAATATCTATAAATCAAGCTACTTAAACACGTTGCTTTCAAGTGCCTATAGTATAAAGATATGCAGATAAGTCTGGGTTCCGAACCTCCATTTTTGTACTATGAGCCTTTGAATTTCGCACTTTGTTCAAGGAGTGTGTTCAAATTGCGAAATTCAAAGACTCACAGCATAAAAATGAAATCTCGGTACCTGAACTTTTCTGCATATATTGATACTAAAGTGGCAGGATTTTTAAATATTTGCCTACGAACTTGTCACTGTTTGATGCGTGTCACATTTTCGGTCGGGTGATAAAAATCTGATTTTGTCTATTTCAGAACATTGACCTAATATCGTTGACAATGTAGATTTTGCTATGCCGAATTTCATGGCAATTTCTTTTTTTCCCCCTTCCATTATCTACAACTTTAATTATAGCAAATAATCAAGAACGAACATGTTAAAGAATGGTAAAATTTATTTGCAATTCAGTGAAAATATGTTTAGAGGTTAAGGCAACCTCATTTGCAATTCACGGTAAAATACGCCGATGCGAGGACAGACCATACATATAGCGACAGTATTTTGTTGTATGTAAAACTTCGGCGAAGTCAGAGGCTTCTTATCTGTGCCTACACAATGATGTGCATTAGTTGCAGTGATAAACACTAGTAGCGCTGCACTTTGCGATTTTGGTCTCGTATTGCCACACCAATGTATTGTATCATCTATGACGTGAGTTATCTATCAGAAAAAAAAAAGTTGCGGTTTGTTTGTTTATGTTTTTAACATCGTAAAAAAATGTAATTTTGTCATTTTTTACACTTTATTCCCATTAAAAGTGTTCGTTAACGTGAATGTTGAATAAACCTTCCATAAATTTTCACCGAAAATTTAGTATAACAAAGTTATTTGCACATAAATGGATGGTATTTTGGCGGGACCAAACAATAAGTTCATTATGGTGAAGCGTTCATTAACTTGAAGTTCGTTAAAGTGGTGCTCTACTGTAATAATTAAATATTACGCTCAATACGAACAACAAGAGTTAACAGGATGCTCAGACAGGTAAATAGTATATGTTTGAATGTTTGTAGCATTGAGAATAAATATGAATTATTGAATTCAGTTCTTTTGTTTTTATTAATACCTCCATCCCTCAAAAACTCTGATACACTCCCCCCCACCCCCCCACACGTGTAACAAATTTTTTTTTATAACTTTACACACAGAGTTAATATATTTGAAGTCTATGTGATTGTAGGAGATTGAATGAAAATAGTTTCTAAATTTAGCACCCAAGTGTTTGGGTGACAACTATTACAGCCTTTGTGCTCAACGACATATCAAAACATACCTAGGTACACCCTTCATACCTTTGGGTGCAGAATATGTTCAAGGTGGTAACAACACAAATGAAGCTAATATGTAAAACTGACACACACACACACACACACACACACACACACACACACACACACACACACACACACACACACACACACACACACACACACACACACACACACACACACACACACACACACACACACACACACACACACACACACACACACACACACACACACCACACACACACACACACACACACACACACACACACACACACACATCACATTTGCACACGTATAAAGTATTTTATAATAATTGAAATATTTTCAAGGTACCAAAATGAAAAATACTGATGCATGTTGGCACACAATGAATGCAGACTTGATTTACATCCAAACACCAACTGGTTTTTCTGTGTGCAACAATGTAATATATCACAGGAAATAATACCATATTCTGTAGTTACTACACTTAAAATAGTCAACTGTGTCAAGAAAAGAACGATTAAGTTCCAAGAATTTATTTAGACATACAATTTACATTATGTTTGTGTTATTTTTTCATGGTCCATCACCCTCCTCTTAGTCCCTGGTCAACATCATCTTTTGTTGATAGGGAAAGCTGTAAAAATGGTCTGCTGCTCCCCGCCTTCCCCTCAAGACTCTAACCCTCCTCATGTCAAGCTGGTAGATTATCATCTCACAGTACGGTGGAACTTGGGACAAATACTACAAACTTTGTTTGAAAAACCAGAGGAAGTTGAGCATCACTTTCAATGATGCTTCTGTTTCCTAGATGATGCTGTGTACTGGTGGTGAAAGCCCTTCTTTAAAGGCAAAACTTTCAGTTGATAACTCGGAACTACCACGCAACATTTTAAGTTTGTCAAATTGGCGGAAAATTATCTGCAATTCATACAGCAGCAAATATGGCAGAAGTCAGTTTGAATCGGCACGGCTCAAGAAAATACTATACAGTAAACTCCAGATTCTAAGAGCTTGCATCGTTCCCAGGAAAAGGGTTGCTATTTCCCAGGGGCTCTTCTTGAAAAAACCTTTTCAAATGAATATTTCTTATGGTTCCCAGAAAAGCGTTTTTATTTCTAGAGAATTTCTACTTCAGGAGTCTTAGAAACAAGTGTTGTCTGTACATGGAACATGGATTTACTGAAAGCCCAAAACACAAGTTATTGTGGTCTCTACTAAATTTCTATATAAAATTGTTAAAATATCAATGTTTATTAATCTTTGAATAATATTTTCCTCGTATTGATTGAACAGAATTTTCAGTCTTGTCGCCAGAGATTGCCTGCTCCAATCATTTGACAATGAAGTAAATGTCTTCATATGTGAAGGGTTCTTTATGTCTGTTGTACTCGTAGCCAAAACTGTTAAAAGAAATAATTTAATAACTCATCCTGTAGATACGCCAACATCAAAATCTGACCAAGTGATTGTGGTTTACTCACCACTGACGGACAAATGATGAATAGATCGACATGACATTACCTATACTCACAGTTGTATGTGTCTGCTTTTTTTATGTACACATGCACAATTAACAGAAAATCATTATCACAGATTAATAATATGTTGTCATGAAATAACAGTGTTGCAGACTATAATAAAGGAGCAAAACTTCTGTAGTTAGTAATTTGCAAACACTGTACCATTTTACCCCAAATAATTTACAACAATATACCTAAAGTTTGAAACACTCTCCACAACCACAAGAATTCAGCATTCTCTGATGCAGTGGGAAAAGCAAAGAAAAAAAAATAATTTTTACCTCACAAATTCTTTTCAAGAATTTGAATATAACACCCAGGGCTATTTGCAAAAATTAATCAGTTACTCTTTATTGTTATTATTATTATTATTTAAATAAAAAAAGTTTTGCCTGCCTGGAGCTATTTTGCATGTTCGAGACATTGTAACATGTGAGCTCTAAGGTATGTTTACTCTGTGGCCATTTGCTTCACTGCCTCTATGCATAAGTCACTAACTGATATGCAGTCTGACAGTGACACATCTGAATGTAGACTATATGGTGACCCTATATTTTTAAGGTACGCTAATAAAGATAAAAGTATTATGTGTGTTTATGGGTAACTCATGTGTTTCTGTATAGAAAGTTTAGCCAAAACTGATTCTAAAAACAACCATTGCCTTTTTCACACCCAAATAAATAATCCTGCTAAAGTTTAAATTAGAACTTTAAACTAGTCTTTGAGCACAAAATGTTTCGTAAGTGCTTTTCATATTTAGACACCACTGCAAAATATTTAACCATTTTTGAATTGTACGTTTCCTACCAAAAATTTCTGCTAACACATCACACGTACCAGCCAGGTAGAACTGCTGCTGTTAGCTTTGATGGTGCACAATGTACACACATGTTCTTTCAGCCAATGTAAGGATATGGAATTTCAGTACTCACTCTGTTGTCTTATTGATGGGTCTGTAGTCTTTTAACAAGTTCCAGAAATCATTGAAGAATATTACAGGTTTATACTTATTTCCTTTTGGAAGGAACTCAATATCTGAAAATATAAAGAAAAATGATGTCATGATAATGGTAACTATCAGTATAAAACAGCTGAATTTACCATATATACAATAAAGAACTTAACACTAATAAGATAGTACAGTATAAACATATAGCGAATATTATTGAGAGTGCTAAGTGCAGTACATGTAAAGAAATATTTACTCAAGCAATTTACACGAAACTGTAGCAAAAGGGTCTGTTCAAATTGTTTTCCAACTTCCATGGAGTTTTGTCAGAATTTGAGGTGAGGAGAAAACACACACACACACGCTCGCATGCACGCACGCATGCGCACGCACACACAAAACAGTTTTTCAAGCTTATATAATTTTTTTTTTTATAAATCCATGTGCACACATGCACAACACGAAAGAGAAATATGCATTATTTGTAATCAATTCAGAAGTTATGAATGCTTCATTTATGGTGTTATAAAAGGGGGGGTGGAACTATAAATAGGTTGCTTTGGTTCTACTTTTCGTCCAGTTCTCACTGGTTCTCAAAATTTGCCTTTTGCTATATGTTATGTATTTTACAATCACAACAACCCTGCCAATATATTAAACACTAGAAACTTGTTACCAAATTGCAATATATCACCACACCCCTGGTGAACAGGTTTTCTCCACAAGCACTTAAGTTTGCTATAACCAAAAGTATATATGTATATATGACATGTGACGGGTGGCTGATGGTGGAGACATCACGGTTGGGCAAGGTTTCGATATGTTGATCAGAGACATGGGTGAATTACAGGTTAAACTTATTACTGGCTGACTGGCCATCAGCACAAGTCAAACAAAGGCGTAGCTGTCCAGTGTGTTAGGTGGCACACAGCCATGGGTTTACCTTTGCCCAGGGTGGCTGCTGGAGATGACTCGAGCTGGAGCCCCAACCTAGTGTGACAGTGGTGCTGTGGCTGGCGACTGTGGTGAGCCCAGGGCAGGCTGTTGGTCCGTCGGCACTGGAACCGGAGATTAGCAGTCCCAAGTGGAATGTGCTGGTCCTGGCAGAATACTGTCATGATTGAGTGCGTCGTCCGGCGACTGAAATAGAGCGTGGGAGGTAACGCCTCTCCAGCTGGCGAGCAGCTTGAGTTTGCTCCCGTGGGGTTGTGCTGCAGAGTGCAGTAGGGGCTGGGTTGCAGCTCCTGTTAGCTATGGAAGCTGTAACTGCCTTCCTTACTTGCCACTTAGTACCACTCCTCTTGGTGTACAGCATAAAGGTAGGTATAAATATCTGCCTTGTTAGGGGGAAGCAGGTGACGATGGTTCTAAGCTAAGTGTAGAACCAAAGCCAAGGCCGAGCTACCCAGAGCCATACATTTTGACGCCAACCGGCAACACGAGGCACGGTGGTTAGAGTAGTGGGGTTACTCTGAGCATCCGAAAACGATGTTTGGGTGTGGGTACAAAGGTGGGCAGACCTGCAGAACCAGATTATCACTCAATCGAGTGACAGTTCAGCACGGTGGATGGCGTGAAGGCTGGGCTGGTTGACTACCCACCTTGTAGATTGCTACTAGTGGTTGGAGCTCTACCTTACTGCGTACCAGGTGCACAGTATGGGTGGCTGTTGACCGGGTATGTTTATGACATACGTGCATCCGGTTAAGAGAGCACGCAGTCCTACACTAAGTTCGATAATGGTTTTGGCAAAGACGCGGTCTCCTGCTTTACCCTGGTCGGCTGATGTCTACAGAGGATAAAATTAGCATGCAAAGGTTTGAGAGAACATGTATTTAGTAAGTGAAGAATAAACATGTAGCTCGATCTACCTCTTAACTAATCAAGAACTGACTAGAAGTAAACTATGTAAACAAGGTGAAAGGGACCTGGGCATAACCTGAACAAAGCAGCGTGGCTAGGTAACTATTATAACAACAGTCCCTAACTATCTCAATGCCGGTTGTCCAGAAAGGGGCCACTACCAGAAGGGTAGCGTGTGGTTGCTGTTAACCAGAAGGGTGTTGGCAGTTTCAAAGACTTCAGGAATTTTGGAGGGGGGTGGGGGGGGTTGCTGGTGAAGGTCTGGTAGAGCTTCTGGTAAGTCTGAGAGATGTTGATATCAGCAGAGCACCCCAGCACACGAGGCGGTGGAGCGAGCTGCTGGAAAGGACTCAGGAGATCAACTCACGTTCCTCAGCAGTGCAAGGCCTTATATTCTACCTGCCCACTGGCTTGCCTGGGCTGTGGGTGGTAATGATCTCTGCCTCTGGGCAGAGCTGCATGCTCTAGCACTAACCCTCAGCTCGTGGCTGAAAAGTAGTTAGCTATAATGGGGTCTCGGCTGCTGTGAAGTTTATTTCACATGGAAAAGGGGGGAGGGGGGGGGAGTCCGATATAAGGGCAAACAAAACAAGCTTGGTCGATGTATCAGTGGGTGCACCCACAACAAGGGGCATACTTGTAGGCACTCTAGCTAGTTTCCCAGTGTTCCAACCCCGCCGGGAGTGACGTGAAGGCATGTTCAGACGAGGCGAAGTCATGATTATTATAGTCAGAAAAAGTGCCACTTGTCAAAATTAACCAGAACAAATGTTATGTAGCCGTAAGTGAACTGCTTAAATCCTGTATATTTTAAACACATTATTGGCCAGGGTTAGATATGGGTATACTTTGTTATACATGATACTTAATTTTTGCAATTAGATTTTATATAGCAATTTTTTGAATACATGTAATTATTGAAGTAATTATTTTGACAGGAATTTGGCAAGACTACAGAAAATATTTCAAACTGCATATATATTAGAGAAGGTAGGCATCATTGACCATGGGTGATGAATAGAGGAAAGTTGAAGTCTCTCATGTCTGTCACTAAGTCTCAAAAGTATTTCAATATTAAACTATTGTGACTATAGAAAAGTACATACTACTTCCCTAGTAGTGAAGGGAGATATGAATGGATAGCAGTGGCCTGTTACGTACTTGCTTTAGTCGTTAAATTACTTTCATAAAGTATATATTGGTTGGCTGGCACTAAACATTGTGTGTAACTTACGTCCCGACCAGTTAAACCTAGATAGCATGATGGCTAACAATGGTCACAACGGGAAGGTGCCCATATGCACATTTTTAATCTGTATCTTTGAAGTCGTGATGCCAATATGTACATTCTGAAATTTTTTGAACCTGTGATAAACAAGTATTTTATGAAACATCAATCACGGCTGGTAAGTAAGTCCCATGCTGTTGAGGTCATGCATGGCACAAATGATGCATTAGGTCTTATGCAGTTTGTGACACCTATATTAGGTGCCTGCAAAACCACAATTTCTCTCTCTTACATTCATGGCATTACTTGCAATTAAGAAATACAACTTAATCCTCAAATTTCCAGTTTGAGGGTGTATCGCTTAGTGGCAATGAGTGGCAAGTGTGTTAAATTCAGACAAACGGTGTGCTCTAGCGTCAAGCAGGGTGGCAATAGGGCCGCTAGATATTCGGAAAGGAAAATCAGTACATGTGTGGGCGACATTGCTTTTACGAGTCATCCTACATCAACAAAGGTCTTATAATACATGTTCAACAGAGGCACCTTTAATAAACCAAACTTTCATGCTAGTACATGTACCAAACCAGGCCAAATTGTACATATATTTTAATTTTAAAATTACTTATAGATTATATTCAATTCTTGTTCATGAAGATATGTTTTCAGTTCTGTTTTTCAGGACTGAGAAAATAAAATAATATGAATACCAAGAGTATGCTTAAAAGGAATACACATTTCATCAAATGATGCTACGATCACTAATTTGTAATCACATTAATTTTTGCTAGGTTGTGCACTTTAATGAAAATGAGAATACTGAGCGTACTGTTAGAGACAAGAGCACTACCCAGAGCAAACTGAGCAAAACTGGAATTGTTATGGGTAAATCTGTACACCTGGCAAGCCTAAGTGGTGAGTTGATGAACATGTAATCTATTTACATTTTCTTCACACTTTTTGAAACTAACCTTTGAAAAATCACATTATCTATGATGGGTTTGGTTATTTCCTAAATATGCCATGTATCACAAGTGTTTTATACTTCTTTTAATGTAACAATAGATTATTTTTTGTGACTTTAAACTTTTAAACTGTATCTGTAAACTTTAATATTTACTTTATTAATATCAATAAAAACTGAGAGAAAAAAAGGTGTGTTGGTAATGCCTAGTAGGAAATAGATTAGGCAAAATGTAATTACACTGAGTGTGGACGAATGCAGTGTATAGTCCCTTTGATGTAATTGTCTAGACTTGGTTAAGCTTTGCTTGCATGAGGCAGAGGAATTCCTGGAACTAGCACTTTACTAGGGCTTCAGAAAAGTTGGAAGTTACATGAATGGACTATAACTATGGGTGAGTGAGGCGAGTATAGAGTAGTGCCAGAATGAAGGGGCGGGGGAAAGCAATCTACCAGCGGCATCTTCTGGCACAATTCCTACCAGCAAAAATCATAAGTGAACCAGCCAGGGATTGAACCTGGTTTGCCTTGGTGGGTATAAGTATGGTGTCTCATGATTCTGCACATGCTGTACTACCAGTAATGGTATTGGAAAGGACAGGGTTTGCATCACTGCCCTTTTGAATTTGATGCGTGTTGCTTACTGTGTATGCAAGTGTCTTCTGGGATTGCGTTAGGTTAGTCATGCACTATGCTAAGCGATTTAGCTCAGCCTTTTACTAGATACCAGGGTTGGCCGCATTGGCTGTCGGCTAGATACAAAGTCCGGTTCTGCCAGTCTGGCAATATGGCGAACTGGAACATTGGTCCTCTTGGGCAACGTAGACTTACCAGGGCTAGGCATGTTTGGTTTCTGCAGAGTGGCAGAGTAACTGTGGTAGTGGCCGGTCGGGTGCTGGCGATTCCACCAATTGCTTTCCTTCCTGGTTGCCGAAGTTGGAATTGGTGATCCCGAGCCGGGTGTCACGTCCGGTGACTAGAGCCCGAAACACCGGATGGTATCCAGTGCCTGTCCTAGTGGGGTTGGCAAAAGACACAAAGTGCCCGACAGGAGAAGCTGATCTCCCCGTGTCTTGAGTGGCTTGAGCTTGACCCCGTGGGGTCTTGATACTCTGAGCGACGAGGTTGACTGCACACACCTGCTTGGCAATACTGAACTCTGCCTTCTTTACCACTCTCTGAGCCTCATGCCTGGCATTGAATGCCCTAGAAGTATAATACACTCAATACCCCTCAGTAGCTGCAAGCAATTGACGAAAGTCATGGCTAGCCTGTAAGCAGACAGTGGCCGACGGTGCGCTCCCTGGCTCCAAACAGTACGGGCAACTAGTACTTGCATCTGGAGCTGTGGGTCGTAGACCACCTCCCTACCACTGCCGGGTGTAGTCCACAAAGATAGGGCCTCCAGTTCCAAGCAAATACCCCTGCCAACACCTTAGCTAGGGGCTCTTGTCAGTGATACAACTTGAGGAGTGTACCTAGTGGTTGAGGCTCTACCGTTCTATATACCGGGGTATATAGAATGGGTGGCCATCGAAAGATGAGGTTGTGTGTGGTGATGGGCAGACTCCTGAAGGGGTCTGTCGTCCTACTCTGTGTGTATTAATAATAATCAGCCCAGTCCCTTGCTTATCCTTCCGAAGTCTATACTTAGTGACAGACAGGTTTTACTCCTAGGATAAAGTACTCTCGGATATGGTAATAAACTATTATTTGTTGAGACAAATACTGGGTGACTAATATGTAAACCAAGCAGACTGTATACGGAAGTAAAGCTACGCATGTATAACGCGTGGAGGTGACCCACACCTAAGACTACTTAAGATGCAAGGGATAAATGAACTATAACTTACGCAACTAAACCTATTGGGTTGTCTAGAAGACACACTAGATTACGAGGGTCACTACCAGCAAGTAGTGGTGGTTATCGACCCAGGAGAGGACCAGCAACGGAAGTGTTAGTTAACTCGTTGACAACTTCTGCAGACGATGGCTTCTGGTGGTACGCGAATACCAGGTGTTGAAGCCTCTGGAAGGTGGTGGCTGTAGCCACTGGTGGTTGTAGAAGAACTAGAAGCTCTTGGAGAGGACCGTGAGGGCCTAGTCTGTAGAGAGCCCCACCACACAAAGTATTGAGGCGAGCTACTAAAGACGATAACTCCCGACCTCGGCCGTGCACTGTCTTATATCTGGCTCAATGACAGGTGCGCGCCGCATCATGGTGGGAGGCGTGACATGCCTCTGCGACATCTGCCTGGAGTGAGCGGGGTGGGAGAACTACCCTTATGTGCTCGGCCATCTTCGGCGGTGTGGCAAGACACTGTCTGCCAGGTGCTTCGGGGAGGCTGAGGTGTCACACTGCCGCTTTGAATACTCTTAGTTTTACGTGCAGGAATCGTCCACTTGGGTTGAAACGATTCTCCGTGCACTCATAAAATGACGTGCTAGGTTTGACCCTTCCTCGAGTTTTAATACTACATAGTAGAGAGAGAAAGGCAGGTCAGGAACAGTCTGGGAACAAAGTAGCATCAATGTCCCTTCATGAGATCACATCTTGAAGTAGTTTCCTTAGGTTGGTGAAGCTAGTCAGGATGAGTCAGCACGCGTCAAATTTGATTATTACTCATGACCTCTTCCTCCACTTTACCCTGGGACCACCTACAAGTGCAAAATCTGATTAATCTGAAGTGAACCTGTTGATATGTGACAAAGGGGAAGTGGGGAAAGACTTAACTTTTCTCTAACAGAGAGGAAGGTCACCAATTGCAAAGGGGTGTTGGTGCAGAATTACATTCTCGCATCAGAGAAAAATATGCATCTCCCTAATCAGGGGCCCTATTTTGTAAATTTAGCTTGATTAGACACTACTGTGAGCATCTTTACGATAACCACAACTAGAAATACAGTTACATGTAATTAATTGTCTTTATGTTGTATTCTGTAAGGTTCTCTTTATGGCTTTCTTTGAGTTAACACATCAGTGTGTAAATCATGCATTCTTTATTTTGAAATTAATCTGCTTGCTGAATTATATATATATTTTTGTTATTAGAGTTTCCTGTGTCACATATTAATATAGTATATTTCTGTTTATCAACGGTATTAGTTTCTTAATACATTTACAAATATGACTTAAAATAAATTTTTTTCTCTAATACGATGCAAGTTTTCAGGTTTCCTAATTCATATTTAGCATCACCAGATAGCACCACAAAACAAATGGCTGAATCTGTCATCTGTATTGTCATCATATTAGAACTAACCGACAAAGTATCAATGGCAAAAAATAAAATATAGTTTTTAGATTCTTCCAGACAACGTATATTTGTGCAGAAATATAATATACTGTAATTTGATATTTCCCTTCTTTGTGCCACTTAAATACATATTTTTTCTCTCTCTGGAGTCTGCTTGAATTAACCTCAATATGTTTGCCATTTTCTTTCCACTGTCATTCGTAAAGACTCCTTGTTGGCTTGTCTTTGTATAAAATCTAGGGCTGATCAATCAGTTAACCAAATTTTCGGTTCGGTCCAGTCATTTTTACAAAAACTGAAATCAACCCGAATTTTCAGAAAAAAAAACCAACCAGTCTGGTTTTTCTTGCACCGAAGTTAAAACTAACAAATTATTAACAACTTACCAAATAATATCACTTCCACTTATATTATGGTATATAGAGTATCTGTAGCATTATATTTACAATATTACTACTTATGTTTTGTAGGGTTAAAATCATCCTAAACAGTTCGCCGGGATAAAGAGGTTATGGTTTCCCAATAAAGCATGCATTGCCAGTACAGGAATACTGTTTTATTATGTTATTTTATTTCATTCTGTTAAATGTGATTATATATTCAAATTGTGTACACAGAGGTTAGTAATGTAAATTACTTTAGTTATAATTTCAAAATAACAAAGTATGTAAACAGTTCCCTCGAAAATATTTAGCAAATAAATGAGATGCCACAGAGCCAGTGCTATCACACTTGACCATGCAGTATTTCCTTTCCAGTGAACGGGTACTGACAAGTTTTGTTCATTGCACAGACACAATATTGTACATAATAGTTTTTTCTTGTTATGTTTCTCTGCTTGCCGACTGCTTTGTCATTTTTATTCGGCAACACCAATCAAATTAGGTTAACCACTACGTTTTTAGAAGCCTGATTATAAACCAGCCATGGCCTCATTGTGTGAGGCTGTGTTTCATTGCTTGTAAGAGTGTAGTTTAAAGAATAATAAAGAACATTTCTTATGTTTTTGCTTTGGGCGGGCTCTTTTTTTAGCGAGGACTTATACCGCTTACATTGCTTGCGGAAAAGTTCTTCCAGCTGACTTTCCGCTAAATTTGGCGGAATTTAAAAACATTTAGCAGAGAAATATATAGTAATATAGTTTCATAAATCCGATTCAAAAACTGTTGTACATTTTTCACTAAGGGCAGGTTTTCACTGTGATAGTAGCTACCACGATAGTCGCTATCATGACAGTGTGTGAGTAAACGCCACGATAGGGCCTGTTTACACACACAATGAGACACACTGTGATAGTTAACCTCAAAAGGGACATTTCCGACATTCCATGCCGCTGTAAGGGTAGCAGGCCTTTCAGCTGAAAGTCACGGCTTTCCAACCACACAAGGGCAAGTTACGTCATTGCCTGTGCGCCGAGTGTCAGAGCCACTAAGATAAGTATCCAGGAATCCATGTGTGTGATGTCAGATGCTCCACCCCCAATAGGCTGTGTTAATCCTCCCGCACCCTTCTGAGGGCTACCAAGCTGGGAAAATTACTATAAAAGGAATTCCAGCATGGACTCGGGGCAGTCTGCTACACATCTCACCGCTGTGAAGGCGCGCGGTTGTAAACTAAGGGCAGAGACCCTTACCCACATCGGTGAATGCGAAAGAACCAGTGGCTATTGATTACTCAGCCAGCTCCGGAAGCTCAGCCTCTTCCTAGAGGCCTTCAACTTCTTCGGCCGGCACCAACAGCATCCAGGAGGACCTCCAGCTCCAGAGGCCTTATACCTCTATGGCCTTAGACAGCAGCTCCACAGGATCATCAACGCCTACCAGAGGTTCCTGCCGACGTCATCCCTAACCAATCCTCAACCTCTTCCTACCACTCTACTCTTCTAGATATTGTTATTTTGACCTTAGACGTTAAATTCCAAGTGTGATGGAATATACACACTGTGTTTGTTATTAACATGGCAATATTTAGATTAAAAAGTGGTTATAGGATAAAATAAGGTTGAAAGGAAAAAGTAACTAGGGCCTCAAAAGTGCTCACTTTACCGTGAACGGCCTATAATAATCTGTATCCCTCTAGCAACAGAGTGCATCTTGTTCTCTGTATTGCAATCTAGTAGTGAGACACACTATAGCATAAATACTCACATTCATCCAGAGGAGGCGGCACTGAACCCTGAACCCACGCTGTCTGGTCCGTCACCAAGTTGATCGTGAGGTTAGGGTGCCAGTGAGAAATGATTTCCTCTTGCATAGTCTCAGCTTTCTATAAAGAAAAAAAAAAAAACTGTATGAAGAACAAGCAATGAAAAACTAAAGTAAATATACACAACAAAAATTGTATGGACAGTAACTTTACCAACACGAGTCTTACCAGCTGTACAATGTGTGTTACAAAATTTATGCAGATGCTTAGCTGAACTTTAATACCACAAATAAAAAATACCTGATCAAGTTGACGCATGCCGCATTCCGCACTTAGAATAAGCGCAGCCTACATGAACAATTTCACTCCATCTGCAAGATGCATTAACCATGCGGCAAGTCACCTCCAAGAAAATAAGGAAATGGAGGCAAAAAACATGGTCCTCCTCAAAGTTGACAGAGCCTCACCAATACCTCCAACCATGTGTATTTTCTTTTACAGTCGCCCAAAACTCTACAAGAAGCTGGCACATCAACACCCCTCCTCGACAAAGCAACCAGTTTCACTTGGTGGCTCCCACTAGAGGAAAAGTGCACAATTAGAATCTCACGCCGCTGTAGAGAAGCAGGCCACAAACAGAAAGTCACGGCCTACACAAGTGCAGAGGGGCATGATGTGCAAACGCCTAGCGTCGCTCCTGATAAGGATCCAGGGACCCCATGTGTGATGACATAAGTTCCACCCCAGTGAGAAGGGGCTAACTGCCCCACACCCCTCTGAGTACCTAGAAGTGGGAAAAATTAGTATAAAAGGCACGCCAGCCTAGGTCTCAGGAGTTACATATGCTGCACCTTCTGGCTGAGTAAGCAGAGTGTTAGCACTGGGCAGAGCCCCTCATCCATGCTGGTGACTGCGGAAAACCAGTGGCTGATGATGCCATTCAGCTTTGGAGGATCAGCATCTACCAGAAGGCCTTTCACCTTTATGGCCACCTCCAGCAACCTCGGAGGGCCACAGTCAACTAGAGGCGTTCCATCTCTTCTGCCTCCGCCAGCAGCTACCAGAGTCATCAACAGTTACCAGAGGACACCACCAATGTCATCCCTCACGTATTCCTCCCTCACTACCACCAGGTATTGAAAGGTTAGGGCGACGACGTCCCCTCTGGACCCCCTTGAGGCCCTTGCCCAGTCATGTCTTCACCACGTAGGTGAAATACACCCTATTGGTATTCACTGCTTAGGTCCCCTCTGGACAAACCCCTTCTTAAATTAATTAGAAAATTAACTTATTTGGGCTACCTGCAATTAATGTAATTTTTATGTTTCACCAATTACCACTTTATTCAGATTGCCTCTGCCTGGCTTTAACATTTTGACTTCTGCACAATAAATAATTTAATATTTTACTGTCAGAAGAGTGTGATTCCACGTGTCTGGGAAAATTTTTATTTCACTTTTAATACATTAAATAAAACAAACTATTTTCCATCAACGTATTTGTTTCCTTTTGTAAATTTATGAACCCTTAGCATAGACCTGTAAGCCTTAGTGTCGCTTGCATTGATACATTATTTAAACATTCAATTTTACTTTTGAATTAATTTTGTTTCATGTGAGGTAAAGCACTAGCCACAAAGGCAGTACACACATACTTATGAGGCGACCTCAAGGTTGGTTAACAAATCAATTTTGGCAGAGCTCAGGACACCAGAAACTCTGATCACCTAGAGTGACTGAGTGAGTGGTGTGGGGCATGTGACAGCGAGGTCATTAGCACTCACAAGAAGTTAAAAATTAAAACACAAAAAGACCTCCACGGGAGGCAAAAACCAAAGGCAGGGGAAAAAATAAATAAAAACAAAAGGCAGAAACCTCGAGGAGGCAAAATAACAATCACAAAAACTACAAATAAAACTGGATAAAATACTCCAATAACAAAAAATGAGTCACAACACATTAAAAAGACCAGTCGCACGTAAAAATGGGAATACATTGCTAGTAGAGGACTATTGCAGATCTATCGCAGCACAATAATTTAACTAAAATTCATGCGAATTTCTCACTTTCAAGCAACAATTTTTCAATCTCTTCTTCAAACACGATTCATCTCTTCAATCTCACACCAAAAATCAAGACAATTTGAAACAAATATTCATTCTCAATCATGCGGACTTTTTTTAAAAACATACTTTGTTCACTCTTTGATCAGTGGTCCATTTTCAGGTTGAATGAGGCTTAAATTATGGTCAATAAGGGAAATATTTACATTTATTTTGAAAGCCAAATCAATTAGTCATAAAAAAATCTTACAAGAAACATGAAAATTCTTGGAATTTCATAAAAATACGATTTAGCTTGAAAATTAGTCTTTAATGAATCACACACAAAGAGTGAACACAGGTTGAAAATTGATTTTGTTCCTAAATATGATTGATTTTCAGTTGCGCTTTGAAAAATTTGATGGGGAATTAGAAATTTTATTTGAATTTAGCTTGAACTTGGTTGAATTTTAGTTAAATTATTGAGTGGCGCCAAATCTGCAATAGAACTCTACTGATTTATAAAAAATGTGTACTTATAAACACACATGCAAATAAAAAAAAAAAAATGACAAAAGTGTTCACGAGCAAGCTAATGCCACGCCAGGGACCTCCCAGGTTTGCGTGCAAATTAATCCCTACGTCAGTGACCAGTTATATATTTTTCCGGCCATATTTAGCATCAACAAAACTCAAATTGAACAAACCTCCCACTTCACTGTCCGGCCTTAAAAAATATTTTTTTTTTTTAAGTGGAAGGTTTTTATTTTTATTATTTCTTATGGTACTCCCTTCTGATATGTCGTGGCGCCTTCAACATATGAGAACACTCCAGTTTATACATCTGATACACTACAGTGTAGTGTGGAGAGCATTTTTTACTGATGCTTCAAGAGTATCATTTATTTGCATCAATACACATAATGAGTATATGGGCAAGAGCAATCAAACTGTTTTTTTTTTTGGCTCAAATTTTGAATGGTTTGGTGATAATTTAATAAATGTGGGTGCCTTGACATTTATTAAATTATCCTCTCAACCGAGGATCGAACCCTGAATCTCAATTTAGAAACCAAACACCCAACCACTGAGCCAAAGTGGCTGGGCGAGTGAGGTGCTGACAAAAATGGTGTATGTTGTGAGCTACAAGATTAATAATGAGAGTGTTCGATGCTTGGTGAGGAAATAATTTTATTGCAGCAGCGACTCACAGCATGTTCTCTGTGAGGAGTTAATTTTCCGCATCTTAACGGTTGCACTCGCCGAGAGCAGCGCCGCAGATATCAACATAGACTGATAACATTTTCCTGTTGCCGCGAAAGTTCGCCGAGGCCAGATACTCGCTATAAAATTACTTCGTCCTGTCGCAGCCAGAGTGTGCAGCAGTTCAGCGCGGCCTCCCAGCGCAGATATGCTTTTTTTTTCACTGCAAGAGTGTGCTGAAGTTTAGTCGTGGACAAGAGAGCAGATAGCTGTTTTCTGTCACTACGAGAATGAGGTGCAGTTTAGTTGTGGAAGTGGTTCACAAAAATGAAGTTGTAATATTGGATTATAAAAATATGAGCGAAGTTATTATCAAGCATGTAAATGAAGACAATAAGCTAATTTGTAAAAGTTATTGCTAGTCGCAGCTGTGCAACTATACAAATATTGAATTCACAAGAGAGTTAAAATATAAATTTTTTTATTTGATTTCTATATTTTCCACTATCCATTATTCTACTCAAACCTGATGTTAAAAAAACCATAATTTTCGTCCCAGCAATTGGTACATATCTCTTTAAATTTCTCACAATTCATGTCTCCTCCAACAAAACACCAATATATATATATATATATATATATATATATATATATATATATATATATATATATATATATATATATATATATATATATATATATATATATATATATATATATATATATATATATATATATATATATATATATATAGAGAGAGAGAGAGAGAGAGACGCGCACGCACACACACACACACACACATACCTTAAATTTGTTTCATCTTGTCTAAATATACACAGAAAATTTGTGTTATCTAGAACTAATTGCTTGGGGACTCTGGAATATGTTGGCCCAAGATAAAAATAAACAATATTCTTATGTCAACCTCTAGGAAAATATTCGCGGACTATATCTTGATCATCCAATATTACATCATCAAAAATTACGAGAGAACTATTTTCACATTGATCTAGTGAAACCATTTCACCATTGCTACTTAAAAAATAAGCCATTTTTTCATTAATTTTTTTGGATATCAATTCAAAATCTTGTAATTGAATATATTTTGGTTGATTCAAACTTTTACAGCAAACATATAGTTTATCAAAATTTAGCCACCCTGTCTTCTGAATAAAATTAATCATTAAATTCGTCTTTGCATAGTTGCTGGGCCCTACAATAATCCCGCGAATATTATTGGGCATTAACTCCCCATTTTTCTTAGTCTTGGAAGTTTCCTCAGAAATTAAAACACCAACACCCCAATCAATTTTTTTCATTTAATTAAAATAATTTGTGTAATAAATGGATAGTAATAAAGTTTTCAAGTTAAGAAACAATAGTTCTATTCTTAAGAAGAAACTTCACTATGATATAATTCATGCAGATAAATTGTTAGCATTAGGGTAATTAGTTTTCATGCAAAATATTAAAACACCAAATGTGGAGAATAACACTACACCTACGATTGAAAAAATGAGTGCTGTCGATAAAAATACCGTTATAAATATTCCGAAAGGTCAATATGATGTTGAATCATTAAAAGAAGCTATAAATTTAATTGCGTCATTTTCAACAAATAAAATTGAAATAACAGACAATATGAAAAATAGAATAACAATTAAAACCAAGTTTGATATTAAACTTGATGATCACTTACCTGATATTGTCGGTTTTGAAAGAATATTAACTATTGAAAAAGATAGAATTTTTGTAGGCACTAAATTTCCTAATATTTTCCATTCAAAACAATCAATATTCATTATCATTTGGCTTAAGGCATGTTTAAAAAATATCTAAACACTTGGAGACTAATATAATTGCTAGCTTTTTTTTAAAATAGCAAAAACATGTTTGGTTTTAGAGAGTATATAATTTATTAGCCCACATATCCAATTATTTATAAAATTAATAATGAGCAATTTAATAACATTGTTTTATAAATTAGAGATGAATATGGTAAATTGATTTATTTTGATAGATCTGATATCGACATTGTTTTGGGAATTGAAGAAGCTTAAAATTTTGCTATATTTATCATAGAATTTGGTCTATATTAATTTTTTATTTTGATATTAAAAAAGAATATATATTAAAAAAGAATATATATATATATATATATATATATATATATATATATATATATATATATATATATATATATAAAACCCTTTCCCCCACATACAAGATGGTCGAATCACTAGAAAAACAACTAGAATATGGCAATAAAATTACTACATTATTTGATTTAAATAATTTAACTTTTAACAGTAAAAAGGTTACGATTGTGTTGGTTGATAAAAATGAGCCCTGGTTTTGTGGTAAAGATGTTGCTGAAATATTAGAGTATTCTTACACAAAAAATCCGTTACAAAATTATGTTCCGCCAAAACAAGTATTTTTTTTATATCAGAAATACTTAAAAATCTTAAACTTAATATTGTCATGCTGGTAAAGCAGTTTATATGAATAAAAAAGGATTAATACAATTATTGTTAAAATCTAGAAAAGCTAATGCATCAATGGTAAAACAAATTTCTAAGCGGCTTAATATAAACACAAATGTTTTGGAAGGGTTAAAGGGGGAAGGGGTGGGGGTGGGGGAAGAAACAAAATATTTCTTTTATTATTTCTTGTTTTAAACATTTAAATTATGAACAGCAATATATTATAGACAATTATAGAATATATTTATATTTTCCAGATATAAAATTAGCTATTGAGTGTGACAAATTTAACCACAAAGATAGAAGTGTTGCTTATGAAATAGAGGCAAAAGTATATAGAGACCAGTTAAAAAGAAAATTTATAAGATTTAATTCTGATGAAATAAATTTTAATATAGGTGATGTTATTAATCGTATTGTAGTGCATTTATCACAACTCTCATTAATAAAATTATGAAGATTTGACTAGCGGTGTAACACTGCTAGTGGAGAATAAAAATATTAATTATAAATTTTGATATCCATATGGCAAAGTATCTACTATATTTTCTAGTATAATTATCTTGTTATTACAAGGACTAGGAGCTATTTTATTAACTTCTACTGTATATATTTTGTGTTTCTAACTTTTTATCAAATTAATTGTCCTATATTGAATTCTCTCATAAAATACACATTTCTTATAGTCCTCAAAATTAATTGTATTATTGACTACACACTTATTCACACCTTTTGATCTTTTGTTTTGTTTATCCTCAACTCTGTAAGCATACATCTTTGCTTGTAAACCAACAAATTCTTTAATTTCATTGCCATTACAATCATCTTTCATTTTGCCTAAAATTTATTTATTTATTTATTTATTTGTGGAATATTATAGATATTGTCTTTTGGATAACTACTTGTATCAAATTTTTCTATCATTGACTTCATGTCTTCGTAGAAATATTCTGTTTTAATGTTATAAAAATAAGAGTCAGTATCCTGGAAACATAGTTCAATTTTATCACTATATTTTGGCTTAATAATTTTATAGTGGAAATCATTCATCAATTCTTTCGAAATATCCAAAATGGCCATGCCCACATATATTGGCTTATTAAATTTTACATTAGTTTTATTCATGTGAATAGCCGCAAGATTCTCATTAAATATAGTACGTCTTTTGAAATTTGGTTTTGAACTGATCTTGTGCAAATTTTTCACTTGAAACTAGTTTTATATCAATTCTGTTTCTTATATTTTCCATTGTTTTACCGAACACAGCATTATTCATCAGTTTATAAAAGTCCTTTTCAAAATCATTATTGCATTAGTCCTCATCAATCCATATACTTTTTCAACCAATCAGATTGATTAGATGTCAATATTCTATGTATTTTTGTAAGCTCCACTCCATTATTTAGGCACTGTTTCAAACTACGATTATGTAGTATATATTTTTCTTCTTTATGTAAAGATGTTAATAGTTTATATTCACTGGTACCTAGTACTAACTTATTTTCTGAACAAAATGGAAGATCTTTGTGTAAATTATATAGTTCTTGTGGATATTCTAAATCAACTTCTAAAATACAATCAAACACAGAATGGTTTTTCATATTTAATATTTCTTCACTCCAGTAATCCAAATCATATAATGGATACTACACCCACTCGAAATCCCCATATGGTAAATATTGTGACATTGTCCAACTATATAAATTATCAAGATAAGCTAAATAATTTGATTCCTGATTTGTGTTAAAATCTTCCAAATATTTGTTACTAGCTTTAACATATAATCATGTAATAATTCTAGTGATTGTTTAGTCATTTTTAACACTGTGTCCCACGATAAACCTGGTGCTGTAAAATACCATGCAGGGTCTTCTAGACCATAAGAATTTATACACGTGTTTCTAAAATTTTTGAATATTTCTGCTAACAATAGTACAGCGATGCATGGAAATTTCATAAATAATTTTTGCAGCCAAACATCATCTCAACCTTAAGGCGTGTAACTGGTTGATAAGTAACCGTTTAGAAAACTGCAAGTAACAGAATAATAATAACTTCAGCAGCAAAGGGGCAAAGGCCATGAACAATGGAAAATTATACCCGCGTGATCGACCTGCGGCATCCGAGGACACCCAGGAGTTATCGTGCTACATCACCACCATCATTGACTCCACCCTAGAGCGATGCCTGGCATTTAGCCAAGACAAATCCAATATTCCGAAAAACCTCACCTTACAATGCCCCTGAAAAGCAAACCTAACCTCTCACACAAATTCCAACCTGACACCATTCCATTCTGCCACACGGCATCATTTGGCTTGCCCAAACTTGTGGGGAATTCCCACTGCCTTTCACACGACCACTGACACCCTTTCACCTGGCCAGACTGCGTCAAAAAGCTTACATAAGATACTATTACACTGTATATTTATATTATAAAATACATTTTGTATTTTCAAGATAGCGGCTATCTGCTTTCAGCATTAAGATGACTGTTTTACCTCACTTTACACCCCACCTTACTTCACCAAAGTTGCATTTAGAGATCTGATCTTTTATCCAGGGGCATATCCTGAAAATTTTGGCAAAGCATGCAACACGAAACTTACTTTGGGACTTCACTTTGCACAGAGGAATTAAATAATAATAAAGAAATGAAAATAAAAGGTTGCTGGCAATATCTGCATTTTTTAGTAATCTTTCCTCTCTCTCTTACCTTCATCTGGATCGCTTTGAAACACGAGAGAATTACTAACCTTCAAAAGCTTCTCCAGATTTAGATTATAACCTCACATAGATGTATGTGAAGTGTAAGAGATATGTAAACTTTCAATCCTGAAGAAAATTGAAGTACTGAAGTAATACAAAAATATATCAATCAAAACATTAAAACACTTCGACACATATTACTGAACATCATTACAACTATTTTAATAAAATCAATAGTGACACTTTAAATTAAGACAAATCATACACACACTTCAGCATGGAAGGTAAAGAAAAGAACAAAACTTAATCCCTAGGAATATGAGAGAGGGAGAGAGAGAGAGGAGAGAGAGAGAGAGAGGAGAGAGAGAGAGAGAGAGAGAGAGAGAGAGAGAGAGAGAGAGAAGGGGAGAGAGAGAGAGAGAGAGAGAGAGAGAGAGAGAGAGAGAGAGAGAGAGAGAGAGAGAGAGAGAGAGAGAGAGAGAGAGAGAGAGAGAGAGAAGAGAGAGAGAGAGAAGAGAGAGAGAGAGAGAGAGAGAGAGAGAGAGAGAGAGAGAGAAGAGAACACACACACACGCACATTAAGAAATCCATTTTAATGTTCCAAATGGGAAAAAGGAAAAACATAAATCCAGGTGTCAAATAGCAAGATTTCACTGGTCAAATCAAATAATTTTACAATTTAATTTGAAAAGTTAAAAATTAATTTGAACACTCAAAATTCACTAAACATTTTAATTTGCTAGTAGTAAATCGCTTGAATTAGGGCTATGGCAAAGTTACATTTATGCTTGTTAACAAGAATAATTTAAAATCTGTTAAAAATGTTAATATTTGTCTGTCAAAAAAGTATTTAAAAAGTAAACTTACTTCTGAAAGTTCACAAAACATAATTTACGTTTAAGTTTTAAACAATTATTTCCATTGTAACATTTATCATTTGTTTAGAAGTAATCAATTATAATTTTTGCAAAGGGCACAATTAAATGATCGTACAAAGTTTCTGACTTTGTTCCCTGACTTTAAATTATTGTTGAAAGCGGGCGAAGGTCTCAACTTTGAACAACTTCTAATTTCTCACTAAATGAGCATAACTGAAACTATTTATTAAAATACACTTGTTAAAATGTCACTTCTACAATCATCATTTATCTTGCGAAACTACTGTTTAATATACTAATTGAAATGTAACAGTAGAATAGGCAACCCATCAGTCACTAAAAATTGAATGAAGGTACATAAACTTGCTCGTTAGCATGCTGAATGCAATGTCACTTTGTGCAGGCATTTGTCTAAATTTCGCACGAGCTAGCTGTGACGTCACACCAGCTGAATGAGTGTTGATAATACCACAGCGCTATGCCTCGACGTTTCAGGGAACTATTACGGTCGATTATCTAAATATGCACCGTGCCGCAACCCCTCAGCGCCTTGCCACAACGTTCTGAGTAAATATTAAGAAAAGAGAGGCGAAAAGATACGTGATCTCAGTCCCATGTGTAGTAAGGAAAGGAAAATTTGTTTTCATTTTTAAGAAAAATGGGAAGTATATAGTTAAGAAACATGTTCGCTTTTGAACTTTATTAAAGCATGCACTGCATGCATTGCATTCATGGAGAATATGCCCCTGCTTTTGTATGTTTAGTGTCTACATGCAGAACAATGTGCAACATAAAAGATATCTGGGTTGAAGACTTCCTTCCTAGAAAACAATAGTCTCCAACTTGGAAAAAATGTAAATTTGCTGTTTTCGAAGCCAAAAAAGTTATGAGGGGGACAGAATAAAAACTTGAGTTTTTTAAGAAAGGTACTCTTGACAAATAGCTATAGGACACAAGTTGTCCCATTCTGTTATTTTCACCTCTTAAGTACACAAACCTATAATAATAATAATAATAATAATAATAGAAATTTAATCTGTTGAGCATTATGTAATCCCATTTCATTCTGAATATCATTAACGTTAGGGTGACAAGGAATACCAAGTGTTAATACACCATTTAGGCAGTGCAAAGTAAAAAAATTGAAAAATTCACAATTTTGCAAATACCTACATAAGTAAATAAAAATAAATAAATGTTTACCTACTGTACTGTAATTTGAAAACTATAGACAGTTTAACCTAAGAAAAATAAAAGGCAAAATTCACGAGATGTAATGGTAACCACTCTGTATTTTCAGAAAGCCTGAAGATGATACAGCCGTTTCATGAGATTGCATAATGCAGATAAGCACATGATTAGACACATACTGCCTGGAATTTCAGTCTTTCGTTGCCTGTCCTGGTGGCATGTTTGTATTCAATTTATTAAAGTGACAATCAAGTGTTCTGATGGCTGTTTTGTTAAAGGCGAGTGTCAAAGTTGTTTACTCTAGATGATCATAGTTAATAATTGAAAGTGACTTAAGTAATGAAATAATTACATTAGAACAGGTGTGGATGAAGTTGTAAATATCTGTACATACCATTATATGAAATATATTGACAAGTTCTTTCATTTATATGGTAATACATAAGTGTTATGACCCATTTGTCTTGCACAAGAAAACTATTTTTAAGTCCTTAAGGGAAATCACTGTGCAACTAGCTGTCTGCTAAACATGAATATCTGAGACTTTTACCAGGTAAGGCTGTATGTGCATGCTGTTTTCAAAAGTTCAATAAAAACGTAGAATTAGTGTTTGAGGGGGAGGAAGAGACAACATGATGGTAATTTTGAGCCAGAATGTACTGCTGTAGAATAGGTTAACAAAGCATGTGATGCTCTAGCTTAATCTCCTATTCGTTTATTAAGGTTTCCTCAATGTAAAAGAAGACAAAGAATGGAGCAAAAGATTGATAACCTATAATGTAAAATTAGATGAAAACTAGAAACATCTCATTTTCCAATGCTGGTCTACAAACCCTCAAGAAATTACTCCAAATAATTAAAGTTACCTTGAATTAATAGAAGAGTTAAAGGAGAAATTCACACATTCTAGTACATTAGATGAAAAATACAAAATTTTAAGTTTGGTGCCAAAATGCTAAAGCATTACTAAAACAAAAGCTGAGTTTTTAAGTGTAGTGAATATTTAGAAAGAAATACAAGAACTGTAAAAGCAAAACATGGTGTGCTACCAAATGTTTAAAACAAAAGAAGAGGAAATTGCTTAAGTAATGAAACCATAAAAGTTGTAAGAGATGTTTATAAGAGTGATAACTTAAGAAAAATCATACCTGGTTTAAAGGATTGTCTAGCAGTACGATCTCCAAATGGAGCGAAGACAAAAGAACAAAAATACCTAGTACTCTAATTTAAACGAGGTTAACTTGAATTTCAAACAAACTCATCCATGTATAAAGATAGGGTTTTCAAAGTTTGCTTCTTTATGGCCCAAATGTTGCATGCTAGCTTGTGCCAGTGGTTGGCAGCTATACTGAGTAAAATGTTATACAAAGATTTAATTAAAATGATTATTTGCAATGATTCAAAAGAAAATCGTATGCTTTCATAATATCATAAATGTCCTGGAGTTGATGTACTGAATGGAATCATCTATGAGGAAGATGAGCATCTGAGTGAAATAAATAAAGTACAAACAATGGTTTTTCGACTGAATGCTGTAAGCTTACCACCTTAATGAAAAATATGGAAGAGTTTTTGATCAATCTAAAGGAAAAGTTGATCAAATTAAAAACCCATAACTTTATTGAAAAATGTCAACCTGAATTTATAAAATAAAAAGAAGATTACTTATGATGAGTGCTTAATTATGGGAGATTTTTCAGAAAACTATACTAAACTTTCACGATGCAAGATGAAGTACAGGCATTTCATTGGGTTAACATACAAGCCACATTACACCCATTGGTTGTATATTAAAAAGAAAGTGATTCCACACAGTGTGAAAACTTTGTGTTGTCAGCAACTATTTGACACACAACACTGTAGCTGTTCACATCTTTCAGGAAGTTCCGCTTCAAAATTTGAAAGACAGATTTCCAACTGGACAAAAGTGACATTTGAGTGACAGTTCAGCTGCTCCGTGGAAAAAAAGTTTACCTGGCTAAACAAAAAGATGATTTTGGTCTGTCTGCTGAATGACTTAAGTACATTTGATGGTGCTGGAGGTACAGTTAAACATCTTGTGACAGAGACTAGTTTACAAAGAACCACTGAAAACCACATTGTACCACCAAAATAAAGGTTTGAATTATGTTTAAGCTAAATTTTTGGAATAACAGATTTCTTTGTGCAACAGAAGATATTGGTTGTGAAGAGAAAATACTTGAAAGATGATTTCAAGAAGCTGAAACGATTCCCAATACAAGAAAGTATCACGGTTTTGTTCCACTAAATGGAGGTAATCTTGCTGTCTACCAATACCCGTCATTGCAGAACTATTTAGTGGTACCCATCACCAGACCACAACAAGCTGTTTTGTCAGACCTGAATGATTATGTTTGTTTTATTAATGACTGTGATTGGTGGATTGAAATTGTTACAGGCAAAGAAACTGGGGATGGAGAAGAATACAAGCAACATATATTTTCAACCTATAGGCCCAAGCACTCACTTCAAACTTACAAAGGAATTGGTATGGGTGAAATAAGTGAATATTCTAAGAAAGTTGTCACCACTTGAGGTAGTAACTTACAATGGAAGAACACACAACATAAGCAACAACAAGCTGAGTAAAATGTCATCAATGATTTTCATTTTCATTTTCTAGCCACACACAGCACAGACTTTGAATCAGTGGAGCGCATCCTCATTAACACCCTTGGAAGTCTGTTGAGATACTAAGGCACAAACCAGCTTAAACTGAATCCCTCTAAGACACAAGTATGTGCTTTTCATTTACGAAACAAAGAAGTAGCCCGTAAGTTAAAGGTAGTTTGGTCTGGGGTCGAACTGGAACACTGTGACACTCCCAAAAATATCTAAGAGTGACCCTTGACAGATCTCTTACATACAAGAAACACTGCATGAACTCTTGAAGTTGAAAGTTTAAACCAGGAACAATCTTCTCAGAAAACTGGCCACATCATAGTGGGGTAGCCAACCTAAAACCATCCGAACTTCTGCCTTAGCATTGTGTTATTCGGCTGCAGAGTATGCCTGTCCTGTATGATACAATTCAACTCGTGTCAAACAGTTGAATGTAGCTTTCAACGACACCTGCAGAATCATAACAGACTATAAAATCCACTCCAGTCGAATGGCTTTACCTTATCGCAGGAATAGCACCACCTTCAGTTTGAAGAGAAATAGCAGCAAACAAGGAAAGGAAGAAAGTGGACCATGAAAGAACTCATCCATTACGTGGGTATGAACCGCACATGTACAGACTGAAGTCCAGGAAAAGTTTCCTAAGAAACTCAAAGGAAATTACAACCACAACTGAAAAAGCCAGATTACAATTGTGGAAAAGAGTGTCTGAAACTTTACCACCTGGCCATGACAAGAGATGGCTGACATGGAAGTCTTTGAATAAGTTGAGATCAGGAGTGGGCAGATATAATGTTGTTTGATTTTTTGTTACTGTGTAAAAATGTCAGTTTCTGACACGAGAATAATAATAATTGGGAGAATGGCACATACTACCCAGTATCATTGCTGCATAAACATGGAGTTTGAAAATTTGAGAATTTTACTATAAGTGTACAAACAGGGACTAAAATGTAGACATAACAGTAAAATTTAAATGACTGGTACCAAAGCTAGAATGAATTATCTTATGCAGTAATTAGGTATTTGTTTGCATAAAGCTGTTTTTGATGTTTTGAGGTTACTTGCCAGCACAAAGAAAACTTATATTGGCACTCTAAATCAAAGGTAATTCACATTTGAATTTCTTTGACACGTCCTATAGATCTTCAAAGTATCATTCACAAAAACTCACATTTTTATTTTGTCCCCTACGTAACATTTTTTGGCTTAGAAAACAGCAAATATTTCATTTTTTTTCCCCCAAGTTGGAGACTATTTTTTCTAGGAAGGAAGTCTTCAACCCAGATAACTTTGATGTTGCACACTGTTCTACATGTAAACATTAAGTACACAAAATATCAGATCTCTAAATGCAACACTGTTCAAACAAGATGGGGTATAAGTGGGGCAAAGCAGTCATCTGAATGCCTAAAGCAGATGGCCGCCATATTGAAAATACAAACTGTATTTTTTATATATAAATAAATAGTATAATAGTATCTTATGTAAGCTTTTAAATGACAAATTCCACAACAGGTAACTTATTTAAAAAGTTACAACTAGTTGCGTAAACCTCAGAAATCTGTGAAATTTGCTTGCAGTGTGTATGAAAAATGGCTGCCATAGTCCACTGGTAGGTAAAAATCAAAATTAATGCTTTTATTTCACTTTTGAGGATAGGGCAATATACGGACAAATTTTTATCAAAATAAAAGATGGTGCGGCTTCCATTTTTTTGACTTCATTTGGAATGACCCAAAGACAGAAGAATAAAGTTTTTGCAACTTTTCCAAGTGCTGTGCAACTGTGCAGTGCTAAAACTGTTGCAGTGGTAAAAAGGAGGATTTTCTCTGAATATTTTTGATCTTAATACACAGAATTTTAAAACTCTTTGTCTGATAAACAGTAAGAAATACCAAAAATTTTTACCAAAATGTCCATTTTTACAAGTCACTGTTGTCAAAATAATTATTTACTCATGATACTGTACACGTTATGTATTGACAGTGATTTCATCTGAATAAAATGTCTAATATAAATTTTTCAAGGTTTTTCCTCATGTTTTCTTAATTTCCAGTGTTTGGCACCTTAGGTGTTTCCCATTTCTAGTTTTACTGGAAATTTTATTCCTTAAAAAAGAAAAGTCTGCTGCTTATTTTTACAGTTACACGGATGGTAAATTTGTGGGTAATCCACACAGACCAGCCACACTCACAAAACACCAAGGGAACAAGACATTGAGCACTCACCCTGACATCTTCTGCAGTGGCAGCTGTCTCCCCTGTCAACAGGTTGTGTGTCTTAGTGTAGCGCAGCTTCTTGTACTTGTTCAGCTTCCTCACATTGTAAGCCATGCCAAACTTCCCTGCATACACAGCCTTCCCCGTCTGTGGGTCAGGGGACCTGCCCTCGCGGGTCACGAATGTGTGGAGGTACAGGGAGCCATTCTTCTTCAGCACTTCCAAGAACTGCAACATGGACTTACTTTAGCTCATTACCAAACAAAATTTAAAACTTACTCTACTTTTATCACTCCAGAAATTTGTTTTCATTTCCCTAGACATGCACCTAAACACATTAGATAGTACACATTGAAACTGCTATCTCTTAACTAACGTCAAATTTACCTCGGCCAAATGCCTTTTAGGAATGTGTTCTTATTTCCACAGGCACACCTAAAACATCAAAGTGATACACCTTCAAATAATTTCTACATACCCATGCAGTTCAACTTGCTAAAGTGAGAGAATTACACATGGCAGTACAGTACAGTTGCAGAAGACGCAACTCAATAAAGTGGACCAATAATTATTTCTTTGGTAGCTTTGATAGTTATGAAAAAAGGTTTGAGAGTTCTGTTAAATTTGTATATTACCAATTAAAAACCATTTAAAACTACTTTAGTTAAAGTTTTATTATTATTGGATTCAACAGACCATACGGATAAGAGAGGTGTTTTTTTCATTAAAAAAAAGGATTGAGAATTACGCAATTTCACTAGCATTGCAAATACTAATTACACTGGATAACAATACAGTAATTTTTTTTGCAAATATGTACGTGGTGTGATTTTAATAATGGTGTGAAAATTATTTAATCAATTCATTATTATATCAAGCAAGCAATTTTCGAAAGTTTAATTAATATGGTAATAAGTAAAAATAAAATGTTCTTATGAATTAACATAAAATACGAAAGCTAAGTACCAGGAAAATAAACTTGTATGCTTACAGTTGGTTTGCACATCTGTCTAGTATGAAAAAGTAACCAAATGAGAAATTTAAAAACACAATAACACAAATCATTTGGTTTATCAAAGAAAATAAAGACTTTTTATACAATTAACCAAATTAATGTCAACTACACAGCTATGACAAGTTTTGGTGTACAAAATCTAATATCAAAATAACTAATAAACAAATACTACCTTTAGCAAATAAAAACAGCTAGGAATTTCTTGTATGCTAAATTTGGCAGTAATAGGTTGAGTAATTTTCGAGACACAAAAATATCCAGCTGGATGCAAAAAAAAAAAAAGTCCTTTTGACGGACATCCGGTAACCCTAAACATAGTGGCTTTTTTATTTATCCTGAAACGTAACATTTTCTGGGTTTATAAAAGTGTAGGTGGAGAACACCATATCTTAGCTCTTGTAAGCTGTAAATAACCAAGGTCAGTGTGCATGCTCATACACATTTTCTTGATGTTATAAACCTAGGCTAGAAAATCTACCATGTGTGTAAGAATAAAAATCTACATCGTTGCATATACCATATTGAATATAAGAATTTAAAAAAATAAAATAATACCTACTTGCTTTAAGCTACCAACATTTAAAGTTAACAGGACACAAAAATGTCTTATTTAATGGTTTAGCAAACAGTATTGGACCACTTGGTATAGAGTAATCCATACGATAGAGGAAAGTTAATTAGTACACTAGTCCAGATCTTTTCATTATACCAGTTTGGAACTCGCAGTGTTTTTTTCTATACTATATCAATTCACAGTAGGCCTACATCAAATCAGGAATATTATTATCCAATGCTATTTCCAGCCAATAACTGTTTATCTACTCAGGTTTTTGAACTATTCCTTGTTATTTAATCTGTCCAATATTTTCTTTTGTAATAACTCTATTAACGGCTCTTGTAGGTTGATGGTCAAGAACAGCTATTATAGGCCATTCACGGCTATGTACTTCACACTTTTCTGAAGTCCTGCCAAAGTTCTACTTCCAGGATATTCTTCCTCCTCATGCAAACAAAAACTTGAAAAAGTTAGAAATTTACACCACAGAGACAGCGCACCACATTTGTGCACTCTCTTTGTAATAAAATTTTGCACAACACCTTTTCTTGTTAGGCATTATCAACACAACTATTTTCTCCCTGTTTTTTTCTTCTTCATATTAAATATAAATGAAATGTTACAATTTATAGATAAAATATAAATCAAAGTTCAGTTTAACCAAAAATAAGGTACATTTAAGTTATCAAAAGCACAAAACACTTGTGATACGCAACATATTTACGAAAACCTGACGCGTCACTATTATTGGTATTCAGACAACCTCAGCTCCATTCTGATGTTTGGCATTGTTGAAATAGGAATTTATTTTACCATTTTCCCCCATGTGAGCTAAGATTGTACTCTCTACAACTTAGCTTGTTTTATTGACAGGCCCACAGTAACTATATGTGCAGGACGAGTTAATTTCTCCACTGCTAGATAGCACTAGTTTTATTATCGTTCGTCTTTGCCTCCCTTCCTCCAACTGGTCGGTGACGTCACAGCTGCCAGTCAAGCCATCGCTACGCCCCGTTCGGCGGCTAACTCCTTGCCCTTATGGAGCCGGCCAATCAGCAGCTGGCACCACTCGATTCTTAGTACAAAAGGAGATCTCATTTGCACCTCTCGGGGCATTTGGAATTTGTCTTTAGCGCTTGATGCTCAGAACAAGTCACTCTCCAGTTTAGCACTAGCTGCTCAGACACACCCTGTATTCTTGCTTCTCTTCCAGCACCCGTTGCTTGGAATATGTTAGGCCCTTGTATCATAGGGGTCTGACCACTCGGTGACATTAGGCGACTCTCTCTATGAAGATCTCCGGTAACCCCCCCCCCCCCCCCTCAACTCGGGTGTGTTCAAGACAGGGAAACTCCTACCCTTCAGTCCTTCTCAGGATTGGTCTTACCTCTCCTTGCTTAGTCTCCCTACATTGTGCCCAGCTCAGCAATACCGTCGCATACCTAAGGAACTACGTAAACAATAGGAGAAGCCATTTGCTTAGCCAGACAACACAATGCTTAGCACACCACTCATCCCAACTCAACACCGGTTACCTCTACCAGCTACCACAACGTACGGACAGCTTCCCGGCCATTTACTCGTTCAGACATGCAGTAGCGAGCACGTCACCACGTTGTTTCCAATTGCTGGAAATAACCATGAACTGAACCGAAACCTTCAGAATCACCTTTCCTGTAGACCTAGCTCCCTGTGGACTCCTCAAAAGGAAGGGAAAGCATGTAATCCCGGGGAAGTTTCTCAAGCGAATCAACAGACTCACCTGTTACATATATACACACAGTTCGGCCCACCTTCCCATCTACTCTGTGGGTGGAATGGGGGTGACTCATAGGTACACTGACTTTGGTACAGCTTGTCAGCTTGGTGTCCTGTCAGCCTCTCCACTATGGGCTACCGCCATGAGAGACTGACGTTCACTGGGTTGGGGAGACTTACCAGAAGCAACACCCATGCGTCTGACCTTAGCCAGTGTGGCCCGACTTCCAGCGCATACAGTGGTCCCCACCAGGTGCTGGAATAGGGTGTCCACTGAGTTACGGTCTCTCAATGGCTCAACACGTAATTGAGAAAAACAAGGAGCATGCCTTCCACTGCTCAATGGGCAGGGTGTACTGGGCATCCTAATGACCTAATCCAAGAGACGAGGTCTCAAGGAGAAAGTGATGACATTACTTGCCTCTGGATGCCTGCACGAGTATTCACCGGCCTTGGTGGCCTCTATCGCTATACTCCAGCCCAGAGAGCAGGTCCAGCCTACAAGGCACCTGCAGGACCCAGTGATGCCGAAAAATCACAAGCACCTCTTCAGCGACCCACTATGCACAGGCCTTTCAGAGATTCCACAGTATATTGCTGAATTGATACATATATCCTCTACTCCACAGCATCCCGCAGTTGCATACAGGATTCCCGACATCCTTCATCCAACATCTGCACCTCAGTCTAGGACACCGAAGCCTCAACCTGTACTACCCATTGTTGCACGCTCACCCCCAGTGATCCATCGCCTAGGTATTCAAATAACAAGTGGTGGTTCCTAAGCGCCCAATTGTGTTGAAGACCACAGACTAAGTGCCCTGCCGACAGCCAATCAGGTCGGTTCTTCACAACTGGAAGGTCCCAGCAACCTGGAAAGACCAGACCCCAGATACCTTACAAGAGCACTAGGTCTAGCTTCTGGCCAAAAGCTGACTGGGCTACTTCTGGCGCAGAAGTACAGACTCACACCCTCCACCAGCACAAGAGTATAAGTCCTGTGTCAAACCATAAATGTCATACATAGGGTGATTTTCCCACAGGTTTGATTTAAAAAATGTGAATAAACCACGAATAGACTATACTTAGCAAGGGGATGCAGTGGCAAACCTTCAGGCACTCATTCGGAAGGACATGGGTTCAAATCCCCACCCGGCTATCTTGATTTTGGTTTTCCATGATTTACCAAACTCTCTCAAAGCAAATACTGGGATGATACCTTATTGTAGGACATAGTTGATCCCTACCCTACTCCTGCTTCTTTCAGCAACTCGCTGAAGCTCTAATTACCTAACTGTTAACGAGACATTAAGCACTACATACATACTAAGAACTGCCATTTATTCAACAGTTGTGGTCTCAAGGTGTACTAAAGCCAAAAGCTAAAATCCATCTAAGGCATTCATTATAACATTGGAAATGTTATGTTAAGGAAGTGTGTACATAACTGAATTATAAAATTGAAAAACCAATGTATTACAAGCAGGATGTACATCCACATACACTACGTATTGACCACACTGAGGAAATCTTTGCCATAATTGACTACTGGATGCCTGCCAACGAGGTTATATTAAATATAAAAATTTCTTCTTCTTCAGATGATATTTCTAAGTATAACATGCTTAATTTTCAGAATGTCTGTTGACAAGTCTTGAAACAACTAACAGCACAAGCATAACTGTGTGGCCTTCTGTCAATGCTTACTGCACATTGTCAAAACCAAAAGTACAGTACTAAACATTTAAAACAGGTTATCTGTAAGTTGCAAACTTGGGCATAGGTACTGTGAACAGAACACACAATTCAGCAAGATATATTTCGTCAAATTCTCTAGTGCTCGTGATTGGATGGTGCACATGTGTATTTCAGCAGCTAAATTACAAAACCAAGAAAATCTATTCAGATAAACAGATTGCTTTATACACAATGGATTTCAATAAGCAAAATATTCCGCTTGTTGATGGCACTGTGTGCATGAACGCACATGCACACACAAAATGCACATTTTTTTACCTTCACACAAATACTGCATGATCAACTACTGTAACTGTGGTGGTAAGCACAAGGTAAACAGATGCTTAAAATGTTGAGAATGGGCCAGCAAAAATTCACACACTTATCTTAGTTGAAAACAAGTCTCATGCGGAACTTTTTTTTACCAACTGAAGAAAACAGGGGCAAGGCCAACTTATCACTATGTAAACTATCCTGTTCCACTTCCATGTAACTGCACAGACCTTCAGTACAACTTAACACATTCTGAGACGCTGGCTATCTTTTACTATTGCTCACTTTCACACCCCTTCGCCTCCCACCACACTTTCAGCACTGTTAACAAATTATCATACAGAAAAACTAGGCTCTTTGACATCACGTATGAACCACTGTGAACAGTCGTTTTCGCTTTGCCATTAGCTTTAATATGTAGTTTGGGTATTACAGCTTTGCATCACTGGATATGGAAGTTGTAACCTTCAGTAATGTTAACAACAAATTCTCTGTAGAATATAACCAATGTACATGGTGAAACCAAATTTAAAGTGGTCAAAACTGCAACTCTAACAAAAATACTATCTTGCAGACTTCAGTCACAAGTGTTTATCAATTCATGACATCCAAAATTTATCCATCAATTTACCCTTCATTTTGTTCGCAGAAGTGTGTAATACAATTTAGTAAAATTACAAAAATTTTTTTTCCAAATATTTTATCTAAAAAATAGAACCTATGTGTGCGACATGAATTTCAATTCTTCTCCAGCAGTGCACATGGCCAAAGAGCATGTTTTATCACAAGTAGCAAACACCTACTAGTTAAAAAGAAATAGTCAAGAATATTTTGGCATCATGTCTGGCATCACCACAAAATATATAAAATTTAAGCATCAGATAGCTTAAAACCAAAACATTACTATGGCAAAATAGTTGCTCACAAAGAAGGCAAAAACTATTACATATGGTAGTGTGGAATGTAAATTTCCTTGTATCTTTACTTACAAGATAAAATTCCCTGCACAAAATACAAATGTAATTTTTGTAATTCAGGGTACCTAAAAACCAGTACAGACAATGAGATACAACACTGAACCCTGTTTTTTTTTACAATACGCATTTTGTGCAAAGTTGCACTCCACTGGCAACTAGAATGCCATTTCATTTATTCAGTCTTTTGGATGCAATTCACATAATATATGTCATCTACACTACTGCTAATTTCAAAGTATCTGGGCTTTTGTGTAACGTGACATATTAGTAGTAGTTAAGAAACATATGCAACACAACAGCCTATAAAAACAATGGTGGGGAGAGCTATGAATAACAAGGGATGAAAAAATTAAGGAAAAAAAGGGCATTCACTGCAAGTTTAAAACAAGGAAATTTAAAATATCTGGAAACTGGCTACAAATAAAAAAATACACTTCCTCAAAAACAGACATGAAGTGATGCATATGGATGAAATAATCTAGAAACTTATGACAAAATTATGTGATTTCCACACCACAACATCCCCAAATTACAATCTTTATATATAAACGCCATTGTACGTGACTAAACTGCATCATCACTGACAAACCTCTGGACCAATTCAGACCATATGTTATTGAGGTGGCGAGTAAGGTTTTTAGTTATGTTTCATTACGATAGGTGGTGCTGGAGTCTAACTTCTATATTTATGGTCTGATTTATCTCATACTTGCAGGAAATGTTTGTTGATCTAAAACAAATTGTTTTATTGTGTTTTGAATTTTGTAGGTTAGGTACCGATAGGTGGTGCTGAAGTCTAACTTCTATATTTATGGGTCGATTTTGCACATACTTACACAAAATGTTTGTTGATCTAAAAGAGAAAAAATGCCAGCAATACCATGGTCAAACATTGGTCGACGTAATAGAGATGATGCATTGAGAAGGCAAAATAGAAAGTGAACACGCGCTGCACAAACTGAAGAGGCATGAACACAAAATCGAGAAGCACACAGCAGATGGAACAACGTTCGCCGGGATCAGCTATTTCCATATAAAACTAAAAATACATTAGTAAATTCTAGTTAATTAATATTTAAAACTTAAAAAATGAATTTTTTTATCTTGATTATAGAAATTATGTATAAATTTTGATTGGCACTATTCGCACTTTATTTCAATTTTCAAAATATGTAAACAAATCCTAAAGTCTATGCAAATGAAGTCATGGGAACAGCTAGTACACCTATAAAATTATGACTGGAGATCACTAACAAATAGAGTAAATAATGTTTTGGACCCAATTTGAACCTGTATAGATGAAGCATTTTACATTTAAAGTCATCAGTAATCAAGAAATCATGCCATTTGATGTTTATTATAACACAAATACACATAGGATCCACTGCTCAAACTTACCTAAGCCTGGATTAGAGAGTTTTGTTTCATATAAACCATCAAGGGTGACCATCTTGAATCCAGAGGGCGAGCATTTTATGCGTAATATAAGCACAAGAAAAATCAGGAAGCAGCCAGTTGATAAATTAATAATGCTCTGGACAGCATTAAAAACTCTACTACTCACTTCATTACCAGTGTTAATCTATCCTGATTTCTGTCAACTATTCAGGCTGTCCACAGATGCAAGTAATATTGCCATAGGATGTGTGTTGTCACGGTTGATGGAAACGAGCATCCTGTTGCATATGCCTCTAAACAACTGAATAAGGCAGAACTAAATTACTGAGCGAGTGAAAAGGAGCACTCTCGAGCACAGTCTGGAGAATCTATCATTTTAGGCGTTACTTGTATGGGAAGCTCGTTACTGTAATTACACATAATTCCCGCTTGTAATGGCTTCTTGGGTTGAACGACCCATATGGATGCCTCATGTGTTTGGCACTGCGACTTAGCGAATACAGTTACACTGTGGTACATCATCTGGAAAGTTGCATGGGAATGCAGATGCATTGAATCGTAAGGTTCGTGTTGCTGATATTGCTGTCAAATACCTGCAGACAGCCCAACAGCAAGTGGATGTTCCAACCTTTGTTTGTTCGTATTGATGGTGTGCTGTATAGAGAAACTAAACATGGCAAGAGAATTGTTGTGCCATAGTCCAAGCATGCTGCAGTATTGAAGAAGTGTCACGACTCATTATAAGCATGCCACTGTGGCAGAAAATCAACAAATCATAGAGTCATACAGAAAAATTATTGGCCTAAATGACAAGAATATGTTAATGATTATGTAAAAAGATGTCTCTCATGTAACAAGCACCAATGATTGAGTTGCCTGAAACAACACAACTTTTCCAAAGAATTGGAATTGATACAGTTGGGCCGCTACCGAAAACCTCCTCTGGAAAAAAAGACATCCTAACCATACCAACCATTTTTCAAGATACCCCGTCATGCACCCAATCAAGGATGAAACTGCAGAGATAGTGGCCAGAGTGTGTTTTCGAATGGATTCTGAAGTATGGTGTTCCAGATGCTATCATTTCAGATCAAGGGACTAATTTAATATCCAAACTTATGGTACAAGTCCGCGAGTTATTGAAGATCACGAAATTACATATAACACCAGGACATCCAGAAGGAAATGGATGAACAGAGAGAGTTAAAAGTACTATTGTTGGAATGATAAGCCATTATGTTAATAACAACCTTAACTGGGATAGGTACCTACCAATGCTGTCTGCATACAACAGTAAAGTTCACACGGGCACGAAACTCAGTCCCTACAAAGTCGTTAATGGAAAAGCAATCAACTCCCTTTACCCACATCAAGATCCCAGCAGAAATCAGTAAGCCATGTGCTAGAACTAGCAACAAAGCTACAAGAAGAGTGGAATAAAGTACGCAAAAATAATCAAAAAGCATTTCTCCAGCAGGCAGCTCCAAAAGGACAGAATAACAGTCGAACCAAGGTACCAAGTAAAAGAAATATGTCTCATTGAGCAACTCAGTGCTAAAGAAGGGCTAGGTGAAAGAATTTCAAGTGGGGTGGAAGGGTCCCTACCAAATCCTAGAACTGAAGTCAGCTGTAACATTGAAACTAAAGCTGTCCTTCACGACCATAGTTGAGCATACCAACAGTGTGAAGCCGCATGTTAACGCTCGGAAGACCAAGGAAGCAGAAAACATTACCACCCAACACATCAGGCAACCTCAGTACACACCATCGGCCATCTGCATCCCAGTACGCAGACTTCACAGCAGCATCGTCAAGGTAGTCTCGACACAAGTTCCCCATCGCCACCGTTGCATCCTCCTTGCCCCTACCAGCTGTCAATATGTCAGAAGAATTGAAGGCAGTTTGTGTGATAGTGATCGTGAAGTAAATAGGGCCCATGGTCAATTTTAGAGTCAGTGGAACAAGTGCATCATAACCAATAGGGGAATAGTTTTGTTAATATGCTCTGTAGTACCCAAAATAGTTCCATGTTACTAATAAGTTTTGATTTAGTCATACTCTTGAATAATGTGTTTGGAAGGCATTTACTCATTATAGTCACTGAACTTAGTGGAAGTGTTGAGTATGTTAAATGTAATAATTACTTTGTTTTGCAAGATTGGGTGAATGCACCAAAGGGTTATTTAATATTCTGTATTGCTGTCTGACTGTTCCCATTAGTTTAAGTATTTCAGAAACTTTCCTTGTTACTCTATACGTAACACCTGAACTGAATTTGCATCAAGGAAATCATCAGATTTATTAGTGCTCTCTGTTTGTGTGAATGTGTAATTAGGATTCTGTAAAATATGATTTGCTGTAAGACTCAACATATTTATTTGAAAGGAGGGGTGAATGTAAGGCCTAAAGTTTTTTGAACCACTGGCATCTTGGCCAGTGCAGTTCGTGAACTTGTGGCACGGAATTATGTGCAGACTTATGGAGAATGAGGCTTTTGTTCCTGCTGGGGCGCACTGGAGTGTGACCACCGAGGGTTTTACCTACCGAGAAGCGAGGAGGTGACCATCAGTGTGTGTCAGGCAGGATCAAGGGCAGTTGTGTTCGCAGTTAAGATAATTATGTAACGAGACAGATACAAGGTTGTATAGTGTACCTACCGGTGAGAGCACTAAATGAGAAATGAGTGCACACACTACTCATGTGAGTCATCAAGTGACCGGCATTCCTATCCATAGAACCCTGTAAGACCTGTTAGCTTGGCAGTGGACAGGCACAAATGTAACGGTTGTCAGAAAAAAACACTTGCATGTTCTCTTGCTAGCAGCAAACTTTATTTTTAAGGCTCTTTCTTGCAGGTCCTTGATTTTCACTTTTACCTTGTGGACATTCATAAGACACAACTTGAAAAGTGTTTTCTTTCAACGTAGATCTTAAGACACACATCATTTAAATGACATACAGTGCTAAATGACCACACTACTGGGCATGTTGCCAGTGGTATGGAGAGAAAGTAGATTATTGCTTCCTTACTGCAGGGAAAATAATTTATATTTTCTGGGAGTAGACAAGCCACCTCAATAATATTTACCAGACTAGTCCTTCCTTAATATACATTGTACCATGTTCTGGCTTTCTTCTGCTAGGTTATTAATATCATAGATTTGCAAACATTTTACATGGACAAGGCAGAGGGAGAGGGTGAGAAGAGACCTGTACTGGCTAGCTCTGACAACATTAAGGAGTGGTATATATTTTTAGATATTGTGCTGCCTGCAGTACAGTGCTTGCCAAGAGAAATGAAATTAACAACAAAAAAAAGTGCAACAAACTTATATTTTAGTCGACTTCCTAAAATTTTTTTACTTTTTTATTTCTATTTTCTAACAGTTCCAAAATATTAAGTCATAAAGGAACACTGTTACTATAAAACATCAGGATCAAATTTCCCACAACTTTTTTCAGGTTTTCGAGCCAACAAAGAAATTTCCAGTCTTTTTCAGTATTCAATTTTTAAAAAATCCAACAGTAAGTTATAAAAGAAATTCCTTGGCCTGCTACTGAGAATGCATGACCATACAGAAAAAATATTATATTATATTATACTACAGATTTGAATTTCCAAGATCCGTCATATGTTTCCCCGACTATTCCAGATTTTCTAGTCCTGTAACAACCCCGAGGAGAGGTGGTCACAAAAATTAGATTCTAGTGTAGGCATACTACCACCCAAGATGAAACCAGCTGCCAGCCCTAGTTTATCCAAGTACACTATATAATATTGTAAGTATCTTAATCAGTAATTATTTACCTCTTGTGGTACTGAGGTAGTCTTGATACGAGTGCCATCCCCACTAGGACCACTGGTCCAATCGCCATATATCAGATGAGTCTCCAGCCATAATAATGCTGATGGATTGCCAAACTCTGAAAAATGCTCCATCGTAGAAGCATACACGTACACGTCCTACAAAAGAACAATATTACAGGAGACTCACAAAACCATATTAACAGACAACACACACAAAGGTAATGTTAAAAAATTTTCTCTCTTGTTATAGGCTGTTCATGATAAAGTGAACACTTTCGAGGCCCTAGTTACTTTTTTCTTTCAGTAATTTTTTTATCCTTTAACCATCTTTTTAAATAAATATTGCCATGTAAGTAATATACAGTGTGTGTGTATATGCCACCTTACACAGAAGTTAATGTCCAAGGTTATAATTAACTATATTTATTCACCATTATTCCAAATGCGAGAGCTTTCTAAAGTGCTCACTTCACAGTGAATAGCCTATAACCATGGTTCACTCAAAAACTAAATCACAATTCTTTCAACTCAGGAAAATGTAGGCTGTTAAAGAGATGAATAATACCCTTTTTATGGCCAAATCCAAGTCCATGGTCATACCATGAAAATTCCATTTGTATCTCCATTATAACTCATCTTTTAAACTTATTTTTCATTTTGCATAGCAGAATTAACATGAAACATATTTACAAATACGTAATACTAAGGGTGTATTGTACTGACTGAACTAACTGCTTATTTCCCCTCAAATTTTTGGGTTTTATAAATTACTATTTTCACAGTATGGAGTTTAAAATTTTCAGTCATAGCATTTGTGTTTGATTAACAAAAGTGAAATATGCAAATGGGTTTTGTAAGTTAGTTCCGAAAAATTTATAAATGGTTCTAAGCTGCAAACATTCCACAAACATGCTCATATATCACACCAAATAACAAATATTAATGAGGGCTTAGTGAGCACTTGACAACCATCAAAAAGATGTCATGTTGAATTACAGGTGTAACTGCCATCGCAATATGTAAATGAGACAATTTCCAATTCCAACAACTACAAGTTGAATGAAAATATGTTGCAGTTTCTCAAATGACAAGTAATTTGTAAAATTAATATTTATTAAATTAATTTTTTGTTATCAATACTTTGCTTTAATCCGCTGTAGGTCTATCCAAGATAAAAAAAAGTGCAGTTAACTAAACCTACCATAACTTGCCTGGTTGAAGGAATTTTGCATGTCTGAGGCCTAAAAGCATGGAAGCGCTAAGAGGCGACCGATACATACACATCAACTCTCTCACCAACTCTATGCATAAAGCACTTAACTGCCGTGCAGTCTTGCCATCGATAACGTGCCTCTATGAGACTTTCAGCGAAGACCCTACTATTTTATTATGTAATAATAAAAACACAGGTTTGATGCACGTCCCTATTCCTTTTTTTATTTATTTTTGTACTGGAATGTTCATAACTAAAAACTACTGTGAAAACACCCGCTTGAGACAATTTCACCATCACAAAAACACGCTTCAGAGAGAAATGGAGAAACAGAGAAACATATACAGGCGCATAACATTTCTTAAATGATATTCGTAAACAGACTTCACGCCAGACACGCTGGACAGTTCTTTTAATAAAACGTTTTCTGCTGGAGCTCTGCACTGTTCGGCGACCTATCCAGACCATTGGTATTTCTGTGTACATTTTCTAGCACGATTACAATCTTTGCCCAAGTGTATTTAGTTATAAATTTGTGTTTCAATGCTGTTTTAGATTTTATGTTAAAGGAAAGCAAAATATTTTCTCAAAAAGTTGGTACAACATAAAAACTGTCAGTGCTGGTAATGCTAAGTAATATAAACTTAGTAAAAATATCTATAGGGCGTACATTTTAAATATATGCTAACACAGTTTGTACAGCTGAAGAATGAAAAACATTAGACAGTTAACACATGGAAGCCACATGGCAATGTTTTTGTTTACTTGTGGCAGCAGAATATGTAGCGGATATATGAAAATATGTATAACTTTAGCAGAGCCTCGGTTGGGAGTGACTATAACTAGACTGTATCAACTGGTGGCAATTATGTAGGAAAAAAAAAGAAAAAGAAAAATTAAAAAAATTTGATTCTGTGGGTTACAGAAGTTTTGTCATAATTCCATTAAGGCATAGTTTTTGTGTTAAGCGCCCATCTTAAACATCTTGGTGAGGGCCATACATAAAAGGAATATGATGCCGGCTAACAGCCAGCGGGGCCAGAGCCCATGATGGCAGAGGCGGATTATTTTGAACTTTCCTATAAATGTTAATTTCAGGGTAAAATATGTTATATTGTCTTTACAGTGTTTAATATGTCTTTAAATGTTTTAAAGTATTTGTACTAATTTTAATTGTTTGGTTATGAATATTCCAAGTGCCCGCGGCACCGAGATTAAGAACACTTAATATTCTGGCATGAACGCCATTCACAAAGAGACATTAAAATAACACTAAAATTCACAAGAAAGTTATAGAAATGTAAAACAATATCTAATTTAATTTGTGTCATTTTATTTTCAATATAAAATATTTCACTCAGCGTGCATAGCACTGCCGCTTACGTGAACCCTGTATGTGGCCATTGTAGGTCCGTACGACGCTTGTATCTGGACAGTCTGTTGAGGAGAGCTGGCAAGGTAAGACACTGTCACGTATGCACTACAAATTTTGTTCAGTGGTTTAGGTTTCCATAGTCAATGTAGAGTATCGGTTAATCTTTGCTTGCGTACGTTTTTGCCAGACATTTTCCCCAGCATTATGATTCCGCTTTACTAATTCTTACGCCCTTGTGGGATTTTTAACTAAATTGAGGAGGAGGAGAAAGATGTCGGAGAGGTCACGCGACCAGCACATTTTGAATCAGGCGCTATCTGCCTATGTTTATGGCATTTCAGTGCAACTTCTGCATAATTGCTACATGCAATTTTAATTAGTGTACGGTGCAATTACTCCCGTCATAGCCGGCTCTGTGTATAGGCCATCACCACACTAACCACATGCTGGAGGGCGAACCCCGACAAGTTTGCGTTAGTGATGCAGAGTAATCACTCATGTTAATGTATATTAAGGGTATTCATTTGTAATTCACTGTGTCCTGTCTTCAGGGAAAAACCGTCAGTCCACCCTGGCGGCTGTCGGCCCTCTTCCCTTGTGAAGGCTGTGCTTTCATGCACCTCGGTGAGATCATCCATTTAGGCGTGCGCTAGGTTAATTACGGGCTGGGGAGCACCTAAGCTGAAATGGCTAATCATGACCGAGATAACCATTTCATTGGCATGTTGATGTGTATGAACAATATTAATAAAAACAAGTCTATTTTTTATTCAGTAGTGACAGTGTCCTAGCCACATATGTTTTATCAATTGTTTATTTCAGTGATTTCTATTAAAAGTTTAGTATTGCCAACGTGTTTGTAAGTACACACGGGTGAGACAGACACACAGAACCCACAACATCCCTGAGAACCCTGAGTCTCAATAGTGCGGTGATTGGGAAGCACCGCTGGTGCCCAAATTACCTGTAAGTATTTGTGTCATCGTTCGTCTCGTGTGTCACCCGACTGCGTCAAATTTAAAGGGAGAAGAATAATAAAACTTTTTGTTATAAAAGTACCTAAAGAATCTGTAGACACAGAACTGAATTCCTTAGAATAAATTATAAAATTTAAAAACACATCTTTAAGAAAAAATTAAACAATTGATCACTCAGAAATTATATAATAATAGTAATAATAATTAATTTAAAAAATACCACAACTTTTACTCTACAAACTTAGCTAAAATGCTACAAAAAACATATAATGTCCCATAATATTACATAATTAGAAATTATACTTCTATAATGTTTCAATTTAGTTTTATGAACTGGATAAAGGGTGGTGTGGTGTTTTTGAAGTTTAAACTAACATACGAAAATGCACTAATAAATAGTTTGGCGACTTTTCCAGCTGTGCTTAAATGAATGTGTGCGTAAAATAGTGTGAAAGTTGCGTTCCATTAGGCACGAGATCAGATGGCAGGATAGTGTGGCATGCAGGATGCCCGAGAACAGTTTCCGAAAGGAACTGCTCCCACTAGCCCAAAGCATGTGTGGACTGGCAGATAAGTGTTGGAGGGGGAGGGAAGATGTGCTTTGCATCTACACTTGGAAGACAGGAAGATAAGTAGTGTCACTCATGATCTAATCTTTAGTAAAGTCACTAAACAATAACCTCTGAAGCCCTATTTAATATGCTAATGTCTCTAAACTCCCAAATTGCACACCAAAACTAAGTCTGGAAACCAATACACTAAATGGAAAACAAAAGTACCAAATTTGTGCACTAGAGATTCTAAAATAATTATTTTCACATATAATAAAAATTTGAGCATTTTTAGCTTTTAGGGTTCAGTCACGCCAACATTTAGGCACACATTGCATCAACATCTTGAGAGTAGCAAAAGGTAACAGTTTCTGCTACCCTGAAGATGGTGACTGCAACGTGTGCCAAAACATTTGGATTCTCTACTGCGATGCAGCTGGAACCCAAACCCAAAAGCCAAGAGAAAACATTTTTACATATACTAATGACATTTCCACTAGAGCTACTGAGTAAATTTCAGTTAACCATGATTTTTCACAGCTGCCAGGAAAAGGGTTGTTATTTCAAAGGGGTATGGGAATTTACCATATTTACTGGCATAATTCACGCACCCAAATTTTATGATGCCAAATTCAGATAAAACTTTTCCATTCATATTTCACGCAGCACGTTTCTCTCGGCGAGGAATCTAGAGCACACGTGGCTGCACGCAGCTGCGCTTTGTTGGGCTGTGCCAGGTCGTTGAAACTTCAAGGTCAGTGGTCCTGTTATAGATTTATGACTCCCGCTGCAAGCATGTAAACAAATTCAGTCACTGAATGGATTTGTATGTAGGTGGTTTTCATAGTGAGAAGGGGATATTTTACATTTATATAGACTTTTTTAATGTGAATGCATAATGGGTAAATATACCAGTCATACTGCTGCATTTAAACTAAAGGTTATTGTGTATGCAGAGGAACACAGTAATAGATATGCGAGGCAAAATTCACTATCAGAGTTTATCACGCTGTACCGGCGCAAGCAAAAGACGAAGTTAAGGAAAGCGTTTCAGGGACCAAAACTTGTGTTTTGTAGTAAATCATGTTTCTCGAAACTGCTGCTAGATGATTTGAAATGTACGTGGCCTTAAAAATGCCTTTAAGCTCTAGTTCATTTGATTGAAATCTAACTATTTTTTGTGCGAAGTTACATTTGCTAATAATGTTAACACTGAGAATTTCTCACATCAGTATGAGCAAAGACATATTTATAACCTTTCAGTCTTGCGGGATGTTCTGAAATGTATGCAGCTTAAATATTTTTGTTTTTCCTACTAAGCCACCACGTTGAAAACAGTTGCATTGCCATTATAGGTGTTAACATATGCCTTTTCGTACGTTTAGCTTAACCCCCCCCCCCACACACACACACAATTTCCATTTATTTATTTGGTTCCTGTAATCATTTCAACTCACGACGTAGAGGAAGCAGCCAGCGATCAGCCAAAACATGTGAGCATAGTAGACCTAATTTTAATGTTTACATGAACGTGTCTTGGCGATTCTTTACATAATTCATGCACCCTAATTTTTTTAAACTAATATCCAGTAATAAAGATGCGAGAATTATGCCAATAAATACAGTATACTGATCCACCCTAACCCCAACATGCCAAAACAACAGTATCAATCAGAAAAGTGCACGTGCAGCTCTGCCACTGGAGAGATGGAAATCTGTGTTAAATGTTATTGTTTATGTTGGAATTGGCCGTAGTAGTGAAGATGGAAACTGAGGTGTTAAGGGCAGGCTAGGTGGTAACATTTTTATATACTTAATGGATGAAGTACTGCTGGCTTAGTTTGCTGCTGTCTGCAGCGACATGTATCATGTACTTGTGCACACCCATTCTTAAGAGATGGTGAAGTGGGAGGGAGAGGACAAAGGGCCTGTAGTTCTGGCGACACATTCTGATACTTAATGCAAGATGTGAAATTTTCATGTTTCTAGTTTGAAGAGTTAGAGCATCAGCGAGTGACTTTTTTAAACAGCTAATCCCAGGCAAGAGAGCTGTAGGTAGACCTACAGCTTTTAAGAGAATTTAACACACAACCTGAAAAATGTTTCTATACAAATCTTCCCATTAATAATATAATGTTCCTAAAATCTATGAAAAAATGTTTAGACCCAATAGAACAACAGTTTACTTCAAAATCTGAAAATTGCTTTTTGTTTGAAAGAGGTATCACAAATAATATGGAAGCAGTGAAAGAACTTATTTTACATGTACCTAAATGAAGACATAATTTGTCTGGTCAACATGGCAACCTTCTTAAGCTTCATAAGAAAGTGATAAAAGACAAATTAGTTATAAAGTTGTTAGTTCGTATTCCAGACCTGATTTTAAGTTGGTTCCATGGAAGGGAATATGCAGGACTAGTTTTGAGAAAATATCTGAGAACACTAGCACACAGCCTTATGATGACACACCTATAGAGGAACCAGCGAGGAAAGTGAATCTTATGTGTGATGCCCTAGGAGTATTTCCTATAAACATGATGAAACTTGATGAAACTGAGAAATCTAAAAATAAAAGACTAGGAAAGCAGTCTGTGACACAACCATTACCCCTCCAAACAGTGGCCTGATATTTTCAAATAAATTATACAGACAAGTATTTCAAAAAATTAAATTAAGATTGATTAAATATCTGTTTAAATCTCCTTTTTTCTGTAAAATAATTCCAATTTTAAATTTTTTTATGACAAAGTGTCTCGGCCAACCTCACGGGAGTTTAGTATATACATCACAACTTATTTTCCCTTCTCATGTGAAATTTGGTTTTGTAAAAAGTATGATGGTGACATTTAAATAGTTTATGAAACTAACTACTATTAGCACAAGTTTATGGCACAATATTTTCATTATTGTGAAGATCTTCCATTTTAAAATTTAAAATAATGTTACATACCAAACTAACTTAACACACAAAAATAATATATTTTTTTTGACATCCTACATGGAAATAATCTATACTAATATCATAAAAAGGTAATGTTTATTTGTTTATATGTCTCGGATAATCTCGGAAATTACGCAGCCGATTCTTATAATTCTTTCACTATTAGAAAGCTACATTCTTCCAGATGCTCATTGGCTATGTTTAATATATATTTTTTCTATATACTATATTATAGTATGACGCCGGCTAAGAGCCAGAGCCAGTCAGACCATGAGGGTGCTCATCGCTAATGTAACACGTGGTGGTAAACACGTGCGCAGTGCCGCTGCATAGATTTTCCCAAAACGGGATAATTTATTTCAGTGCTATGTATTTCTTTTTCACTGTCAAAATATGTTTGTTTTCAAAGTTTATGTAATATTGTAATATTCAAATTCAAAGTGCACGTGGCGTTGAAGAACAGGGCAATGATATTCAGGCTAAGACGTCTATCAAAGACATTGAAATAATAACAGAAGTTTAGCATTAACGATCTATTTGTGAAAATGTATTAAAATGCTTTCTGTGCCATATAAATTCATATATTAATATTTCACTTGGCGTGCATAGCACTTCCGCTTGTGTGAACCCCTCTGGGCAATCGTTCTAAGAGAGCTGGCGAGGTAAGATGCAGTCACGTAAGCACTTCGTATTTTCGCACTGAGTTAAATTTCCACAGTTTCACTTTCGTATACTGGTTGACCTTTGAATCGCATACGTTTTGCCAGACATCCCCAGTGTAATGCTATCTGCTTACCTTAATTATTTTTGCAGCCCTTGTGGCTTTTTGGACTTAAACGAGATGAGGGGAGATAATGTCGGATAGGCCACGCAACATGTGTATCAATCAGGTGCCATCCGCCCATGTAGGGTTTTCATTGTAATTTCTGCACAATTGTGGCGAGCAATCTTAAGGGTAATTTTTGTGAGTAATTATTTTCAGGGTTTTTGTCAAATTTAATTGCGTTACGGCCACGTGGTTAGCTACCACTAAGTCAGTATCCGCACCATCGCCGCATTTAGAGGGCTAATTCTTGTTCCACCTGGTGTACCATAATTGATCTCAGGGTAATATATATTATTTTCATTCAGGGGTTTGTGTATTTTTGATGTTTGATGCTATTTATGTATGACCACGCAGTCATTTCACGTTTGTATTTTCCCGCCATCCGGCATCGGAAGAGCTTTTGTATGCTCACATATTCAAGAGAGGGTTTTTTCCTAATGCAGTTATCATTAAGGCCGACAATTTTTTGCCAAATTTAATGTAAAATAATGCGTTTTCCATATGCACTTGTGGTCTGCTAAGAACTCCATCCCACAGCTTCCGCACCATCTAATACGGTTTTCACGCATCAGCATGTTTATTCTGCCTGTTCATATAGTGCTCCATGTTCATCCATTGTTATTTATGTAATTGTGTACAGCGTTAATATTTTCTGTATTAACCCACAATGTGTATTTACCGCTGCTACACAACACGTGGTTCGGGGACGGTCCGGCGTTAGCGGCAAAGATAAGCACACGTGGAAGTGTTCATGTTCATACTCCGTGTACCATCTCTGGGCAAAATCTAGTCCATTCCAGCAGATGTAGACCCCTTGCCTTGTGGAGACTGTGTTATCACGCACCATGGAGGCTCACCCATCTAGGAGTGCACAAGTTAAGTAACATGCTGGGGGAATTATCCACCGGAACTGGCTTAGTCACATCCGAGTTGTTAACCGTAAAATTTAATTCTTGGTACAATGTAACTCGCATCAATAAAAACAATATTACCAGTGAAAAAAAAAAAAAAATATCATTGTAGCGTCAGTGCCCAGCTGTTTCCAAGTGTTTGCAGTGCAATGTTTAGTATTGGAAGTACTTCATAAGTACATATGGGCGAGATTAACGCGCAGAACCCACAGCATTCCTGAGTCGCAAAGTGCGGCGTGTAGGAACCACCGCTGGCATCCATTTACCAGGTAAAAGGTGTATCATAATCGTTTCTTGTCTCACCCGATGGCATCAATTAAAAAAAAAAGAAAAAAACCTACTAATTGAGAAATTTCTAAATTTGTAAACCAAGTTGGAGAAAAATGAGCTACCTGTCTGATTTTTAAGCATGCTCTACCAAAAGGACAGGACAAATTTTTATATTTCTTTTACTGTTAGAAAGCTACATTCTTCCAGATGGACATAGGCATATAGCAAGTGGGGCCACAGAGGCCCAGTGGATAGAGTAATGCCAAGTGGGGCTGCAGTCGTTCGGTGGATAGATCAATCAAGTGGGGCCGCAGTGGCTCAGTGGATACAAATATATCTAGTGGGGATGCAGTGGCCCAATGACTAGAGTGATCCCAAATGGGGCCACAATGGCTTAGTGGATACAAATATATCTAGTGGGGATGCAATGGCCTAGTGACTAGAGCGATCCCAGGTGGGGCCACAATGGCCCAGTAGCTAGAGCGATCCTAAGTGGGGCCGCAGTGGCTCGGAGGATAGAGGGATCTCAAGTGGGGTCACAGTGGCTCGGAGGATAGAGCGATCTCAAGTGGGGTCACAGTGGCTCGGAGGATAGAGGGATCTCAAGTGGGGTCACAGTGGCTCAGTGGATAGATATCCCAAGTGGGGCCGCAGTGGCTCAGTGGATAGATATCCCAAGTGGGGACGCAGTGGCCCAGTGACTAGAGCGATCGCAAGTGGAGGCACAATTGCCCAGTAGCTAGACCGATCCCAAGTGGGGTCACAGTGGCTCAGTGGATATAAATATATCAATTGGGACAACAGCGGCGCAATGGCTGGAGCGATTCCAACTGGGGCTACAGAGGCCCAGTGGCTAGAGGGACCCCATGTGGGACTGAAGTGGCTCAGTGGATAGAGAGATCTCAAGTGAGGCCGCAGTGGCCCACTGGCTAGAGTAAAGCCAAGCGGAGACGCAATGGCTAGAAAATTCTCAAGTGGGGCCGCAGTGGCCCAGTAGATAGAAATATATCAAGTGGGGCCGCAGTGGCTCAGTGGATCTTAATATTATAAATTTGCAAGTAGTCGCAAGTAATCACGGGTAGTCGTCGCAAGTAGTAACGGATAGTCATAAATATATAGGTACGTATTTTAATAACTCCATAAAATCTAACGAAGCGATGCTGGGCTGCTAATGCATGAAATAAAACCAGAATATTTTGAAAATTCCCATTTTCGGAAGCGTGTCAAAACCAAGAGGGATGAAATACCCCAGATCTAACATTTTTGAATACTATAGTTGCCATAGTCTTAATATAAAAAAACTTGTTGAAGTGTTCTGTACCTTTCAAAATAGCTTTAAGCTTTGAAAATGGGAAAAATTAACTATTCCATTACAAACATTTGACTGATTAGCATGATGTCTAAAGAAAGTTGTGTGTACCAATACCTCAGAGAAAAAGGAATCTTCGCTTTATAATAATTATTTTTTGGTCAATTAAAACTGGGATACAAACAAAGGTGTTACAGCAAATGCTTGAAAATGCTAAAATTACACCACGCTGCCACAGAAAAAGGTAGGTTGTGTAAGCCAAACAACAGTCTGGAAAACTTTTCAAAAATTTGTTTTGTACCCAAAATTCCTATAAATTAGATGTAAAGTTTTTTTCTGAAATTATGAAGCAGCCATTGAAGCAGCCATTGCTTGTTAAAATGGTATAGAATGACCCCAACATAATAAATAAAAAAATAATTGGTCAGATTAGCCCCAGCTCACTATTTATACAAACCCATGAATAGCACAAAAGCCGGCTGAATTTTGGGTTGCTAGTTGCCTTTCATTATTGCAGTTGTACTTAACATTTCTCAGACTCACATGTGAACACTGGTTATTCTTCTATAAAAACATCAGGCCTACAGCGATTGTACCATTACACCTACCATACCCAAAACCCATAACCACTGCCATAATATTCTTGTGCTACAATTGACATAACCATGGATGTTTTCATTTGATGGCTAATAAATTTTCACTTCAATAACTGGAACTTTTTAAATAGTTATTTGAATTTTAACTAGGTGAAGTTGGTCAACTTGTTACAATTTTAAAACCCTGTTTTATATGTAGACATTTTGATAGTAAACAGTTATGATGGATACAGAATATTTTGGCTGTTGGGAGTTATTTTACAAACCAGATGCTAAGAAAAACACAAAAAAGGAAAACTAATTCTACGAGTTTAATGAATGTTTGGCTTCTAGACAAGAAACACACAGTTGTGAAAGTAAATCCGACATGTGTAGCACTTGTAATAAGAGTGGATTCTGATTGGCTAAGCATGGGTTCTTGCACAAAAAAGTTAGAAGTTCGCCAACTTGCTAAGCTACTGTGCAGTGGCAAAGCTTGTGTGTATTGTTATGTACTTGTAGCAAGCCCTATTGTACAAAGTTATCACATTTTTACAGATATATATATAAAGTTATGGTTATGTTGATTATAGCACTACCTTTAACATTCCCAACATCAACATAGTTGCACATTTTATCCCAAGACAAATAATCTATTAATAATAATTCCAACTTTCGAGAGGGGTATCGCCCGGTAGCGAGCACTTTCTCCCCCCCCCCCCCTTCCTTTTCACTCACCAGTCCCTTACTAATTCAATTAACGGTAATTGTTAAGAATAGGGGCTTTCTAGAAAAAAAATCTGAAAGTAGTGTAATTCCAGTCTTTTTATTAGAGAGAACACGGAATTTACTAGGGGCATCAACATCTTACCAATAGAAACCCCAAAAACGATTAAGGGGGGCCTATGAAGATCAGGGAAATTGTTGAGTTAAAAAAATACAAAATAAGTACATTTTCACTATAAAATTTTACCCCTCAAATTCGCTCCAGTTCATAGCCCTCCTCACTATAGTATTTCTAAATTGTTTAGGTTATGTTCAGTTCAATCTTTTTGCAAATAAACATGTTTTCATGAGAATATTACAGTAATCTTGAAAAACATTTGTGGGGAAACTCCAAGCTTCTCTTCACCTCACCACCTAAAAAAAAAAAAAAAATTCAGGTGTGCCATGATTCACAGTTTTGGGAATTTACTCCCCTGCTGGCGCTGGGACTCTGGCTCGGTGCATAATGCTTGGCTACGCGTGTACAGTATTAATGCAATTTAACATATATTTGTGAATTATATATTATGTAAGTACATGTTTCACTTGTTTTACCCCATAATTTCCAAGATCTTAAGAGCCCTCCCCCTATCGTTATTGGAGTTTCTATTGGTCATATGTTGATGCCACAAGTAAATTCGTGCAAGTAAATTTGTGTTCTGTGTAAATAGTAGAGTGGAATTATACCACTTTCTGATTTTTTCTTCCCCAGAAAAGCCCCTTTCCTACTTTCACCCTGTTTTCTCCCCCTCTGAAAGTGGCCTATCAAATTTACTACCCACTTATCCAGTAGCTCATTCTCTTTTTGCACCAAAATCCCATGGGGAACCTTTTCAAAGTCCTTCTCAAGGCCTATGAAGAAAGCATCCACCAGCTTCTCATCAACTACTGCCTGCACCAAATCCTCCAGCATTCTAGCCAACTGAGTCTCACATGAGTGACCTACCCTAAAACCATGCTGGAACTCCTGCAGCTAGTTCATTTCATCCATAACCTATATCACATTCAATATTACAACTAGATAAAATATACTGTTTAGCTTCGAATGACAATCACCATAACTGTTCCATTTTCAAAAATGTTTGTTGCTGGTACACGGGAAGAGGCAGCTCCAGACACATCTGAACGAACGTTTGAATTAGGAGTTGGCGTTGGCTGCCTAAAAAATGATGTGATGAAATATATTATCAGTCCTCGTACAATCAACGTTTTCGTGATAGCCAGAAATGATTCCAATTTAGTTGGCTGATATTTATCTCTTTCACTATTCGTCTGTGCGGCCACCTGAAAATAGAATTGATCCATTTTAAACCATTGTAATGTTACAGTCATGACAGCCTTCAAGAACCTTAGAGGTTAACAACAGCAACATGACATAATCATAAAACAATCATGACAGAAAATCATACAAAGCCATACGTTCACCTCCAATGCTACGTCACTTTCACTGGCTGCAACGATCTCCCCGTTGGACTCTGCAGCATCCATCTCTTTCTGACTTGACTCACTACTTTCTGCCATTTTTAATTTTCAAACACAACCCCATAGAAGAACAGTGAACAGTTAACCCACATCACTACCAAGAATACTGTAAACAATTTAATGCATGATAAAATAGAGTGCGCATGTAAAAGCAACAATTGCCGTACAAGTAACAGCTTTTCTTAAGTACAAAACCGTCAAAGCAACTCGGATTCCATGGTTTCTACTCAAGGTAGGGTTTATTCTGCTATTTTGATTGGAAATCGCAATGCCTTATTTCGACAACTGAAAACCTACGCCACCAGAGAAGACTGGGGTCTTATTTAAGGGAAGTAATTACAAATAACATCCGGCGAGCACAGACAAGCTGTTGGCATACGCTCGATCGGCGGATTACAGGCGGTCCTCCACCAGCACATTGCAGCAACCCTGACACAATGAATCACTATAGAAAATACTGCAAAATTTTGAGTAAGGTCGTAAAATCTGCAAAATAAGGTTTTTTATTCGGTAAGCTCATTAAGAATTCTCATAACAAAATAAAATGTAAATGGCATATTGTAAAAAAACACAACAAGAACAACAGAACAATGTACACTTGTAAAACTAAAAGTAAATGGTTGCATATTCTCAGACTCAACGATTATGCTCAGACCTATATATTAGTCGCTGAAACATTTAATTTATACCACTTTAATGTAGTTGAAAACATGAATAACAAAAACATTAAGCAAGATATAAACCATATTCCTACACTACAGGGTACAGAATACCCTGCTATATCTTTTACAAACACAACTCCAAAAGAAGTGGAGAAAACAATCAATTCTTTGCAACCAATATTATATAGTGGCTATGATAGTATTAGCTGTAGGTTATTAAAGCAATGCTCTTTTTAATTCAGTGTTACACTAAGTAATGTTTGAAATGATATCTTATATAGAGGAGTGTTTCCAGACAGACTCAGATGAGCTATGGTGACACCATTGTTCAAGAAAGGAGGCAAGACCGAAGTAAACAATTATAGACCTTCTTACATATTTTTTAAAAGTAATTGAAAGACTAATTTATAGGGGGTTGTTGCAACATTTTGAGAATCACAAAATAATTTCAAATATCCAGCTTGGCTTTAGAAAAAACACCACATCAACAAATGATGCAATTTTCAAACTACCAAATAGCATTAATAATGCAATTGATAAAAAGATGCCATTTAATGGAACATTTTGCGACCTTACTAAAACATTTGAATGTGTAAATCACATAAAAAACTTATAGAAAAAGTACAGTTGTATAGAGTTTCAGGTACACCAGATAAACTAATAAGCTCATACATTTCAAACAGACAACAACAAGAGCGGATAAAAGAAAAGACTATTTTATTCTACTCTGAACCAGGAAAAATCAAGCATGGGGTCTAACAAGGATCAATATTAGTCCCCCTACTCTTCCTAGTTTATATAAATGATCTCACTTGTGCCTTAAGCTCAAAAACTACTCCAATTTTATTTGCAAATGATATTAGCATTTTAGTCTCTGGAGATTCAGAAAATGATCTTACACAAAAAACAGACACAACATTTACAGAGCTAAATCAATGATTTACTGCAAACAAATTAAATATTAACCTAAATAAAAGATAACTTATGAATTTCCTCACTAAGAACAAAAAAAAAAAACATTAATTCGAATGTTAGCAGTAACAGAGACCAAAATTAATGAAACTGCAGCCATTGGAGGGAACACTGGGATAAGCGGCGCCACTTATTCCCACAACTTTCCGATGTGCGCGATGTCGACGGGCCCCGTAGCCGAATCCAAAGTGCGACATGGCTCCTAGTATGTCAATGGATGGGGAATTACATTCCTACAGAAAGTGTAAAGTGGCGAGCAGCTCCCTAGCCACATTAATTAATAAGGGCATTTTCAGCAGTGATTGCACCACAGCTAACTAGGGAAGTCACCCGCACTAGCATAGAGAGTAAATAACATACCATAAAAACCAGGGCGCAGCTCCGCCCTTCGTGAAGAAATCAGTGTGTCATCACATCCATGTGCATTCCTGTAAAAATAACCATTATGACACACCGATTTTAATATGTTAACTATAAGAGAATCCATCGAGAATCAGCCACCTGAGGCAGCATTTCATTTAATATCACCCTTCAAGTGTGGTGACATACTTATGATGTCACATTATTAGCCATATCTGCAGCTCCAGCGTTCACGAGTATGTCTCAACAATGTGTTTTAGTTTATTAATTATAATTATGTACAATGTCAGTTTCATTTATCAAGTTAATTATTAACTTCCATTTTTTCATGTTTTCTTTTTGGTGCCGGATTCGCCAGACATGCGGCGAAGCCGACACCATGTTGTTAGTCAGAATTCAGCACTCCAGACAACCGGCATGGCAGACGGTATGCTCCGCATACCCCCTCGGCAATGCAATCTAGGCTGAATTTTCTTTCATCACATTCGTTAAGGTAACTCAAGAACATTTAAGTACTTTTGTTTAGCCAAGCGGAGGTCTCCCTGCATGCTGAAGTAGCATACCAGGACTTCACACGCAAGGCGTGTTTTTATGTAATTCTTAATTAAGGCCCACACCTAACTGTCCACAGTAGTGACCACCGGCAGGTCCAGAGTGCCGGGTGTGCTTAACAAAGGGTATGCATTTTCATGTGCAGCAACAATTCATTGTACCTTTGCGGTAATAAAACAGTCACACCAGAATTAGATGTGTTTTATTGTATTACCTCTCCAGAGTTCATCGGATCATGCGCCCTTATATCAGCATCAACTTTAAAGTGTTTTTCAGTGTATGTTTTGTATTTACGGGGCCCGTCTCCTTCAAGCAGAGTAAATTAAGTGATAATGTAGGCACACTAAGTGGCCGACAGCTTCGCCCCAAAGGAAATATTTTACTTTCAACATAATTTAACTGATAATTAAATTAGCTCTCCTTCTTATTGACCACATATACAGAGTCACATTAGGCCATCGGCTGTAAGAACCCATTGAACATTGTTCTCTCTACCGAACATGACGCCGGGCACATCGCCAGTTTTTGTCCTCCACCTGCTCCCAGGCAGGACATGAACACATCCCAGCACCTCTGGAGGCATAACGCATCAAGTGATCAAGTTTCTTGGTTTAAAAGTAGACAATTTACTGAACTGGAAACCTCACATTGCATATATTTCAAATAAACTAAGTCCAGCATGTTTCGCTTTGTGGGGTGTTGCAGAGGTCTTGAACAAAAATACAAGGAAAATGGTATATTATACATATTTTCATTCCATCATGTGTTGTGGTATAATTTTTTGGTGTAATTCCACTGACAGCAAAAAAGTGTTTCACATGTAAAAGAGAGCTGTAAGAATGTCAATGGCAAAAGAAAGTCAGACTCATGTAAACCTCTTTTCAAGAGCTCAAAGATTTTAACGTTTGCATGTGAGTACGTGTTTTTAGTACTTATATTTATGTCCAAAAACAGAAATATATTTCAAAAAAATTTATACTTTCAAAACATAATACTAGAATAAAAATAAAAATAACTTACACAGTTAACTTAAAAACTTGTTCAGAAAGTGTCATCTAACCTTGGTAGCCAACTTTTCAATAAGTTACCACAACTCCTTCAAGAAATTTGCTTCTCTAACCAAAAACTCTTAAAAAAAACAACTGAAAGAATTGTTTTCTAAACTTATATTTTATAGTGTAGATTAATGTCTTAAAAATCACAATTTAACATATCATCATAGGCATTTTTGTTCCAGTTTTTCTAGATTCCTTTTCTTCTGTTTCAGCGAAACGAGAATGCCCACAACATGCCGGAGGAGAGGTTAGTCAAATTGAGAGGAAGAGATATGATGCATGCATGTATTTTAAAATAAATAAAAAATAAATAAATAAATGTGTGTGTGTGTGTGTGTGTGTGTGTATATATATATATATATATATATATATATATATATATATATATATATATATATATATATATATATATATATATATATATATATATATATATATATATATATATATATATATATATATATATATATGTGTGTGTGTGTGTGTGCGCGCGCGCGCGTGTTTGCTATGTCCAGTATATAAACTTTTTATACTGTAATTTGACTTGTGTAATATCTTTGTACAGCTATGTATTGAAAAAAGATCTTACGGATTCTATTAAACAAAACCAAAACCAAAGCTAGATGAATGGGAAGTGGAAGCCTATCTGCTAAGAAATCTGCCAACTTAGCCAAGATTGTTATGGTCGAACCATAGAATACAGAGGGAGTAAATATAAGGGCATCTTCCACGTTGGTATACGAAACACTGTTTTCAGCGCCCGTAGCGTTTGTAAACCCGAACTAATTAATGTGGCGGAAGATTTGAACTCGCACGAGGTGGGAATTATAAATATCACTATTATAAATGTGCTTTTTTTGCTTTTCATGACACGGACATATATGTTTTGTCTATTCAAGAATTATTATTGAATAGACAAAACATATATTTCATGTCTTAATGCATATTAAATATTAAACCCTACTACTAGATTATTGCATCACTATTACAGGATTTTTAATTTTATTTTCCTTGATATAAATATGAAATTAGGGAAAGGAGGTTTTTATTATCCATATTGACTGTACAATGATACAGTATTGGATAATTCATTTCGGTAATGAGTGCATAATGGGGAAGAAAAGGTCGTGTCGTGTCCTAAGATGTGCAGACAAACTTTATGTAAGACATCGGTTTCCACTTAGAGACAAAATTTTTCGTGCCAGGTTACATAGGATAAAAAATCCGAAGTTACAAAGCGTAGACAAAATGAAAGTGCACGATAATTATCTACTGTAAAAATGCTCGGTCGAAGAGTCCCAGAATTTATTCCATGCCTTCACAACTTCTTCCAGGTAAATCACTCTGATATATAAAATTCATTGTAGTCCTAAGTAATGTCATCCTTTGTAGTATGTCATGCAGAGTAATTGCCTATAAGATGCCATGAATCATAATAAAATGTGGTTTTCATGACCAATTTTCACAAGTGGGGTCAAGTGTGTTCATCCGCATCGCATCATTCATCTCAACCACGACACGATGGCAGACACTACAACTGATCGACCGCGAGAAGCCCTCAAGACATTTGCATCGGGAACCGCGACAACTGCGACACCCGCGAACGTGAGTGCGAGTTACTTAGACATACAGATCGATCGATGCGTTCATTGTGGGAGATTGAGTGAAATTAACTTGTTTGAGGAAAGTATGAGGGAGCATCTCTTGTGTCAATGCACGTCTGACAATGTCACTATGCCATCAGAGCAATGTCTGTGCATGCACACCGGATGTGACGGGCGGGAACCATGTGGGCGCAGTGACAACAGTGTAGGAAAGATTTCCATTTACGAAGCATAGGGCCTGCCAAGTTTACCACTTACCGCAATGGTGTTATAAACGGTGATGAGTGCCGTAAGATGAACTGTGCTGATATCGCACCACTGCCAACACCAGAGGTGAAACCCACGCCACCAGTAGTTGTTCAGTACATGTCACAGTGCTTAACCGGGCCAGATTTCAATGTATTACTGCCAACTTTCGTGGGACACGACTCAGAAGACCTGGGTATGTACCCTGCAGTGTGCAAATAATATTGCAAAGCCATTGTGTACATAGGAATGACTGGAGTAAGGTAACTGCTATCAGGTTAAGGGGAACCACTGCCACATGGTAAAACTTGGTAAGGGACTATCGAATCATGCGGGAGGAGTTTGTGAGAGAGTGCTAGGTCGATTCGACACCGACAGAGATGCTATACAGGCACAAGCGCGACTGTACCATGAACAGCAATGTGAACATGAGGGTATTGAGGAGTTTATACAACGTAAGGCAGGCTTGTTCAATTGTTTGAACCCAGGTCGGCATTTTAGAGATCATTGTATCATTGTCAAAACCGAACATTAGGCCATTGTTGGGCAGAGCCAGCCTTGGGAGAGCGTGGAATTGTTTACAAGGGAGACACATGCCTACGAACAAGATAAGCAGGCGGAATGCAGAGAACAAGTGCCGGACCGACAAAGTGATCCCCCGCCGCCTGTACCCCCCGCGCTGGTTACCCATGTCACGCGAATGCCGCCTCCTGTCAGGCAGATTACACAGTTGCCGCCGCAGCAGGAAAACCCACGCACTATGTGTGCAAGAGTGTTCCAGGTAACTGACAGTTGAACTTGAAGGGAGAAATGTCACAGCTGTTATTGACACTGCAGCTAGTCCCAACTTTGTGCATGAGGGTTTAGTACAAGCGATAACGATTAGGGTGCCACCGAGATGTCTGCAATTCGTTACCACTCGCCACCAGTGAGAAGCGAAAGGTGTGATGCACGTAACATTAGGAATTAGAGAGCTGTGTACCAAGTGTGGTGTCTACATTGTACCAGACTTGTGCAAAAAAGTGATTTTGGGACTGCCATGGCTTTTTGACAACCACGCAGTGATAGAACCGCACCTGAATCGTCTGCACATAGGGACACGTGGCCAATGGACTGTTTATGCCGTGGGAACAACACAGCCAATAAAAATAACAACTGTTGTGCTGCTTGCTGACTTCGAGCACGAGGTACCCATCACACATCAGCAATGTCTGCAACATCTGCTGGACCAGCATGTCAGTGTGTTCCACATTGAGGGAAAGCTGCAGCGCACTGACGTCATGGAGCACACGATCGTCACTACGCACGAGGACCCGGTGTACTCCAAACCACGAGACCCAGGTATTTTCTTTCACCATGTCATCAACCAACAGGTATGTGAGATGCTCAATGATAATGTTACTGAACCCACACAAAGTCTTCTTGCCCAAAGGAAGATTTCGAATGGCGATTCTGTGCGACTTCCGTTCCCTAAATAAGATAACCCTAAACATGCCATCACCAGTCATAAACATGAAAGATACTTTTTCAACATTAGGACCAGCTTCAGTGCCTATCCGCCCACAGGACAGAAAGAAAACAGCCTTTACTACCCTAGATGAACGTAGATTTCAGTTTGTAGCCATGCCTTTGGTTTAAAGTGTGCCCCTGAAACATTTCAGAACTTAATGGTTAATGTATTGGATGGATTTATTGGAAACTTTGCGATGGCATATTTGGATGATGTACTTGTTTGGTCTAACAGCTGGGAAGAGCATTTGCACCATTTGAGCATTGTGTTTGAACGGCTCGAACATAATAAACTTATGTCCAAAGTGGAAAAGTGTAAGTTGGGTATGAGTAAAATGGAGTTTCTAGTGCATTATGTAACAGGAAACGGACATGAACCAGAACAACACATATGGGACATTCAAAAATATCCACACCCAGAACACGTAAACAAGTCAAGAAGTTTTTTTGCTTAATTAATTGGTTAAGGGAATTTGTCCCAAACTTTTCCATAATCACTGCACCTTTAACTGCTATTTTGTGTGAAAAACGTAAATTCGTCTTGACACCTCAAGCAGATCAAGCAGTTCAAGACATTAAAATTTCATTTCAGAACTGTAATCTGCTGTCTATATTCAGATTTATCTATTGTCGTACAAACAGATGCCATTCGAGAAGGCATTGGGGCCGTGCTGAATCAGGAGGGAACACACGGGGAAAAACATATAATCAGTTATCACAGTGCATAGTTCGGAAATGCAGAATGTAAATATCATGCTAACGAACAAGAATGTTTGGCCATTGTACATGAATTGCGAAAGTACCAGCCGTATTTGCTAGGAAGGCAGTTCACACTCAAAACTGACAACAGATGCCTTGTATGGTTAGAGGAAATCCATAACGGGAAAAGTAAACTTGCCCACTGGGTGCTGTTACTTTAGGAGTACGATTTCAAGGTAGAACACATAACGGAAAAAATAAACGAGTTCGCGGGTGCCTTGTCCAGGAATCCTTGCCAGATTCTATCGGTAACTGACGATGCAGAGTGGGAAGAGGTACTACCACCGTGCTGTGCAATACCAACTACAGAAACACAAACCCTCAGTGTACAAAACATTGTTGCCACACCAGCTGGCGAACTTGTCTCCTTGAATGTACGGGACGTGTTAAAAAAGGTATACACTGCACACGAAAATGATCCAGATACCGTGCAACACCGACAACACTGTGCCACACACTACACAGAACACTGGTGGGTAGGGGACAGGGAAATACAAACCAAACCACCTGGTAATTGTGCACAATGGTGGACGTATGTACCGAGAGAGAAATGGGAACTTGTGTGAAAATACGCACACGACAGTTTGGGAAATGGACATCCGCGATCTGAGCAGACACGACGGAATACACAGAAATGTTTTCACTGGCTAGGGATTTAGGGGGATGTCAGGAAATATGTACAGAGCTGTGTCACATGTAATTCCTGTAAGCCATGGAGAGCAGACTGCGATGCTGCACAACAGCCAAAGCTGCTAACCAAGCCATTAAAAACCATAATTATCGACATCATGGGCCCATACCCACATACGAAAACTGGGAAAAGATTTCTTGTTACCACGGATTTGTTTACCCATTGGACCGAAGTATTTCCAGTCAGCAATGTTCGTGCGCACACAATGGCACAAGTAGCAGAACGAGTTCTTCCCAAAGTGGGGACACCCCGAGTATTTGTGGATGGACAGTGGAACACAGTTTGTAGGGCGAAAGTGGAGGGAGTACTGTACCAAGTGGGGAATTGAACACCGTTTTACCCCAAGCCTGCCATCCCAGGGCTAATCCAATGGAGAGACGAAACCAGGACGTAAAATTCAATTTCGTGTCCGGTTACACGAGGATCATACTAGGTGGGCCAAATAGATCCTAAATATAATGCTTTGTCTACAGAATAGAGAGTATGCAGCAACCGGCAAAACACCAGCCGAGATGGTACAAGGTCGCAAACTCCATGCCCCCAGAGCACCCCCGAAAACCCGCCCAGATCAACTGAACAAATCGCCGCACACCAGGCGCAAATACATGAAGAAACCAGGGCGAACCAGCTCAGTTATTGTAATGTGTGGGTACAGGATAGCAAGAGGCCGCCACCCGAACTTGTGCCCAGGATGTATGTGTATGTATGAGAAAACCCATTATCTACCAGAGCGAAGAAGTACTGTGCTGGACTGGCACCTTGATGGACAGGGCCAATGAGAGTAGAAAAGTAGAGTGGAAAAGATGGGAAATTCCATGTATCTAGTGAAGTTGGGACCCAGACATGTTACGAAACGGCACCATGACGACTTGCAGATAGCCCGACCACATGTAGAGAAGATAGACAAGGAGACGACATTACGCCCAGTACCGCAGCGAGTTTGGAGAATTTCACCAGGGAGTACACAGGAGAGCAACAACACGGACACTGTGGAGAACACTAACACGGGAACACCCAGGCAAAGTAGTGAACTCTTATTTAAGGGTTTTGCACCGACTGAATACTCAATACCTAGTGGTGAGGAGGTGGAAACAAGAAAAACCGCAACCCTGGTTCTGGGTTTTTCTGTTAATACAGGTAAAAACACAACGAATCAAGGCGAGTTTAAGGTGTTTCCAAGTGTACACGAAGAATGTGGTAACACTAGTGCACACATAAATGTCAACACAGTCAGTGCCAGTGATTTAAGTTTTAAGGGGTTTCCCCAGGACACAGCTGAATTTGGTTGTAACCAAAGTGTAAAAGTAGATATTGATACCACATATGAAGGCGAGACGCCTTGTAGAAGCTTTCCAGTTCCTGCAGGGAAGAGCCTAGTAGGGCAAGAAAGTTTGAAAGGGTTTGGGGAAACTATTAGGTCAGTGAGTGTGACGTCCAGTGTCAACAAGTCGCAACACAGCACTCGCAAGAGGGGATTCGAGTCACTACCCCATACCCACATTGCTGTTCCTGCCTACACCCTCACTCTCTACAAATACCGAGGAAACTGACGACCGCTGAGGCCACGTTTTCTTTGACATAAATCTGCAACCAGTCGGGCAGAGCCCACCAGAGCAATGTTGCGTTGTTCGCACCATCTTGGCCTTCGAGGGAGGGGTCGTTTGATGCTGGCTAACAGCAAGCGACGCTAGAGCCCATGACGGCGCTCACGTGTCACATGTTCCGCACGTGCACAAAGAGGCCGACAATTATGAACATTCATATGAATGTTATTTTCAGTGGAAAATGTGTTATATTGTCTTTGCAGTTTTTAATATGTCTTTAAATGTTTTAAAGTACTTGTACAAATTTTAATTGTTTGGTTATAAATATTCAAAGTGGCACCGACACTTAATATTCCGGAATGAACGCCATTACAAAGAGACAATAAAATAATATTGAAATTCATAAGAAAATTACAGAAATGTAAAACAATATTTAATTTAATTTGTGCCATTTTATTTCCAATATAAAATATTTTACTCTGCATGCATAGTTCTTTCACTTACGTGAACCCTGTAGGTGGCCATGGTAAGTCAGTGCGATGCTTGTATCTGGACAGTCTGTCGAGGAGAGCTGGCGAGATAGGACAATGTCACATACACACTACAACTTTGGTTTACTGATTTAGGTCTCCATAGTTAATTTATTTTACTGTTTAATCTTTACTTGTGTACGTTTAGTCAGACATTTTCCCCAGCATTATGCTTCTGCTTTATTAATTCTTACGTCCTTGTGGGATTTTTAACTTAATAGATGAGAAGGTGGCGAAAGTTGTCGGAGAGGTCACGCGACCCGCAAATTTCGAATCAGGCTCCATCTGCCTATATTTATGGCATTTCATTTTCATGTAAATTGATGCTTTTTGTACTTGATCACACTGTTACAGTAATGTTTGATTTCACTGCCATCAGGCACTTTACAAGCATCTACAACTCTAATAGTAAAGAGAATCACTTTCTCGACACGAATAATATTTTATCTGAATTTAGTTGGCAGTTTCCATCAGAAATATTGCTATTTTACCTGCACCACATAGTTCGCTACGAACTTCATCCAGTGGCATCCGCGCTACCTAAGCTTGTTTTTACACGTGTGTGTGTTTATTGTGAATATTCAGCTCATGCCCCATCTTATTTCGTGTATCATTCAAGGGCTATGCCATTTTGCAATTAGTGTATGGTGCTATTATTCCTGTCCTAGCCGGTTCTGTGTATAGGCCGTCACCACACTACCCACATGCTGGAGGGTGGGCCCCGACGAATTTGCATTAGTGATGCCGAGTAATCACATGTGTTAATGCATATAAAGGGTTTTCATTTGTAATCCACCATATCCTGTCTTCAGGGAAAAACCATCAGTCCACTCTAACGGCTGTCGGCCCTCTACCCTTGTGAAGGTCTTGCTTTCACGCACCACAGTGAGATCATCCATTTAGGCGTGCGCTAGTTTAATTACGGGCTGTTTAGCACCCAAGCTGAATTGGCTAGTCATGACCGAAATAACCATTTCATTGGCACGTTGATGTCTGTGAACAATATCAATAAAAACAAGTCTACAGTGAACTCAAATTTTTATTCAGTAGTGACAGTGTACTGCCACATATGTTTTATCAATTGCTTATTTCAGTGATGTTTATTAATAGTTTTGTACTGCCAACATGTTTATAAGTACGCACATTTGAGATGGACACACAGAACCCACAATATACCTGAGAACCCTGATTCTCACTAGTGCGGTGATTGGGAAGCACCGCTGGTGCCCAAATTACCAGTAAATATTTGTGTCATCTTTCGTCTCATGTCTCACCCGACGGCATCAGCTGTTTTTCACACTTATCTCTGAAGAAGGCACCATAAATGTAATTAAAACTTTCAGAAATAAAAATTCATGTCGAATAGATGAGGTACATATGACTCCGCTTAAAAAAAAAAAAAAGCATTCTTATTTAATGAAAATGCCTTTGACTTACATTTTCAATGAATGTCTTGCCCAGGGAATTTTTCCTGACAGACTAAAATGTGCAAAAGTAGTACAAATATACAAAAAAAGGAGACAAGGCATTGATGGATAACTAGAGTTCTATTGATCTTCTTATGTACTTTTCAAATATTTTAGAGAAATTGATAGCAAATAAACTGACTCAATTCTTAATAAGAAACAAAGTTATTTCATTGCATCAGTATGGCTTTGTAAAGGGCAGATCTACTGAACAAGCTATTTACAGTTTAACTGAAAAAAATATTAACTTCTTTTTAAAAGACAATTCTCAATAGGTATTTTCACAGATCATCCAAAAGCTTTTGATTGTGTCGACCACAATATTTTATTGCAAAAACTTTAACAGTGTGGAGTAAGAGGTGTAACTAATAATATGTCAAAATCATATCTTGAAGACAGAAAACAGATCAACTCCATAAGATATTATGACAAAAATCACATTACAGATGCTATGTCCAATACCAGAACTACTCGAGTAGGAGTGCCGCAGGGCTCAATACTGGGACAAATTTTAATCTTAATTCTTATTAATAATTTAACAGAACAATAACCAATGGCTCAGCTATAATGTTAGCAGATGACACAAACATTTTGGTAACTAGTTCAAATAATACTGCTCTTGAAGAAAATATAAAACAAACAGTGACTGAGATGTCCAGTTGGTTCCAGTATAATAAATTAATACCTATTAAATGTAAACAAATATGTGCTCATGAATTTCACACAAAGAAATAAACATGTAATGAATGATGAAAGATGCACAACAATAGAAACAGACGGGTTACAGACAGTAAATAGTACTAAATTTCTAGGGCTCATTGTAGACAGAAATGCAACTTGGAATGATCATGTTGATAGTGTCTGTAAAAAATTGAGTCAATGTGTTTTGCGGTAGATACCTTAAAAAAGATTTGTAATAATAATTCAATACTTGCATACTATTTCTCAAATATTCCGTCCATAATCAATTATGGAATCATATTTTGGAGTAAATCGACAAAATGGAAAAAGGCTTTTAGATTACAGAAGAAAATAGTGAGATTAATTAATAATAAGGAAAAAGAAGCCATTGTAGGCCTCTATGTATTAATAGCAAAATTCTCACTCTTCCATCCATATATATGTACCATAGTATTCTTTTTCTACATGGAAAACATTAAAATAGTGATATACACCATTACTATATCAGACAAGCTAATCATCTTCACCTATTCTCCTACAGAACCTCAAAATTTACATCAAATCCATACTATGCTGGGGCAAAACTAATAAATAACCTTCCCAGCCATTTGAAGTAAATTAATAGTTTACAGAAATTAAAAAGAAGAATACTTACATAAAGATAAATTTCTATAACGCAGAACAAGACTGATATAAGGAGAATTCATGTAAAACCGTGTTTCAATGTAATGTAGGCTTTACATATTTATACTTTAATATCTATCTGTACACGAATAATAACAACTTGTACTGCAACCAAATGTAGTCTTAACATGTTTGTAGAGCTGCTAGAATTAATAATTATATTATTAATCTGTTATATATTTTATTGTTAATGTAATTTTTGGCAAATATCCATATTGCGTAGCATAAAAATAAATAATAATTGACAAGTCACTTCCAAAGTATATTGGATGTATATGGGATGCGAAAAAAAGTTTGCTTCGTGAAACAACGAATACTCTAGTCGCTAGACCACCATGGCCTCCATCATCTTAAGATGGGAGAAGTTGAGAGATGTTTGTTGGTTTGTGAGGGCGAAATATGACATCTATGGAGCAGCACTGAAATGCAGGGGTGGGGGAAAAGGGGAAAACCTCGATAAAACATGCCAGCCAGCAGCATCAATCAGCCTAGTTACTATATGTGAAAATCTGTGAGTAACCTCACAGGGAAACCAACATGGATCACACTGAAGGAAGGCAAGCATACTACTCCTTGGGAAGGGATGAGAGGAAACTCATTTCTTCAGCGATAATGCTTTTTCTTAGAGCAGTGTTTGTCTAGTTTCTTCAGCGTGGCTCCGAGATATTGAAACTGAATAGTTTTAAATGTATTCAGAGGAGAATTTCACACTAAAAATAATAATTGCACAAGTTGGTAAGTAACAACAAAGAAATTTTGTCACAAGTGTGTCTGTGGACCACTTTTGCAGTTGTTAGTACATGTGTGCTTGTTATCGATATCATTGCAGTGCATGCATCTGTCACCCATTGTAGTTCAACAATGTATCTTAATCTAATTAAACTACCCAAAGTAACCTAAAATGCTGGCGAATAAGTTTGCGTACATTTTAAACCTAACAATAGGGTGGTTCCTTTATTATCCCTATAAGTGCATTTATATAAATGATATCCTTTTGTATTTTTCTCTTCCAATGTGAAATTCCTTTAATATTTTGGGCTGAATTAAAATTGTGGCTACTGACTGACTAAAGCCTACACTACAATCACCGCAGCGTTCCCATGACAAAATAACAGTGGCGTTACCATGGAAGTATTAAAATGAACTGGCTACAATGGCAGTAAGAAAACTGTTACGTGACTAATGAGAAATGAGTACAAAAAAAAAAAGACAGACTGTACATGTATCGCGGATATTATCAAACAGTGTGTTGGCTAACTTGATATTTATTTTTTTAAATCTACTTGTGATGAAAAAAGTTTCGCAGGAATCGTGTTTCGGGATATATAAAGCGTGGTATACATGTTAATAATTCCGTTGACTATTTAAATAAATGAAATCTGAACTGTACCGCAAAAATCATTTAATAACTATGTTCTTGATATAAGCTTGCATTGCACTGACACTCGTAGTTGGAAGTGTTGTCTGGTGATTGCCCGGCATAGAACTCGACATAAAATAATTGAAAAAAATCCAATATCTTAACGTCGCTACCGTAAACAGGCTGCCATCTAAACCATTATGTTGTGTTGTAGCTGATGCCATATGCATGTGTGGATTCAATTTTTTATTGTTAACTCTTATGGTGATTGTTTCCGGGGCTTAAGCCCTTGGTACTAAATTACACTTTTGGAGAAAGCTGTAACACAATTTTTGTATATATAGAGAATAAAATTATCCGTAAATGTCTCCTGTACATTCCCTTTTTTTTTCTTCTGAAAAATTTCTAAAATCGATTGTCCAGTGCAGACAATTCAGTAAAAATTTTAATTTCTGTGATTTAATTATGTACCAAGGGTAACTTAACCCTGTCCAAAATTTTAGATGCAAGAAACAAAATTGTATCCTACAATAAGGGACGAATACATATGAAACTGTATCATAACAGAGAACAAATGTAATGTAAAGAGAGGGAATAACTAAAATGGGATTTGAATTTATTTACCAGAAACCATTTACTATATTGACATTAAATATGTAAAAAGGAGATGGAGTCTTATTGGAAACAAACCTCTCGAGTCATTATCAGTGTAATGAAATTAAATATAAATGCCAGCAAATAATAATTTATTCGTGACTAGGAATATATGAACTTTGCCTTCCAGAAATTCAGCTAGGCTGCTGGTCGGCGTTTTGTTGCACTCATTACTGATACACAACCTGCTATACATTACACGACAATGGTAGCACACTTGATATACTTTATTTAATCATTTATTCAGAAAATAGTTTTCCACAAATCCTGATATGTTTAGCACTATAACTAAAAAAGTGGTTATTGTCGCACATGGCCCAATACTGGTCTACAGTACACCCACTCACGATCAGTAGTTTTATAAGAAAATGATTTGATTGCACAACTAACACATTCAACAATAAACTGGTAAAAATTCCCACGTGAATTGTAATATATATTTATTTATTCATCAGCTTCTTTGTTTAACACGAACTGCTTCGAATGTAACCTTTCTCTTAATGTCATTCTAATGCAAGCACAATATTTTGGGTAACTGTCAAGATGGCAACTAGAGTCCAAAAGGAAACCAACTATCTCCAGCAGCTTCACCTACATCACAACATGCCATCTCCTGTGTACTCCTAACTCCATGTCCTCTACATAGTCCTAAGTAACGATTCCATGCAGGCTTCGAATCTTCTGTGCCGATCCCGTTCTGTAAACTGTTCTCTGTTATTCAATAATATTTTAGCATTCCTGGAGTTTCAGTGCTGGAGTAATGAAAACACGGTTTTACTCTTTCAGGTAGATTTTTGTGCAGTGTTGTGAAATAATTTCGACAATGTATGATCCTAAACGGCATAAAACAAGTGAAATATGGAAGTTTTTCACTTTGGTTAATGATGAAATTGCATAATTAATTATGAAAGTACGCCATGAAACATGTGTAATCAAGAATTTTCGCACAAGAGCCCAATAAGTAATTTATGCAAACATTTTTCAGTTTAAAACCCTACAATTTCATTATCTTCGATTATCACAGGAAGATCACAAAGCAAATGTAGACTGCCAGTTTCTTTAATGTATTTTTAATGTTAAGCATCTCATAACATATGATATTGTATTCGCTTGTGCCAAATAAAAGAGCAGATTCCATTATAACAACATAGTAGTTGGACAGTAAAAGATGATATATTGTTACATGTCATATAACAGTTACACAATAATTGTTTAAATAACCTGCTATCCATAAATAACAATAACTCTTATAACCATTAATGTAATATAACTATTTAGCTCATCCCTACGAATTTGTGTGATTTCTGATAAAGAAGCACTCTGGTCGTTTCAATTCGTCTGAGAGCATGTACAATTTTAAATACTGCTAGCTAACTAATAATTACTTGCAGAATTGCTATTTCTAAGATATTCTTAACGAAATTTTTTGATTTATTAGGGAAGGCACTAATTATTTATTAGTAGTGATTGGTAGTTCACGAACTACCAGTTCGTTTTGAACTGGTCTTGAAAAAGGACTAGGTGCATATTTCACCATGGCATAAAATAACTAGTCTCTTGTGATATCGGTCAGTCATTCTCTCAGTACCAGTAACTATGCCAGGTATGCCACAGTGTGCCACTGCGCAAGCTCACATTATCCATCGTTCGTCGCTCCCTGCAGCTTTCCCCCCTCTGGCTCTCCCACTCTCCGGCTATTCCTCCCACTGTGACTGGCCACATCGCCATGTGCATACTTCTTATCTATCTGCAACTGTCTATTTGTATCTTTGTTTTAGCTCGTTCAGTACTGCCTCGAACTGTAGGGATCGCAGAGCAGACCTACCTAGTTCAATAGTGACATGAGTTGCAAATCGGTCGGGAACTGCAGAACACACAGTGCGAGACAGTGGCAGACCTATGGCCATACACACCGGTCTGAGGTGCGAGGGGTTCCAGGTTCGAAACCCAGTCAGGGTATGGATGTTTGTGTCGTCCATTTAACTTGCTTCATCCTCATCGGAACTAAAGACCTCGGCTGTTATGGTGCCGTAAAATGCTCTCACTCACTCGTACTATAAATACGATGTTGCCAGACATACGGAAATTCCCATATCTGTAAGAAAATACATATGATAGCAGCCCTAATACGAGTAGAGTTACGGCAATAAAGTAGTGAAAAACTGCCTTTTTCTAGTGTACTCATTCAATACTTCGTATATAGCTTTTTGACATTATTTGCATCATATTAAAATTAAGTAATTTGTGTAATTAAAGTTCTGTTAAAATGTTTATAATACTGGTACGAATAAATCCAGTGTGTCGAAACCATTCTTGTTGAGTTTGTACATGCCTGACATGAAAAAATTAACTTTACACCTGAATGTCTCTCGCAACAAAACCTATTAGGATTTTGTGGTCGTTACTATCAGTGTCAAAAGTAATTTGATGTTATATTACACAACATATTAGTGGACATCACAGTATAAAGATATTTTCGCTATTCATTTATCTTACTTCTATAAAAATATGTAATTTCATCTACACACAATAATGCACAAATTCTTAGCAATTAATTTACCAACAACACTCATTTTCTTCTCTTTCCATTTCATGCTTGCTTAGATTCTTCTAGTTTGGGGGGGGGGGGGAAATGGAACTATGAAAAGAGGAAATAGAGAAAGACCTATCCAGTTCTCGGGCTGAGGTACAGAGAAAGACCTATATAGTTCTCGGACCGAGGTTACACTTGCGCTCTGCAGTTCACCAGTTTGCTTGATCATTCGACTGTGACCTATATAATTCAAAAGAACGATTCCACATGAACTGTCCCAAATTTTAATAATTCGGAACGACCTAGTTCAGTCTAGTGAACTATATTTCTCGTCACTATTTATTAGCATTACTTCTCAAACAGCTCAAGTGCCTAGCAGCTATTTTATCTCTACTGTTATAACTAAATGGTGAATGGGCCAATTTTATCAATATATACAGCACAAAATAATTATTATACACTTGCAATATGCTTAAAGTTAAGGGAAAATACTTGTTTTTTAAATTTAGGTATTTTATTAAACTTTATATTATTTAAGAACTACAGCATATACATGTAAATAATTCATACTTACATACTACAAGAAATAAGAATCTAAAGTAATGAATAGATTTTATTGTAGGTTATATAATTTGTAAAGTCTATACAATTAATATTTGAAAAAGAAAACACTGCGAGAAATTTTAATATAAGATTGTATGTAGTTTTCCAGTAGCATAAATTCATTCTTTTATCAGGAATAAGTGATTATGCAGAACCATTCAAATTGAAATCTTTAACTTCGTTATAAAATTTAATTTGTCATCCATAACCCGCCTAAATTCTTCTAGATCCCTCTTCATTTTTAACGCAACCGGTACTGGATACTAGTCTGGTTAACTGCTGACTGGCCGCTAGACCTCATCACCAGAAAGGTGGGGGACAGTTGTTTGCCTGTGGTTAACCATTCTCCAGAAGAGGACAATAGTAAACAAAAACATAACTTTTAGTGGAGGGAAGTTGGTTGACAATCAACAAATTTATTCGTGATTACTCGAATTTTCGTTTACTTGACGTCATTATGTTCGTTAAGGAACTCGAAACGAAAAGGGAGCCCTTCGGGCTTTCGCTAACAAGTTTTGTTATAAAAACCTTAGCTGGTGTGTGTTAAGCCCCCGTAACTTTATAAAACTTTTCCGTCAAACTGCTTCCAATAAATTTAGCTTAATGATTTTGGACAGTAATGACGTCAATGTAATGTCATTAATGCCATCATATTTATCTGAAAAAATTGAATGGATTGAGCTTGCATCAAACATTCGAAAATTCGACCGGTTCTTATATTTATTCGATTATTGACAGTCTCAGCCAATCAGAATCGTGCATGACAAAAATGGACGCCAAAAAACTTTAAATAACGAATAATTCCTGCAAACGAATGATGTGTGCCATGTTCCCCCACCACGAAGACAGTTTGTCCGGCAGAGACCTGCGATCAGATCGGCGCAGCGCAGAGCAGTGCAACTGCATGCAGGTGCAGAGAAGCCGGTGGTTGGCATGGTAACGCAGAGACACTCAGTGAGGCAGAAGAATATGAAAATTGACCTGGCAATAAATGGACGTATGAGCCCAGGTACTATGCCAGAAACTGTTTTTATGTTTTATTAAAGGATTTATTGCTTGGTGTGTTTCTGTTTCTTTTGTGTATTGTTAATGTATTATCACTCGTTTCATCATGGATACAGTGCAATGTCCATTTCATTCACAAGTTTTTACATTGCAGGGTTCTTTATGTAATTGTCAGTATAAGTTTTAATTAATAGCAAGACACAAGACAGGGTAACGCAAGTTGTAACAAAAAGTAGTGCTGCTCTGGTGAATGGGTCAGCCGGTGCCTGCCTGTGCATTTGGTGGGAACACTAGTCAGTGAGAAGCATCAGACTATGGTGGTGTGTGTGTGTCGTTAACCCCTACTTTTCCCGCGCAGACCGGGCAGCTTTCAACTTTTTTTATGGACACTTAGTTACAATAGGCTCTAATTCATTCTGTAACCTTTTCGTTTGTAGCCACCCAGTACACCACCCTCCCTATCCCGTGGGAGTAGTATTATCTTGTGCTTTTGGTGGTGGGGGGGGGGGTCACTTTGCTGTAAATAATTTGTGTGTCCCAAGACTTTTATCAGTGTAACTGTAGGGCCAGTATTTGCCAATCTTCATTGTATAAGTGCTCCCCTAAAGGTAGGTTTAATTTTATCGAATAAATTTGTTTGTGAACTGAATGGCACGTGATTTATTTCGATCGCTATATGTTGGTAATGGGACGGGCCCAAACAATACCCGTTCACACCATGTCTAACGTTATTAAGTTTTCCCAGTATCAGTTTTAAGTATTGTTCCGTATCTTATGGGCATGTGGTTGGCCCTAACAATCCACGTACGCAAGTGTTAATGTCTAGTCAACTTTTACGCCATGAGTAGAATCATGATAGGTAGTCGACCCTCCAGCAACCGTGTAACAAACATCTGCTACATGTTCAATCTGGAGTAATAATCAATGGGGCAGAGGTCACCAACATCATCTGCGAGGAGATTTGGTCCATGTTGACGACCCGAAACCCTGAGAGCAGCAGAGTCAACAATCATCTTGATTTCGTCGTGATGGCGTCTGGCGCCTATCCAGGTATACTACATCCTAGACCTTACCTTCACTGCCCCAAAAATCATATCCAACCCTTCATCGTCTCATTCCTAGCCATCAAAATGGCTTTCCCGAAAGTGTGGCTATGTCTTTACCACTTCCTTTCCAACATTTAATTCAGTATGATTGGACAGCACACAGTCACGAGGCAATAATTTCATTGCGCAGGAAACATATCCTATGAATAAAGCTTTACTTTAGTAAAGAAACAAAAATAATTTTAATATTACTTACATTTGTTCTTCTGAAGGATCGCATAGAAAAAGAAAAGCAATATCTCACTATGAAAATATTTCTTAAGTAATATTTCATATTAGATTCTCCCAATAAAACATTTTGACATTCCGGCATATTTTCAAACACATTCATGATTATTTTATAAAATTTGTTCAAAGGAAAAATTCGATGTCCATATTTTGTCTTCAAATTTTGTTGTCAAATATAATTGGAGGCAAAAATTTTACAGTGTGACAGCGGTTTTATGTTCATTATTGGAGTAGGTGGAGTTGATATTTGCAACCAATTGCCAGAATGGGAATAATTGAGCTTTACTGAATTTCTCAAATGCTGATTTCCTAAGATTAATGGCACAAGAGTTATTGATATCAGCGATAAAGCCTTTTCAAATTAAATATATATGCACAATTCGTATCTTAATAAACGATAGCATGCTGTTAAAAAGTACCCAACCTATATATTCTCTACCATCAATTGTTAAACACAAATTAAGTTACATCTTACGATTTGTAAATACAGTATTTAATTATAAAATTTTTACCAAATTATTATTAGCATTAACTAAAATGCCTGTCTGAAAATTAAAACAATAATTGTGTTTAAATGTTGTACTGTTGGCAGAAAATTTTACCTAATAGCCCAAACCATGGCCTATCTAACAATGTTAGAGAATTAACCCCTTTAAGTTCCTGTCACACTGTCGAATTTTACCATTTAACTGTGACGTGGTGTAATGTGGTCAGATGAGGATTGAGATTAGATTAGAGAAGCGATTAATAGAAATAAATTAAAATGCAAGTTTACGATTTTTGTTACTCGGGGCTCCAGACATCCTCCAGAATAATGCCAGTGACGTCGGTAGAGCTGACTCGTTCTCCTCAGTGTTGTTCGGCCAATGACGACGGTGTAATCACTACAGGGAATGGAAATACTCCTCTGAAATTATTACATGTTCTTGCTTGCAGCGCTGTGAGATATCAGGCATGCCCGTACGACAATTTACTTACGTTGCTGTAACATGCTACCATTTAAAACACTCATACTCTCTGCATACTTATGGTAAAATTGGTAGGAGAAGGCCCATACCTTAAACACCTTGTGGCTACCTGAAATAAATACCACTGGTATCATGCGTCAATGTGTAATTTATTCGGTATCACTCTACACACCTCAGTTGAGGTATCATATGCTTACTTGCTGAGCTCAACCAGTCAACATGGGTTAAACAGAATAAATACACGTGCCACAATGCTTTAAGTTGAACGAAAAAAATCCACACAGGTGATGCAAGCAGTGGGCGGTACGAGGGGTGGGATTTCGGCGGCAAGTTAAACAATGGTTCCAGTTAATTTCGAAGTATATTGCTGAAGAAATGATTATTGCAAAAAGTTGATGGCCGCCGAACATGCGAAACGCGAGACATGATGTAATGCGCTGGACCCCTGCAAGACGGACTATGACTAACTTGGAAAACGCTGTGTGCTAGCCGGCTTGGCGGGCTAGTATCACACGCAGAACTACTTTCTTAACATTACCTTTACATGAAAAACACTTTGCACTTGCCTTCGGAGATTCCCACATGATTCTTAAATTAACTCTTGCAAAAAAAAAAAGAATATACATGTATAATAAAATGTGTACAATTGTTCTTGCGTAACACTTGTCTTGCTGTTAATCCCATTAGAAACACAAAATGTGAAATTTGGGTTCTACTTTTGTGTCACTACACTCGGGTGCTCACTGCACTTGCGCTGCTCCCATGGCACTACCACTCATGTGCCACCTGCGGCATAGAGTGTGCACACTTACTGCGTGCTTGGAATCCTTGCTGATTTGGTATGGCGGGCAATCTGACTTCTGGGAGCAGGTACGCGGCACACAGCATACTCCCCTGTCCCCCCTGCTCTTAAAAAGAGCCTTCCAAGGCAGTTTGCTACCGCACATGGCACTTGCAAAAGAGGCATAACCTGGCGACTGCTCAGTGCTGACGTATTGCATAAAGGCGCCTTGCCAGCCACTTATGCTCCAGAACCACCAGATGCTGCCGATATCCCCTGCGGCCATGCACTCGATATGGCATTGGCACACCCATGCATGTTGTAAATCCCGTCGGTGGCTGTCTTTTCCATCGTGACCATTGAAGTTGCCACGAGCCAATTTACCTGCTGTCTTTGCTGTCGCTGCTGTTGCTCTCTTCATGCACATACTGTTGTCGCTGCCGGTAGCTATTCGGACAGGCGACTACTGGGGGTGATCGACCACACTCGGGAGACACCCAGCTGTAGTTGGCACTGCTTCCTCCGCATGCTGACGTGCTTTCCCCATCGACTGTTTGACCCATGACAATGGGCACTTAATAGCTAGATGGGGGAACCTTCCCCAGAAGTGCTACAGCTGGACCGAGTCCCAGGTCTTGTGCGGTGGCGCTTGTAGCTGCTGTGCTGTCAGAACCTCACTATCGGAATTCCGATGCTCGCCCTCTGGCGCCATATAGCCAGATGATGACTTGCTTCCTGCACTTGCTGTATTTGTTCCTGTGAGAGGTGCTGACACACCCTCCTCACTCGTGCTCTCTTCCAGGAGCTCCTCCCATACTTCGTTGTCATGGGGCTCTGGTCCGCTTGCAAACTCCTCACTACATGCTTCCTGCTCCTCACTGCACGCTTCCTGCTCTTCACTTGCAACTTGCTCTCTGCCTGCTAGAAGTGTTGGAATCGCGGTTTCCACAGCATTTCTGCTGTCCCCTTCACCTGTGCCAGCGTTCGCCTGACACTTGGTGGATGTGGTCTCGTCCGGCATCGACTGTGTTTCGGCATCCTGTGGGGACACTTCTGTGGGATGTGCCGCTCAACCTTCCTCCTCTTACACATGCATTCATTTCTTGGAAAGTGGTGTGCTGTCGTGGGTTGTTGGGCACCGGGTGCATCTTCACCTCACACATCTCCGAGTGACAGATGGATTGCATCCCGATGTGCCCTTATGCATCTACTTCCGACTCGGATCAGATAGGTCCTGGATCCGATGCCTTTTTCCTCCCTTGCTTGTTGTGTACACACCACTGTCACTTGCTTTCTTCACGCTACCTCCTGCACACTTGCTTGCCATTCACATGCACACTGTGATATCCTCTGCTTGCCTGCTTTGATGATGGTGATGTGGGTAAGGACTCATTATCTTGAACACTTGCGATGATCTCAGCTGGCTGTCTCACCACATTCCACATCACAACTGCGGGGATCAATGGCGGGGGGCGGGGGGGGGGGGGGGGGGGTTGACACCCACCGATTATCTCTGTGCACGTGAAAATGGTATTGTGTGTGGAGGGGAGTTATGAGCCCACCGATTAACTCTGTGTGCACGATGGTGGCGATTATGTCACTTTGAGAGGGGGGTATTGACGAACCACCGATTTACTCTACTTGCATGATGGTGAAGTGCGTGATGTGTCGGACATACGATGCTCACGATGGGACGAGTCAGGAGCACAATGTTACCAAAACAAAGACCATGGTGAATGGTAACATTTTCTGAAATGAATGATGAAATCTTCACATGAACTCCCTTCTTACTTGTTGTGCTATATACATCCCGATGTAGCTGATTAGTATTTGGTTCCCTCATACTTGTGATGATGAACTTTGAAAATGACATCCCTTCACTCTTGTACAATGAAAAATGCAATGACCTTCATAATTGCGGTGCTATATATGAAATGAACTCCCTTCTTGCTTGCGGTGATAAACTTTGATATGATCTCCCTTCACTCTTGTGCGATGAAAAATACAATGACCTTCCTTCATACTTGTGGTACTATACATGAAATGCACTCCATTCTTGCTTGCGTGATATTTATAGTACAAGCTCCCTTCACACTTGTATTATGAAACTGAAATGAATGCCCTTCACACTTGTGGTGCTATATGTGTGAGTTTGTTAAATGTTAACACTTAGGAATGTAGTTGTTAACTATGGGAAAATTTATTTTTGCTTGTAAAACCAAAACGAAAATAAAAATAAATTTTTGTGGTCACTGCTCTTCTGTTTCCTATGCTGCTCCTGCTCAGCTGGCCAACTCAGAGTACTGTTTATTCCGTAGCTGAGTGTGGGAAATGACGTGAGTGGTGTTGATACGGGAAAAGATGCAGGGAAAATGCGCTGCAATACTTGCAGATAAATTTGTTGATTAGGATAGGTTAAGAATTGCTGTAAGTACGGATTTATCAGCTGAAGAGGTGGAGGTAGTTGTGGAAGGGTTGGCATTGGCTGGGAATACTGTTCCATCGGCGACGGACTGTTGTCAGCTATTACGGGTGCATCTGATGTAGGTTACATAGTGGTACTGCCAACATCCTTGGCCTTGCAGATCAATTCCGCGTTTGCGCTCCCTGAGTGTCCGGCCTCTCACTCGCTGCATATTCCGGTACTCTTTCGTTGCTAGCCATATCGTGCTGATCTGGTTGCGTTTATTCCCATTGGTTTTCCTTTTGTTTACTTTCTCCTAAACAGGGGCTGCAGTCCAGTTAACAAGTCACTATAAATTTTCTGGAGAATTTGCGGTCCTAACTGTTCACTGCATTCATCACAAATATACTGTAAGCCTGTTACTGTGTTTGCTTCTGTGTTGCTCAAGCATTCCCGGTGCACTTGTGCCTGGCACTGTCCGCAACTGATCGGGATTGTTCCCGAACCTGTACACAACAACTTTGCACACAAGTGCATTTGCTGAAAATTTCGAAGAATTATTTAAGATTTGCTATCCGAAAAATGTTCCACACTTTGCTCTTGAAACACTGTTTCGCGGTTGCTCACAATTGGGTTGACTGCTGAGATGTTCTTACGAGTGCATTTGCAGAAGCTTGTACCCATTTCATACCGGTTTACCACGTCAGTTGATAAACGCCATGAACATTGCAAACAACTTGGTGCTGGTGTCCTGTAAGGAATTTGGCCAGCTATGTTTGTTAGTTAAAAACACCGCGTAGATGCTCGGGCGTGGAAGTATGGAGCGTGGATTTGAGATATCACGGATGTGCGATGCAGGAGTATCGTGGGAGTGCGGCTGTCCTGCGTGGCACGGCAGGGTTTAACAGACGGCAGGCTCTCAGCTGTTCTGCTCGGTGCATAGTGGAGAGCATGGAAGGAAAAGCGGCCAGATATTTCTCCATCTTCTCACTTCCCCTTCTCCCTCCTCGCGGTGTGGGGCAATGCGGGTAGATTGGGAGATTGGTGCTGTCGACTTATCCTGTGTCCTTTGAACTGCTGCTTTCATGTCACTTCGCTTTCCAAAGATTGTGGCTCCTCGCCACTTTTTTGCCACTACCCCTTGTGTTGAAGTAATGGCGGTGATAAGCTGTTTTGGCGCGCTTTTCCCACGATGCCACGTGCATCCATCGCGGAATTTTCTGTTCGCTTGGTTGACCATGTGTCTACCTCATTGCCGGTATTACAGGGACGTGATCTGCCACTTCCAGAAGAGTCTGTGAGCAGGATCCAGGAAAGAAACAACTACCAAAATGTAGAGGTGAGCACACAAGAGAAGATGGAACAGACGATTCAGGGAGATAGGGAAAAACCAACGCCATTATACAGCCCTTTTGCTTCCCGGAAATACGCGTTCGCCGCCGAACCTGCAGGTAGGCCAACGGGTCCATGTCTCCACTCATCTGAAATCGGCGGGGCAGAGAAACTTCTGTGCAGGTTTCGCGAAAAATGGAGCTGACTGCACATTATTGTGCAACAGATAGGTTTATCGTGCTACAAAGTGAGAGGAGGCCTACGCAGAACTGCCATCTACCGAAGGGATGCATTAAGGTTAGCAACGAAAAGCGATCTGACACTAACATCTGGAGATAAGGCGGAAGACACAAGAAGGAGAACAGGTAACTCACCGGCACTTCATATCTGTCTGACAAATCCGAGAAATGTAAACACCGAACGTGCCATTCCTACTACAGGGACACCCAATGTCAACACGTCCACCAGGGCAACCATAGGAGCCAGCAGTTGGGGGAATGTCAGTCAGCAGGACAACAGTCCGCAATTAATCAGTTTCGACAGCGACAGTAAAGACACGGGGAGTCCCCTGCAGATGGAAGCGACCACCAGGAAGAACTCGACCTCGAAAGGGCCACGACATGGGGAGGATTTATAAACACAATAGTGATTCATCGTTCAGCAGCAGAGGAAGATGGGATGCCTATGCCAGAGCCAGGGGATGTGTCAGACGAACATGTGAGGGACGCCTTTATCCTGAATCGGTGATGCCCATGCAACCCGTATAGATGCGGCAGCAGCAGCGACAAGATGGGGTCCAAGGGGACCTCTTCTCTCCCCCCTGTCTCTGGTTCACCAAAGCCATGTGCACAGCCTGCGGGCACATACCAGTGTCCAATTCAGATATCACAGCCCCGGGAAAACGTATACAAAAGCAAAAACCTGCACAACAGCAATCACCATCCAACTGGTAAAGTTTGCGGACACACAACCTGCTACAACCACCGGCAAGATGTAGTTCATCACAAAGGGATGGAGCTTCGATTGTGAATGACGTCGAGAGGGACGTTCTCCATTTCTATGCGACCAACATTTATCGGCCATGTGAGTTGTTGCCATTAGAGCTGATTTGCCGAGCACACTGTTCGCAATGTACACAACGAGGGCACCGAAGCAGTGATAGTGCGCGATGTAAAAAGCAGAGTGTGAAAGTGTTTAATTTTTAAAAGGGCAAGTAATTGCACAGAGTGGACGGTAGTGCAAGGTCAGAGGGTTTTGAAAGTTTTGTGTAATATTTGACGTTTCTGTTGAAACTGTCAATAAAGGGTTTTATGTATGTTGTGTCTCAGTGAGGCATGGGATTATTGATCAGGGTATTAATGTGTGTTTGTTGTGATTGTGTGATTCATTTTCGTAAATATATTACTGCTAATGTTTCCTTTTCCAAATGCTGCATACATGTGCATCATTATGCACATGATGTAGAATGTCATAGTAAATCACTGTTGTCCATAAAATCCATAGTGCAGCTTATGTTTATTTTGTAGTAGTATTTTGTGTAATTTTTAAGAAGGTTTTAACGTAAGTAGTGTCAAAATGTTTGACGTGCGCAGAGCGCACATTGGATTCAGACTACTGAGATAGGGCTTTACACTCGTAGCAGTTGTGCAGTGTATATTAAATTATGGTGTAATTTTTCAGTATCATTATACTAAGCATCTATCGCCAATTTATGAAATAAGTCGGTAGATATATGAGGGTGCGTGTATTGAACAGTACTATGCTAGTGGCGATCCAGTATTGTGAGGTTATATTGTCGAGAATGTAAACACTGACCACACAGGTTTTCTAACCCTACTTTTACGACAAATGTATTAAAACGGTAAATATGAAAACTTTGGTTATAAGAAAACTCTGGAAAGCCTGAATAAATAATAGTGAAGTGTGAAAATAAACTTTAAATGGGACAATTTATTTTGCCCGTAATCAAATACAGTAACTGTGTGTTGTGAACACGGTAAGGACGTAACATTAGCTGCGTATCAGATATTAATTTTTATATCCATACCAGAGTTTTCAGGATTGAAGTGAAAGTGTCTTGTACCTAATTGTGTCATTTAGTATCAATTTAATGCAAAATTCATTTAAACTTATAAAATAAAGTAAAATATAAGAATTTTTTCATAGGCACGTGGGACAAGCTGAGCAATGAGAAGACAACCCAGCCGATGCCAAGAGAGTAGCATGGTAACCTCGGTGCTGGGCGGACACACGTCGTCGCATCCTCCCCTGACATTCATCAATTTTGTGCCTTATCATGTAGAGTAATAACAGTAAGTCTTAGTATGGAACCGTAATTCATTTCTTATCCGGGGAGAGTGCCGCACAGCAATCCAGTATGTCTTTTATACATTTGGGATGTATATTTCCTGGAACCATTGTTGGCTTCGTGCAATTTTTATAAGTTTAAGTACGCTTTGACTAAATAGGATCACTGTTCTTATAATTGTCTCAAGTGCAGGAGAAAGGTAATAAATCGAGTATATTTGAAAGTTCGGCATCCGATTTATTTACTCAGGTTACCTAACAATCTCTTAACCGACATATGTGTGGTAACAGCATGGGATGGCTGGAATAATCCCTCATCATTTAGTACAAGCATTTAGAGAATGCTTAGATAGCCTCTACTAGAACAGGCAAAGGATGGATGCAGTTGTACTGTTTAATTACAACATCTACAAAGATGCCTGCACATCTGGGGGCCGCATTAAACGATCGGCCCACGACCCACTATATCTCTTCGTGCTCTACACTGAGGGGAGCACTTGCGCCCGCACGGACATAACCTATAACAGCCATCAACAGAGTATTCCCCAAGTGCTACAAATATCTTCAGAGACAATCTGCCCTGAAGTGCCAACCTGTTCTCCTCATAAGCCGGGGAAGTGGAAAGTGTATGTCCCCACATGTGCGAGGGTTTAAGTCTTGGGCTTTTCGCAGTATGGCAGTGTGGCGGGACACCCAGGTGTTCAATCAAGAACGTACGCGACCATTTTTTTTTTGGGCCAGGCCTTAGCAGGGACGCGAGGCGATTTGTGCAACAATGTCATAGGTGCAACATATACAAGACACGTCGTATGGACGGAAGACAGCAATATAAGCCATGCCTGCCATGAAAACCATTCGAAATGGTTTGTCTGGATCCGATGGGTCCGCATCCTTGGACAATAAGGGGAAAGAGATTCCTGGTTGTAGTAAGTGACAATTTCTCATACTGGACAGATGCGTACCCTACCAGTGGGGCGAGAGCTGGGGACGTAGCAAGAGTGCTGGAGGAACAGTTTTTCCTGCGTTTGGGATACCCGCAGAACCTGATGACGGACAACGGTACTCAGTTTCCCGTTCGGAAATTGAGGGAACTGTGTTCAAAATGGGGCGTTAATCATGCCACGATGGTGGTGTACCATACGAGAGCCACCCCAACAGAGTGCGCAAACCAAGAAATAAAAGTTCAACTGTGGTGTTTTTAACCATGTTCTTTGTATTTATTATGGTTTGTGCTTTTCCTTAAGGATTTGTGTGAGGTATTATTGATTGATCGTACCTCACTGTGGATTTTTTTTCAGTGAAGTAATTTATTTTTTTGTTTGGTGGCAAAGTTCTGATCATTTGTTCGCCTTCCTCAAAATAGTTGTTTTTGTTTGAATATTGTTATTTACTGTATTTTTCTATTGGATAGATGGTACTGTTGTTAAAAACGATCCATACGAAAGTCATGTTTCATTGAGTAAACTTTTGTTTACAAGCATGCTATTTTAATTTGCTCTTTAGGCCAGCACCCAAGAAATGCCGGAAAGACTCTCTCCACAAATGATTATAAGTTTTGGACATTTAGTCACAGCAAAAATCATGTAGTTAGAGATACATTTATAAATCATGTAAATAAAATTTATTAATTTTTTTATGGTTTGGAATCATCATTTAAAATCTGATGTAACAAATTCATAATTCAGAAATAACGTAAGGCTGAGGAAATAACTGATTACAGAAGATGTTAAAGCTATCGGGGGCCCCCATAATGTTAGTTGAAAATGTTTAATATAAAATAATATGAAAATAATACAAAAAAAAAAAGAAAGGATACCAAAATATTCAATCCAAGTTTTTTAATGTAATTTATACGATGTAAACATTAAGAGATTACTGTGATATTCTCAAAGTGTTAATTGCCCCTGTTATGTTTATGCGCAAGTAAAACAGCTTTCAGTAACTGAACAAGTGTCATGGGTTATCATTTAATTATGTGGCCCTTAAGTATCTATAAGACATAGTGAGCTTTCCTATGATTTGACTAACCAATATTAGTAACAAGGTTTGATTGTGATCCATTCTGAAGACTGAGATGTTTTGATGAATTACTAAAATTGCTATTTGAGGACAAAACCTTTTCTTGTAGTGCTTGGACTTGTTGATGCTCTATATATTAAGTAAAGACCCTCCACATAACACACCTGAAAGCCTCTGATTCCACGACCTCCGGCTTGTGCCACAAGTAGTGGCATACAACTCAGACGCCGTGTGGGCGAACAGTATGCCACTTACACGAATCACATTCCCGCCATCCTGTATATGCTGAGGACGTATTGTTAGACCGCAATCAACGCCTACGACGGAAGCTAAAGGTCCACAACAAGAAGAAAGCACTTAATTGCTGAGCATGTATACGCAGAGATGGTAACATCAGAAATGCATGCAGGACGTCAGACAGTAGTAATAGCATTATGCAGGAAGATGGTTGGCAGTCACGAACATACTACCACCAAGACTGTGTGAGGGGCAAGCAGAGTATGTATGGATGCACCCCCAGTCCACAGCAAAAAAGGATTTCTGTGCGGATTTAGCAGCACACTGGAGTGGGCCGCACCATGTCCTACAGACACATGGACCCACTACACCCGCCATTCGAATGGGAAGGAGGAAGGTAAGTGTACATCGGGACGAAATCTGGCAAACCTGGTTGCTATCGACGACGAAGTCGGTCCCAGTGTGTCCCGACCCCATAATGGCGAAGGCTGCGATGAGCTCGGGTAGCGCAGGAGGGAATATGAGATATGGCAGCATTTCAGGGGGGAGAGCTTGCAGAGGTCCCACCTGTTCATTCCGACGACAGAGTACCACCAGGGGTGGCGCAGGACAGAAACACTGATGACGAGCTCCAGCAGGAATGGAGTATAGCGGAAAGTGTGTCGGCAATTTAAGAAGGTGCGGGAGGAGAGGATGAAGTTATGCAGGAGTTGCCCGGCATCAGTACGCATCACAGGGAACCAGTAGCACCTCAAACGAAAGTGCAAGTAGAGCAGGAGGTGCACGTGCAACTACAGCAGAAGGGGCAAATACAAGTGTGCAGGAAAGGATGAGCAGGTGCAAGAACGATTAAAAATAGCAGGGTGTTAATGAAGGTGCAAGTGTTTTTGCAGGGGCTGTTCAGCCGAGTCACACCCAGAAAAGGTGGAACCAGTGGGACAAATGGAGAAAGGAAGGTGACAGCGAATCAGGGTGCTGACTTTGCCTTTGGCAGACATGTCTGTGGGCACACCCACCTAATCTGTTGCTAGCAGAAAGGGGTAACAGTCATCAGTGCATCGCCTTGCAGAGCCACAGGAGTGGCGGAACCACCTGCGGTCATGCAGGCCGTACCGCACCTGCAGCTGCTGCAAGTGACATCGGAAGGGCTACAAACGGTTTCCAATTGTGGGGGGCGGGGGGGGGGGGGGGTTGACATGCACACGTGCTTCCATCCCTAAGACCATTTGTCTGGCCATGACATGCAATGACACCACAGAAGGACTGCACACTCTACCGACTGCCAGTGTGCGCCCGGTCGCAGGAGCGACCAGGAGCAGTGCAAGTGCCAGGGCATGCTGGTGCAGAGCAGCTGGTGGTTGTAAATGGCGACCGGAGATGCTACGAGGCGGAGGAAAGTGAAATAGGTCCTAACAACCACTGAAATTATGAACCCACAGTCCTATGTTAACAATTAGTCGTTCTACTTTATTGATGAAGATATTAGCTGTCGTGTTTAATGTGATTTAAAGTGCATTGTTAATTTGTTTTCATCTTTTTCATCACACATCTAGTGTTTTGTTCTTTTCATTCACACATATTTTATGTTGCAGTGTTCTTTTATGATTTTTGTAATATGTATGTTATTTAATAGCATGATGCAAGATGAGGAGATGCAAGCTGGGGCAGAAAGTAATGCAGTTTTGTCGTTTCGGTAAGCCGTGGCATCAAGCTGAGAGTTTAGAATGCGAGTAGAGTCTGACGAAGGTGGAGTCGTCACAAATCATATTAATGCTTATAATATAAGTTATTACATCTCTTCTTTAATGCAAATAACATCAAACACACAATCTCAAAGGTATCAGATAGTATGTTGCATCATTAAAATTTTAATTTCATTTCTGCTAAAAATATGTAGTTAATCCCTAACAGTCACATTTCATTCATTAGTGAAATAAGCGGCTTTCCAGTAGATGTATAATGCCGATCCTGGTGCACCCCTTATTTTCATAGCAATTATCGAGGATTTTGCTTCAAAATCAATGTTTCTGAGTGTAAATCCAGGCTCTAAAATCTTTTTTAAAAGGAGCTCTCAAAAACAAGCTAGATTTGTGCCAATTAAAAAAAAAAAAACAGCAAAATTTAAGCAAAAAACATGAAAATTAATTTTTTTCTAGAAATGCTTATTTTGCGAGCACGTAGTCTAAATCATGTATATTTATGCCAGGATAAGGCACATTTAGATAAAATCAAGTGAAATATTAAAAAGACAATGGATAGAATACAATTTATTCAATGAATCCAATATAGTTTTATGTATTTTTCGATATCAATATTAGATAATGGAGCTAAATATTTTCTAGTCTTCCTCTGTTTGCAACTAATCCTTTTCCAGCCTTGTTTTCCATTGCTGAATTATGTATTTTTTGTTCTTCTAATTCTCTTTAATTTTTTTGTCTGTTCAAAAGAATTATAAATTTCACTAGTTTCTCCAGCTAAACCACCAAGTGCACCCAAAGCAGCCAATATAATTGGTATAATTCCTCCACGATGTAAACCACTGCCAGTTTTTTCTTCGGCAATCTTTGTAACTGTTGGCAATGATAAAGTTAATTTGAAACTTTTGCCTTCTTTAATTTTCTATTTTTTCTCTCAGCTTGATTATTTGTTAAAAACTGATCTATACCTAAATATTTTAATTCCTCAAAGAGAATATCGAAAGTTATATTTGTTATCTTCATTTATAAATATGAAAAATAAACACTTTAATTCCGCAAGCAAATTTTCTTTTTATAAATATAGTTTGGTCACCAGCAGCAGATGCAATTTTTTTTCCAATTTGTGTATTTTTATCTAACTCGAAATCTTTAGCTTCTTTTTAAAAATTTTATCAGCATCATGTCTAGATTCTAAATCTTTGTAATCTCTGTAAGCAATATAGTGATATTTGCGCACCTCATATATTTTATTTATTCATGAGTCAAATCTTTCTAATCTTTCGTTTAATTTAGTAAATGATTATCAATAATTATAACCTGGCAAATGCATTCCCGGTAAATTTAAATTGCTAACCACCCAGTTTATAATGCCTTTACCACGATGTTCAGAATTCCAAACTGTGCGTGGAATTGCATTTAAAATTCGTATAAGATAGGTTAATCGGAAAATTTATTGTTCAAAATATTCATTATGCTTAATTTTTCTTTAGAAAAATTGATATTACCATAATTTTCTTCACAATGAATAACTAATAATCCATCAATCAAGTTTCTAAAATCATTCATTCAAATGTGTACGTTTGGTATAATGTTGTATTTTTTTATGTCACCAGTTTTTTGAGAAATCTTATTTTCTGTTGTGTTTGGCGCTGATTTTATACAGTTATTATAAATTGTTCCAATTATATTTTCATATTTCCAACCTCCACTCGAATCTACTTTTTTATTAAGATTATATTGTTTTAATGCAGCATTGGTTGTTTTAACAATTTCTTAATAATTTTCATAATCCTCACCAACAAATTTATTCTCAAGGGCTTCTTGTAAATTTTCTATTACTGAATTAAAAATTCCTGCTGTTAATTCATATTCTTTATTTTTAACAGATAGTATATTTTTATTTATTGTATCTTTATTTATTGTTGTTTGTGTATCACCAATGTAAAATGTTTCCCCAACTACACATAAATCACATTCTTCATTAATAACATTTATTCTTTATGTAATTTCTATTCCGATATTTATAGTCGAATAAGACACTGCATGTGGTAAATTTTTCAGTGGTACGATTCCCATTTGCTGTTCCGAATTAGGAGATTCTTGTTCTGAAAATAATTCTCTTTCAAATGATGTTTCTACTAGTGTTGTTGGATAATATAATTTTTTGCTACGACATGAACTAGTGTTGTTATTACATTTTTATTTTCTTCACTTACTTTTTCTACTTTTTTACGAATGTTTCGTACTTCGTCAATTAATGGATCCTCTATCTTGAAATTGTTTTCATATTATTTTTCATGATGCGTTTTATATTTTTTACATTATTCAATGAGTAATTTAACTCGAGAAGCTCCCTTCGATTCTGCTATTTATATATAAAATTTTTACTTATAAATGAGTTATAAAAATATTGAGAGTTTTGAGAGGCAGGGTATTTCTCTAACTGATCAAACTGGTGGAATTTAAATGTTTACAATAATAGAATCGTATTTTATATTCGTATAGGAGATGGCTTTTCTTTTCCAAATTATGCTTATGTCTGTGAACAATTTAGTTTACTAAAGCGAGATAAGAGTGGAGCTGGCACAAAATATGATGAAGAAGACAATATTGTCGTTTGTTCTAATTTTTTTCCTTTTCAATTTTTTAGAGTAGAAATCTCAAAACATGGAAATATTATTGAAGCTGTTGATAACCCAGGTATAACATCAACAATGATGAATGCTTTATTAATATAACCAACTGAACAAAATTGTTTAGAATATAAATCTGTTTCTAGTAATATAACAAAAGAGATTTAAACTGTTTCTAGAAATAAAACAAACGAAAAAAGTATCCTCTTAGACATCTGTTTGGTTTTATTCGTGATAACAATGAAGTTTATTGGAAAGGTGGCTATAAAATTTCCTTTTTTCTTCGTCATTCATCTGATAACAACTGTTAATTTTTAATGAAACCTTAGATAAAGATGATAAAGTTACGAAACATCATCCTAATCCTGGTAAAATTGTTATTGACAAATTATAAATTATGTGGCCTCATGTTGAATATGAATCGAACACGGATATTGCAATTAATAAAAAATATATAATGAACTTAAAATACCTTTTATTTTTTATTATTGACAATTTTTAGAAAAGAAGTTCCGAAAGGAACAAATGTTTTTAGTTTTGATATAAAATATCAGTTTAATACTTTACAATTTGATAAGTCTGATTTTGTAATTGTAGGTTTTCAATTTAATAGAAAAAATCGTGCTGAACAGCATAAAACAGCTACTATGTTTGATCATTGTAATGTGAGAAACATTTATATCAAAAACGATAACTGGAATCTAGACATTGAAAACGGTGTTTATCTTAAACAATTTCCTGCTTATAATGATTTTAAAAATTCTAAACCAAACTAGATTCCGACAACAGAAATAATGATTTTTTAAAAAACAAACTGCAAACTTTGATGATGATATTAATTACTATTAATTTTAGGGGTGAAGGCCTTTATATGCTATTGATTGTACATACAGAAAATCGACCATAGTTAAAGAAAAACCAGTATAAAAGTTAGTGTTGATTTTAATAAAAAATCTGAAGAATAAGGTACCATTTTCAATGTTGTTTTAATTAGTCGAAGGAATCTTACTTGCGATTATTTGAAGGGGGAAAAAAGTATTACTAAGGATTTATAAATTCTTAATATTATTAAATAATTGCTGAATCGCGAAATTTTTTCGATATTTCAATACAATATTTTAGACTCATACTTAAGTGGTCGCATTTAAAGTTTTACGAATTTCTAGAACCACAGACGAGTCATTTGATCAAATAAACAAATTATTTTCATAATTCTAAATACATTTTTTTGCCTTATAAATAAAACTAATAACACCTGTATTGCCTTGCAGTTTGACAAACATTTTAAAAGGCGATAGCAGGCCAGAATCCATTCCCATTGATTAAATCATGCATCTGAAGATCTTAAAAATATAGTTTACAAATTCCATTTTAGAAAAGATTAACGATAAATATGACCTTCGAGAAATTGGTGAAAATTTAGAGCAAATAGAACAAGTTTTTAAAAAATTAGTAGAACTTCGATAATGAAGATTTCATTGAAATTATTTCGTTTCTCAATCAGATTCATCATACTCATATACATAATTTTCAGTTGGAAATCCGTTGTGATCGCATTCAGACATGTCATATTCAATTGGAAATCCATTGTCATTAACCTCAACTTCATGTTCCGCAACTGGATTTTATAAATCATGAGGATCATCTGAATCATTTGAAACGTAACCAGATATATGGGCATCAGGCAAGCGACCTACAGCTGGAAACCCCTCGTAGTGGAAGTAATCTTCATATTCTCCATTTAGAAATGCAATATAATCCTCTGAAGAATCATAAAAAGTTTCGCTATCAGTGACTGAAAGACCATTCATTTTGAATTTCTTTAATGTGACTATTTATAAGATAAGTTGTAAAAAGAAATTTTTTTTTTTGGATCTTTCAGCAAGCTCAATTTGAAACGATTTTCATAAGAATTATATTACTCGTTTTTGCTGAATTTTTTTTTAATTCGCACTAATCCTGCAAGACGAATTTGTAATTTGCAAATTTTGTTTGATTTTGGCTTAAATTTGCTTGTTTTTGAGAGCTTTAAAAAAATTTCTAGAGCGTAAATTTAGACTCAAAAACCTTGATTTTGAAGCAAAATCCTCTATAATTTCAATGAAAATAAGGCGTGCGCCAGGAGCTGAATTATACATCTACTCTCTCCACGTCCAAACATTGCAATATAAACATAACATCCACCATTTGCCGTTTCGGTTATAACTACTACAAAATATCAACAATTATTCAGTGCTATAAAAACATTATTCACTGCTACTTAAAAACACAGTAGTGCATGCAAAATTCTTTGGTATCAATGGGGCCATGAAGAACTTGTAACAAATTCTTTCATTGGCGACTGTGGTAGTGAAATTGTATAACCAAAAGAGCCCTGCCCACTTGCATTCGGTGTATTTAATTGTACCTGTGTTAATGGGTACAAGTGCAACGGAGTTTTATTTGAATTGCATTGCGCCTATGCAAATATTAGGTACTTATATTTAATCGACCTCCTGATGACATTTGTATGCTTGCAGTAGGCGGTAGCAAATCGTCCCACTTGTCTTTGTAAGTTGATACAGTCGCCCCTGGTGCCCCTGACAACTCATCTATGAACTGGGGGCCAATGCTGGCGGCCTATAATGGAATTCTCATTCGTATACGAAATGCCCACCGCACTAAGTGAACTGCAGTTGTGGTATGCTTGAACAACAACTTAGCTTTTGTATACGAGCTTTGTATACAAACTTGCCTGTGTGGTCGACAGCAAGCGAACTCCAGTAATTAAAGATTTAAATTTATATGGAGTTGCATATTCACTCATTCCTGTTAAGAGAATAGGGATGGGGAATATTTCCCGGGATGGTTCCAAAGAACAGTTCCGAGAGAGAAACTGGAACTTCAATTCTTAGCAAGCCATATTAATGGTTCCATCGGAACGCCATACTATTAAGCCACTTCCGTACAGAAATTACACAAGATTTGTTAAAATTTTTGGTGGTTAACTTATAATCAGTGAAAAAATTATAAATCCTGCCTTAAAATTTCTATACCACGAGTGATATTCAAGTACACTGAGTTGCTGATTCTGGCGACCGGGTTGAAGTGTTCGCAGACTCGCAACTGTTCAGTCTCAGAGCTACTGCAGACTCGCTAACAGTTCCGGCGAATGAACAGTTTCAAAGAACTGTTGTGAACTCGCGAAGGGGTCTGGCGAATTAACTGAACCACCTACAGTATTGGAACTGTCGTGAACTGATCAAAACACATGAAATATAATACCAAACACACAGTGGAACAGAAATGTGAATAATATTTCAATAAATAGTTTTATTGGCACATGAACACCAGAACAGAGGTATTTTTTAAAATTAAAATTGTTTTGCTCAGACTTACCAGTAAGGACAAAATATACAAGAATATATGTGAATTTTTAAATCAATATTAACATTTTTTTCAGTATTTCTCTGTGTCGCAAGTTGTGTAACGGTTAATATTACAGATTAACAGAGTAAGTCAAAATAATTGCAATGTAAGAAAATGTGAAAAACGATTGTTTATCCTCAGTTTTCTGCGATAACTTAAAATATGACAAAATTACATGAGTATGAATGACTTTTCTTTCATGATGTATTTTCTTTAGAGAAGTATTTGTAGTTGTATCACAGCAGTTTGTTTTAAAGCATATCAACATTATTTATTTATATCACAACTTAGTTAATACATACGAAACAAAGTTAATAATACACATACAAGAAACAGTAGTATAAAAATGGTTCCAGTTTATATATATATATATTTTTGTAGACCCCAAGAAACATAGCTCAAAAATGGGGTTCTTTTACAATGACACTAAAATTTCAGTTACATGGCGACTGATATTACATAAAATATACCTTTTCAAACAAGTAAAAGATATTACAGATTATATTATGTAATATACAATGTCGATGTATATAAGAAATAAGACTCAATGGAATACAAAGCTTAAACATTAATATCTGACCATATACATATGCATACTATTCATACAAAATTAAGTCACATGTATATATTCCAAACAGAGATAAGTAATAATAAAATCCTCATTTATTTTATGTATCTATTAATATGTAAGATACTCAGTCAAAACAAACACTGTATTAATAAGCTAAGAAAGTTTCAAAATAAAAAAAAAGAGGAAATTTTACAGCTTATTCTTTAATTTCTTTTATCAAAATAGAATTGATAGGATAGTAAAGTGTCACAACAAGACAACTCAATTAATACGGTAACTCTTTTTATAAATGGTATTTGGAGATTTTGAGGTTGGCTTTATTCTTAAGCATGAGTGGGAGGATATTATAAAATTTGTGCCCTTGGGGTCGATTAAATATAAGTACCTTACATTTGCACCGGCGCAACACAATGCAAATAAAACTCTCCTGTACTTGCACCCGTAACCATGGGTGCAATTAAATACACCGAACACAAGTGGGCAGGGCACTATTGGCCACACATTTTCACTCCCACTACCTGAACAACAGTGGCCAATAAAATAATTTGTTACAAGGTGTTCACTGCCACACTGATACATAAGTTACCAACAATTTCACATGCACTACTAAGTTTTTAAGTGGGTGTGAATAATGCATTTTTCGCGCCTAAGGGCCATATGCACAATTTCGCCTAGAAATGAAGCACTACCACTTGCTGTAGTGGAAATTCCAAGTGTCACTAGGTTTTATTGCCACCATTTTGCAAAAATGTTCACTAGATGGTAATTTAGACAGGTCGTTCGGTGACTAGATATCTCCACTTAAAAAGCAAGGGCCACTACAACTTAAAGTAACTGAGCATACACACAACAAGCAGTGGCGATGCACGTTATAATTTCATGGGCAAGCTATTGCGTGCAGGGAGCTGAAGAGGCATTGATCTCCACAATAAAGCGGGAAGGGGCCGGTGGTCCTCCCCCAGGAAAATTTGGATTTCAGGGTGCAAAATGGTGCCATTTAAACATTTTGTCTTACCTAAATATAAAATACACCGCTTGTAAAAATATTAATATTTTTAACAAAAAATTTGTCCGAGTGAAAAATATTTCGAAGATACCTTATCAAACCCGGAACCTTGTCCAATTAAAGCAAGTAACTCAACATAACTGCCATGGTTTTCTGATTCTTTTGTCCCATTATAACCATGGAAACACAGTTCCTGTACACCCAAGAAACAAGCATCTATCAAACACTTAAAAATGTCTCTGTTCCTTTTAACCTTTTCGTTATGCCGTTGTCTGCTTAATTGTTTGGATCTATCTAAACCAAAATCTACTCAATTTCTACCAAATTCTTTAAGAGACAAAAACCAATTTATGTGAACTTCAGTACGCTCGTGTGTTTGAACATCATTGCACAAATTGTTAAGGTTATAATACTAAGTTGCAGTCCATGTGTTAACATCCTTTGTTTGAAAATAATAAACATGGCCAGCAAAACAATTTGTTTAGGCTGTTATATCCAGCTAACCACGAGTTTTTCTGATAATTTTTTTTTTTGGAAATGATGTATAAAATTACCTTTCTTGCATGTTGTGATCGTAATTTCAGGTGTCGGCCTAACCTCTTTTATGATGTCACATCTTTTCTGAAAAGGTAAAGGGCTGCTGGAAAAATGCCTCACGTGTAATCTACACTTACACACACACCACACTTACATCCACTTGTTTCTGTCGCATTCACTCTATTTACTCAGTTATCAGTCTCACAACGTAATTTTATAATTTTTATGTAGGGTATACATCGCGTACGAATATGTGTAACACTCTTAGCACCAAAAAATAAACAAATAAAAATAATACGGTTCGTTTTGTGCGTGCGAACCTGCCCATGCATCGATCTATTTACTGTAAATTAACCCATGCCAACTGCCAGTCTCGGCTATGTCCGCTCCAGTTCGGCGAAGAAAGCACTACCATCGTAGCTTCTAACACAGGTTGATGCAGCCGTAAGCCCCATCCCCCCTCAGTTGGTCATCCTACCCTCCCACCACTCCGTCGGCCAGGAAACCATTGCGACCGCCTACCTGCTGAAAGCATTAGTTACAGTGCTTCCAAACACCTTGGTTTTGCTAGCCAACAAGTTGTTTTCATATAATGTACAGTTTTGTTTCCGAATAGAATGTGTACTACATGAGTAAAAAGTGCAGTGCCGATTTCGCTTCGGCTCTAGTACTAGTGGCGACTAGATAATTCTCTGCATAAAGCCCTTTTCGAAACTTTACAATCAAGATGACCAATACTAAATGTGACTGAGCATACAAAACGAGCCATCTAGTGATGATTTCCCCATGTTTCTAGTGTTAGTGGTAACTAGATTATTCTCTGCATATGGCCCTGAAAGTTGTTGATATTGGTTAGTAACTTTAACCTAAACAACTGGCGGGTGTTTTGTTTGTTCTGCGATGTTTGGACGTGGAGAGCCACTTATTTCACTAGTGATGAAGTGGGACGATTGGTGATTAATGTGTGGACAACTTCATATTTTTAACAGAGAAGAAATTAAAATTTTAATGATGTGATATAATATCAGATATGCTTCAGATTGTGTGTTTGGTGTTATTTACGTTAAAGAAGAAATATAATGTAGTATATTATAAGTGTTAATACGATTTGTGACTGTACGAAGTGTAACCGACCTAATATTGTGTTTACTTAATTTTTTGTTTTTGTTTAGAAAACATGCTTTTCTTCCCTGTGTTCTTTATGTTCATTACCAATTTATATATGCCTGATATTTTCTCCGCGTATGCAATCGATGCAGTACTCAAGTTGTACATTGAGGATTACATAAAGTGTTAGTGGTTTATTTTACACTCGCAGACTTCTAACGATATTCGTGTTTGCATGTAATGCCATAAGTATTTTTATCACCAATCGTCGTCGCCCCCTTCTACAATTAATAAAAGAAGACTCTTTTGTGTTACATAACAAATCCCCCTCCAAAATATGAAGAAAGAAATTTTAAGCACTCCAATAAAAATGATTTTTGGGAATATTTTGATGTAAATAAAAGTGTTTTATCTTATGTGAAAAGGTATGCCAGAAGCACCCTAAAAAAACATCATTTCTCCAATTCTACCATCTTCAATTTGTTGTTGAAATCACTCTAATTTAGTAAATGACACAATTTGCCACACAACATTTAACCTAAACGTATTTTTTAGACAATAACTAAATTATAGCCATGTTACTCATTAGCAAGCTACATGTGTCGGCTGTGTATGCACAGCGAGAGCAATTCACTTGCGCCGAGGTATTTGCCTGGGAGCAGATTTCTCTGTTTTTAGCGTCGGTAAGCAACTTTGTGCACCTTAGTTTGTTCATTTTAAATTCCATTTCGTCTCAACACATGTGCAAATTTTCCGAAGCACCCATAGAAATGTGTATTTAATCGGCGCCCAGGCAGATACCTCTGTGCTAGTTCAATTGCTGTCTTTGTGCATGTGCAAACGACACACGTAGCTAACAAGCAACATGGCTATCATTTTGTGATTGTCAAAAAAAATGTGTTTTGGGTAACAGTTGTTGTTGGGAAATTGTGTAAATTACTAAATTAGTGTGATTAAAACATCAAAATGAAGTAAAAAAATGGCATTTGTGTTTGGGTGAACAGATGTTGAGGTGAAGTGGATAATATTTCAGCTACATGCCTTATAAATTAAATTTTTTTTTGCATGAATGAGAGAGAAACCAGCTTATGATACATAATTATCTTGGCTTTGTTTTGATGACTCTCAAAAACCCCAAGGAATTACTTAATAAATAATATGGCACAATAACTTGAATGACAGGTAGAATGGAGAAATGGTGCTTTCTAAGGGTGCTTAAGGCTTAACTTTGTACATAAGATAAAACACTTTTATTTGCATCAAAACAGACCAAAAATAAATTTTTATTGAAGTGCTTAAAATTTCTTTTTTCGTATTTTGGAGGGGGATTTGTTATGTAACACAAAAGAGTCTTCTTTCATTAACTGTCGAAGGGAGCGACGACGATTGGTGATAAAAATACTTATAGCATGACATGAACACATGAATATCATAATAATATGTACAAAGAGTTCTCAGGCTGAACCATCGAGGAGGAAAAGGTCATGTGGATGGGATTTAAAAATACTACCATTGTTGTCCTGGGGCGCCAGTGTTCTCAGCAGAGAGCACAAGTACAGATATGTTGTGTGGCCAACGGCGTACATGTGGTTCCCTTCGATGTCCAATGTCTCATTGTAGAAGTTGTAAAATATTGAGAAATTTATCCTTGATATATACTAAATGCCTGTTCTAGTGAGAGTTATTAGAGATACTCTCATACACTCATATTCACTCCTGGGCTGTTATAGTCTGCCTTACACCCTAAGAGAAAAAATACACATTTCGATTGAATTAGCTATGAAGTGGCTGGTGAAATAAATAACCAATCAACTCACATGGTAGTATATTTATTTAATTTACCTTCCAAAGAAACACTAATACAATCTGATCCATTAAAGCAGGCTGCTCGCTACAACTGCAAAAAGGTGGCAAAGTGCCTACGTAAAAATTATGTGAATTATGCCCTGGCCATATACAAGACGGACCGGGCTGTGAGACGACTCACTCCCCGGGCTAAAGCAAACAAAATGTTCCTGAATTACATAAAAAACTATTGAAGACTACATGATCACCACAAACGGATAAGTGCCTGGGTAGGCCTCTACTATATAACACGGAAGCAGGGTGCCTCCTTCCCGGCTTCAACTCCCACTGCTGTGTCACATGAACAACAAATTTATACTAAACACAGAATGAATTAAATTAAGTGAGTGAACGTGACCCTAGATGAATATGTAGCATACAAAACATTATAAAACACAGTACACTTGAATATCAAAAGAAAAAATTAAATTTATGTAAACCTAACACAAACTTACCGCGTAAGGCACCCTAACTTCAATCTGGTGAGTTATGGTTTTCCCATGCACGACCCAGCTCGTGCCGGGATTGCCTTACATTCATGTACACAACACGCCAATATTATACACAACAAAATCAAAATATTCTGCAAGGCAAATTTTTTCATAAAAGGAACAGTTATTAATATTAAGTTGCATTTTGGCAAGAGGTCAATACATTACATCACTTGGGTTCATGGTTTGCAATCGACGTTAAATAAATACTGGCCCTGTCCAGTATTAGTACTGTTCCTGCTACTGTTCATTTTGTAAATATAAAACATTAAAGAAACAGTAGTCAGTGCAGTTAACAAAATAACTCGAAAAAATCTGAGATGAATATTTCACGTGTGTAGTGTATAACACGTGGATGCATGGTTTGTTAACTTCTGCACTGATTGCACATGCCAACGTTTTTACAGAAATAAATTTCATGACAAACATAAACATTCTAAAACACTTAAATAACAATAAAAATATAATGCTGAATCGCACGGGTGATATACAGATTGACAACATAGTAATACGTGTTCCATAGATGTCGCACTGGTGCACACGATGCGGCATGACAGAGTCCACGTGGTCACATGGCATATACAATAATATTAAATTTAAAAATGGCCAAGACAAATTTCGACAATATACTTCTACAATTTTTAACACTGAAAGAACAATAAAACAAAGCAGAACATAATAAGGACATGCAAGAAACATTAAATATAAAATACTAAGTACATATACACAGCACGCCCTTTTCGATTCACACTAGATCGCACACATATCACTATGGTGGCGATAAGATGGCTTGTTGGGTTTCTCTCCAGACATGGAGAACGGTCTAGGGGTCAGAACGTGGTACACGTCAAATCATATTAATGCTTATAATATATATTATCATGTCTCTTCTTTAAGGTAAATAATATCAAACACACAATCTCGAGTGTATCTGATATTATGTCGAATCATTAAAATTTTAATTTCTTGTCTGCTAAAAATATATAGTTATTCATAATTTTCATAGTTTATTAAGAAGCTATTTTTTTTACATGTCTTTGGTCTTTTTGAATAAAAAATAAATCGAAATTGAAATGAATTGCCAATTGCCACACTTCATCAATTAGTGAAATATGCGGCTCTCCACATCCAAATGCTGCAGTATAAACATAACACCTGCCAGTTGTTTAGGTTATGACATACGGTGAATTATTATGGCGATGGCTGTTATAGGCTATAACCGGGCGGGCGCCAGTGCTCCCCTCAGTGTAGAGCAGAAGTAATGCATTGGGTCGTGGGCCGATCACCTAAATGCGGCCTCCAGATGTGCAGACATTTCTGTAGATGATGTGAAGGATAGTGAAACTATCCTTCCTTTGCCTGGTCTAGTAGAAGTTATCTAAGTTTTCTCTAAACACTTATACTAATCATTGAGGGATTGTTTTGACCATCCCAAGCCATTACTACACACAGTTTTTGTTAAGAGATTGTGAGGTGATTTGAGTAAATAAATCGGACGCCGAACATTCAAACATATTCGATTTATTTCACTTGCTCACTCACATGATGCAATTATAAGAACATACCTACTATCAAATCGGAGCACACTTAAACTGTTAAAATGGCACGAAGCCGACAATGGTTACCTGAAAAGTTAAGTCCCAGACGTATAAAAGACATGATGGGTTGCTATGTGGCACTCCACCTCGGATAATAAACGATTTAACGTTCAATTTCAAAACTTGACTATTGATACTCTACATGATTAATATAAAAATGACGAAGGTCTGGGGAGGACGTTACGACATGTGTCCATACAGCACCAAGAAAGCCACGCTACTCTCTTGGCATCGGGCTCATGAAAAACTCTTATATTTTATTTTCTAAACATATTTAAATGAGTGATGTACTGAGATGACTTCAAAAGACAAAACATAACACAAGAACACTTTCATTTAACCCTTAAAAGCTCTAACATTAAAATAAAACCAATATTTGTTACGCCACTAAGTGGAGGCTTAAAGGTAATGTTACATCCTTACTGCGTTCACTACACACAGTTTCTACATTTGATTGCAGGCAAAATTAATTGTCCCATTTGGAGTGTTATTACACTTAAATCATTTTAATAGTGGCTTTACAGTTGTCATGATCAAAAGTTCTCACATTTGCAGCTATATTACAGTTATAGTAAAAGTAGTGTTAGAAAACCTGCATGGTCAATATTTTCATTATGTTGCCAGAGTCCACGACAACCTAAAGTCATAATACTGTTTTGCCACTGGCATAGTACTACCCAATTATTCATTTCTTGTATATATGAAAACATATTTATATAAAATGCAATAGGCGCTTGAGATATACGGACTGGAAAATTACACAATAATTTATTATTCACTGCACCACTGGTACGAGTGTAAAGCGGTGTTTCTGTAGCCTGAAACCAATGTGCACTCTGTGCACTTCAAACATATTTGCAGTTCATGACATTAAAACACACTTAAAATTTCACACAAGCCACTATAAACCATATTCATACATTGCACCATGAACTTTATGGACTGCAGTGAATTACCTTAATATTTCTGCATTATGTGCATGATAATGCATTATTATATTGCTTCAGGAACAAGTAACATCAAAATATTATATTTCAGTACATTATTCACACAATAAAAACAAAGAACACATCTTATTACCCTATTAAAAATAATAATGTGTCTATCTGAGACACAGCATTCGTAAAACCCTTGATTTATATCTGGAACAGACATGTAAGATATAAACATAACCCTCATTGTTATACTTTGAATTTTGCTTGTTTCACAACAATGTTATCAGTGTACTTACTTCCCTTTCACAATATTAAACACTATAATTACTATGCTTTTTACACATTGTGCACTTTAACTACATCAATGCCCTTGGTCTTTACACTGGGAACGGTGCTCTGGGCGCATCAGCTATCTCGGCGACAATTCCCGTGTTCGATGAGTGTAGGTACCCTAGCCGTGAGAAAGGCCTAGGGTGCTGCACACGTTAAATGTCCTCTCCCTCGCGAGGCCGTTCGCCATCGAAACTCCATCCCTTTATGACGAACAACATCTTGCCGATGGTCGTAGCAGATTGTGTGGGGAGAAACTGTACCAGTTGGCCGGCGAATCTTGTCAGTGTCAGGGGGGGGGGGGGAGGATGCGGCATTTGTTGAGATTTTCCCGGCTCTGTGACAAGTGCGGTGGACACTGGCGTGCTTTGCACACCCTCTTTTAACAGGGCGGGAGGGGGTTGTTCACCCTGACCCCATCTCCTAGTTGCTGCTGCTGTTGTGAGGATTGTATGGGTGTCGCTGGTTTGTGGTAAAGATGTCCCTTGCGTGCTCGTGAGACACATCCCCTTGTACTGGCATAGGCATCCCATCTTCTTCCAATGCTAAACAATGAAACACGGTTGTGTTTACAACTTATTCCGACGTTGTGGCTCTTTCGAGGTCGAGTTGCTCTTGGCGGTCGCTGCCACCCACAATGGGCTCCCCGTATCGTTACTTTCGACGTCGAAATTTACAAGTGGCCGAATGTTGTCCTGCTGGCTGGCAATCACAATCTGCTGTCCTCTATGGTTTCCCTTGTGGATGTGTTGACGTCGGGTGTCCCTGTAGTACGCATGACAGTTTCGGTATTTACTTTCTTGGGACTTGTCATACAGCTACAATGGATCAGTGAGATGTCTATTCTCCTTTTCGGTTCCTCTGCCTCATCTCCGTATGTTGGAATCACTTCGCTTGTCGTAGCTAGCCTAAATGCATCCCTGTGGTAGATTGCTGTTTTGCGTTGGCCTACTCTCACATTATAGCATGACTCATGCACTTGCTGCACAATAATGTGCCATCTGCTCCATTTTTGTGCGAAATCTGCACAGAAGTTTCTCTGGCATGCCGATTGTAGATGTGTGGGGACATAGCTGTTAGCCAACCTGTAGGGACGGCTTCGGACGCATAGTTCTGGGAAGCTAATGGGCTGTATAAAGGCTTTGGTTTTCCCTCACTTCCTGTATCACCTGTTCCCTCTTCTCTTCTCTGCTCTCACGTCTTCGTCCTCATTGTTGTTTCTCTCCTTTATCCCACTCACAAAGTCTCCTGACAGTAGTAAATCTCGTAAATATAGTATTTTGGTCGGGGTTTTGCCCATTGCTAGGTTATTGTGTGTGCACAATGTAAACAATGCAGCCTTAAGCTGATCTGCCCACGAGGCGTGCTGATTTTCTACACAAACGTAACTGTGTTTTAGCTCCTGGTTCCTCTTTTCTGTGGGGCTGGCACAGGGATGGCAATTTGCAGTCGAGTGGTGTTGTGCTACCCATTTAATGCAGAACTCCTCCCATACCCATCCTGTGAATTGTGTTCCATTGCCAGTTAATAATACACGTGGGTATTATTATTCATTCTTAATCACTTTCCCGACAATTCTGGCTCGTGCACTCGACACCGCATATGCTTCTGTCCATCTCGACAATAAATAGGTGAATACTAAAATGAAGCATTTAACTGTTGATGTTCTCGAATATGGGCCCATCAAGTCCAAGGCCACTGTTTCATACGGTTAACTGTGTAATTGAGACTGTTGTTGTGGGTTTCCGTCCGTATGTCAACTCTTACACTAGTTGCATGTTACACACTTTCTAACGAACCGTCGCACATTTGCTGACATTCTTGGCCAATGGAGGTAAATTGAAATATTATGCTTTAATTGCTTGGCACCCGGTTCTCCTGTCAGATTATTGGAGTGGTTGTATTGCACAACTTTCTCACATGCAGAAACAAGCAAAAATAATTTCCAATTTTCAGAGTTTCTCGGAAGCACGATTCTACTCCCGGGTCGGTCACCGTCCAGGTTTTTACTGTGAACAAACCACATTCATGCCACCATTTTGTAGCTACGGGACACGTGGCATATTGATTGTTGACAGAAATACATATTTTGTCTAGTAGTGGTGTTACCGGTAAGATGGTAAGACAGGGTCCGGACAGGACACCGATAAGATGATCTCATCGTTGAAGTATGCGAGCGCACATTGTCCCACCAATCTGTCCAACACCTTGGCCAACATAGATTGGAATGTTGATGGGGTATATTTCAACCCAAACTGCATTGCACAAAAATGGAAAAGACTCCCGTCTCCTGCATTGAAGGCCATTTTATGGCGATCATTGGGTCGAACTGGAATCGGCAAATAACTGCTATGCAGGTCGATTTTTGTTAGGACCTTGGAATGCCCGAGGTTGTTTAGGGCGTCCTTCACATATATGTAGGGGGGCGGTGCGCTGATGGTGATCTGGTTCAGGTGCTGGAAGTCGACACAGAACCTCCACACACTTTGGCGCCAAAGTGATCGCCGAGATATACTAACTCACCGATGTTTCGATCATGCCCTCCTCCAGCATCTCTGCAAGCTGTTCTTTAATTACTTTGCACTGATGCGGATAGTACCTGTGGAGTCTTTCATAAACAGGTTTGCCTGTGGACAGTTCAATGGTGTGATTTTCTACGGACGTGCGCTGCAGGGGTTCGACCACTGTAAATACATTGTGGCATTCGTTCAAGACCCTCTGGATGGCATCTTGGTATTGTGTTGGTACCGTGTGATCCAGGTCGCTCATCAATACTGCTGGCACCGTTCGTGCTGATTGAGGTTCCAAGTTATACACTGTCCGACATTCCTGCAGGACGTAGTGTTTCCGCCTCGGTACAGGTTCCACGACGGTGTTTTGCTCAGACAACCATGGGACTTCGAGGATCACGTCCTCACAGATGTTATTCGACAAAAATGCTGTTGTTAAAGTTTCTAAATCTCGAACTTTCGTGGTTAAGGTGATCTCTCCCTTGTCTTCAGGTGAATGCTGTTGTGTTGCAAGATGAATTTGTTGTTTTGTTGGTTTGATGGTGGTAATATTTACAAAATTTGTTCTGACATAATTATGCGAAGCTGCTGTGTCAATTAAAGCTCGACATATTATCTGATTAATGAACACAGAAATATGGTTGAAACGGTTATCATAACCATTTATTTATGATGAAAGAATCTGTTGCAGTGTTAGCTCTGGTATGTTCACCTTTTTACTGGGATGTGTGATTTTCGGTCGCACCATCCCTACTTGTCGTTTCCTGCCGGATGCTTTTGTCGGCCAACTCTCGGATGCGTGTAATCTGCCTATATCGGACAATCATTGTCCCAAGGGGCTCCTTCACACCATCTGCAAGAAGATGACGGTTGTCGAGGTCCTCCTGAATATAGTGGCGGTACCGTGCTACTTGTTGTTGACACTGTAGAGTCCATTTTCGAAGTGACATTGTGCGTGATTACTCGCGACTGTGTCTTGCTGTTTACATTCTCACTCTGTCCAACTGTTTGCAGTGTTGATGTAGTCTGCTCTTGAGTTCATGTCCAACAGCAAAACAGTCTGTATGAAGTCGCTCTTGGTTCCGTGTATCGCAGGGGCTAGTGCAGCGCGATATTCTGCAATCATGGAACTGGCTACTACCTTCGGGATATCTTTCAGTTCTAGCTCTGGATAGTCTTATCTTTTGTGTTGCAAAATTGTATAGGTACTTCCCCCCTTGTTCTTCCAGGAATACTTTGCTTCTGGGCCCTGAGAGACGTGAAATCTTAGGCAAAAGAGCTTTTGAGGCTGTTTCGAAGTTCCTCCCACTCGATACCGTAGTGTGTGATACCCTTACACCAGGCTTTGGCCTCCCTGTGGAAATGTTCACCTACGCAATTTGGCCAGTCTTCCTGATCCAAGCCATAACATTGTAGACTGCTCCCACAATCCTTCAAAAATGCAATTAAGTCTTTGCTAGCAGTTCTGGAGAAACTTGCAAAAGTTCTGTTCCGAGTCACAGTATCTTCTATGACACTTTGCGGATCGTATAGTGGGTACCTCTTGTTAGAGCAGGGGGGAGGGTACCACCTGAGTTATTGCAGGTGGCAGAACTGGCGAGGGGAATGTCAATATCAGCTGCAGCATGCTCTGTTTCTCATGTGTGATTTATTTGAAGATGTTGTCATGAGTTATCAGCTCTATCGGGCTATGTGTTTCTGCTGTCTATGTAATTGCCAGGAAACCTGTTAATGTGGCTCCAATTCCCATGTGTTCTTGCTGCATCCTCTACCGTTCCGACATCTCTTGATAACATCGAAAGCACCAAGTGAAATGTTTATTTGTCAGTGTTTCTCTTTCGCACGTGGATATGCCCCAATTGTGGTAAATCTGGTAGCACCTTCCACATACCAGAGACGCAGAACCATGTCCATCACAATTTGTTACGTTTACACACTTACACATTTTGTTCAGATTGAGTTGTTTGTCGTGGCTAGATTGCTATTGACGGGCGAACACTAGCAAGTTGTTATCCTTGACGAACCCTTTTGTCTGTGAATGGCGGTGAATGGGGTTGAGCCACATCTGACTGCTCTACCTGACCTCTCATTTCCCATGGTGGCATATCTCATCTAATAGCAGGCGTTGCTCCAGCATATTGCATGTAATGGTTGTCAAAGGGTGGCCCAACACACCATGGCTTTAATGTGCAAGATGCCACTGCTCCATTTGAGGGTGAGGCTGATGTGTCCCATTACTGTGTGATGTGGGTGAAGTGGCTGTAATTTCCGGTCCTGATCTTATCGACACGTTCTGACCACTACCCCCTCTTCCATTATCTTCTTGATTATTTAATGTTTTCGAGTGTTCAACTTCCCTGCACGGTTGCTCACGTTCGTGGTTGCATAACGGCATGGCTCTGAAGCTAGTACCCAGGATTATGACAGTCTGCAGAAATTCTCGTTCCGAAGAGTGGATGATGGGTGGATGTGCCACTCGGTATGCTAGGCACGCTGTGCTCGCCACCACTTCTAATACGTCCTGTGTACTCAGTTCCGGTTGGTATGTTCTTATTGTATGATCTTTTGGGTTATGAATATGTACAACCTCTCTTCTTTTTATTGCTCCAACAACAATCAACTCCATGTGCGCAGATAGGCAAACATATTGGCGAATTCGCTAAAAAATAATTGACTAAATTCAGTCCACAAGAGTCCATTGCAGTTCACACTTCACCACAACCGAGCGTCTACTCCGAAGCGCTCACCAATATAATTCGGCTAATCTTCCTGTTCGACTGCATATCATGCCAACCTGTTTTCACAGTCGTGGAGGAAAGTTGCGGGATCCTCGTCCGAGCAGCCTGTGTATCCCCGAAGGGATTGAAATCTCGCTGACGTGGTTGGTGAACGGGCTCTCCTCCCATCGCATATGGTGAAATTGGCGAATTTCTGCAAGTTCCTCCGGAATCTTAACATAGACAGCGGTGGACTCAGTTGTGCGACGTCACAATTTTGCATAGACTTGGCGAATAATTTGGATTGTTGAATCCCGTCATTTGCCATTGCTGAAAACAATTTGCTCATAGATCATCCAGCTTACCAACACAGGTGTGTGACAGTGCCTCGGATTGCAGCTCGTTGTTTACTTTGCTCACTGTTGTGCAAAGTCTCTGTACTGATGTGGCATCTTTACAAATGCAAGAATTTCCATGGAGTTCGACGAGCAAAAGCGGGTCTGATTTTTGTATGCATTTCATACACTTGCGACACAAAGTTGCTGGTTTGCCATTGATAGTGTGAAAGTGCAGTCACACATGGTTGCTTATGTGGTGCGGTTGACACGAGGGCTCCATGACGTCTCCTTCGCCAGGTCACGTGGTTCTCAGCTCGCGACAACACCCCCATGATGCAATGCGGTAGGGGTGGTTCCTGCAGTACGACACAATGCTAGAGGAGGGGTGGTGGCATGTGGCGTGTGTGGCCACAAGGATGCATTCTCTAAGATGGCAGACTTTGTACACTTTCCCTCCAATGACGATTTTCGCACCAATTTCCCTTCTTCTCATTTTTGATGGCCATTTTTGTCCATGTTTCGCAGATATTGCATGATAGTTTTAGGAGAAATCGCCAGTAGCGATACTGAGACCATTACAGTCAAAGGAAAAGAGTTTTTGTGGGCGCACGTAATCACACATGGCGCACAAATGTGACTTTAAAAAGACATTTTGATGGGAAAATTTTGAATTCTGTTACAAGGATAAGTAAGTATTAGATACTAGAAAAAGTTGACACAGGAAAAGCCACATTGTTGGGGCACCATATGCCGTTACCAGGATGGACCATCGAGGAGAAAGGTGATGTGGATGTTTTTTTTTTTTTTTAATACTATCATAGTTGTTCGGGGGCATCAGCATTCTCAGCAGAGAGCACAAGTACAGTTTGGTCTTTTGGCCGATGGCCTACAGGTGAACCCCTCGATGTCTGACGTCTTATTGCAGAAGTTGTAGAAGTTTGCAAAAGTACATCTTGATTTAGAATCCAATGCCTGGTATAGTGAAAGTTATTTGAATTCTCCAATACACTCATGCTCACTCCCAGGCTGTTATAGGCTGCCTTATGCCTTAAGAAAAATATACTTACGATTTACACAGCCATTAAGGGGCCAGTGAAACTAATAACAATAGGTGGTTCACGTGACAAGTAGATTTATTCCAATCACCTTCACAGAAAAAATTATATAATTCGTCCTGTTAAAGTATGGTGCTCAATACAGTGGTAAAAACGCGGCAAAGTGGATACATAGAAAATTATGACTATGACTGTAACAACTTTGACAATGAAGCAGGGAATATGCATGCGTGATGTATTTCATCAATAACATTATCTCTGTTACAATTATTGCTAAATAACAAGTGTTCTTGATATGGAGGTCTAAAATAAAGTCTAGAATTAAAGAAATATAATTATAGCATTTAACATTCGTTTTTCTCAAGGATGTATTGTCTTGGCATTTGCATATGCCTTGCCTTTTTGTGTACCGCAAGTACACACAAACACATGTTATTGAACTTTGACACTAAATAACTTACTTCATTCCCATTTTCATCAAAATAACTTACAATACAAAAATTATAGACCATTCACAGCACAGTTAGTACTTTGGAAATCAAACTTTGAATAAACAATAACTGTAATCACTTTTCCACATGACTGATGCAGCAATAAACTCCATGGTAATAGTAAACTTACATATGATGAAAATATGCAAAATGGGAACATGCATACGAAAGTTACAGTATCACCTAGGATATCAAACAATTTTTTTGTTAGTGCAAACACTTTCTTTGCAACAAAGCCACTTATGTAAGTAGATGTCCCAATAGCAATTCTGGTTTGTGGAACATCTATTACACATGGTGCCATGACTGACTTGTTTAACTACATGCTCTTCATCTTGGGGATTTACCTCTGGTTGTACAAAATCCCTTAATGCGTCCAGAGCCCCTATTGTCTCATCTTCTTCACAGTTTGAACTGACTAGTGGAAAGATATAAAGTTTGATACAATCAATGACTTGAATGCAGAAATTAAAGCCACTGATGTTAGGTTAACATTGCGCACACTCTGGCTTCTTAAATTTCCAAAAAAAAGTTTAGGGTCTTGATTGAAGTTGCGAAGTGAAACGAACCGAAAACCACCATCCAAAAGCATTTTTGACAAATTTCTCAAACCTTTGACTGTTGTAATCCAGTGTTTGATGCTTGGCGGCACTGACCTGCTCTTTGTTTTGGGACACTGAAAACTCATGGATCATAACAGCTTCAATGTTTTTCCCAAAATCCTTTGTGTGGCGAAGTTCTAGTTGTCACACATTGGAGATTCTTTCCTGCTGCTGGTACTGGGCTACTCCTGTTGACACTGTCAAATAAATTATCCACAAAGAGAAGGAAATCTGCTGTGTCTTCAGCTGCTGGGCCTAAAAAACTTTCTGGTAATGAATCTGCAACAAAAAAAAAATGCACCAAAACTATTTTATGTATGTTTATGTTCAGTGCATCTTAAGGTGAAGCATATACTCGGTCTCACGAACGAGTGCACTTTTTGACAGTACTAACAGCATTAATGTGGATAGTTATTTCCATCGCACAATATTTTCTGTTGTTATACTGACCAGGTTGACAGCCAACCAAGTGTGTTTTTATAAACATCATTTGCGACTTTGGGAAACAACACTGCAATTATTGAAACATCTGTGTACAGGACTACCTTCACAATCGTCAAAAAAGTACACTCGTTCATGATACAGACTGTAGCAGTATTTGCACAACACAAAGAATTTTCAGTAAAAGATTTAACTGTTGATAATGTAAGAAACTTCTATATAATATTGAGTATAGATCACATTGAATATCATAAATCTCCTATTCACATCACACAAGGACAGATATTACATATAGTACTTCAGTTATTATCTTTTAAGATGGTGGCATTTGAACTACTATTAAAAAAAAATAGCGTCATGCGGTTAATCTGGGTGTTTTAGCATAGTGGTTTGACAAAATTCATGTACACTTCCTGTACAAGTGAAAAAAAAAATTAATACCAAACTAGCATTACAGAAATTATATGTTGGTCTACAACAACCGAAAAAAATATTATAGGAGTAGAATATTTAAATAATGTCCCAGTCAACATAATCCAAAACTTAAAAAAGAAAACAAAACAATTTTTATAATATCTAGTGTAACTTCAACAAATACAACAAAACTTCCACAATAAAATGATTAACAGTTTAAAAGTATGGGAAACACAATGTTCAATACATAAGAATTTTTTACTTCCAAATTCAGAATACTTTAAATACTACAGTTGTGCAACAAAAGTGAAGTTATGCGATATAGAAAACACCCATATACTAGTAAAGTTCACAAATATTTACACTAATATAAATTTTATTTGACCAAACTCTGTATAATTCACTCACCTCTCAACAGTATCTGATCAAAATAAAAATCATGTAATCTGTTAGTATGGTAAGGTACTTTGTTTATCTTATTAATAACATCCATTATACGTCCACCAGTAAGTTTGTGAATACCACAACTTGATACTAATACACCGTTTATGTAAATACAACAAAATTACTCATAGTCAATGCAATTGTAGGTAAGGTAATGCAAGCTGCACTGATTTTACTAAACAATTTCCATTATAACAGAGACTAGAACCAGGAAGCATAACGGGTAGTAAATAACAGCAAATGTTATAATGGATGCAGCTGAACTAACAATGTACAAAAACGCCATTAATAAGGCAATGCGTGCAAGTTTAGTAATTGCAATCCACATTAAAAAACTCAAGACATCATTACAAAGTTAAGTTTGTCAACTTGCTATGCTGTTGTGCATTGGCAATGGTATTGAGCATTTCTACACATGGCTGTAACAAGCCCCATTGTAAAGAAATGGTTATTTCAATTTAATAAAAGTTTAAAGGTGGCCTACATTCATATTCACACATCAAAACAAACATGGTAAAAGTTACTCTTCATATCACAATTTCACTTACCTCGTAATTTTAGAGTTGGAAGAGAGAACTTGTCATATTTTTTAGATCCAGCACTTTTGCGGTGGACAATAAAATGTTCAGTACATACAAGAAATTTTTTTTATAAACGGAAATATAATCCAATCTATAGAATTTGGGATTGGCAATCCATTGCAGCCATATGTTAAACTCATCTTCCTCACACACAGGAAAAGTATGCCAGACAGTCCCGGGTATGTATTTACAATGAGGTACACAACATTTTTCCCTTCTTGACACCATGCATATAAACAATTACCATGAATCATGAGCTGATTAGTTTTTAAGTCGCAAGAAAATAAACTAGTAGAAAAGAAACACATGTGGGCCATGACGTCAAATCGCGACAACAGTAGTGCTAGGCGTCTTTTTCCACAACTAAAACCAGTAGTCCAGGTTAGGCCTATGATGTTTCCACCCCCAGGCTATGGGTGCAAGTACAGTGAACTTATATTTGCATTTGCATTGCTCCGATGCAAATGTTAGGTACTTATAGTTAATAGACCCATAGGGCGAGATGGGGGCACCTCGCAAGTGAACGTTGGGAGAGATGTTATGATTAGACTTTAACATAACATCCCACTCTGAAACCTGTCTCACACCTTCATAATAAAATCAGAACACCAGGGATTGCATGAAAGCAGTGCGACAAGGGCGAGAAACCAGCGAAAGTGGCCAGCTATGTCAACTCAAACAGTAAACAACACACCGATATAGACCATCGTGAGGCGCTGCGACGCATCCTTCCTCAACCGGCCAGAATACTGGGTAGATTGCGGCCATGGGCGTGTCTCCCGTCCGACGCCATCCGATCAGCTAGAAACAGCCTCCCACATCATGATTAAATGTTGAGGAGTGGGGTGGGGGTGGAGTCTATCCAATGTAGAGTATGTGCGGTGTACTAAACTTATATTATAGTAATAACTAGATATTAATTAATGCAGCTCCCTGTTACATTAATTCTTACAATATTGTATTGTCTGTGTCTCACATCATGAATAAAACTCCTCAGTTACAGTTAATCTCTACCATCTTTAGCTACGACCCCCTAAACTCCCTATTTAATAATTAATATTGGTTTAATACCATTTTATTTATAAAACAATCCAATATTATTTCATAAAATTGGTTGGAAGGATAAATTTTGGTATACCGTCTTTTGTACTGAAATTTCATTGTCAAATATAGCTGAAGGCAAAAATCTGATATCGCTTGCATAAATTTCGGTATGTAGAACACGAATGTTCTCTTTAGTAGAAGTTGTACATCCCTCCCGAACATATCGTGTTTGGAAAGTGCCTAGAATCTATTCATTTTGACCAACATGATCAACTTTTCTTTAAACATATAGCTTACTTGTTATGTTGACTTGCTAGTATATAAAATAAGCCGTAAATTCTTTTTAATTTCGTATTTGGCAATTTTCTTCCATTTTCTTTGTAATATGTAATATCAATAGAAAATGGTTTTGAATCATACAATCTGCCGGCCAACCTGTACCTATTACAATTCAATAATGGCAGAGTGTAAACTGTAACCGCTAACCAACAAAATGTAGCTGTTGCTTGTCATGGCGGGGTTTACAGAAATTGACCGACAACTTTTTCCTTTGGAAGATATTGCTTCCATTAAGAAGTTATTCAAACAGCAATTGGAAGGTACCACTGAACCTGATCTTGCATGGTTGTCGATTATTGTCGGTGCCGTTGAAAATTCACTGACATGCAACAGAACGGTCACTGTACAGAATAAAGAAAACAATGTTGAAGGATGTGGAAAAATACCCGCTGTCGAGTATCACATCGCACAAGCTCTGTATGCGAAATTTCACGCTTTAATCAAAGGTTCTGTAGATTTGACGCAATTCGGCACAGGCAAATATGCTACAAGGGAGCTCGTGAAAAAAGTTTCTGATGTGGTATGGAACTCTCTGACAAGGAGCTACTACAAGGACCGAGCACATTTGCAAAGTCTGTATAGCTACCTTACAGGTATGGAAGTAGACTAGTATTCTGGGGTCAGGTTTTGAGCTGTTAACAGCTTAATGCTAAGCAGTTTTTCATATGTGGAGTATGTGTAAAAGGAATTTTTTTTGTTGTAGGCAATAAACTGGATTGTTTCGGTGTGGCATTTGCTGTAGTAGCGGGCTGTCAAGTTCTTGGCTATGACGATGTTCATTTAGCACTTTCAGAAGATCATGCGTGGGTTGTGTTTGGAGAGGGTGGCAGGCAGACTGCAGAGGTCACGTGGCATGGTATGATTATTTTATTTTATGGCGCTATTTAATTATAAGAACTATGCAAAAGGAGATAATTGTAAATGCTAACATCATCAAAAATTTTCCAGTGGTACTATTTAATTTCGTATTGAAGTTTATAAAAAAACTGGTGTAAAAGTTTACTTTAATTGCAGTTTAGGAAGAAATAATGTTTTTATGGGGTTTAAGTACAAAAATTTATAATCAACCCCAAATGTGTGTGATTTCAGTCTGCGTTTTGTGGGTGGTAGGCCCTATGCAGATCAAGTAAATTTTAGATCTAAAAACTTAAGATATATATAAAGTGCCAAAGAACTAAATACAGGCCTCATAATTAAAAGTAGTTTTAGGTAGGCATAGTATATTTTTGGGTACGTAGTCATACTGATGAATGCTTAGTGTGATGAATTTTTGTTTTCTCAAAATAATCTTGTGTACTTATGAATTTAGGCATATCGCTATATTTGGCGTGACTTTTATAAACGGGTAAAATTCTACCTTTACTGTCCTACCTGAGGTTAGTGAGGGTAGATTTACATTAAACACCTGCTGTCAAAAGCGGGATTTACACAGGCATGACAGCCCAATGCAACATCACAGCATGTCAGAATTTCATACAAAATTTATTCAGTTTTCACAATACCTTGACAATATCTGCCAAACAAGTGATGTACTTGCCTATTGGGGAATTCTCAATTGACACGTCATTCTTATCCATAATTTATGGTTTAAAACTCACAATAAATGATTCTTCTGAAATTATCAAAAAAGTTAATTGCATATTATTACATGATATTTGAAAACAAACCGAAAATATATTTTTGCAACAAGTTAGTTTATTTAACTGGGGACAGCAGGGTGATAGTCTACGCAAGAAATTAATTTTTGTTATGCATTTGCATTCTTTGTGCACCCCAACAAGCTCGATGTGACAAATCATAACTAATAGAATCTGCTTTTGTTGTGCTGTCGAGTTTGCAATTTTGGTGGACTACCATGCTTATGAGATATTGGGGAATCCAAAACAGGTAAGTCACTTAGGTGGCTCATCTGCTGAATTAGTTAAAACTGTGCAAGTAGCTCTGGAGTGATGTTTCTCCTTTACACAACTTTAGAATTTTGTACACGATGCAGTAATGCAACAGGTAACCAAACAGTTCTGAATAGAACTCTCGTATCATTCAATAGTATTTACATACAAATGCTGCATTCTCAGGACTCGCTTGTAGAGTATACAGCAGCAGACAAACTCTTCATGATGACTCGGGCAACACATCTCCGCTGTCTTCTTTCTTGACGGGGACAGGCAAAGTATTTGTATATGCTTCTAGTCAATTAGAGGGTGCCGATGAACACACATTGTGCAAAGACTGGAACTCGTCTACAGTTTCCTTGTCATGGAGAAAATCTTCACAAAAGAATGCAGCGCCCACAAAATTCAAGTCTTTGCTTATAATTAATTAAACATTGAAAACACTGAATGCAGTCAATGCCTGCCACACAAAGACAGCTCCTGGCAATAAACCAAGCCCTCTCAAACTCGTAATTCAGATTCGTCAATTGATGTGCTTGACACATGCCAGCATGCTGCGCAGCGCAGCTACGGGCTACTTTGTCCCATCTACGAGTGACCCTTCACCCGGGACCAGTCATAACAGTGGTGAACGAGACAACCATATCGAGCATGGAGATTCCACTAGCCGAGACAGCCTAATACGTAATTGTAATTAACTTGTGTAATTACAATAAACATCGCCTGCCCGGTTCCCTACATGCATGCGCCACCCCGACAAATTAAATAGTTTATTTTGAAAATCCATAACCCTTCATGTTAGCGCAAAAGAAGTTCCAGTCAACCCCCGAGATGACAGCACTCCCATGGCCTTGTGACATCACGGCCAGCCAGCCCCAGGACAAGGTGTTTTTTTTTGTCATAGCCTCCAAACGGGGAGATAAGAAATGTTTGATGCTCCGCGCTATGATAAACGAACCCCTGCTTAGAAGGCTACGCTACCCCCTGTACCCTGAAGAACAGCTGATCGGCAGAAATTAAGCTTAAATAGATGTCCACCACCATGGTCCAGCGAGAGACCACCTGTATCCACTACCCTCACCTCAGTCAACGTCCTCTGACTCCCGCGGTAGCAGGTCGGTACATGATTAATGTCCCCCTGGAGAATTCTCCTTAATCACGTTACATGCTGAAAATTGCGTGCATAGACTAATTTGCATTTTTGTTAATTCTTTTAATTCCAGGCTTGCCTTAGCCTGTCGAGATTTAATTATTGGTTTTAGCTTAAGATTTAATTGTTTTAATTTTAGCTAGGTGACATCCTCAGTGCTATTTTTTTGAGTGTAATAAATATTACATAAATTGTAAAACCTTGTGTGTGGCGTACAGTATTTGTAGCCTAGTGCCCTTTGTCATCAATTGGTTTATTTATTGTAATGTTAGTGAATTAATATTTGCATTCATTTGGAACGTCAGCAAACAGTTGTGCGGTGTGCTGGACACCTCAGGTGATGGGGCCTAGAAAGCTAATTGGCATTTAAGCCTGCAAGGGCACACCACTGCTCCTGGGTTTTCAGTGCATTCACAACCGCTGCTAGATGAATGGTTAATACCTTGACTGCCCACCCGGCAGGTCCATGGGAGAGGCTGCAAAGTCCAACCCACTTAGGACTGCTACGTCTGCAGAAAGGTAGCCAGCTCTGAAACTTCAATGCATAACAAGCACGGTGGATTTGGGAGCCGCCAAACGCGACTTTAAAAATGCGTCCTAAATAAACAACTCCCCATTAATCATCTGGTAGCTACATCAAACCCATCCGAGTTATTACCTGCAGAACCAGTAGAGTTACCCGTATGTTACGACATTGTCTCACCTCCGATACACGAGAGTCCCCGTAAGCATCTGTTAGGTTGGTGCCAGACGACGATTAGCAGGAAGACGTAGCTCCGAAACCAACTGAGACGGTAGTGTCCGTTGATGTACCGGAAACTCTGGTAGCTCCTGTTCAGGTCACCCCAGCTCCCTCGAGCATTGTGCGGCTAACCACCGGCAGGTTGATTCGGGATTGACACCAGACAGTGGAAGAACTACCTAATTTTTGTACGATAAAATTGGCCTCTGGGAAATTTGTCAGAGTTTGACTCCCTCCGAAGACCGTTCCGAAACCAAGCGGCAAACAAACCTCAGCCAATTTTTTTCTCCACACGCCGGCCGACGAGGCTTCTGCGGATAAACCCCGTCACCCCGGCCAGATCAATCACCACCACAATCACCATCGATTAATCATTGATTAAATTCATTCACCCCCCCCCCCCCCCCCTCCCTGGGACTGCTGGCATCCCACCTATTGATAGCCTTGGTTGTGAGGGTAGTAAAACTCCCCGGAAGGGAGCTAATTTCATTACGCCTCGCCCTGGGGTTTGATTCCTCTCTCCTATGCCGGGACAAAAAGGGCAATCAGTGTGGTCATCCCTTCACATGTAAGAACCGAGAAATATAACATGTGTCACACTATATTTTACAAAGCTTTCAGGCTAAATGTCCTGTTTTTCTGTTGATATTCTGCTCCTAGTGATGGCAACCTTGCAGGGCCAAATTTTATTAATCAATAATTAGAAAAATCCATTTAAAATGTTCAATTTTAAAACATATTTAAGTTGTAATCATACAATTATAGATAATTAGGTCAGGTGTTCTAAACCATTGCATTTGGTACCTTTTGAAAAAAAAATTTTATGGAATTTTAATATTTTTTTAAAGAAATTGAGAAATAGACATTTGACTATGAGTCAAATGAAAACAGATACGCAATCGGTTTTGAATTGGTATAAAAATTCAGCCGAACCCAGGTTGACTTTGAAGAAGACATTTCTTGGAGTTTTTTAAAATGTAATTTTGTGTAGAGGAGGGGAGAGAGGACTGGCTGGGTCTCTTGTAAATAAATAATGTAATGGTGTGATGTGAGGGGTTTACCGCATTGCAATGTTACATGTATTACATAAAACAGCTCCCTGTAAGGGCATTCAAATAATTATGAAATGCAATGTATACGATTTGGAACAAGGAAAAATTGGAATATGTCAATATTCTGATGGACACATATTGGCACGCCAAATAATTATGTACTATATTTTATATATGATAAAATACTCCATGAAAACATGTGATATTAAGGTTTTGTTTGCCTCTGCTAGCTCATGCTGAATTGTGAGTTGAATCATGTACCTCTTAATATGCTTACCACGCTCAATATTCTTTGCTCACTAGTAGAGATAACAAGTGATATAACATAGACATTGCAATTGGTAAAAACTCTCAACATACTAAAAGGACAACAGTGGTAGCTCTATTTATGGATAAGTTTAATGATGATTGAGCTGAAAAGGGATAGCATTAATCATGTGAAGTTTTGTAGGTTCAGAAAATTAACAACCATAAATCTCAGAAAATAGTGATCAAACTAGTGACGAGTAAAATTGGTATTTTAAATAGATATGCAGGCTGACACCAGCTAGTCATTTAACATTAATTCTCTACTATTAAGTGCATGGCAATTAATCGATAAGAGCTGCATGCTGTTAGAAATTTACTTCAACTTATCTAAAATCTGTTAAATGATGACAGTAGTGAAGGCTGCTCCTCGAAGTCGAACACTGGTAAATCTCAGCAGCTGTAGCAAGTCCTCTTCTATTCCTGATATTCCCTCATTTAAAGCTCACGGGCTTTGGCATGTTCCTCTACAGTCCTTACACACATTAACATTACATGTACACGGGAGGTACCAAGGCCTCTTCCTTTATTGAGATTACTGTACATGTCTTTGTACATTGTTTAAGCCTGGTTTAAGCATGGCGTACTTGTGTGTAAGGTAAAATTATGGTGAAATTCTAGCTGAGCAGTCAACTCTGACTTGCCTCAGCCGTAGCAAAAATTTCTTCTTTGATCTTTTCCATTTGTTACGTTCAAACAAAACTTCCACAAAAAAGTGAAAATTTGCAACATTATTATTTTGTAAATTAAAATTTTTCGTTGGCTAGCAAGTGTTGCCTGATATTACATAAAAAAAGGTTGACAACATTCATTTTCTAAGAGAAAATAAAATTCTTTCGGACATTAATCACAATAAAATATACTTCTCTTGTATGTAAACAAAACATTGACAGCAATACTGGCAACAAAATTAATTCACATAACTACTGTCAAAAATAAATAAATAATTGTTACTCAACTCCAAAACCTATCATAATTACCATACTATTAAAATTACAAGTGTTACAGCGTATACATATGAACAAAAGACCTGTAGTGTACAAATTATGAAGTGATACAAGGTTCCCTCTTACACATCAATAATATTCCTCCTCTCTCCAATCAACCCCAATAAAGAAAACAAAAACTGCCACTCGCAAAGAACATATCTGGTTAAATGAGAGAGAAAATGTCTGAACAGAACCTAAGGTGTTGTAGGGCACTACTAGTCTCTATCATTTGCTAGGAAAACATTAAAAATTGTTATTCACCAGTTTTAATATTGTGAAATTTATGAAAATTAAATTATGCTACTTTAAACTGACGGGAGCTCTCCTTAGCCCTAATAACAACCCTTTGGCTGTGTATTCTCTTCTCGTAGGAATTCTTTCAGCCTGGCAGGTCGTGGTTTGCCCACATTGGTATGGTTTGGTGAATGTCGCCTAGTGGAAGGGTTATATCGGAGTGGAGGAGAATCAAACCCCAAGGGTAATCGGATTGCAAATGTCCCTCGCCCAAGGAGTGCAACTTTACTCACCGAGAAGGCTGCCAATAAACGGTCAGTCGCTTAGGAGTTTTAGGGACCGTGGATGGTAGCGAAGTTACAATGGAAGGGGATTGTGATCCGGACGGATGTTTTAACTTGAACCTACTTTCACTACTTGGTTGCCCCCAAGAATTTGGTCTCGTTGGTTTCTGGTTGGGAATAAAGTTAAGTGGATTGTAAACTATTTGGGTTTTAGGGGTTTTTTGGGGGGTAAAATAATCTTTATGACCTTCCCTGCTGCCGTATGGATCGTGCACGTATTATGTGGTTGAGTGTCCTTTACTAGGTTAGGGGTTGGTACGGTTACGACCGGTGTGAGATTAGCCGGCTGGTAATAACTCGCATGCTCACAGTCAGGCCCCTGCCCAGGTATGAATCTAGTGCAGATTCATGTTCACACACAATTATCGGCGAGATGGGACGTGGGGTGACCTCAGGTACTGGAGGTGGTGGTGCGCGTCTTTGCGAGTGGAGTCCACTAGTGGGGCAATATGTGATTTCAATAATTCTTGCTGCAAAGCTTGTCGCTCTTTACGTCTAATTCGGCTGGGTAATCTGCCTCCCTTTGTATTCATCTGAAGCTTAAAAAAAATATTACTTAGTGTTTTAAAATATTTACAGCCTCTCAACGCAAGGTTCTATATTAGAGCTGGTACTCTTTCCCTTTTCTGCCGGAGTTCAGTCAAATTTTTTTTAGATAGATTATTGGGTTTTCATTACTACAACCAGCAAAAGTAGGTAATCCCTCCGACCATTGTTTAGCAGGATGGTGAAGCATGGCCGCTGTTGGGTTGCAGAGTGTAGCACGATTATATAAGAGAACATTATTTTCCGGAATTTTCTGTTGCTCATTGCCCACTGACATAATTGGTTGTGATTTCTGACTGGTTGGGTATCGTAGTGCATGGTGTAATTGACTGAAAATTAAGCAATTGTTCATCCAACTCACCTAATTTAGCTTGCAGTTCCTTGTTTTGGTCGTCAAAATTTCTCTTTGAAATTAGACACTAGGATGTGGTTTTATTTAGTTTTGCTTCAATATATCTTTCAAAATTGATTAATTGATAAACATTTTCGAGAATTTTTGGGTTGGTGTTAAACAACCGGATTCTTATTTTATGCACACATTTGCCCCTCTAAGCACGAATGCGTCTGTTCTAGTTCCTTAGGCAGACTTTGTTTTAGGGCCTGTACATGTGAATGTACTGTATCAACTTTGCTTTGTACCAATGAGAAACTTTCCTCAGTGTTCCCTAATCTGTGTAATACGTTTCTCTACGTGCCCCTCTTTTTTCCTCAAACCTTCTTGCAAAGATGTTATCTGGGTAGCTTGAACATTTTGATTTTCTACTAGACCTGTTACAGTATTTTGTAAAACTGAAAGTGTGTTGCGAGTTACCACTACACTGTCACTAACAGTAGCTAGGTTCTGTTTTCAACCAGACATACGATACTCTAAATTTGTGTATTTTCTTTCTTCAAACATAGTTGGTCATAGCGCATTTTCTTGAGTGAAATATGTAATAGTAATCTGCGCATGTATACTGCTTCGTAAAACTGCTAGTTCTTTTTCTCAAATGCCACCTGCAATGAATTGACAAATATAATTTACGTAGTTGAGTTTGTTAGTTTCAGGAAACGTTCACAGTGTTGATTTTACTGAATAATTCTGCAAATAATTTATTTAATGCTAGCGACGAACAAACATAATCTTAGTGAAGTACACATAGAAGGATTAACCTAGAAACACATGTGTTCAAAAAGTTGTGGTGTTTACAAACAGTAAGTTTGCGTGTTTTGTAAATAACGTATTTGTAAAACATTGCTATAATTATTGCATTGTACGTGGCCTGAAAAAGCTGCACTTTCCACACTTTTGTAGTGCGTGTTTAATATTTATTTGTATATATCGTAAATTAAACGAGTATAAGGTTAACTTTTGGATAGTGTGCATGTGTATACTGCTGTATTTGTACGAATACGAACAGCGGCATATGTATCGTGTTTGTTTTTCATTAAAGTTACAATAATGTGAATATTATTTCCATACGAGCAAAATTTACCACTGCTCTATCGAAACAATATGCAACTCAAAATGCCACACATGCATAAGAGCATCAAAATAATGTCTCAAGAAAGACATTATAAACTACCCCCCCCCCCCAAACTCCTCATACCTATGTGCAGTAATAAAACTAATTAAATGGGCAGCTTCTATCATTTTAAGAATAACTATATAGGCTACAGTCTTAGTATACGAAGCATGTCACTTTACTAGTAATGGGAATTCCTGCATTCCTAACAACAAATCAATTACACACTATTATGGTAAGATTTGATGTTTAGGTCTAATGTAATTTTCTAAGCAAACTTTACAGTTGTATTTATTAAAATTACATTTTATGTATCATCTTCTATACATTTCGCTACATACATCACAGTGAACGTTATTTAAAAGGACGTAGAAGGAAGAAGGAATACTATGTAATGAATTATCTCATCCTTTAACAGTCATTTTTATACTTGAAACTGTATGTTCCTTTAAAACGAGTAATATTTTCAACAGCAAACCTGTGTGTATAACAAACAACCATTGACCGTGTCACCATTTTCCTCGCCAAGCATCTATTATGAGATCATAGCCTAGCCATGTTGAGAAATTTCACTCTAAGTATCCCACGTTATGCTTTAATAAATGAAATAGTATTTGTTTTAAATAAATCAATTTATAAATTTTATATATATATATGTATGTTGACTTTTATGCGTTAACTAACCACTTAAAATGCACAGTTTATAAGAATAGATTTACTTTAATCATACATTATTGCAGGCACAGCGTGTGTTTGCATTCGTCACGTTGCCTCCCTGAACACCAGCAGGGAGGGGAAGCGAGTTGTGGTGGTTGGTAAAACCCTAGGATTGCCGAGGTAGTGAAGTCTCAAACTGATACTGCGCTTAGAATAGCTATTTAGGCACATTTTGCTCCCGATCGTTTCAAACGGCTTGTCTCGATCTGCAGTACGCTGACTGTTGAGATCTGCCGATTGATTTCCACAGAATCTTAGAATAAACGGTCGGGTATCTGTTAGTAGTTTCCCCTTTGGAAACTCACCTAGCTAATTACCTTCCTTTTTCTAGCTAGTAATTAATACATATATACATTTTTCAAAAGACACTGACTATCAATGATTAATCTTAAAGGGGAGGGAGCACCATCACAAGAAATTGTAGGACTAAACTAACATGCTCCTAAGATGACTGGTCCATCTGTTAATGGAGATCACTGTTTTAGGAATGTAGGTTTACCACCAGACAGGACTAGGACTACTTACTTACAGTAATTCCCTATCTTATATGTATCAAATTTGTCATCTCCGGAACATCTAATTCACTAAGAGTGGACTTGATTGTCCTGCGATTAAACCATCTTAAATTTCCTTATAACTAGTGTAACTATTACTACTGTCTGTACTGTGGAAAAAGTTAGTTTCCTGCTCTTTCATAGTACAGTGTGGTTCTAGCTCAGTCAATTTACTTACACAAATTACGGCACCATGGTTTCAAATGAAATAAGAAGAATGTACTTTCATTTTGGAATGTGATCAAGTTTTATTGTTGAAGGTCTAACACAGTCTTACAACGCACACCAGCACAAAATGAACAGATCTTCCTTCAGTGTATAATGTTATAGGTTCACAGTGTCACAGTAGCGTTTAAAACAAAGTTCTAGTGTAAAGCTCGCCTGGCAAGAACAATTATGAAGGCAAGGGGGAGGAAAAGAGGCCTTCCCCCTTGATGCCTATTGGCCTCTCCCACCCGCGGAAAGAATTTTGTAGAATAAGTCGAAAAAGTACTTTACATGATGGTGGTTTAAGAAAGAATTTCCGGCCGTCGGCGCGTGCGGATGTGGGTGAAGTTGTCCCGACATGAAGTCTTCTCCTCAAAGGTAGTCAATAGTATGCAGCTGAGTACATAGCTATCGACTCGCAGTTCGCCATGCATAGATTTCCCCCACTCCTTGAAACAAATCTAATAACTTTTGGCCGGGGCTCGTGACCTCTTATCAGCTGAAACTTACATCACTGCGAGGCTTCAAAACAAAAGTTGCTGTTGGCAGGGGAAAATTAAAAGAAGTCTAACAAAAAAAATGTAATCTTCAAAGTTGCGCAACCTCGCTCGGACCCTGGGAACTCGAAAGTGCCGTGTAATACAAATAATAACTTGAAATACAATCCCACGTTAAAACTGATATAGCCCTTACTATTACACGTGGCATGAAAGGAATAATTGAGACTATTACACTTATTGACAAACAAAACTGGGGATTTTTAACTAAAATCAGATTGAAAACAATTATAAAAGCAATTAAAATTGATATAAACTGCAATGCTACAAGTCATTCACTCCATGCTCTGCACCCCTTAACATGAGTGTGTAGTCCATGAACTGATCATAGTGAAAAGTCCAGTTACACTTGTGACAATGTCCTCTGTTAGAGAAGACTGACGTACTGCACCTACACTGGCTTTCCATAGTTTTACACCCTTTGTAATGAGTAGGGTATGAGCCCTACTCGGGCACATCGGACTATGCCTCTGTGAATTTACCACTACTTGTTCTTGCAGAGGAGGGTGGTGATGACGAAGTGCCTTATCATCTCAACTCTAGTTATTTAATTCTTTAGAACTCGCAGTTTTCATATTTTCTCAAATATGTTGGTAGAATATGTTAAGATTACCAGAAAGTCAATATCATCCTTAAATTTCAGTTTGATTAAATTATCAAACAAGAATTTCTTTATCAATAAGAGTCCAATTAATTAATATAATATGTTTATTCATATTTAACTTCCAACAATATTTCAGTCTGTATAAAATGCTACAACATTATAATATTAAGATAATTGGAGAGAATATGATATTTCCTCATCTCTAATATCTATGGTGATACATTCCTACAAATGTTAGTGTCTCTCACTCCACATTCTATAAAGTTACGCAATTATGTCAACCACGAGAAGTTAATAAATGAGTTTGACAAAGCTTCACCAAAAATTCTCTATACCTCACTCATTCATAGCATTTATCAGAAATTGCACATACCGCAAGGAAGAACTGCAGTGCTAGCAGAGTTGTCCATCTATTTCCCCTAACATTATGATACACATCAAAGGTTACAAATCTACAGAGACGTTCTACTCTCCATCTGAACCCTGGTTTCATACAAAACTACGTTGGTCGCTTCCATGAAGCGCTCATCTCGACCACACAATGTGCTCGTTTCGAAAGTTCATAAGAGTCCTCGATTTGTCCGTGCTCGTTTCGAAAGTTCATAAGAGTCCTCGATTTGTCCGCCCACGTGGCTAATATCCAAGAGGCCCCACCCCAATGTCTTCCTTCACTGCTGGCACTGTTTTCTCCGCCCATGCTCGCCCGCAGTGCGACATGCATCATATAATTAACGAGCCATCTGGAGTCCTGGTACAATGTTCAGGGGTCTGCCAGACTGCCCACTCTCGAAGTTGTCTGCTGATTTAACTTAACACAAAATAAAATACTTATACAATGACAATCGGATATAAATCTGGGCAGCATTGAGAATATAAGCACAACTTTCAGTACAAATACATCTTCAAATTAATATATTTTGGGCTATGTTGTAAAATAATAAAGCTTCAGCAGTTTACAAAATATCTGTTTAATAACAAACGTAATTAAAGAGGTCAAGTCGTTGCCCAACAGTTCTCTATGTAATCACTTTAATTTATTTGGCAACCATAGTTATTTCTTATAACGTTGAGACTAAAATAAGTGTTTGTCATATTATATTTTTCCAACAGCTCGAGAATATAAATGAATTCAAATAGAAAATTATTAAGATGCTTTTGGTGGCAATTTGACGCTAATAAGAATGGCGTGGGAATTTCTGTTTGAACCTCTAAATCATGTACATTTATTATGAACCCTCTCATCAAATAAATATTAATTTCTGCACAACTTGGTTTCATTTAATAAAACCAAACTAATGAGTGGCAAAACCATTAAGTTACCTGTATCAGCATTCAAATATGTGTTTTATACATATGTAATAGTACAGGCTCATAAAATATTCACACACAACAAGGTTCGTAAGAAAACTCAACATTCCAAAGAAAACTAAAAAAAAATCATTACTTACTAAACTACACAATAAAACAACAATCTTAAACACTTGAAAAGTCAACTTTTTAATTAAATAATTATTCATCAGGTGACTCATGATTCAGTTTCAGGATAAATTTTTAAATATATTATGCAATTTAATAACTGCTGTCAGATATTTTAACTTTTGGATCTACTGCAATTTAGTCAAATATTGCAATTTAAATGACCCCTGAAGTTTGACACCGAGACCACAATTGCATGAACAAACTGGATCATAACTGCATGTTTTATGACTAAAATGTTCAAAACTTAAGTCTTTACACCAAACTCATTTATTCAACCATGAGCATAAAACTTTAATGTTTATTGTGAGCTTCTGGCTTCTGTTCGACAAGGACGAAATTATATTTAACTCTTTTGGGTAAAACTAATTTGGTCTTTCATAAGGTGTAATTATGCTGGCAATTATCCAAACAACACTTGACGCATTCCAGAATGCTGCGCAGCGTGAATGTACGCTCTTCGGATGACTTCGCCCCATTACGAGCCACATGTGCTCAGGGGCGGAATATATAAGCGACAAACCAGAAAAAATGTATCACACTGAGAAGCCCACAAGCCTGGGTAACCGATCACATCATTGTATATTATGTGCGTAATTACAATGCCCATTGCTTGTCCAGAATTATGCATACAAAAGGCACCTCCACAATTGGAATTATTATAATAAAATTAATTTCTACTACTCGTGGCTAACCCTGGAAGACGTTCCTGCAATCAAGAGAGATGGCGGCACCTCTGTGACCTTGTGATGTCACAGCCAGCCTCCCTCAGAGACAGGGGTTTTAATTTGTTGTCGCCTCCATGCAGGGCGATAAGAAAGTCACATGGCGTCTGCACCCCAGATAAATAAGCTCCCGTGGGGGATGGCTATGCTACCCCTCCACACTCCGAAATACTGCTGATCGGAGGACATTTAGTATAAAAACAGCCCCAGCTGCCAGCACCAGTGAGTGGCACCAGGCTCGGGACCGAAGGGGACGTGAGCCCTAACCCCCAGCCTACAAGGACTCATCCTCCCCAGTCTGAAAGGACTTACCTTCCTCCAGTCCTAAAGGGCTCTGCTGCTCACCACTCCAGTTCGCAGAGGACTCTCCTACACCCAGCTTGCAGAAGGCTCTCCTTAGAGTTTGATTAAGGACTACTCTATTCCCGACCGCAGACCTTCCTTTCATAACCTGCACCTTAAACCCTCGACAAGTCTGTGAAGACTCTTTCTCTCTCAAGACCTGCTCGTCACCGAGGACCTTCACGTGAGATGTCGAACAGCTACAGGTATACCCCATGTTAACCCGGTATTCCTTACCCAATGTCAACTTCCTTTGACACTGCGGTAACAAGCCGCCACGTTTCGTGTTGCTTACCTGATTAGCTTCCCCTTCATTTAGCAGCTGTCAAAGTTGCATTGCTATACATTTTCCATTCTAGCCGCTGTAAAGTTGCATAGCTATATATTTGCTCTTTCTCAGGCTCTCCTTCTCCTGACCCTGTTTGGTTTATGTTATTCTCATACCATATTTGTCTCCAGGGTTTTGCCAATACAATTGAAATATAATTGTGCATTTTTGTATTAGTTTTAATTGTTCTGTTTACTCCCCAGGGACAAATCCCCGCAGTAAACAACTACGTCACGTTAAATTCTTGTGTATTGTTACTAGTAGTTAGCGGACCCTTGCTCCCTATCTTGTTGTATTGTGTAAATTCTAATAATCAAATGTACAGCAAGAAAGGAGATGCTCCTAGTAAACAACAACGTAGAGAACACCGCCCCCTTGTACTGGCTAACGCCAGTTCCATGTCTGAGGTAGAACCCCCGATCAGGTGTCACAACCAAACTCCATGGGCCATTTCTCCATTTATTCCCTTGGATATTTCTACCCTGCTAGAGCATCTTCTTGGTTGCCAGTGGCCAGGGTATCTGTTGGCGGAGTACGAGCGACAAGAGAAATAGTTAACTCAGGAGGACAAGGCTATTCTGGGGACAACCTCATTAATCAGCCTCCGAAAACCATTAGTAATGTCCAATTAAAGTCCGGATGGCGTAGCAGAGTAAAACACCCTGCGAGGACAGTATTCCCGAAATATTGTTACATTAAACTTGCAACAGGAAAGGTGATCCGGGCTCGACTTCCAGCACAACCCGACACCCGCTCTCGTACAACACCCCCCTCTGTAGACTTTATACTGACACGTCAATATACTTGCCCAATTAATGTTTCTGCTGCCATACACCACTCACTCCCATCACCACGTCAAACTAAACCTCTCGCCATTTCACCCATTTGGGAACGCTGGGATCCCGTGTATTGGCGACCCTAATAGTGAGAATGATCACGCTCCCTGGGCGGGAAGCCACCTCTTTTCGACTCACTCTGGGTTTGACTCCCCTCCATCCCATAACAAACCTATCCCTAAGCTGCCCAAAACTATAATTTAACCCCCTTACGCCACCTATGCCTAATTGAATAGTTAGTATTCGCCGTGGTAGGCCAAGCTAGGCTTGGCAGGTTTGTCAACGTTACTGCACTACCATCTAGGGTAGTCACACCCCACAGCACATGTTTCAATATTTGGCGCCCAACGTGAGGCCATAACTTCATGTAGCTGAGACTTTGGAGATAGGACCAAGCCAGAACCCCCCCCCCCCTTTTTTTTTTTGTTTACTCCTTGACATTGAGTATCTTCTATGACTTCGGTAGTTGTTATAAACACCTTGTAGTGCCTAAATTATATCACTTTGTCAGACTTAGAATTGAGTCACCACGGCCAGCTAGCCAAAGACATCGCCGGATAGGCGAGCAATGCCGCCTGTCCCATTACAGATTGCCCTGGGACCGGACATTATATGATCCAGTGCACATACTGCCACCTCTATAGCTGTATCGGATGGGATGAGACCCCCTGCTATACAGACGACCTCAAATACTTCTGTATTGAGTGTCGCCAGGACGAGCCACAGCAATGCCAGTGACCGGAATGTGAAGGACATGGGAGATACACCGTCCGGTGTATCCTCTGCCGGCGAGAGTTCCACCACCTCTGTATCAGGTGACTGGACGAGCGGGTTAATACACCTTGCGTAGTGTATCAATGTGAAGTGTGCTACAGAGAGCACACTTATCGCCCACGCAATCCCTCTGTCAGACGTAGTCCTAGTATCCAGGGACTACCCAGCAAAATTACATTACCCAAATTTAATGGGAGAAACTACGCAGACCCTGCCAAATTCCTTAATACCTGCGAGAAAGAGTAGCGCGAACACCTAATCCCACAGAGGCAATGGGTGAGCCGTACTCACCCCCAGCTAACAGGCAACGCTATGGTGGGAATGCTATGACGAGGTCATAGAAAGTTGGCCCCAGTTTAGGGCCCAACTCACCTCTCATTTTTCTGGAGATGAACTCCTAAATGCGCCACCAGAGGGGCCCCGCTGCGCGCCAGGCACACGTGCCACATGCCTGACCAGTATCGAGAGACAGCCTGGCAGGCCCCAGTCTCCTTCCGTTGGCCAGCCATCTCCACTATGCCACCTCGGAAGCGAGGGAGCCTACTGAAACGACAGAGAATAAAACGTCCTCGCCTGCCTCCTGTATCAGCTTCCAGTAGTGAGTTCCTGGTGGTGGCCAGATATTTGAACTAGTGCCCCAACTCTCTATACCTCCCTTAGCTATTAGTAGGGTTTTGATGCATTAGGAAAGACCGCATCCCAAAGACAATGCGAGAGTGTGATAGTTCACGTAGTAGGGATGGCTAGGTGTCTCTTTAAAAGCACCTACAATATCCTAGCCTGTTAAGAAGTACATCAAGAAGCCCCCACGCACTGCAAAAAGTCAGTTTTGTTAACATCTAAATATTGTTTGTAATCTTGACTTCTTTTTTTTTAACATTGAGAATTTATAACAAAAACCCGCATTGTCATGAAATGAGGTCCCACAGAGAAAAAAAAAAATTGTTCAAGTAAAGTAAATTTGGCTTCCTGAAAACACACAGTAAAGTAATGTAGTATGAAATTTTAATTGTTTTCAAAAATTTGGCATTTGTTTTCCCTAGTTTGCTTGCCAGAAAAGTTGTTAACCGAGGCTAAGTTAACGTAACTTCTAACTAAGTAAGCAAGCTGAAGAATTTATGTTTGCATTTCCCCGCAAACCCCCTTAGTGCTCACGTAAAGTCAGCATTAGACCAGAATTTAATAATAACAAAAATATTTATTTGTATTTGAGGGAAAAAAATCAAATTTTAGAATGACACAATTAACGTAGAATCCCAGAATTCCGTGAGCACTGTCAGGAACTGAACACATGAAACCGAAGCCCGTCAGCGCCCGTAAACACAGAACGTTGATGAAACCCTCTCCATTCCTCATAATGAGCCTGTGTGACATTGCTTTAATTAATCTTATAAACCTACTTAAGAGCATGAGGCGAGAACTCCCTGAGAGTATGCTATAACCTGCCGCCCAGAAATTTGATACCTTCGTAAAGTTCCTAAGAGTAACCTGTATAAACCCCGTAATCCTGTAAGCTGTGTTAAAAGCAAAGTTTTGAACCGAGGTCATAACTGCTTATATTTTGTGTATCCCTTGTTACATAAAATTAACGTAACAACATTGCCAGAACTTAAGGCTAGAAGTGTAAATTATGTCTTGTTTGATTTTCAGGTTTTCAAGTGTTTAAATGTTTAAAATGTATGTTTGATAATATTGCACAATGTTTGGTTATGAATTCAAAATGTGCTCTGCACGAAGACTAAGAACATTATTATTCCGGCGTGAACGCAGTCATAAGACATTTAAAGAATGCAGGAAAATTCACATTTTAAATCTAAAATGTAAATCACTATTTGAATTATTTATGTGCCATGTATTTCAAAATATAAAAGTTTTACTCGGCATGCATAGCACTACCGCTTGTGTGAACCCTGTAGGCAGCCATGTTAGCATGTAAGAGTGTAATAATGTGTGTTAAGAAACTGTCACATCCAGAGTGCACAAGCAACTTATTTCACGCCTGTGTGAAATCCCCAAACATATTTGTAACGTACCATTCCACACTCTCATTAAGCTCACTTGCCTGAGCCCCTTTCATGTAACTTTAAATGGAGGTCCACGCCTGCCTGTGTTTATGAACCCTCTGCCCAGAGCAGATCCCTAAACGTTTGTGCTTACTGGGTGGGGAAAACCTTGTTCAGATAATATTTTTCAAGCAAGTACCTGTGTATAATAATCACTCTCAACAAATCCCACTATATAAGGGAACATTAGTGTACCCATTAGTATATAAGAGTGCCTTGAACTTGTGATTGTTATTTATAATGAAGTGTTGTAACCATTGCTTGAAAATGTACATAACCTAATTCGTAAGAGATAGTGTTTTACAAAAATGTTTAAAGCAAAGTATATTATGTCTCTCACAAATTGTGCTATACAATTTCACCTCAAGACTATGAAAAGAAAAAATATTTTGTTTTGCTTAAGTGTTTTCAGTGTCTTGTTCCCATGATGCAATGCTCACTTAGCAATGTAGAGGAGTAACCTTAATGCCACATGAGTAATTAATAATTTTTTTTATTAATAAATTTTAATTATTTAAATTTTACTGCATGGTGGATACTGTGCTAACACCAGTGTGTAAGTAATTTATTACCCCAGAGTCACAGTATACCGCTCCCGCATGAGAACTTGCTCGTTAATATCCCACTTCTATTTTTTGAGAACAGAAAAATAAATATTAATGTAAAAATAATTTTCAATCATATTTGTACACACGCTGTATAAATCATTCTTTCAGTTTATTACGCCAGTGTAAATCTGCTCTCGAACTAGGATGCCTAGTATTAACACGGCTCGTTCTCCACCTACTTCCAAATTTCTTCCTCCCTTGGTAAGCAAGAGAAATGAAAACGCAATTGGACTGTCCTGCTCAGCGTTAAGAAGCAGATGACTTCACGCCCCGACAACTGACCACTGCCAAGAGGAGGGAGAGAGAGCAAAGAGGGAAAGAAGGGGAAGACTGTTCAGCCGCTGCAGAGATTGTAACCAGATGGTGCGTGAACCAGATATGGGCGCCCGCTGTTCATTCAAGATAAGCCCGCACAGAGCAGGTTCTCGCCCAGAAGCCCAACTCAAGGCAACGCATGCACAGAAGAGGTGTTTGCGTAGAAACCCATCAGATATTTGATGATTGAGGCATCCACCTTCAAGATCTGGAGCACAGTAGTAGAACCGGAGATGGGTCTTCGTCACTCTGGGGGTGGCCGATTGACGCATACCAGAATGCTGTGCAGTGCGAATGCTCACTCTACGGACGACTTTGCCCCATCTACGAGCCATGTGCGCTCAGGGGTGGAATATATGTGGCAAACCAGAATAATTATATTGCGCTGAGAAGCCTACAAGCCTGGGCAGCTGATCACATCATTGTATATGCATGCGATTGCAATTATTATGATAAAATAGAATTCTACTACTGATGACTAACCTTGGAAGGAGTTCCTGCAATCATGAGAGATGGCAGCACCCCTGTGACCTTGTGATGTCACAGCTGACCTGCCTCGGAGACAGGGGTTTTAATTTGTCGTGGCCTCCACGCATGGTGATAAAGTCGCAGTGCGTCTGCACCCCCGATAAAAACACCCCTGTGGTGGAAGACTATGCTACTCCCCCCTCCCCCCCGAATCCCGTAAAACTGCTGATCGGAGGACATTTTGTATAAATACAGCCCCGGCTGCTAGCACCAGTGAGTGGCGCCGGGCTCGGGACCGAAGGGGATGCGAGCCCAACCCCTAGTCTTCAAGGACTCAACTTCCCCAGTCTGAAAGGACTTACCTTCCTCCAGTCCGAAAGGGCTTTGCTGCTCACCACTTCAGTCCGCAGAGGACTGCTACACCCAGCTTGCAGAAGGCTCTCCTTAGAGTTTGACCAAGGACTACTCTACTCCCGACCGCAGACCTTCCTTTCATAACCTGCACCTTAAACCCTCGACAAGTCTGCAAACGGATACAGGTATACCCCACCATAACCCGGTAATCCTTACCCGAGACAACTTCCTTTGACTCCCCGGTAACAAGCCGCAGCGTTTCGTGTTGCTTACCTGATTAACTTCCCCTTAATTTAGCAGCTGTCGAAGTTGCATTGCTATACATTTTCCATTCTAGCCGCTGTAAAGTTACGTAGCTATATATTTGCTCTTTCTCAGGTTCACCTTCGCCTGACCCTGTTTGGTTTACGTTATTCTTGTATCAGAATTGTCTCCAGTACTTTGGCAATACAATTTAAATCTGATTGTGCATTTTTGTATTAGTTTTAATTATTGTGTTTACTCCCCAGGGATCAATCCTTGCAATTTACAACCACGTCACGTTAAATTCTTGTGTATTGTTACTAGTAGTTAACGGACCCTTGCTCATTATCTTGTTGTATTGTGTAAACTCTAATAATCAAATGTACAGCAAGAAAGGATGTTCGCCTAGTAAACGACAACATAGAGAACGCCGCGCCCTTGCCCTGGATAACGCCAGCTCCATGTCTGAGGGCGAACCCCCGATCAGGTGTCACGACTAAACTCCATGGGCCATTTCTCCATTTATTCCCTTGGATATTTCTACCCTGCTAGAGCATCTTCTTGGTAGCTAGTGGCCAGGATATCTGATGGCGGAGTACGAGCGACAAGAGAAATAGTTAACTCAGGAGGGCAAGGCTATTCCGGGGACAACCTCGCTAATCAGCCACCGAAAACCATTAGTAATGTCCAATTAAAGTCCGGATGGCGTAGCAGAGTAAAACACCCTGCGAGGACAGTATTCCCGAAATATTGTTACATTAAACTTGCAACAGGAAAGGTGATCCGGGCTCGACTTCCAGCACAACCCGACACCCGCTCTCGTACAACACCCCCCTCTGTAGACTTTATACTGACACGTCAATATACTTGCCCAATTAAAGTTTCTGCTGCCATACCACTCACTCCCATCACCACGTCAAACTAAACCGCTCGCCATTTCACCCATTTGGGAACGCTGGGATCCCGTGTATTGGCGACCCTAATAGTGAGAATGATCACGCTCCCTGAGCGGGAAGCCACCTCTTTTCGACTCACTCTGGGGTTTGACTCCCCTCTGTCCCGTAGCAAACCTATCCCTAAGCGGTCCAATACTACATTTAACCACATTACGCTGCCTATGCCTAATTGAATAGTTAGTATTCGCCGTGGTAGGCCAAGCTAGGCTTGGCGGGTCTGTTAACGTTGCCATACCACCATCTAAGGTTGTCGGACACCATATCGCAAGCGTCATTCTTGATCATTTTAATTTCTGAATGTAATAGTCAATTATCACTGGGTTAAAGAAGATTTGTTAACTGATTGATAAGCTACCCACCTTTTTAGCATTTTACGCTGGTGTGGTCTTACTTGGAATCATCTGGATTAAAGTCGGCAACCGCTTCTAACAGCTCCCCAAATGTTAGGGATCTCCTTATATTTCTTCTAGAATAGGTCCCTTTGATCCATCCTTACTTTGGGGCACGCCTCTCTAAGCATCTCTGTCAGCAAACCTCGCGCTGATATCACCAAACAAGCTGTGTTACCACAGCACTTAATAACTACGTCTGCCCATCTTGAAAGTTCCGGGGAAGAAGAGGGCGTCTGGGGTTCACATATAGAAGCCTTCATTTTACTAAGGATATCCTAAACTGACGTCATATCACATTATGTATTCTGCTTAGATTAACTCAACTCAATCTTCCGTGGTCACATAGCTGTGTATATGCAGGCAAAGACTGAGAGTATTAAATCAAACAAATACCGTGTGATATCTTCCTAAACTGTGCAGCGATTAAAAATCATGATCCAGTGCTCATCTCTAGTTGGAAAATAACCCACAATATTTAGTAAAATATTACTACATAAATTATGTAAAAGTGGCATGGCATGACTTTGTAAACAAACTATTACTCATATAGTAGATTGACGTAAACATTATCATTACACATTTCTGGAGTGGCTTAAAAAAATATAAATATTTAAAATTAAATATAACCTTCACAAACGTGAATGATTACATGTAAATATACTTTTAGACAAGACTTTATATCACAGTCATCTGTTATATGATGTTCCTATTAACTCAATCTACAATTAAATTAAAAAATTTATACCTAGGTTGACGCGTGACACTTTATGGTTACTGAAGGTACGTCACCATGCTAAGTGTTGTCATTGGTTGGAACTAGGCCATGCGCATCCAGGGTGGATCAGGGGCTCTATTTCTTATGGGGTATAGGAGCACTTCCAGAATATAATACAGCAGTGTGGCCTTTGTATAGAGCACAAAACCAAGTTTGGCCAGGACAATTTTGTGCTTGGGTGGTATTCTTTTTACTGGTTTACTTGGGCGACGTTTGACCATTTGAGCCTGCGATATTTCCGACAGTGCTACTCTGGGTACCTAATGTCAGGGCTCTACCGTTCTGGCACTGTGGTGCGTAGAAAGGGTGGTTGTCCGTGGTGCGTGTGTGTACTCTACTGATGGATGTAGCAGTTTAGAAAATTTCCCGTTCAGCTACTGTTCCTCTGATGGGGCCTATTTTACAAGAAGGGTATTATTGCTACTGGATGGATACCCTCAAGTGGGTAAAACTGTGTGGGACAGGCTTGTCGACTGGATATCTTCTACTGCCTCTCCTGCTGGTGGTACCGGAAGCAGAGGTCTGCACGGTACCCCCATTGCAATTATACTGGTGGGTTGCTCCTTCCTCTGTCTGGGAAACTGCGCCGGTGGATCAGCCTCGGCATAGGGTCACACCAAGACCACTTCAGTCGTGTGGGGCAGGGGATGGACCTCTTCATCTACCCGTCTGACTGAGGATGCCTGAGTCAGATTCTCTGAAGGGACCTCCGTCTTGATAGCGTCGGTTAGTGGCTCTTCTTAACGTCCATGAAGTGGGGCCTGGGGGTCAGTCTCTGCCCTGGGTGGCGACTCGGCCAGCAAGTCAGCCAGGCGGTCCAGGTAGATCGTGGCCATGGTACCTGCTGAACGACTGCCTTGAGAAAAGACTCATGTTTGCTGACGGTTCTAGTAGATTCCTCGCTTGTGGGAGGCAGCGTCTCCACAGGTGCTGCGACGTCGTCCGGCACTACAGTCTCCGCACTGAGATGGCCTGTCAAGGCAGGTGGTGCTGGTGTTTTGTCTGTTGAGGTGGTGGTTCCAGGTGTTCCGCGGTCTCAACGACAATAGGTATTTCATGATCCTTGGTTATTGGGCTTGTTGGTGAGCGTTTGTTTGCGTGGCACACTGTCCAATTGACTTCGCCAAGAGATTTCGCTGGTGCTGGACGTCCACTTTTCTTCTCAATTAGCGAACTTGCATCTAAACTCCCTGGGAGTCGAGGGCAGCGTCAGTACAGATTTTGCTGCTTTGGGTTTTGGGAATTCTACTTGTCGGCGCGGAGTAGGTAGCTCCCTGGCTGGTTTGCGTTTCAAAGTCTTGCTCTCTTGGGGGGGGGGGCACTCGCCATGCCTCTGTAGTGGCGAATGTTGCGTGCTCATTGATATCGTCTGGCATTTTGATGGTTTTTGAAGCATTTGCATGTACTTCTGACTAGGGTACTTCTGACTAGGGTGTCTCTGGGGAAGGGCCTTACTTGTTTTTGGTCTGGGGCTTCGTGAGGCGGAAGCCACAGATGAAATCATCGGGCTCTTTGGGCCTGGCTTCTGGTCTTCTTGTGTGGGTCTGGAGCAGGTAGGTCGTTCACTTATCTGCAATTCTAGTAGCCGTATTGGTTCCGTTGACCTTCGTGGTGGGCCTGGAGGCTGTAAGGTCAATGCTCGTAATTTTATGTCGGGTTCGACTTCATTTCCCCCTTAATCTGTTGAGGGTAGGCCTGTCTTCTTTCTTCCCCTTAAAACTGGCTGGCTTTTCGAGGCAATCTCGATTTAAATGCCTTTTGGGCTAATAACAGCATCTATGTAGCTTGTTGTAGTGGGGAGAGGGCGGGCGTGACCTTGTATGTTTCCCTTCACCCCGTTACTTCTTGGTCTGCATAGCGAGGAAGTGGAACGGCAGGTTGTTTACATGATAGGCGCTGGGGGAGTAGGGTAGGGCATGCCGCCTGTCATCATTGCTTCTTCCTTCCCCCGACCCCTCTGTGTGATTTAGCTCGTCCTGCTTACGGAAATTGTGTTCAGTTTATTTGGCCCTTGCTATAAATTCTTCCACTGGCTGTGATTTTTGGTATTGCAGGGAATTCCTGATTTTTGTCAACAACATGTGATGACATGTCGTACGCAGTTTTATTCGTCTTCAGCCAAAAATATTGGCCAGTTTTTGGCAGACAAATATTTCCGCCTCTTCGTCTGGCATTTGTGTCCAGCTATAGAATTCAGTCATGAGGCGTACTAGTACCTCGTCATTGGTAAATTGTGTGGCGAGACGGCTACTGAGTTGTCTCCACTCAGAAATGAATTCACCGTATTTTTTACCACCATTCGAGGGCTTTACCCTTGAGTTTCTCTTGGACCTGTGTGACCCATTGCTTCTCAGGAATTTCATTGACACAAAACTCCTTGCATTCGGCCATAAATACCAGCTGGTCCTTGTGTGGCACGCAGTAAATTCAGGTAGTTGAGACTCTCCCATGCACCGTGCGGTGCTTGCGTGGGAGGCCGGTCCTGGGTTATTTGCTCTATACTCGGTGCCGTGCCAGCATATTTCACATTGGTAAACCATCATTGGTTGGGTGATTCTTTCATCTCGCCATCCTATGCATCCGTGGTAATATTATTCCCCACATAGTATGCAGCACACTATGTGGGTACCACGTCCCGGGCATGTGATCCAAGTTACAGAATGCCAATTGTTGTGTTTGACACTGATTGCATCTGTATTCGAGACCCTCTGTAAATCTGGCTTCATCTGCCTAGCCTAAGCAGACATAGTGAAACCATTGCTGACAATGGGCACATTCGATGTGGTGTGTCCCCGTGCCAGGGCAGTTGGCCTTGGAACAGCGGTCTGGGTCTGGTTCGGTTTAGGTCGGAGGTGTACCCGGGGGGGGGGGGGGCTGCAGCCCCCCCCCCCCCCCCAGAAATGACATAATTTTTAAAAACCATATTATCAAAATGTCAGTCACTATATTTATATATTTGTTACTACCTACATGACACATAGCTTCTATCCTCCTTTCCTTTTCTATCCTTCCACTGTGACTAGTGAACAATTTACTACTAGTGACAATACTAATACTCATCTGCCCCCTCTCCCATGAAAAAAATTTCTGGATACACCTCTGGTTTCGGTTGTAACATTGCCGACTTGCTCGCAATTAGTCATGTCAGTGTCTTGGCATTGTTGGGCAATTTTGAGTGCCACGGAATGTTTACAGACTCCCCGAAATCTGTTGGATAGGCAGTTTGGCTCCTTGCTAGGTCTGCTACTTCAGGGTCATGCTGGCCTGATTCTGCTTAATTAATTGTCTTAATTTAAGGCACAATGCCCCACGTTGGGTGCCAGAAAAACAGTCTTGACTCGTGATGCTTTTCAGTTAGGTGGTAGGTAACCACGCCAAGTGTTTTTGGTTGGATCTAGGCCAGGCGCATCCAATGCGGATCCGGGAATCTAATTATGTGGTACTGGTGCACATCCAGAATATAAAATAGGCCACGTGGCCTTTTTACAGGGCACGAAATCAGGTGTGGCCAGGACAATTTTGTGCTTGGGTGGTATTCCCTGTGTACCTGGGCAATGTTTGAGCCTATGAGCTTTCTGACCATGCTACGCTGGGATGAGCTTCGTTGGCTGGTGGGTTGTGGTGCAAGGGCTCATTAGTGCTGATTACCGCATGTGAAAGCTGAGGGTATGGGGTTTCACAAAACCACAAATTATCAAGGCACAGTGACCTGTCTTTTCCACTTAAGTAGGCTGCTAAAACTGGGTGCGTGTCGCCGACGAATTGGGTGGGTGGCTCGAAGAGGCGTAGTTCGTAGTTGGGCGTTGTCAGTCTTTGGTGGAGGGCTGCAGCTTGCTCCCGGGGACTGAGGTGCTAGAGTCCAGTGGGCATTGGACTAGCCTCCGGCTGGTATTTTAGAGATTGTCTCAGCCCACTTGACCCTCTTACGGTTACCACTGCAGAAGTAATATGGGTGAGGCTGAGATAGACAGCACTAATATCAAATCTCGTAGAAGTGGAGCAGGTGACATGGTCCTACTCAGGTGCCGAACCATGTACTGTTTCCACATGCCCAATGCGGAATCCCTATCCCCGTATCCTACACCAGAAATGCGGTGGATACGGAGACTCGGGTCACACTGGCTGACTGTCTCAATATGTGGATAAACCTTGCTTGAGGACCAGTCTTCCCAACTCAGGAAATGTCCCCTCTGGCACCAGAAGTGCAGTGGAGAGAGCAAGCACCGAGCCGGCAAGCTGACTTAGAGAGAGCGAGAGAGAGTACCTAATGTTGAGACACTACCATTCTGGCACTGTGGTGCGCAGCTAGGAGAGGCTGTCTAAGGTGCATGTGTGTACTCTACTTACTGATGGGTGTAGCAGTTTAGCAAATCTTCCAGTCACCGGCTGTCCCTCTGACGGGACAGATGTTTACAGGGAAGGGTGCTATTGCTACTGGATGGATATCCTTAAGTGGATAAAACTGTGTTTATTCCAATGATGGTAATAAAAAGTGGTGGTGATGTACTACCACCTATCAGCTGGAGCTTATGGAAACTTAACCCTACTTAGACAGGTGTAGATGACTTGTTCCTAGCCTAACAATAGGTAGGTAGATGAGTGTTACGAGAATAACTTAAAGTGGACTATTCTACTATGTTGCCCTGAAGGGGCTGGCAGTGTCTAGTGTTAGACGATGTAGACCTTGACAGGGAAGGATTGTTGGAGTAGTCGGAGTCTTCGGCACCAGAAGTGTGGTGAAGACCAGGAGAGGAGTCGTTGGTTCCTTCGGCACCATGCAGTGCGGCGAAGGAACAGAACAGATTGGCGTTGGCGGGGACGCTGCCCACTATTTATACTCTGACCGGTGCACCTTAGCTGGAGTTGGAGAGGAGGCAAGCGTGGCATAGATCATCTTGGCTGACGTCACCGGCCAGAGCTGGATCCATGTTTATGTCTCAGCGATCGTACTAGAAGGGCCATCTGGCAGCACGCTGAATACTTGGGTGATCTCGATGCATAACTTCAGTGGCTCGGCCTGTGAGCAGTACTATCTTCAAGTTGGAACGTCCACTCTTGGGTAGACAGTACAATTCTTGATGTCTCAGGATGTGTGCAATCAAACTCTGTGGAATCAAATGACAAAAGCATGCACTCTAATTTGGCAAAGTCATTAGTGATTGTTGAAAAAGGCATCATGCATCAAGGTTTAAAAGTTTCACTACCTGATTTTCGCTTTAAATAATGCAATACTTGTACTAAAAATTTAAAAGCAGAAACAAGTTTTAATAAATGTATTAAAATCATGTTTATTTGATTGTGCAAAACAGTGTAAAAGTACTTAAATTACCTGAATGTTGAAGATTTAAAGGGGCGTGTGAACACTCATTGCTCTCAAGCACTTGCAGTGTTTTTCACACCCTAATGTTTTCTTAAAAGTGGTCTTTCGGAACTTAAACGAAGATTTGGTTTCGGAAACAGGTAGGAAATAGGAGTACAAGTTTCTCCCAGCCACGTCATTACACAGTTTTCTGTAATTTGCTTGCCAGTCTTTCTCTCTCACTCTTTTTCTACTGCTGTCTCTGGTAGGGGGGTCACTATTTAAAAATTGCTCATTCTCACACACTCTATTTTATCATTGTTCTCCTTTGTGGTTTTTTGTTGAAATTAATTAATTTGTATGCATGTTAATTTCATTTGGTTTGTGTGTTTTAGTGGTGATCTTTAATTTTTATGTTGTTATAAACTTTTCCTTTAAGTGATTAAAAAAACAAGTAAAATAAAAAGTGTGCAATATAATATTTTTCAATTATAATGTACTAGTTTATCAGTTTCATAAATTTCATTTTGAAAGAAAAATTCAGGCTTGCGTAATCTATTTTGGTGATTTTGTTGTTTGAAAGATTAACAGAAATAGATCACTTTTTTTCTAATAACTGACATTGATAGACAATATATGGTTCTTTGAATATATCTAGTAATAAGCTAATTCATTGTTGATTACAGGGAAGGGCAATGAGGACAAGCGAGGGCAGCCGGTAGCATCAGGCATTGGGTCCAGGTCGTGGCTGTACGTGAATGGTCAGCCCGTGGTATGTAACAGACAAATGGAAGTTGCAGCCCTGGTGTCCAGCATCAACCCCACCCTCAGCCAGAATGTGGAGGTGGAGCAGGTGGCATTCCTGCAGCACGAGCTGCTTTGGCTCATGTATGACCTTGACCACCTGGCACGATACCCCATGGCCCTGGGTGAGTCTCTTGTAGCAGTGGGTGCTGTCTCCCCATGATGTCCCTTTGCAGCATAGGAGGGGAACCTTTTCCTTGTGGGGACCCAAATCCAAATCAAAGGTTCATGTTGCGGATCACACTATTAATTTTTATTTTTGAGAGCGAGTTACCAGGTCTGAGGTTCTCGCGTCATGGGTTGAACATTCATAACACGTCTTTGTGTATCACATACTTACACCTTTACTGGTTCCATACTTTTACTGGTAAAATTTCTGAGTCCAGGTATTATGTAGAATATTTCTAATGTCAATTTCTAAAAAGTATTTTTAAATTTCTCAAAGTCAGTGGGCTTAGCCCTGGTTCTTTAAAGGATGGAGGTCTTTATTAAATAAAAGAGTGAATAACAATTTCCTATTTTATTTACAAACACAATAAAGAAAATACTCTCAACTTAATATCTCACAATAAATTGCTTTCACCTGTGATTTACAATGAATCAATTTATTCAATACAATTTACAACCACCCCCAAAAAAAATTAATCCAATCAGATAACCAAAATCAGTCCAAATAAACAGTGTGTCAACAACCATTAAATTTTTAAATAAATGATGTGTTAATATTTGACAATATTTAACAATAAAGTCCATATCACATGTTTGTGCAGTTCCACCTTAATTCAGTCCAGATTCCACCAGTCCGGAATGTGCTAGAGTACTGCAAGTACATCCATACACAGTGGAACTCTACTTGTTGGGTACCACGTCATCTCGTGTGTCCACACCACACTTGCACACTCCTGTCATTGTCTCACGCCCTCTACCATCGTTCGTCTTCTCCACTGATGATGTCGCTCGCTGCATCGGACTTTGTTCGATAACTGCACTTCAGTCCGATGGCTACCACAAAAACTGCAGATCCTCCGGCTGCAGTAGTATTTGTAGGTGGTGCCGTCTTTGGTACAGAACTTTCTTCACATGCCATGTTGCGCTAGGAAAATTGTTACCAGAAAATTCTTGCTCATCCTCCAAATTGTCAACTCCTTGGGCAAGGGGGAGAAGGGGCTGTGAGGCCAGCCAGGTCAGCTGTCAATCATTTGGTGAGTGGGTCTGCCTGGTGGGAGGGGAGAGTCAAGGTTGGTCCCCTTCCTCCCCCTGTCCTCCAAGCATCCAGACCGCACATAACCAGGTAACACGGTGCTACCCTTCTCTCAAAAAAAAACTAGCGTCTTACTTTCTCCTCCCCCTGGACGTAGTTGGCTACCCTCAGCCTTACAGGGAAACAAAAAAGACATACCTCAAGCTAGTGGAAAAAATAACTTTGTTGCGGCCAATTCCCGCTCTTCTTGCAGGTCTAAACACACAACTTTCATTTTGGGATCTGTGCATTAACGTGTTCAGGAAATTTTACTTGATTTTGTTCTATTTGTAACTATTTTCATAACTTACAGGCCGTATTCGACACCAAGGCCAACAAACTTTAATTTTTCCTGAGGTTCACAAATATCCCTTCTTTTCTGGCTATTTACAATATCTGAAGGCCTATTCAAAAACTGCGTTTTTAAAATTTCTCAAAAATTTTTGAACTGTTTCAAACTTTCTATTAAAAGCACTACAAATTTTAAAAGACATGACGGATATTACTTTGGCATTTCTTGACTCTGAACTTAACCATTTTTAATGGATTTAAGAATTCCATTTTTACTATACTTTGAAAATGCAATAAAAGCAATCTCAAAAATCAGTTTGGAAACGTCACCAACATGGCACCTGTACTCCTCCTTAGGACACCAAATGCATCCCTCCTGCATCTGCCATAATGGCCTACTGAATTATGAGTTCTCAAATTTTTAGTGATGCATAACTTAACTTTTGCTGGCTGTCCTCCTCTGGGACGGTGAATCTACCGCGAGCCAAAGTCGGGACAGCTTTTATACAGATCTTCTAGCAATAACCGCGAGAGGGGTTTAAGGAAATGGTGGGTCAATCAGAAAATTAATTGCCAAGTAGAGGAAACGGATTAATTGGTCCTAGGAGGGGTCTGACAAATGTCTGACCAACCCTGCACAGGTGACCATAAAAGGCGTGATGACACAATTCTTCTTAGCGGGGTGCTGAAATTAATTGTCCAATAAGGGTGTAAATTCTGATATAATGTCCATATATGGGTGACGCACACTCTGCCACATAGTCGCACTTCCTATTCTGGCGTGCAGGAATGACATCACGGGTGGCGTGTCACCCCTGCTGACACTCAGGTAGGTCGCTCACACTGGCTGGCAGGTGGATGATGTCGGAGGTGTAGTTTACACAGTGGCCACACGACAGAAGCGTCGGGTAGCGACCACTGCCGGCCGCTTGTCACTTGTGAAAGAAAGGTGCATTAGGACGGAGCTGTTGATGTACGGTGCGGTCTGTCTCCAAGGTCAGTGTGTCGTCTGACCACACACCGCCAGCTTGGACGTTGATGCCCGGGCCACGTAGGTCGCCACTCGTCCAGACCTCAGGATAGCAGGTATGTGGTAAACCACCACATCTTTTTCAAACATCCTCGGGCAGGTAGCAGTATTGTTCAGAATATTTTTGGGTAAACTCATGAGTGCCCTTGCTCGTTGCGTAAGGTAATTTTCATACTGTAGTTGACACAAACTTATGCATCGCAATCGCATGTAGTGATAAATCGCATCCACCAACAATTTTTTGTGGTCCCAGCAAAATTCCTATTTAAATAATGTTAACATAACCCACTTTTATCTTTTATCGCATGTCGTGTCAAACAAATTATATTTCGTGTCCCATCACGTGAGATTTTCTGCAACTATAATTTTTAAGCTGGTTGTTTATTGCAAACATCTAGTAACTGGATGTAAAATAAGTTATGCATGCTGCCATTTATCACTGCTCTGTGGTGTTTGTCTAGTGTCATCCCAACATGTCTGTGTGACACTGCGGCATAGTGCAAAGGCATACTTCTTCCTCTTACATGCCTGATGAGAGGGGAAGTGGTTACCTAGCAACCAGCATGGTGACCTAGCATCCTCTTTCTCACCCTTCTTTCTGTCTCTCTCAGCCGCCCACCTTCATTTCTCCCCTCATATGTCTTCAAGAAGGGAAGCTGTTGTCTAACAAAAGAAAAAGCAAGTGTCTCAGCTGTGTGGCTTACCTTCACGGCACATAGCAAATGTGTGTCTGGAGAATGTATTTAAAAGCAAATGGTTTCGCCTGAAAATGTTACGCAAAACATTATAACGAACAATGATTATTTGCAAAGATGTTTTCTTTTGTGATTAAAGATGTTTTTTTCCCCTAAGGTTGGTGTTTCATTGTATCTGGCATAAAGTTAATGTGATTTTAAAACATAATATTTATTTAACTCAAGGGGAGCATCTTCGCGTATAAAATTATGTGCTCAGAAGCATATACTTGACCTCCCCTCGTCGCCAAAAATGGTTTGAACATGAAGCGACTTGTATTATAAGTGTAAAGTTCATTTTCAGTAACTTCTTGTAGGGAAATCCTAGGATTTATATTTATTTATTTCAATAGACATGCCTATTCGACGCATTTTGCCATCTAATATTGGGTAGGTAAGCACCGAGCCGAGTGCAGTGCAACTCACAACAGGGAAAATCAGAAGACATTATTTTGAATTGAAGCGTGTTGTTTTAAGCCACCGGGTACAGTGATGCATTGTCTGCTTTACCAAGGAAGGCATATTGGTGTGCCCAGTCTGGTGTGAGCGGAGCAAGGAGTAAAACTTCTGTACTACTCCTAATCTGTATGTTGCTAAACATAAAGGTGAATAATTGCAACCCTAGCTTCGACAAGATTCGCACTCAGGTTTGTTGGTTAGCTCTGCGGAGAGGAGTGGGCAGTCCCCAAGCTGGGAAGGTATGCTTGTTTAACTGACTTACAAGTGTTCTGATGGGTCGAGAGGTTGGGGATTACCACCCCTTGGTTTAACTCCACTTGATCTGCTGTACACAGATTTTGTATTAGCAGAGGAGGTGGCCTTCAAATAAACATGCATCAGTAGTGCTGGGGTCATTCTCCAAGGAGGCGTTACTCTCGCTTGGGCAACTTGTTATATAGAATGGGCCGCGTGTCTGGTTTGCGAGTGGGAATGTAGTCTAGTGATACTGGTACTGTAACTGTTCATCGCTTTATCTGGTGTCCGCTCGGTGCCTGTGCTCTCACTGCTGGGTGACTGCTGGAATGTGGCCAGTGGCTGAACAGCAGCTGATGTTGGCTGTGGCGGAGTGCTACTGGTGCTGTTGGTGGGTATTTGGGATGGGTGTGGAGGAATGGTAGTGTATGAGTTGGGTAGGAATTTTGGTACAATTCCTATGACAAGGTTACAATGGAATGTTAATAAATATTCAAATGAAATATGTTGCCCTATACAGGTGGGAGGTGTAAATAAGGTATTCTTTGTGTCTGGCTCTGGGATAGGAGTATTGTTAATTTCTGTCTAAAGTTTCTTTAAGGTCTGCTTTAGCTTAAACTTACTGCCACTTTTATGTGGGCGAGGTATAAGGCCGTAAATGAAATCCACAGGAAAACAAATAATAAAAATTTGAATACTTATAGTTTTCCTCGTGAGGGTAAACCAGTGGACTAAGCAAAACAATTATTAAGTAGACGAGTGTGTACTTCTAAAAGAATGTCTTGCCACATCACCTCCACTGTGTATCGGTTGCTTAGCCATTCGCCAGTCAAGCGTTAGGTACAGAGTATAGGAAGTTCGCGTGGCCGACAATACTCTTACGTGAGATTCCACCAAGGGTTGAGTGAACATGGTAGATCTCCCTCCATCAGGCGGAGTAGGAAGCTACCACTTCAACTTGACTCCACGAATGGAATAGTATTCCTAGCGCTTTGGACTGTGCTGAAAATGCTCCAGTGACCAACCTCGGGGTTGCCTCTTCATGTGCATGTACACGGCCTTTGTGGCGATTACGCGGTGTTGGCTTTGCCTCACTTGACAAAAATAGTTCCTAATGATTCAACGATTCTTAATTTTAATAGCAAAGGGAACTTTCAAAGAAAAAGTAAAAAGCATTTAATTACATTAAAACCCCTCTATTACAACCCCATTTATTATGACCATCTCTCTATTACGACCCAATCCAGAGGAACCGTGAAAAGTTTGGGTCGAAAAAGCCTAAAATTTGAGGCACATCTAAAAATAGATACCTCCCCTTCTCGGCTGTCAGCGCCAGCCAATGCTCAGCCCCTTCCCTTCAACCATTGAGATGTTTTCCGTGCGTGGCAGCCGTCTGTTTTGTCATTATTTCTCGCTTGTTTGTGGATAATCTCTCTCTCTCTCTCTCTCTCACACACACACACACACACATGCACGCACGCGCGCACACACACACACACACCCACAACACACACACACAAAAAAAATTGGATTTGTGCACAGTTTTTGGATTTCTGTTGGTTTTTATTACTCTTTGTTGACAACCCACCCATTTATTTTGGATTTCGATTTGGTTATGTTTTTAGCTTGATTTTATGAACAATTGTTGATGACCCAGGCAGTTATTTTGGATTTATATTTGGTTATGGTTTTTACTTGATTTTATGGACGTTTGTTGATAACCGACGCCATTTTTTTATCTTATAAGATTTACGACTTCCGAGATGAGTGGAAAGGGAGCAAGCAAACTCTAGTCAAAAAGAAGCAGATCACAATAAAAGATTTCTTCAAGAAGTAAGGAGATTGTATTTTTTTTATTGTAATGTATTGTGTAAAACATACTCTGCAGTTTTTTCACAGGATTCTAATGTTTTGCGATGTATAATTATTTTCACATTTATTCAAATATTCTGTGCTGATAAACTGTTTCATCCAATTAATTGTTCTGTACTGTGTTGAAATACGTATGCGAGAAAATAACTCCCACTTTGTATATTTACAAGTGGTGCATTCGTGCCTAGTACAATGCGAGATAATAACTGCGCTTCTGTGTGTTTACAGCTGTCATCATGTTGTTGGATATTTATTATCTTGTGAGTTGTCATAGTGCCTAAAACTGTTGTTTATGCTGGTTGTTTTTATATGTACTGATATACTTTCATGTACCTATCTCTATTTGTGTAACAAACTCTTGAAATGTTCTGAACTTATTTATGCAGTGTATAATTTACGTTAATCAGCACTTCATAGTTCATACAGTATTATTTGTGATGAAACATTTCACAATATTTGAGAATTTTTAAAACATTTTGCATCATACTGTACTGTAAAGTAATCACGTTTGAAAGTCCTTGTATTTTATTGGTGTTGCCGTTTGTGTATCTTTTCACATGCCTCAAGCCAATAAAAACATTGCCACGCAATTTCATTTGTCCCAAGTGTTTGCTGTCTTTAACCAGTAATAAAAACGCAACACATAATCACCATACAGAAATCTTTGCCGTATAATTCCACATAGGCCTAAATGAATGTGTAGCCAAATGTTATGTCATCTGCCAGCAGATAAAATGCATTAATACGGTAGTCGACATGTGTGTTCTTTTGCCAGGCGGAAGCAAAGTCGAGTCACAACCATGAGTGCCGACCGAGCGGTATTGATCGCTCACGTGGACTGGAAGGGATAGCCAGCTAACCGCCCTCCTCTCCTCTTCACCATCTAGCCAGACCAAAGCTAAGAGCACGGCGTGCACACATATTTTGTGCAACGCCACCTAAACTTTTTGATCGCTACGTGCCTCATTGCAATGTATGACCCACAAGACCTGCGTAATAGATCTTAAATAATAACTTTATATTTTAATAATACATAATGTAATCTTTTCACACACTTTCAATGGCCATGTCATACTGTGCTTAGGCCTTCTTTTTTATGACAAGGAGTGGTCCAGTGTGCCTTACTTGGGTATCAAATTAATCAGGAGATGTCGAGCTATTAAAATATACATATTTATATTTAATTTAAAAAGTAATTTTTTATGTGCTAGAGACGATTGAACATGAACGTCATACAAAAAATGGCGAGTTTGGGGGCATAGGGGTTAGAGGTGGGTCAAAATCGGCCCAAAGTTTTCCAAATTTTTTATTACCCCCCCCCCCCCCCCCCCCCCGCCATATTACGGCTCTTTCTCGGGAACAGTGAGGGGTTGTAATATAAACTTTATACTGTACACTGGTATGATTGTGTTTATTAACACACAGTAAAAGAAATTATAATGCGACATTAAATTCACACTGTAATAATATTTGATGACATTTAGTAAAAAGATATTATAAAGCATCATCAGACTCGCACATAATAATGTAGACACCAATTTAAATATTGTGAAATTTAATATTTATACTGCGGAAGCATGTCTGGGTACTGCCAGGTGAAGGTGTCCTGGCTTAAAATAAAAATAAGTTGTATTTACGTACATTATGAAAATACTCAGTAAATTATATGAAAATACTCAGTAAATTAATGGTCAGGGATTTCTAGCTGAAGTTAAGGGCGTTGTCCAGAAGGGACCTAGACGTGTGTTTTCAAAATGGTTCTCTACCCAAGGTAGTAAAGATGTGGCTGGGACAAGGCCGGGGGTCCACAAGGGACTACGTTGCAGTGACCTTCAATACCTGGGTGCTGTTGTGGAAGGAAGGTATTTGAGGAAGGTTAGGGATGACTACGCTGCTGCACTCTGGTGGTCGATGGTGATGCCCTGAAGTAGCTGGCGGAGGCTGCAGGTGTTGAAACCTCTGGATGGTGGTGACTGTGATCGAAGAGGTTCAGGACTTCGGGAGGGCTCTCCGGAGCTGCTGGCATCTGCAACTGCTGGTGAACTGCGCGTTTGACAACGCAGCCGAGGGACTCTGCCTTTACTGAGTACTCTGGCCTTCACAGCCAGGAGGAGCTGCAGTATCGTTGGTGTCCTCTGCCTTCACAGCCAGTGGGATCAGGGCTCTTCCGCAGCCCTGTGCAAACTGACTTGTCATGCATGGGGGTGCCTTTTATACTAATTTCTCTCACTTCTAGGTGCTCTGAGAGGTGCGGGAGAATTAGCCCGCCTCTGGGGGGTAGAGCTTGTGACACACATGTATGAACCATGGATCCTTATCTGCATGGCGATCAGCACGTGGCATTGATACATCTTACACTGATGCTCTAGCAGAGGACGCGACTTTCTGGCAATTGGCCTACCTCCTTACATCGGTGCGAAATTGAAAGTGAGCGTGGTTCTTCCAGTGAGAGCTGCTAAGTAGAGCAGTCTTTCTTCTTTGTTTGGGTGGGGGGGGGGGGGGGGTGACGTGAAGGATTCTTCTAGAGTTCCGGTGTACTGTAAAAGCTAGGAACACGTGGTAGGTAGGTGTGTTGAGTGTCTGTCAACATAAGTTATTTACGTGTCCTGCCTCCATTATCGCATGTTTAACTAGGATTGACGCCCCCAAGTAAATAAAGAAACTTTTGGATGGGAAAAAGTCGTTTCTGTAATGTGCACTTCTTCTAGGTGTGGGATGCGTCAATCCACACCTCTAGCCCTCCCCTCCCCATTCCCCCCCCCCCCCCCATGAAGGAGACCCATCCTGGAGTTGAAAGTCTGAAGTTTGGAAGGTTGACTTTGATCCATGTTCAGTATGTCTATAAGCAGCTTTGCATCTGGCTTTGTAGCTACTCTGTGCTACGGAAGTGATTGGACTGGGAGACGTGGCGTGGAGAATACTATTATCTTCCCCTTTACCTGCTAGCGAAGGGAGCATCTATTTCGTGTTTGCCGGCATGGCAGGTTGCTCTCTCCTTCCTCGCGTACACTCCTCCTTTCCACTTCCCCTTGTATTCCCCTTGCCACGGTTCTTTGCAACAGCAGCAGGTCTAGACATCAGCTGGACTGCGGCCTCGCTTCTTTCTTGCGGCTGGAGTGGCAGGAAGGGTGAGGGTTAAGGAGAGGAGACCAAGGTCATGGTGCGTGAAAGAAAGCGAAATTCTTTTCAGTGGGTGTAAAATGTTGTGTTCCTATTCTGCAGGTTTCACGTGCCTTCATTCGTGTCGCCAGGTCAATTTACAAACATGAGCAAGGGAGGCATTTTCTGATATATCTTTTAGTTACTTTTCCTGTAAATAAAAGGGAGAATGAAGTTAACACATAAAGACGTGACTCTACAATTGTGGGTGCAACGTGTTCCCCTCATATAAGGAACGAGTAGAAAAGATGTAAATGTTTGCCAAGGGAGAGAATTTAAGCAAAAGGCTCCTTGAGCCTGTGTAATACGGCAAACATGTTGAGTGTGGCCTTCTGCTGCATACACGTAATCGAATCTATCTGTAACCATTGCAATGTACGAGAAAAAGATTCTTATGTTATTATCCATTCACACTTTCTTCAGCCTTTTGGAATCAAACCTTTGAAAAATCTTACTAGCCGCAACATGTCAACCTGTTGTGTTCAATCACATAACCTTGTGATTAACGTTAAATTACTGTGTTCTTGAATATATTAATAATCTACTTAGTATATTCTATAACCTGTAATATTCATTTCGTATTAAATATAAATTAACAACAGCGAGAGCAGCTACGTCTTGGCAACAGCCTGTAATAAATAGTTCAGTTACAATATTTTTTAACCTCGTTTTTATGTATACTATTTGTAAATTAAACATTGTCAATTGATATACTGTATTTGTATTGTTAGGTAGCACTGTCGGGAACACATTTCATTGCTGCAGTGAAATATATCAGCACAAATTACTGTGCCTAGGCTCTAGAGTGACACAATTGTGTTTTTTTTTTGTCCAAGGTTCAATAAGCGAAGTGGAGCATGTCACTCTCTATCATTCTCTCTCGAGAAGTTCGTACCATCTGTGTAGCAGGAAAGGTATACATTTTGTTATTTATAATTTCAGCACATTTCATACTAATTACAGCAACAATGATGATGTTTAAAATTGTAATTTACAACTGAAATGAGATTTTATTGTTTAAATACCTATTATATGTTATTTAGATGCAATGGCGCGACACTTACAAATCCAGCAGGCTGGCAGATGTGGTGTGGAAAGGAGAATCTAGAATTTGATCAGCTTTCCCGTAGCCTAGCCGCTTACTTCCACATGCTTATCTTGTCCCAATATGGTGGGCGATTATATCCAGTGCCTTACGACTGGCAGTGATGTGGCGACATGTCAATGACACGGCGTGTTTCTGAACAAAGCATCAAGTTCGCACTCATGTTTTTAAACTTCCTAGGCAAGTTACAATGTTGTGATAAATGTGTGTTTCCGCTTCAGTAATAATAATAAATATACTGTTATGTGTGTTTCGTTAACCGCTGCCTGTGAAATCGGCGTGGCGTTGCTTCATAGTGGTCGTTTGGATGGCCCTGTGTGTGTGCGTGATTTCAAATGTTTGATGCGCACTATTTATACATTTTAACTGTGAACAGTTTTTATGACGAAGTTAATTATTTATTGCCATGTCTGTTTATTTATCACAGCGTTGTACCTGTGCCCTAGGTGTTTGAAACAAAGTTGTGTAACGAGCTTACGTTTCTGTGATTAGAATATCTGCCACAATCCCTACAAAATACTAAGCTAAACCATATGAATTTAAATAAATAATTAAATAAACCTAAAAACCAGTAAGTACCAATGCATGTAAATATTAGCAGAATAAACGTTATGGTAGGCATGTTTGCATGTTCACCACTATCCTTAACGTTTGTCGATGCTACAAACAATAAATATGCATCACAAGTTGCGTGCTTGAATTTCCTGAGTTGTTTCGTTGGACTGGTTGTCCCTTCGTTTTAATTTTTATTCCAAATAAGGCAGTCCTTTTAACAAAATAATCCAACATATATTAATAACATCAGGTTAAATATTATTGTTGGTTCCGCCACAGTTGTAACAAACACCATCGTGGCAAAATATTAATGTGTATTATATGTAACGTGCTATATCGTGTATAACAAATAGTTATAAAGCCGACCTAAATATTGTTATAGACCTAAATTGTGAACATTCGTAGGAAATATGACAGCATTCTTTAAACAGCTGTAAACAGCAACCAACGCATTTGACAGTTATAAAAGTAGAAGTCACATGGCAGTGTTTATGTTTACGTGTAGTAGAAGGATACCTAATCAGTAACCAAAAGTAGGTATTTAGCAGGGCTTCAGGAAAGGACACACAGGTGAACACACATTCAAATACGGTATATGGTTTACCTTCATGGTTATGGTGCGTTGCATTTGCAATAACTTAATAAAGAAACATTATTTAATTTTAAATGATTATTCATAGGCTTTTTTTCTTACTTTTTTCTTTTCCTTTCTTTTCGTTTGATTATATAGTACCACACTTGTTAAAGTTTCTTAACCCGACATGGAATCAATTAATTGCCCTAATGATAGCCCTTTCCTAACAAATATTTACACCAGGTACTATTTAAGATTTTTCCTATACCTAACAATGCTGCTGTCAAGAAAATTAAATGCGGCTCAAGTATCTGGGTCCCCAATCCATGCATTGATCAACATATTCATAATTTAACACAGCAAGAAACCTGTGCGTTAATTTTCGCAATCCTAAAATTTATATGAACCGGTCCCTTACACTAAAAGAATGCCTACTAGAAGTTTTCTTGACTTTTAACTGTGAAAATCGTAATACAATGACCCCAAGGTGAAACCTTTAATTACTTTGAGTGAAGCTCTTATTATTCAAAACTTAATAAAACATAATCTCCAATTAACCAATAGAGTAAACATTTCCAGAAACGAAATAAATGCAATATATTTTCACTGCTGCATTTCCAGCATGCCATTGACGCATGATGCTTTTTGCATGTAAATAAAGCACATTCCAAAGGACTGAAATTGTACCATCTGAAACTTGGCAAACTACTATTGGCAAGTCTATTCTACAATTCAAATGGTAACAAAGCAGGACACTTGTAACTGCTAAATGTTGACGGAGCCTCAACACACCTCCAGCCCATGCTTCTTGCTTATACAGTCAACCTGACTACAAGAATTCATCTTGTCATTGCCCCTTCTCGAAGAAACACCACTCTACTAGTTGCGTTCGCTAGAGAGACAGTGTATAGATTAAATTTTACGCCCCTGTAGGAAGCAGGCAAATCAGCAGTCACTGCCTCCATGAGCTCCTACGGACCTGATGTGTCAACGCCTCGCGCAGAGCGCCAGTTCAGATGAGGTTCCATGGTTCATACATGTGAGATCACAGGCTCCACCCATTGGAGGCGGGACTAATTTCCCCATCTGAGCGCTCTTGGTCAAGAAAAATTAGTATAAAAGGCACCACCTGAGAAGGCAAAGGACAGCACCCACGGCTGCAATTTAGTCTTGCTACACCTTCAGGCTGTGGAAGCCAGGGTATTCTGACTAGGCTTAACGCCACTAGAGGTTACCAACACATCGTCCTGAACCCCTCCTCCCCACTCCTAGTACCGTTCCAGGTAATACAGGGTCACAGAAGTCATTGTTTCTTACACAGCCATCCCCTAAGGCTCTATCCCTGCCACGTCTTCACCAAGTTGAGGTAAAGAACTCCCTTTGGTTCCACGCCTAGGTCCCTTGTGGACAATCCCAAAATTTAGTTTAGGAAAATCCAGTGGGCTAAGTTAAATAATTTATTTAATTAAATTATTTATTTCTCTAGTTTTTACACAAGTGTTATAGTTACTTTTGCATTTTTAACAGCTAGTCTTTGCTTGAGTTATACCAATAAATTAATTTCCACAGTTAATTGTTTTGCATAATTTATGTTTGCATTTATTCCACGTAATATTTCATCCTGCTTTTGTACTGTGAACTTTATATGTTATGTGAGTGTAATAAATATAATATTTTTCCAAGTAACTTCCAGGATCTTGTCACTCCTAAATATTAGCAACCTTGTGTCCCCAAGTGTTTGGTTATGAACAATCTTAAATTATTTGCAACTGTAAGGTAACGTCGGTGTTGTGAACCACGCCTCATTGCAAATACAAGTAACATCATGTGAATGTTCAAGTTTGGCTAAGGTTATGCAAACTGTATTGCCATGGCTTATCTTCGGAGGAGCCCTTCACTATGAACTCAATACACCTGGGTATTACGACTGTCTATGTGAAATTTACTATATAACCCTTCAGGCTGGCGAACGACGGGAAGGAATTATGTGGCGAGTCACATGCGGCATAGTTGTATACCCAGATGTACACAATAGTACCGAGATCATACCTGGCTTCACCTTACGTAGTTTTTATAAAAAGTTTCTTTTGACGACCTCAGGCCGTGTAAGCAGCGGGTTGGTCAGAAGCAGAGGTTAAAAAGAGTCCTCCAACATTTGGAGGCAGAAATCAAAAGTAATTCCGTTCTGGTCACGTTAGAAAGTAAGAATTAGTTAGCACTGCCTACCTGAAACACAGGTAGAATCTCACTAGAATATCTTCTGATATCATATTTTGACACTACTATATTGGGAATCGGCCCTTCACCAATAACTGGGGAAAACACTCCCAACCCTTCATACTTCCTCCACACCTCGTCGAGCAGTAATGGCACTTCCCCATCCAACCAGTATCGACAGCTGTTCTGCAGCCAGCTGCCGGAGGAGAGGAGATCTCCGCTGCCCCGTCTACGACAGGTAACCCATCGGAGAAGTGTCCTGCCAGCTGTGCCTGACTTTGTCCCCACAGGTAAACCAACACGTCCCACGCTATATACTGGCTTTCTGCCCAAGTGGGAATAATTCCCTTTGATATGATCACCGCAGGTTTCACCGCATAGTATTTGAAGGCCACTGCCACAACTCGTACACGTACAGTGTACGACCGCACACTTAAAGTCAAATTACTTATCAGGAATACAGTCCCAAAGTCACCGTTGAATAAGATTATCTCAATGCTTCCGATTACCAACGTAACCTTCCAAAGTGGGGTTAGTAACCCTCAGTTGAGTTATCCATGGACTTATGTGTAACTTCCTGGTGATTGTCCCTGATTTGTATATTTGTTTAGTGTCTCCATAAGTATCTTACGCACCTGTAGGTATTGAGGCTTAATCCTTGAGTCCCGCTATAGTAGAGTGGATTAATACCAACCCCCTTTGTGTACACGGGGATAGCTCTCCATGTATCAGTTGGCTTATAACGCTTCACCATATAAATGCAAAGTCACTCATGTTCCTTCTGCGAGTGTGCCAGTGAGCCATACTTCATTGACACAATTACATACATACTTTAAAAGAGAGAGAAAAAAGGATTTTAATTACGTTAATCAATTATGTATTATACAAACCCTATTCCTACTCTGAGATTCCTAAACTAAAAGCTTCTTACCTTAGTCATTACCATTTCAATGTCAAGTGTAATGTTTTAAGGGTCAGGTGTTCTGACGGATCTTTGACGGAACATGTGCAGTGTCTTTTCACTTATGTGGCTTCTTGCACTCGTGGGACTAGCACACTATCTTGTAATGTCTTCTACCATGGCAGTCTTTCAGGTTTTCTGTGTACTTATGGACAGTTCACTTCTGTACACGCACACTTATTTTAAGGGGAGGTAAATTTGACACAGACTTTCCCCTTGTTAGCTATGCTGCAACATACATGAATGGCTGCTTTGAAGAAATGTGAAAGTCTAATGAAAATTTGTTTGAATGCTGCCACATAGGGACAACTACACATCCCTGTTGATTGAAAATTATAGAGTCTGTGGTAAGTTCACTCACCGGTCTTGCTGGGTGCGGTGTCACTTATGATGGGCCCTTCTTCTGAGTCTGCTCATGTTTTTTGGTGGTTTGCTGTGGTAGTGCAGGCCATCAATAAGTGGGCGTGGGCCTCTTGGGGGTTTCACGAAAGTAGCTTGGTGACCTGAGGACTAAAGTTGCTCTCGCAGGTAGTTCTCTCTTCTTGCAGTGCCCAGTTCCAATGCAGTATACTCTGCATGCACCAAGGTATGAGCAGTTCGGATGTCTCGCTCCTCTGGGGTAGGCGGTCTCGGTTCAAAGTTCGTTACCGGCACTGTTGATGCGATCTCGGCCTGACTGGTAACATCTGAAGAGTGTTGAGACCGTCTCATTCCCCTGGTACTAATGTGTACCGGAGCAGACTCAATCACAGGAGGTGAACTCTGGGAGACATCCTTGTCTCCCTCCTGGGTTCGAGCCTTTGCGGTGGCATCTCAGCTGGGAGATGTGTGGATTGAAAGAGAGGTGCTGGCCAATGCCCCACCATGGATGATCTGTTCCCTCCCCATCTGTGTTGGTTGGGGAGGTTGTAGAAGAGGAGGCTTTGGAACTGCATCTGCAGAAAGGGACCTGGTTGGCACAGTGGCCATCCTTTCATCTTGCTGGCGTTTCTACCTCTGGAGGAGGAGTTGGTGGCACCCGATCCTGGCGGTAGAGGCAGGCACGAGATGGCAAGGTCATTGTCCTGCTGGTTGTCCATTTCCTGTATGTATTGTATAACAGGGGAAACCATGGGTTCTTTCATTGTTACATTTAGGGTGCTGACCGGATACTGGTTACTACCAGTGGCAGTGGAAGGGGGTTCAAAGGACACGGGCCTGTGTGCGACTTGTCTCTGACGACGACTTTTGTTCTTCGCTGAGTTTGGCGATGCTACTAGGTCTTGGGTGGGGAGTTTGATGAATTGGTCTCCGCCATGAAACTTCTGTACCCATGAGGTTAGTCCCTCCACCCCGTCCAGATACTGAAGCGGGTTAGTAGAGACTGAGAGTGGATGAGAAAACTCAATATCAACCACCTCATCTACGAGGTTGTGGCTCTGATGTGATGCTAGAAGACCTAGTCGTGCGTAGGCGTTGGACTGGGGATCCATCCACGGATGTACTTATGTTTCGCCTATGTGGGGTTTTATAGACGTAAATTCACTGTTTCAGGTTGTTCCAGTGATGAATCCAGGTGGTACACTAGACGCAGAATAACTCCAAGCTTGAGCTATGTCACACGTATGGAGGGAAGGGCAGTACACGCGTGGAGGGGTGGGAGAAAGAAGAAGAGAGAAACAGGAATAAAACAAAGCCTTTACAGCAGGTAAAGAAAAGTAGAAAACATTGACTACTTACCACTGAGGTATGAAGTACCATGGCAGTTCTTCAATGCCACTCATTGCTCCAGCTGTTGAGTCTGATGTTTAATATTCACTGCTGCCACTATTGTCACTACCTAAATTTATAATTACCACCTAAATTTATAATCACTTTATCAATTTCAATCTCAAGTAGCACATCCTTGCCATAATAGTCTTTCTCGAATGTCTGGACGTGATAACAGAATGGTATCCAGTCTTCTGGCCCTATTCAGTTAAATATGTCCTCGCAAAGTTTTTTCACATCTGTCAAATTGCAAGTAACATTTTTTGAAGCGACTTCTCCTTTTTTAGCCCAGGTGCTTTCTATCAGATTCAAATCTGGATGATAGGGTTGCAGACATAGTACTGTGTGGTCATGATTTCCCAGTAGTCTGTCTATCGAGTACTGCACTTATCAAGGTTTGTGTTGCTTTATGAGGCCATACAGAGTTGATTTTAGCATATAGCTAGTAAACAAAACTGCTGCATTTCCACCTTAGTTGAGCTGGAAGTAGGTGTTTTGTTTACCTTCATATTGTGGTAGGGAACATTATCATCACAACAATACTTTCAGGTGGAAGATTTGGTATTAATTGCTCGTTAAGCCGTTTTTCATAATTTTCTTTATAATATTTGTGTGATAATCCCTTGTTGCATAATGCAACTTCCATATTGCAAGAGCATTAGGGACAAAGCCATTTTTGCCTTCTGCGTGAATCATTATTAACCGCTTACCTTTTGTCACAGGTATTAGCAGACTGTTGGAAGACATTTTACTCCACATTTTATTTTTTACATTCGATGACAAAATATATGACTCGTCTATGTAAATAAGTTTAAGTTTCTCATTTCTGTATTGCCACATACTCTTGAGATATTCTATACATTTTTGCAGAATATCTGATTTTTATATTAAACCAGGCACTGGAATTTTGTTTTCTGCCACCTAAATCCTAGCTTCTTCAAAGTCGTTTTTAAAGTTTGACACACCGCTCTTCCTCGGGGTAAGTGGTTAATGCGCTGACTGCCCTCACGAGTTCAGTTGAAATTCTACCGCTGCATGTTCGCTAAATACAGTCAACAGGGAAATATTACCAAAAGAAAAGTAGACAACTATATTTTAAGTGTGCCATAATATTTAATAATAACTACGTATGAAAACAATGGGGAATTCCGGTTGGATTTTGCACTCTAAATTTAATAATTATTACATAATGTAATGCCGCAGGCGAAGGTCAGTCTGTAATAGAAAACAAAATATAAAACTCTCTCTACTTTGCTTTATGCAGTTTACAGAGTAATCTCAGTGGGGTGGTTTTCCAGCAGAAGGGACATTGTGACGACCTGTAACTGTGGAGTCAAGGGAGTGACTTTGGTAAGGGGGGGTAAGTAGTGGATATTGAGATTTTCCTCTGGAGAGTCGACTGGTGCAGGAGTGGCAGAGTCTTCATAAGCTGCAGGAGTGGTAGAGCCTTCACAAGCTGCTGCGCTTTCTCAAGTGGGGTGGATGGTTCCCTCAATCGTGCTTCAGTTTCCATAAACTGCAGAACATTGTAAACCATTTGTCGCGCCTGTGAGTGCAGTTTCTTACCTTTCACTTATGACAACTGGAAGCATTTTAATGTATAACGTTGTACTGTACATACTTCACTGTGTTGTCTCCTACGGATAACAGAACACTGACTGCAGAAGTGACAAACTTCATACACACCAACCTCGGATACGAACTGTTAAGGAAAATGTGTCTAAGTAATGTGGATGTTCTTGCAATACACCTACGTCTACTTCAGACTCGACAAAGGGACTACATTTTCACTCAGTATAGTATCTGTAGCTGTAGCTGTGCTGGTATCAAGTACGCGTTATTGCTGTGTGGCTTCGTCTCCTCCTCCATGACTGATACTGGTACATCCCATTTGGAACAGTCGGCCAGGCTCATGAGTTATTCTGCATCTAGTGTACAGGTTGTCGTCAATGCCTTCTAGACACTGCCTTGCTTGACTGCGGGTTACCTTACGGGTTCGCCCCTGGCCGTCCTCCACCCAGTAGGTATTTCCGTATACCCCGGTGACAGTGTAGAGTCCAATCCTTTTTGGGGCTGGACTGGCGGGAATTTATCGGAGGCCTTACTAAGGGGATGGTTCTTTACTAGGATCCTTTCTCCTAAAAAGAAGGTTGTCCGTGGCCTTGACTATTTTCTTGGCAATGAGGTGGATGGAGGGAGATTTTCCCACTAATTATCACCTGGGGCTATCATAGGGGGTGTCCCAAAAGGAGTTGGTTTGGAGTAGCTTGCGTGGCCTCGTTCTCCCTTTGTCAAAGGGAGGAAGGGATGGCAGGGAGCTCGTGATCCAATTTCTGATCATCTTCCACACTGAGGCGAAGGCACTTTTTAAGCTTCTGATTTCGTCGCTCAGGGGGTTGGCTTGTGGGTGATACGCCAGCATAGTCCAATGGTTCACCTCGCAGTTATCACATGCTTTCCTCCAGGGCCTGCTGGTGAATGGGATCCCATTATGAGTTAAAATTACTTGAGGGTACCCCCAACGAGGGAACACTTCGGAGATTAACTTTCGTAGGAGGGCCTCTACCGAATGTGAGAATAGGTCTAATAGGTCTGTTACCACAAAAAGGTAGTGGTTCCCCTGGCTACTCCTGGGATATGTACCCATGACATTGGCTGTTATGTGTGTCCATGATCGCATCGGTCGCCTCTGTAGAGATGAAGGGACGAGTACAGGGTGTATCTTGTTACGACAGCAGGCCTCGCAGTTCGAGACGTACCGCCGAACATCATGACTCGTCCCCTCTCATAGATATCTCTCCTTCTTATTACGCAAGGTTTCATGTGTGTCTGGGTGTTGGGTATGTGGGTGGCTGTGATAATGCAGACATATCTTTTTACATAAGGTTTTAAGTACCCAGATCTTCCAGGATGCTATTGGATGCCCCGACCGGGAACACACGGCGTTGTACCTGTCTGTAATGAAGAGGAAACTTCGTAAGGAGGTGTTTAGTTTTTGGGTCCTGCTGTTCGTGTAACGTCACATGATTACGAGTAAGAGGGAATTGTCTTAAGCCGCAATTCCTCCTCCGGACATGGGACCGGAGCTGCAGGGGGCAACATTTCCCCCCACTCTTCTCCCTGCTTCATCTCGTCTCCTGGGTTGGGAGGGCAGGGTAGTGCATCAGGCAGGCCATTGTACTTTCCTGGGCAATGCTGGACCGTGAAATTAAATTAGGTTAAGAACATTTCCCATCTGTCCAGCTTTGCCTTCTGATTCCTGGATTCCTTGAGCCATTGTAAGGCCTTATTGTCACTTCGCATTATAAAACTGCGCCTGTCTAAAATGTATTGGTTCTTGCGCATATTCCACATTACGGCCAAGCACTCGGGTTCATTACTGTGGTACTGTTTTTCCGTCTCATTTAGGCGGGCGTTGTCATAGGCTGTGGATGGAGCGGGTTGAGTGACTAGCCTGCCATAACCTCAACGTGTTGTCTTACTAGTGGGGGGCTCTACAGTACTACACGCCCGGTTCCTTGCTGTACCTGGCCCATATGGGTGGCCTGTTATGGTGTGTGTTTACTGATGCGTGGACTGTCATCGGCTATGAGACAGTCCATGGTCCTAATGTTGATATTAACAATGTGAAATATGCAATTTGCAATCTGTGTCACACAAATCTTGCAAGGCGTGTCCAAAAGCACTTCTAACCTCAAAAAACATATTAACACATAACACAAACACATCGTCGTGAGAAAATTCAGTTTACCCCCAACTTAACCACCATTGTCTGGGTTACCTCAACCAGATGAATAGATAGACGACCCTATTGAAAATCAAGAATGTTCACATCTAGTGATGGGACAATCGGTTCTTCTGTGTCTCGATTTCGCATGTTATTGTTTCGCATTGGCCAACCACTTTATGAAACGAGATACAAGAATTAGAAAAAAATTATAATAAACTTGGAAGGCTCAGTTTTGGCAGAAATTTTAATAAATAAGTAGGTTTTTCACTTATTCTCAAGTTCCTTAAACAAGTGTGAGTAGTGAATGTGCAAGTTGAGTGTCAGGTAGTACAAGAACCAGTATCAGAACTGAGAACCGGGAACGGAATTGAATAACTGGAACCGGAAGATTGTGGAACCATCCCATCACTAGTCATTACCTTAAATTACTTCAATTTATAGGACTTGTGAACACTCTGGTCTCTCAAGCACTTTCCATTTATTTCATGCACCAACCTTTCTTTAACATGGAATACTTATTTTATTTCAACCTTTCTTTAAAGTAGACTTTTGGAATTAATATGAAAATTGTAATTTCAAAAAACCAATGGAAGTTATTGTACATGTTTCTCCCAGCAACAACATTGAATTGTTTTCTGTAATGTGCCTGCCTGTCATTCTCGCCTGCTGTTTCCATAGCTGTCTCAGCCCACCATTTACTTGTGCATAGTTTTGTATTAAAATATTGATTTATGATGTATTTATACTATTTCAGTAGAAATTTCTATAAGTTGCAAATATGTTCAGATATTAATGCATTCCATTTAAATGTAAGATTTTGTAATATTCTATTGAAAAGAAAATTATGAATGCACACCATTTAAAAATATTTCTTTAATTCTACTATTAAATGTTGTTTAACATAATTATTATGTAATGTAATGATGGTTAAGACATGTGTTCTGTATATAGGAATATTACACCATATTCTTCAAAAGTGTGCTTGGTTTTGAGTGTGGCGCATAAGACGAACACTTTTGCAGAGGAATGTTCAAAACGGTTAGGTGTTTTTTTATACCGGGAGAAAAAATCATGTTTAACTATTCTGCTGTCACACACTCACCCATTCTTATGACTACAGAAGGGTTGACCACAATTTAACATGTTTAATTTATATATATATATATAAAATAAGTTTAAACTTATTATTTGTTAACAAAAATATATTATTTACAGAAGTTAATGTGTATGTGTTTATAGTACTAATTACAATACATGTTTATTACTTTTTGTTATTTATTTCATGAGCATGCAGTGGACATATAGGCAGCTGATATAAACACCAATGTTTATTTTATTATGCAGAAAGATACACCACCATTGTGCTGAAAGTAGAAACTTGCTCACTACCTTGAACAGCATTTATTTTCCAGTCCTATATTTTTCTTCAAAACCGTAATCTCCATGCACGACATACAGCCCTACTTTTCATAATTGTTTCTGAGAAAACATGTGTTGATAATTGATGGGTAAATATGGCATATAAGTGTAAATAAGCTACTGTGCACATGTATTAGAACAATTTTTAAAAAGTTAATTACTGTCCCATATAGTCTACAAGACTAATCTTGCTAGTTTTCCTTTGTGTTAAATTTGATGAAATTACATCATTTTCAGTGATTTATCCTTTCTTTTTACACTAGTTTTATTCTTATTTGAAGGGCAGTGATTAGAGGCTTTTATTAACCACTTTCATTATTACGGTAAGCTTTCTGGTGGATCTGCGTGCAGCTGTATGGTAATTGGAGACCCACCTCAGAAGTAATGAATCTAAATGAATGCAAAGATAATTGATTAGATATTGTTACATGTGGTAGCTCACACAGGCCACAATTTCCCGATACGTGCAGGCCGGCGCTGCGGGAGAGAAACTGACCCTCCCCCCCCCTCGTACCTCATTTCCACCCTCCTGAGTAAACCCAGGAATGATTGACACCTGGTTGACGTAGCAGCCTCTCCTCCTCTCCCTTCTGAGGAGTCGACAAACATATAAAATACATAAGAATATTCTGGGAATTAGGACACGTGCAATGCACAATTTAGAGAAATTTCTGGGTAATGGCCTATAACCCTATAAATATTGCAGTGGTCCAGCGGCCAGCAGTCTTTGGTGAAAGCCATCTAGCTGAGTGCGGGAGCGAAGTTTTGTATGGGCGAGGTGTTCGTGGTGTGAATGGACGAGAGGGCGTCATCGTGAAAATGGATGAGAGGGCGTAAATGAGTGAAACCTACTGTGTGTGAGGGCGCTCTGATTTTATTGTAAATACTGGAACTGTCAAAAATGGACACACAATTATAAAATAACTGATTCGGTTTTAATACACTTGTCAATTCGGACTGATTTTTTAAGTATTTCATTTAATTGAATTCTTCAAGGTAATTATAAATTGAAGTGTTAAGGATTATAAGGGTACTAACTGCATTTTTATGACTTTTCAGGGGAGCAAAAAGAATGTTTGTAAAGTCTATACTATTTTGTTCCACAAATAGGTTACAGAAACAATTATTAAATTTCTACTTGTAGATCAAAGTAGTCATTATTGGAAGTCACAATCAAGTTTCAGAACATAAGCATAAAATATTTAAAAAAATATGTAAAATCACTTTACTGTGCCTTTAATATTATAAGGGTGCTAACTGTAGCAGCGAGTAAAGTTACATTTACGTACATATTGTTCATAGTCTATAACATTATGTTCTGATTCTCATAACACACTTGGTTGATGCATATGTAGATAATGATGTTTTAAATTTTTACACATCCCAATTTCCCATCGAACTCGTGGTTTCTTGTTCCTCATCTATGTCTGTGCACCCATGAGTGTTGCTTTTCTTGTCATTGGCTGCTAGTTTCCTTTGTTCAGCAAAGAAATCATTCCAGAATGGCTGCATTTTGCTTGGTGGTATATATTTCATTTGCTTTACTAGATCTTTAACTTTAGCTGGGGCTGCTGTGACTAGCTCTTTGTATTTACACACAAGACGTGGAAGTATACGAGGTCTTCCAGTTTTTGGAATATTGAAAGAAGTATAACTTCCAGATCAGTGTAAGTGTACTTGCATTTAAGAACAAAAGGTTTGTCGTTATCAATGCATATTTGTGTCACTTGTCTCATCTTCAAACCTGCTAAGCTTGTGGTCTGCAAAACATGTCATCTGTGAATGATGCCAAATCCACCACTTATTGTCTTTTCATAGGAAGTACAAAAAATGGTTTCTCATGGCGTGCTGACTGTTGAATCCAATCTTCTGAAGTGTGAATCTCGTTAATGTGTGTCCTCTTCATTTTTCCTATGTGACTGAAGTCCCTGTCACATGGTAAAAATGTGTGGCCGCTAACTAGGAATATGTGACGTATTTTGCTAGCGAAACCTTTCTGGATGGTATAGGACCACAGTACAACAATGAAGAAGTTCTTATTTTGCCCTGTGGATCCATTGCTCCACAGTATCAACTCGTTCACTGGAAGAATCGTCTTCTTACGCAGTTCATTTAGCACTTTCAAAGTAGCAGATGCTACATCACTCGAACCACGCTTGCCTTTCCCACCCACATCACCATGTATGAATAATTGGTGGAGCACACATGAACACACTCATTATATACCCATAACTGTCTCTGGTAGAATGCCTGAGAATGACTGAGGTATTACGGGTAGCGTTTGTTGCATATTGAATGTAAGTACTTCAAGAGGTGCACTTGTGTCCTTTGATTTCTTTATATCTGCATTTAAATATTTATAGCCTGAATCTGCGTTACATACATGCATTTCTTTTTGTGTCAAAAGTTTTGATCTCTGTACATCTTGTAAGTCCAAGTCACTTAACTGAGCTGCCAATCCATCATATGTTGCACATGAGTCTGCGCAAGGCGGTCCAAAGCTTAAATTGAAGTCATGCCCAAATATGTCTCTGTACAGCCACATCTTCACGTGATCTTCCACTTCTGTTTCATACATTTTGTACATCCTAGTTAAGTTAAGAGCAGGTGATAAATAGGCCCTACTAGGATTATCTTGTCTAGAATAATAGCTTTGCAATGTAGGGAACTTTTTAATATGATTGTGAACTTCTTCTTTTTTCTTATTAGGTACACATTTTTACCACGATTATCCATCACATGTTTACCACGATTATCCATCAGCTTGCACATTATGCTGAATCTTCTTCAGTCGTTTCTTACCTATCTGGAACAGTGTTTTGAAGGCTTCAATACATACGTTAAGCGTAGCACCATTTTCTCGAATACAGTATGTATATGGAGTTCTGTCACAAACCCTTTTGAGGTGTGGAACTGTCCAATTACTTGTTGACGTAGTTATTAAACCAGAAAGATACAGATTTTGTTTATCATAAGATCCCAGACATCTGAATTTCTCTAATATTGCTTCCCTGCTGCACTCTTTCAGATACCACATATCATTACAGCTTGGTTCAACTAAATCGTTTCTGGGGATTGTTTTTCCTGGTGTGGATACATATTCGTCATAACTGTTTCTACATGGTTTTCTCACATTTTGCTTCCACTCCACTGGAGTTCGCAGTTCCACTTCCCAGTTCTTATTTCTGATGATTGAGAGTCATGCTCTCCATCATCATCAGTGGGAGAACTTTCTTCACTATCACTGGCCTGCAACATAAAAAAAAAATGTTTTGTAGTTCCAGAACAATTGACTTTCTAGGGATAGACTAGATATGGTGGATTTGTCATCAGCAGAACAAAAAGATTTTGTCATCAGCAGAACAAAAAGATTCAACAGGTTTGAATCTGAGACAGGAGATAGCAATAATGCATGGAGAGGTAACATCATTTTCTTATTCAATGCAAATACACTTACAGGGATCTGGAATGTTACACAGCTTTCAGTATGTACAAAAGAAAATAGGAGACATAAGTGGAAACTTAATTAACCATGTAACAATATGTTGATAATTATTGTTAGTTGTTGCCAGTTTATATGTTAAAAAAAATTCTACATACAATAATAGAAAGTTATACTGACATGTTATAGCAAAGTGGAATGATTGCCTCTTTATAACCAACAAGCAACAACAGACACAAATTAAAGAAAATAAAATGAGCTTACTTTTGTTGTATATATTTCTTTAGTTTCAGATGGAGTAGGATGATCCATTTCCACTGCGAAATAAAAATAACCGAACTAACACACTGAAAATGCAAACTTGTTATTTTTTCATCTATATAAACAACTAAAGGTCACATGATCCAGTTCATGGCCTTCCATAGGATGAATGTGGTGGCCTGGCACAGACAGTACTCTTATAATCCTAATGAAAGCAAAATATGTCAGCCATGTTGAATTCTAATTTTCCCACCAAGGCAGGTCTCCAAATCAACAAATACATTTTCTGGGATTATACGGTTTCTAACCGTAAATCAAAAAGGTAGATCATATTCTATGGGCAAAACACAATATGGTGATACCTTTAACTCATTTTTTTATAAAATGACAGTTAGTACCCTTATAATCCTCAACCCTTCAGTTGTATTAATTGAGGTCATTAATTGTAAACAGTAAGTGATATCAATTCATTTTGAGATGTTGAGTCGAGAGAATTTTGTTTGTAGTTGTAAATCAAATTAGGAAATTATAGTTAACTCTTTTATTTAAGACCTCCATCCCTTAATGAACTTCTGACTTTAGAGAGAGAAATTGTAACAATATCTTGTACAGATTAATTACCCATTCTTAAGCAGTGCATACTGAACTGGCAACCATAAGATAATGGATCATTACTGTTGCTGTGAATATAGAGCTCAAATTTTCCATCGTAGGAGGCTGGAAATTCTGTGGATGTTCTTGTGGATATAAAAGGTTTTGTAGTTGCATATGTACTCTGTGATGAAGAACTGGAAAAGTTTCAGAACTGACGTTTGGTGTGGAAGCAGTTGTACAGCTATGGTGGTGTGGCCATTTCCGCAGGGAACCTGAGTGAGCTGGAAGAAAGTCACCCGACGCCTGGTCGCATCTCGTGCTCTGCCTTGCTACAGGAGGCCATACAGTCTGCGTGTATGTACTACAACAGCCAACATGTGTACCCCTACACTAACCAAGGCATGTACAACTTCAAGCACAAGTTGTACAAGGAAGCCTTTGAGAGCTGGGCGAATGCTGGGGATGTTATCCGTCAGTAAGTAGTACTGATTATAACAGAGAACTTGACTAATAAGTAGGTAGATAAGATCGGCTTAATGTCTCATCAACCGTGAGGTCATTAGACATGGTACAAGCTGCTCAGACAAGCAGGAGTACGGGAGAAAGTGGCCATGCCCTATATTGAGGAACCATCCCAGTATTTGTCTGGAGTGATTCGAAAAACCATTGAAAACAGAAATCCAAACGACCAAGAATCAAATCCATATCCTCGTGAATGAGAGCCCAGTTTTTTACCACTGTGCTACCTCACTCGGTAAGTTAATAAATCAGGATGGCTAGCATCAGGGAAAACCTGGAAAAGTCAGGGAGTTCTGCATTTCCGGAAAAGTCTGGGAATTGTCGGGGAATTTATATAAAGTGGTTAGAAATGTGAACAAGAAAATTAATTTTATATTTTAGCACTTTACTTAATATTTTTTTGGTTTATTCCATCTTTGTAGGAAAATGATAAATTTTAGTTATTAGTTTGGTTACTTACGTGAAATTGTATTGATTATCATTTTTAAATACTTTCTTGGCAGTATTTTTTTTATATTTATTTTATAGTTAGAATTGACAACTGGAAATTGTGATTTTAAGCCCTAGCTTGAGACTTTACAAATTTAGCATAAATAATCATTTGAACACTCTTAATTCGTAATGAATTGCTACATAGTATTATTATTAGGGATGGACAGAAACTGATTTTGATACCGATCCATTGGCTGATAAACCCAAAATCTCTATCTATTACAATCGGCCATGGTCCATCATGGAAATTACTGCACTTGGTTATCTTGCGGGACATGTTTGCACAAACAAGGTATTTTTTTATTTTTGTAACCAAGAAACTATTTTCTGAATTGTGTTTTTATCGTTTAGTTTTACATGATTTGAAATTACTTAAAAAGACAACTTAAACTGGCAACTTAATCTTGATGCATCCACATGCCCTACTACATCTACTTCCTTCAGGGTCAGTGCATTGAGAGAGATTTCATCTATTAAAAAAAAAGTATACTAAGTTTAAAAGAAAACTAGAAGACTTCAAAAACAACAAAGAACATTTATTAGTTGAATATTAATTTTAAAAAATAACATTAACAACAGGCTAATGATTAAGGAACATTCATTAAATATAATTTTAAAGAGACTCTTTTCAATAAACAAGTACAATAAGAATAAAAATGAAATAATAGGATTTAAAAATTTTAAAATTATAACAATAATTACTATTTATAAGTATTAGTTTGCAAAGTAACACGAAAACAATCCAATAGTTTTTTTTTTTTACTTTGTTTCAGATATGGATTACAGAAAATTTTATAATAAAAATGTATAACTATCTTTTCTTTAACTATCTATTCTTTGTTACAAAACCATTTATGTCAACAAACCTCAAGAGAAAATAAACTTTTAACTCCAGAAACAAACAAAGGGAACAATCTTATCTGGAACTTGTAGGTCTCGTTAAATAAACTATAATTTCCTCGGAGTTATTCAACAAAATTTGAAACTGAGAAACGGCTACAAAACTCCAATTACGTATGCTGGACCTTTGTATCATAGGTTAGGTCGTAGTAATCATCTGAGATAACTTCAATATCAAAAGAAGCAATGAAGAAGTATAAAAAAATTTTCTTGTATGAAAGTAGGAATTAGCTTCACCAAAAATTACCCAAAATAATCTATAAGAAAGTGGTGAAGGAAAAAGAAATTACTGCAAAACAAAAATAAAGTAAACAATGCATATCTAAACCTTTATACAACACTGTCATTATTCACTAGCTGTAATCAACAACATAATTGTCAGTGCCTAGTACCAACATTTACAATGACGCGTGCCGCTTATACAACTAATCAACTATGATTACGACATCGCCAGAGTACCTACTTCCACTGCTACAGACGTGAGTGACCCGTTGCCTACCCTACAGGCAACAGAACTTATGAGCGAATTCTCTTCAGGCCGCCCCTTCTATCCCGCTCTGAGAGCCTACAATTTGCCCAGACCTCGAGCAAGGCCGAGCGCTACAGACCAGGCACGAAGCAGAAACACTGACCAGAGTATTCCCACGCCAAACAGGGCAGAAGGACTTCACGCCCTCCCCGCAGCCTGCACCGGCAGCCTGCAAGCTCCACTATGTGTCAGGACGCTGCTGGGTTCAAGAGTCATTCTTACACATCCTCTCTCGCGATATCCAGTACTGATTCAGTGTTGGAACCTCCGGAGATCTTGGAAACTTCAAGTATGCCCCCAGCGGCTACTTACTGCATCTCGACGACCAACGAATATGAACATACGTATTTAACTTCACTTTGTCTCCTCTAGACACGTTTTACAGCGGTTTAACTGTAACTAATTTGTATTCGTCTAGAACCAGCTATTCCCCTTTTAATTTAGAACCAGGTCGCCTAAACCTGGTACCGCAGTTGCATTCGTCCCTCCACGGTTTGATACAAAGTAGCATGGGTCACGTATTTATTGAATATTCAATAAACACTCATTCTCTACCTTTCTGTTTTTCATTTCCAGGGTATTTGTTTGAATTAACGTTTGGAGACAGAATACGCCGTGCACTGCTGACAGAAACCGGGAGATTTGTTCAAATTGAGTTAACCTCACTGTGGAATCCTTTCAGGTGTCTACGTCAGAAGACTGACGCATGACCGGTTAGAATAATGATCACGACAGTCGAGGATTCTGTCCACTAAACCAAAAGCGGGGTGATTGAGTTAGATAGGCGACAAGAAGCGAGGGGTGTTTGTCAGTACTCAGTTACTCCTACTTATTGGGTGCCGTGTTGGTGGTGTACTTTGTCCAGTCGTAGCTAGCTTGGCCCACACTGTGGCTGCGATTCCACAGGTGAGATTCATTGGTCCAGAAGTGGATGTTGTCCTAACTGAATCTAACCTCCGTACTAGTCAACAATCCTCTTACCACAGGATGGCACAATGGGTGAATGTGTATGCAAGGAGATACAAATAATAGCACAACTAGAGCAGTCAATACTTACTCGTGCCTGAGTTTGGCAGTGCTGTTCCGTTCTGCTTGCCTTTCCGGTGTAGGTTGAAGTGCACTCAACTGTCTGGCGGCAAGGAGCGCTGCATGTCGCTCCCTATTCTTTCGGCCTTGCCTCTGGCTAAAAGGCATAAAGTCTCTGCTCACAGATTACTGGGTACACCTTGATGCGAACAAACTAAATACAAGTTATAGTGTACGTCCGGTTCAGGCTTGTTGACCAGGCTTTGTAAAGTCTCCACAGATTCCCCATGCTAGGCAAGTTGATCAGAGATGGTGAGCTGTTTGGGTCACCAATGCCGCCACTGGATGTGCATCCATACAGGAATGGATGGCAGGTCTCAAGCCACAGTTTATCCCGGCACTGGAAGCAGTGCTGTGTGGTAGTTTGGAAAGCAACAGATGGCCGTTTAATGGGTGTGTGAAAATATGATGGACCCCTGAAGGGCCCCCGTAGCTGAAGTTAATTCGGTAGTTGTAAATTCCCCAGTCCTTGTCAAAGGTGTACGTAGCAACGTATATTTAGCAGGCAAACAGATGGATACTCTAAGAAATAAAAGCTGAGAGGTAGGAAACAATACAGTAGAACCTCTCTGTTACGTCCCCTCACGGTTCCCAAGAATAGGGTTGTAATATGGGAGGGGGGAGGTAGTAATAAATAATTTGGAAAATTTTGTGCCGATTTTGATCCAGCCCTAATCCCTATGCCCTCAAACTTGTCAATTTTTGCATGAAGGTCATGTTCAATCATCTGTAGTGCATAAAAAACCACTTTTTAAATTAAATATAAATACATATATATGTATATATTTTAATAGCTGGACGTGTCCTGATTAATTTGATACCCAAGAAAGGCATATTAGACCACCCATTGCAGTAAAAAAGAAGTCATAAGCACAGTTTGACGTGGCCATTGAAAGTGTGTGAAAAGATTAGACTATGTATTATTAAGATATAACTAAACACTGTTGGCTATACCTTATGTTTGAAGCAAAACACAGAACTTTTTTATTGATAATATAAATGAAGATACGTTTGATCACTTGTGTTCTGGGGCTAGCAGCGAATGCATTGCCATGCACACATAGCTGGGCGAGCGCCTAGATCCTCTGCAGCGCGGCCAGGCGCGGCAACTTTCATCTGATGATCAGTCCTAGGTCCTCGGGGCTGGGCAGCTGTCGGTCAGTCGCTACAAGATTATTCTGGTGGTCAAGTACCAGCCGGCCGCCGCCAGTGCCGTCGTTACAGGGCCGGTTCACTTCGTAACAGCAGCCCAGTGTTGATAAAACATGTTGATAGATATGCAATTCACGTCAATGTGTTGAATTTATACAAAATGTAGGCGGTGTGTTGGCCTCTGTACTGGCACAATGAGGCCCGGAAATGTTTACGGGAATATAAAAATTTAGTGCAGTCTACGTGAAATATAAATTATTTCATCAAAAACTTCTGACCTGACGTATACAGGCACACTGCCTTGCTAGCCAAAATATGGTTACATAAGAACACATTTTATTTGCACACACTTACCTACTTTTATTCACTTTATACATAAAATTGACTCCACAAGAAAATAATGCCCACCAAAAAAATTAGCATATTACGTAGTCATAACCACATGCAAACTTAAAAAAAAAAAATTATGAAAGGGACATTAAATTAAATTTGAATTTATACATACATTGAAACTAATCTGTGTAATGTTCCGCTGTTTTTACAGCAAAAGAGGAGGGCTAATGGAAGTGAAAAAAGACAGGGAGGGTAAGGCAGAGACGGCATGGTGACTAGGACAAAGAATCCTTATTGACCCGTCCTGCAGCTCCCCCCCCCCCCCCCCCCCCCCTTCATCTCATCCATGGGCTACACCAGTGTCCCCTTCTGTCATGAAGTAATTTATTGCTTCAGGCTGCTTGGGAGAACAAATGTCAGTCTATGAGGGCAACTTGAGAAATGCGTGACCACTAACATCAGTAAAGGCTAGTTTCTCATAGACTTAAAACTTGTACTGTGGTTGGAGAAAAGGTCTACAAAACAAATCTGTACGTAACTGAAACCACGGTTCAAGATACCGCCCGCGGTTGGCGAGGGATTACTGTATCTATTTTTAGACGTGCCTCAAATTTTCGACTTTTTCGACCCAAACTTTTCACGGTTCCTCAGGATTTGGTCATAATGGAGAGATGGTCGTAATAAATGGGGCCGTAATAGAGGGGTTTTACTGTAGTATGTCTATTGAAGTCTCAATAAACATGCGACGCATGCTACCTCCTACCAGGCAATTGAGTGCTGAATGTTACTATGCTGGTCCGGCTACCTAGTTTTAATGGAGAATGGGAAAGAATTAGCTCAACGAGAAATTATATAATACTTCTAAACTGTCTAATAAAGAGATCTTGAGGAGACAAAGTGAATTTAATGTGTTAGTAAGCGTGTTTGAGGGTTGACGGGTCGTCGATGATGAAGTAGCCGCAGGGGGCATACTCAATGCTTCAAAGATCTCGGGCGGTCCCAGTACTGGCAGCAGTACTGTGAAAAAATGCAAGAGATGGAACAAGAATGATTGCTCGTGCCTGGCAGCATCTTATATAGTGGAAGCTTGTAGGCTGCTGGTGCGGGGAAGGCGTGACGTCCTTCTGCCGTGGTTGGTGTGGGAATACTCTGGTCAGCGTTTCTGATTCGTGCCTCGTCGTTGGTGCTCCATCTTGCCCGAGGTCTGGGCAGCTTGTAGGCTCAGTGCAAGTTAGGGGGGGGGGGGCAGCGTGCCTGCCGAGTTGGGTATCCTCCAGGCAAAAGGAATTCGCTCATAAGTTCCGGCTGCCTGTAGGGTAGTCAACATATTCCTCATGTCTGTAGTGGTGGAAAAGGTACTTGTGGCAATGAGTCATAATCGTATTAGATTAGTTGTATAAGCAGCACGCGTCAATTCGCCCCCCCCCCCCCCCCCCCTCCGTTGCGATGAAGAATCATCGTGGAAAAGGTGACGGAGAAAGGCATAGGCCCCCCTCTCTGGATGGTCTGGTGGAGGTGAAAAGGTAGCTAGGCAGGACCCTTAAGTGTAGGGTGCTTGACCGCTGTAGCGGCACGTGTTCTGTGTGCTCTGGTCACCTGACTGGCTGAAGCGAAACATGTGGAGTGGCGGTGGCCAGTTGGCGACCTTGATTCTCTCTCTCTTTCAGGCGGTGTCCTTCTCTGCCCCTCGCCCTGGTTATTGGGCTTTGTTGATGCGGTGAATGAGTGTATTCCCCCCCCTTGTTGCAAAGATTACGGGTCAAGAAGCCACATATGTTAGGTGTCCCACCGGCCTACATTTCATATGCATGCCATTGACAAAAACCAGCATAGCGCTGGTGGATATTACATTGGAATCATACATAATGACCTGAAAGAAAAATTATATAAAATAATAGCACCTCAAAACAAGGGGATTAAAATAAGAATAATTATATGTACAAGCCTTACTCGCGGAAGGCGGGGAAAAGCCACTACTATCTTGGAGCTTGCTGCAGTGAGTTAAGGAAGAAAAAGGAAAATTATTCCAGGGAACCTTTGTGTCTGTCAGCAAGCTAAATAGTTACATGTGACAGATTGTGAGGTTGCCAACCACAGGCCCTTCAATACCTGGGTTGACCGGCTAAACTATACAAAGCGAGTATACTACATGCATGACTATAGCGGAATATTGTGCGTACGTTTGTCACTGAATACAATACACATAACCCTCAAATTTTGAAGTTAATGATATCTTGCACCAGATTTGGAGAGCTTTAATGCAGAGAGTCTTTGGTTGTTATGCTGTGGTGCACAAGATATTGCAAACAAAAGCACATACAAATATAAGCATACATATAAAAATACCCTCCTGCAAAACTGCATTGTTTCTTGTAGGTGATCATCACATGTATGCTTTCAAAACTTATGATAATATTTAATTGTGTGCCTATCTATCAAATCAGATTTAATGCTGAAAAGCATTAAAAAAAAAAAAAAACTAACCTAGCTATCCCTTGCAGGAGTTCATCTTATATCGTAGGTTTAACAGCTAGTATGTACACTATGTATCTTCGTTGGAATGTCAATTTAAGTTCTTAAGGAATGTTCACTTTTGTCTGTGCTGAAAACATACTCTTACACGACTGCATTCTTCGTGTAAGCGATCTTCACATAAACACTGTCAAAACGTATGGTGACATATATGGGTTTACCTACACATCAAGTCAGATTTATGGATGATCATTATAAAAAAATACAAAAAGCTGAAATGTAATTTTAATGTTGAAGTCTCTGTCTTCAACTTAATCACTGGCACTGTGGTGGGTGTCTTTACGTGATTCACTTATGGTAGCCATTACTGTCACTGTGGTGAGTGTCCATTCGTAATGCTACCTACTTAAGTGGATTGTCGGCCACTAAAACACTTGAGCTGTGAGGTATAAAATGTCTATCAAAAGTTATTGACGTACAGCTTTTTACAGCTGTATTTAAAAAAGTTAGTTAACACATAGTCGAGTGACTAGTTACTGGTTCATTTACCTCGTTGATTCTTTCTTCTGAAACTGTACTGGATACTTTTGAATTTTAATTTAGCCTAAATGTAATTGTTCTGCTTACGTCACTGTCTTTGAGTTGCGGCTAAATTAACTGTGGTGCACGTGACCGGTCTATAACGAGTCCTTTTGTCATGTGCATGTAGTAGCGGTTTGCGGCTACTGCACTGTCTTTAATATTCGCGGACTTACTGATGATCTTCGGTTTCACTTTCAACGGGCCTCCCCCTTGGACAAAGGGCAGTGTCTAGAGGGTATGGCCACAAGTATCTGGTTGTGGGTCTCCATGGCGATTCCCGGTACCGGCCAGGCATATGGGCGGCCTTGGCGGTACGTGGGGGCATCAGGCGTCGTGGAGCAGCCTGTGGCATCGTGGCATCTGCTTATACCGCAACAAAGTGGGAGGGCACTCGTTCAAGGTCGTTCAAGGGACGTTGAGGCAGTGCGGGGGAGTGTCAAGCCTTCCACCCCGACTGCATGGGTTCCTACCTGTAGGGCAGGATGTTTCTCTGACTGGGCAGTGTGGGCAGCACAACTCGTTGTGGTACCAGGTCGTGGGCGGCATCGACTGTCTCTGTGGCCAGCTCCTGGGGCAAGGCAGTGGAAGGGAGATTAACCTCAACCTCCACTGCGGGTGATGTGCCTGTTGAGGGGTAGTGGGTGGCATCGATGTTCTCGATGTAAGTTTCCTCTCTCGTAGCAAGATGGCGGGGCATAGCACTGCCAATGTGGCAGCTCGACATCCGGGTCTGCGGGTATTCCTGCGTCGCAGGACCTGGGGGTGGAGCATGTCTGTTGCAGCTCGACGCCCTGGGTAGCAGAGTTACCTGTGTAACAGGAGGTTGGGACGAAGCACTCTTGTCCGAGCTCGACGTCCAGGCTGGCGGGAATTCCTGCGTGGCAGGATCTTGCTTGTAGATGCCAGAGGTTGACTTCCTTGAAGCAGGTACAGCCTTGACTTCTGGCATCGGAGTTGTACTGGGTGGTGCTGTAGGTGCTGGTGCAATTCCTACCTCTTGCAGAAGGGGCCTCTGATCATTCGCTAATTCGGCTTGATCGTCCATGTGCCTGACAGGGATCTCAGTCATGTGGACTCCGCCATGACACTGTGGAGCAGCCAGAAGGTGCTCTACCGCGTTTGGCTGCGATTTTCTCAGCATAGTTGCTTGGCGTCAAGGGCATTGATCTGACGGAAAATGCACCTTGGCATCGTTCTTCCTCGCCCTTCCATGAGGTGATGTAACTGGGAGCCTTGTTAATGATGAGCGCCATCAGCTCAGGTCTTAGCATGGGTCCCAGTTCAGTAATGGAAGCAACCCTTGTAAGTGGGAGCTCATCCTCATCTTTGGACTGGCTGGCCAGAAGAATCTCCTTCGGCATCCCCAAATGTCTGCAAGTTCCCTGGGTAGGGTCATATCTGCTCTAGAGTAGCCTTCCGTATTCGCCCTCGTATATCTTCGGCCCAGTAGACGTTGTCTCGCTTGCCTACTATACGGTACGGTCCTTCCCACTTGTCAGCAAGACCAGCGCTGAATTGTTTGCTGGCTTTGCTTAGAGGGTGACTTCGCAAGACCGCTTCCCCTAGGTTAAATTCTCTTACCTCAGTTTTAGTTTGGGGGTATTTCTTGAGAATGTATGCAGTTTGGGCTCGCTAGGTGTGTATGTGGTGCAGGCCAAGGCTGCTAGCCAGATGTCCTCGGGTTGAGGCATGTTGGGTGACTCGCTTTCCCACAGCCAGTCGCCTGGTCGGTGTAATGTTTGTCCCAGGAGTAGGATTCTCGGACTGATATCGACTGCTTCATTCCTGCGGTGTCGAAGAGTAAACAGTATGGTGGGGATGTTTTTATCCCAATGTTTGTGATTGTTACCCACACTGATATGGAGTCACTTCTTGATCTTCTGGTTCCTCTGTTCAGTGGGGTTGGCTTGGGGATGGCAGAGGGGAGTAGTCCAGGTTTCTACCCCCCACTCCTAACAGGCAGTTTGCCATTGATGACTCTTAAACTATGTGCCATTGTCTGTCGGTATGGCTTTTGGATATCTCCATTGTGCGAAAATCTGTCTCCATTTTCCGCACAATTGGGGTGGTTTCTTGGCTGGGTAGAGGAAATTTGATCGGTTGAAAATTGATCGGTTACCACGAGCAGGTAGCAGTTCCCTTTTCTTCTCCATGGATATGGGCCCATCAGATCGGCGGCTATGTGGGTCCAGGCCATCTTGGGTCTCCATGGTTTTACGGTGGGAGGGGTAACTGTGTAGGCTTTGCAGTGGCAGATTGTGATGTAGTTGCTAACGTACTGCCAGACATTGTGGCTTATCCCGTCCCAATTATAACGGGTTTTAATGTCCAGCAGGGTTTCCCTAGTACCTGGGTGAGCAGCTTCGGGATGGTCGTGGTGGTGCTGGCATATATCGGTGCGTAGGTGTGGTGGAAACCAGATTTTCCAAGGCATATTGGGCTGTCCGCTACTTATCCACACTGCGTCATCCCGTAGTTCGAATCGCTGGGGCTGTTCCCGCAGTAGGCGTCGGATGTTGCGGTCCTCCTCTGCTGGCTTGTAGGTTATTTGTCGGCGGGTTATTTGCAGTTGGGGAATACGGATTTGTTTTTCTGGGCTTCTTTCGACCTGAGGGGGGGAGGGGGAGACATTTTTTCCTCAGCTTTCTCCTCCTGTATCGGGAATCGAGACAGGGCATCTGGCAGGTTGTTCTCCTTTTCTGGACAATGCTGTACCTCAAAGTCGAACTCAGTAAGGAACATGTCCCACCGGCCGAACTTGACCTTTGAATTCCGGGACTAGTGTAGCCATTGGAGGGCTTTGGAATCTGTCCGTAGAATGAAGTGTTGACCTACGAGATATCTGTACTTCTTCACGGTCCATATAATGGCCAGACACTCTTGCTAATTGATGCAGAAGCGCTGCTCTGTTTCATATGCTATCACATGTGGATGTCCTATGTCTTGCTGGTACAGTGCTGCACCCAGGCCATTTTGACACATGCTTGTTTGCAGTATTAAGGGTTTGTCTCCTTGTGGTCGATGGAGCTGGAGGATATACTTGAAGCTATTCTTTAAGTTGGAAAACGCTTGTCATTGTGCCGAACCTCAGCGCCAACGTGAGTCTTTCTCGAGGAGTGGATGTAGTGGTGCTATATATGTTGCAGTATTTGGAACGAAGTCTTGTAGCCAAGTACACAGACCCAGGTACCATCGTAGTTGTCGCTTATTTGAAGGTTCTTCCACTTCTTCGATTGCTCATATTGAATTGTGTTGGAAGAAGTTTCCATCAGGTGATATGACGTGTCCCAAATAATCTATTGAAGACTTGCTGAAGAAGCTTTTCAACAGCTTGCAAGTCATTCTGTGTAATTCAAGTTTTTCCAATACTCGTTGCTGATGGCCTAGGTGCTCCTTCCAATTGTTGGAATATATTATTACATCGTCGAGATAAGGGAAACAGAACTCGCCAATGTAACCTGTTAACACATCGGCTGACATTAATAGTTGAAATGTCGCTGGGGCATTTTCCAAGCCGAAAATCATGACTCAAAATTGGAGGGTTTCGCCCTCTGGTGTTGTAAAGGCCGTATATTTGTGACTGTCTGGATGGACCACAATCTGCCAATAGCCAGACTCCTTGTTGAGAGTGCTGAATATTTTGGCCTTACCAATGTCTCGTAGTGTGAGACAAGTCTATAGCTGGAGGAGCGATTGGGTGGGTAACTTCATTCAAGGACTTGTAGTTTATGCAAAATCACAACTTACCGTCTTTTTTGGCACAAGGACCACGTGTCAGTTATATGGGGAATTTGATGACTACTATTCCCTACTCCGTCATATCATTGACCTGTTCCATGATGAGGTTACGGCGACGGGCTGACACTCGGTAGGGACAGTTGTAGACTGGTACATCGATGGTAGGCCATGTTTCATGCTGTATGAAATGTGTCTGTTGTAGCAGTCTTTCTGGTCCGAATGCTCGGGCATGCTCATCTAGTATGACCTTTAATTGGGAAAATTCTGGTTCATGTAGTTTGTGGTTAATGCTTGTTGGGTCGATGGGCATTGGCGGGATGTCGTCTGGGTTTTGATCTCGGTTTACAGTAATTCGATGGGTTTTTTCCAGATAGGCTCTTCATTGTCCTTGGTCTAAAATGCATTGATTGTGGATGAGCCATGGACACCCTAGTATCATTGAATTCTGTTGGTGTAGCAATACTTTGAATTTTTATGTTCAGAGTAATGTGGCCTGTTACATCCAGGGTTGATTTAGGTTGCGCCATTCTTACTATTTTGGTCTGTGGTCTTAGTTCGACGAGCTGGTCTGATGTTAACAAATTCCTTCTGGTAAAATTTCCGGTGGCTGCTGAGTCACATAGGGCGAGTACCCTATTATTATTTACCTCCACCTCTATGTGAGGGGCTACGGGGATCTGTATTTCCTCACTTAATCCCTGGAGGATGGGCCTTTGTAATCTGGTGGTGGTGCTCCGCTTCATACCCCGGTGTTGGCGTTTCCCGGCTTGGTTCCAAGGTTCTGATTTCCAGCTGGTCATGTTGGGATATTTGTCAACGTTTTGTTGACTTGGTTTGGTGGAGCGGCAGCTCCTTCTGGTTTCCGAGGGCAGTCCTTGTTCCAGTGGTTTTCCGAACAGAACCAGCATTTTGGTACGAAAGCCACGTGAGGGGTTGTGGTTGGTACACCTTTAGGAGGCGCAGCATGTGGTGTTTGTACCTCAAGGGCCTTGGTAGATACTGGCTTCTCGAGACTAGTTTGTGCTGTAAAGTTTTACTCATCTTCGTCTGCTCAATTAACTTATTCATCCAAGGTCATGGGTCTTGCTGTCAAGAGTACGTTCCAGAGATTTGGCAGTAACATTCGACCGAAGGAACGAACGGTGGTAGCCTCGTCAACTCCAGGAAACACCTGTCGAAACATTTGTACTTTTCTTTGTATGAAGATTTCGGCTTCTTCGTCGAGTACCTGGGTCTGGCTATAAAACTGTGTAGTTAGCCTAGCTAACACCTCCTCGCCCGTGAATTCTTCCGCTATTCGGTTACTGAACTGCTTCCAGTCCATTAAAAATTCTCCGTATCTTTTCCACCATGTGAGTGCGAGGCCCTTCAAATGCAGTTGGGCTCGGTCAATCCATTGTTTTGGTGGCAGGTCCGTTTCTTTAAATTCTTTTTCGCATTCCTGCGTGAAAGCGACTGGGTCTTCGTGTTGGCGACCTGCAAAGTCTGTGATTTGAATATTGTCATCTACCGGTAGCCGGATGGCCAGATGCTGTTCCAGGTTGGATATATATCTGGGAAGGCTTAGATCTGCGGGAGTTAAAGGTGTGTTTCCTTCGGCACCTCTCGTATTGGTAGGCCATCCCGGGCATAGAGGCGTGTTCGCCGGGCCATCCTATGCATAGCTGGTGATAGGGTTCACTCCATGTTGTGCACCTTATGTGGTTTATGCCTTGCCTGGGGCATGTAATTTTGTTACAGAAACTTGTTTGCTGTTGCCAGCAAGCGGTACAGCGGTACTCTAAACCGTCTGTAGCTCGTTTCTCTATAGGCCATCGTATGCAGGCATAATGAATAAGTTAATTGCATTAAGTGCATTCTATCCTTAGTGTGCCATGGCCTGGGCAGTCGGCATGGCTGCACTGTACGCTGGATATCTTGGGTTCATTGTCTGAGTTCTCGCCAGTTTCAGCGTTGACTTCGGCGTCTGACATGGTAGTGGTTAAGGGCGCCATGGGGTGTTTTCAGAACTTCCCGAAGTCTGCTCGACTGATCGTTTTGACACTTAGTTCTTGGGGTATGGTTGGTCTAGTTTGTGCCATTTACTGCTTACAGCTTTTCATCTGACGCCCCACATTGGGTGCCAGAAAATCTCGTAATCGGTTAGAATAATGATCATGACAGTCGAGGATTCTGTCTTGTAGACCAAAAGTGGGGTGATTGAGTTAGACTACGAGAGGCGAGGGATGTTGGTTAGTACGCACTTACTCCACTTCTTGGATGCTGTGTTGGTGGTGTACTTTTAGTCGTAGCGGGCTTGGCCCACACCGTGGCTGCGATTCCGCAGGTGAGATTCGTTGGTCCAGAAGTGGATGTTGTCCCAACTGAATCTAACCTCCGTACCAGTCAACAATCCTCGTACCACAGGATGGTATGATGGGTGAATGCGTATGCATGGATATACGAATAATACCACAACCGGAGCAGTCGATACTGACTCGTGCCTGAGTTGGGCAGCGCTGTTCCATTCCGCTTGCCTTTCCAGTGTAGGTTGAGGAGGTGCACTCAACTGTCTGGCAGCAAGAAGCGCTGTGTGTCGCTCCCTACGCTTTCGGCCGTGCCTCTGGCTGAAAGGCATAAAGTCTCTGCTCACAGATTACTGGGTACACCTTGATGCGAACAAACTAAATACAAGTTATAGTGTACGTCCGGTTCAGGCTTGTTGACCAGGCTTTGTAAAGTCTCCACAGATCCTCCATGCTAGGCAAGTTGATCAGAGATGGTGAGCTGTTTGGGTCACCAATGCTGCCACTGGATGTGCATCCACACAGGAATGGATGGCAGGTCTCACGCCACAGTTTATCCCGGCACCGGAAGCAGTGCTGTGGAATAATGCAATAACTTGAAACTGTCGCCCTTCTCTGGGTGAAGGTGTTACTAGTGGTTGTGGCGCCTCTGTTCCTCTCCACCGGCACTGAAAGCAATGCTGTGGTAGTTTAGAAAGCATCAGATGGTCGTCTAATGTGTGTGTGGTGTGAAAATATGACTGTGGGGGATCAGTGGGGACTCTTATCGATCTCGTGCCGGCAAGTCACTATTGGGTTACATTTTCAAACCTTCCTAAGTGCATCACATAGGCTGTCAAACTATTTGCCCTATGCCTCATGAGAAGAGGAGTGGTATAAAACGTAGGGAACAATACCTGGCTCACTCTGTTCTCAAACTGTGGATCGCACTACCACGTCCTTCTCAGGAGTGACAGATGGAATGGAAACGCGCCACTGATCTTAGACGTCAGGCAGTCGCACTTGCTCCGATTCTGGTAATTGACTTCCCACCTTGTATCCGCATACATCCTACGTGTCACCCTGTGGTAAAGGGGTTTCTGACCGGTACCGAAGTGCGACTAGGCTGGGACGTCAACTTCTGAACCAATGAAGCATACCTGTGGAATCTCCAATCTGGCATAGACCGAATTCACCGCATCTAGATGAAACCTAACCCGACCACAACGCCCAAGAAGCTTGAGTAAGTAAGTGCTAACCAACACCCCTCGCCTCATGCCTACTATCTCAAACTACCCCGCTTTTGGTCTAGCGGACAAAATCCTCAACCATCTAAAAAGAGCTATATTCTTCCATTCTACGACGCGACTAAAACAATAGTTGTAACGTCTCACAACCTAATCACAACTAATATTCAACATCAATAAACTCATGGGGAACTTAAGACCACAAGTTCCTATCCTTATAATCTTACCTTAAAGTAATGTCTACTTCTCTTGCCCAAGTGTGTGTCTCTCAGTATCTCAGACCAGACTACTCCTACAGCTACCCCAGAAAAAAAGTCTATTTAAAGGTTTGATCGGAGCCATTTTTTTTTCTGAGTTCAGGAAAAATGTCCTGATCAATCAAAACAAACATACTTTAAATAATATTTATCACATCCTGTTGATTGTGCTCGGCCTCCTCTGGACCGCTTCCCCAATGCATCCTCTGTCCGCTTCCTCGACACTAACAACCACGCCACTCCTGACTTTGTACCACGTGATTTGTCTCGCCCAAGCATAGCATGTTCTGAGCCCCTAGCAACAGCCTGAAGGCCAACGATCCAGCAGAGTGAGTGGCCTACACTCACTCTGCTGCCGACAGCACAAACTTCCCCTTAACACTGACAGCCCCCTTAACCCTGACAGCACCTACGAACTTACGGCTGCAGAAGCAAAACAAATTTGCCTGGAACCATCTACAGAACTTACGAAGTCAAACAAAAATTTGTTTGAAAACTCAAGAATTGCAGCGGCAATGAAAAAAAGTTTGGATCACTACTGCAAGCTACTTAACTGCAAAAAAAAAAAGTGGATTGCTTAGAACACTACCCAACATAGCAGATTCAGAACCTTCCAATGCCCACCAAAGGAAAATTCCCGACAAAGACAAACTGAAAAACCTTTATACCTGTAAAATTTAAGAGAAAAAATATTAAATAATTGAACCAAACTGAACAAAAAAAAAGTTACTCATAACAAAAAGAACTTATACAAAGATAAGAGCATAAAAAAAAAAGGTAGTCAAATTTTTTGTTTGTCACATCTTCCTGCACATAGTGATTTGTGGACCCCTACAAATTAACTTCTATTTAAAATTTACATCAAGAAGTTCTCTTTAAGTAGCTCAAATCTTGCAATCCATTTTAAATAACACTGTGTGTGGGTTATTTTAATATATACATATATCTGAAGGTCCTTCCTAACATACAGGCCAATCAAACTGTACTCGCCTACACAAAGATCCCCCCCCCCCCCCCCCTTTTTTACCCAATTTTTTTAAAGTTAAGTGTTTTAATATATATCTTTTTTTTTTTTCACATGATCTGGTTAACACAGGAACTTTTTTCATCACATTTCACAATATTTAATAATCGTCCAAAATAGACTTTTAGAACCAACTTGATAAATTGCGTGCAGGTCGTCTGGATGAGTCTGCCTCCGGGATATCCCGCAAATTCACAACAATCAAGGTTTTGCAGCTGACATACAGGTTGTGGGGTCTCCAAGAATGCACACACCATGACCAGCTGCTGCACGATGAGCTGCTCACCTTGGTCCTTCGCAATGACTGAAACAACAGTGGTCAAGCATCAGGCACCACAGAACATCATGGGTACCCTTTTCATTTTACTGTTTAACAAGCAACCTAGGGTAATACCTAGCAACACATGTAAAAAAATAAACAGGCTCAAGACAATCATCAGTCAACTTCTTATAACCTTATTGAGAAGCAAGGTGCTGACTATGCTCTTAAACAAAAAAAATCAAAATACATAGGTCCTGAGCAGCAAAAGTTACAGCAATAACTCACCCAACACTTCATAGTCTATCCTACCTGGTACTACTACTAAATTGTCTAAATCGTAGATGGAAAATCCTAAACATCATTTCAGACAAAACACACACAAATAAATCTTTTCTGTACTTGTCGATCCACTAGCAGGCATCAGGACAGTTTCAACCAAGTCTTTTCACACACGCCCAACACCATTATACAATAATGAGTCTTTCTTGTTCGAAGACCAGTATGTACCGCTCGCCTCTCCAGGTTCAGCAATGCCAACCAAAATACTGGCACTAGCCAAGCCCTCCAGGACTCTGACTATGGACCCAGCCGCACAACTGTCCTGTCGGAACCATCTTCTGGGACGAAACCTGGACCAGGGGGGTTGAGCCAAAGAAGAGTCCTCTCGCGGTCACCTTTTCTTCAGTGTGAGAGTTCCGAACAGTGAGAGTACTCCAGCACTCAGGGCAGCACTCAGAACATCTCCCATATATGCTCCAATACAGCAGTCTCCTGAAAACTTCCCATGTCAGGAGGAACTGCAATTTACTTATTCAACTGCATAGTATAGTGACCACCACTCCCAACACCCTCGCAACTAGATCAGGGTAATCTTCTCAGTATGTCAAAAAAATGCTGGTTCAGAGTTCTAAGGAAGCTTTCCCTTCAACTGGTACCCAGCACGGATCCCTTCTCAAACGTTGGTAGGTCCTCACTACACTCACAGTCTTGTAGACTCACACACGTTCAAAATACTGGGGACAGTGGGTAAGTGTCCATTGTTTTCACCTAGCTTGAATGGAGTGAAGAACAGTTGCCTGATCTATCCTACCTGTGTATCATTTTAAGATTGCAAATAGGCCGCTAGGCTACTAAAAATATATAAAGGACAGGAATCCAAGTACTCACAGTCTAGTACTTGTCGATAGCCACACACACAAAGTAGGACAACACAGTTTTTTTACGTGGTTGCGCGATCGCGACGTTTTGCTGGCTAAGCCAGCTTCATCAGGCGGCGAGTTGTAGGAGATTGCATTATGGTGGAAGGGCGCTGTTAGTAGTAACCCTAGTGGCCGGGTGGCGAACTAGGATAAGAAAAATAAAACTTAATGGTTCTATTAAAAAAAACATTAAAATCACCTAAACCTTTAGCTTTACCTCAAATTCTTATACCTCTCATCTGTCAGTGGCACACCAAATTCACCCCTCGACTTTGTCATCCTAAAATAACAGATTAATTACATCTTACACAAAAATGATCACAAAAGAATCTATTTCATAACCTATTCTTATAGCATTAAAAAAAAAAACAAATAGGAGTTCTTAGCAGCTAAGATACAACTCTATCAACAGCTTGTATCAAAATACAAGTTTACATCTTTTCTTTAACTTCCCATTGAAATAGCTTCTACATCTCTTTTATTTTTTTGTGCATGAAACACAGATTCAATGTCTGATTTAACGGCTATGAATGTTTTATCTTGGTATTAATGATCATCTCGACTCCACTCAACTCAGTGCCAGGGCACCTATCGAGAAGCTTAATATCTAGTTTTACAGCTTGTAGGTTATCGACCTATATTTGATTAATATCAACATCATTACCAGATAAGAGAAAAAAAAATCACAAATAGCAATAACGTTAAAGAGAACCACAAAATAAACTACAGCTATAACTTCGAGGTTACAGAACAATACATGTATTTTCGATACACTCTTTTAGATATCTTCATTAATTGATAACCACAAGACCACCTTGTGGCCTTCAGAATCCCTTATAGTGGCTCTGACTCTACCACTTGCTCGAATATGGTCCACAATGGGCTCCATACGGTAACCACTCTGCTCTACTGGAGTTGTACTTCCCTTATTCTGTCTCGTTAAGCTGTAAAATATCCAAAATAGACACAGCACAAACATCACGGTCAACAAAATAATCATAACCGTTGATAATCATAACTATCTCTAGCCCAAGGATAGTGTCATAACTTAACACTTCTGCTCTGGGCACAATACCTATTCCAACTAAATAAGGATTTCTAAAAATTATAACTAACAAAACAATAATTACTAGACCCAACTAAATACTCTGGAGGTTTCGGATTCAAACATTTTTAAAACCAGTGGGTGTATCCAACAAAATGTGAGGGGCTCTGTTGATACTAGTGTCTAAAGTGATGTTGAAGTGATGTATAGAAAATGGCCAATTTTCTTCAAGACAGTCATTAAAAGAAGGAAAAACTGTTTGAGTTGGTGGGGCTACGGTGGCTGAGCAGTTAACCTGCTCACCTCCCACCAAGGCGATCTGGATTAAATCCCTGGCCTGGTCACTCCAGATTTTTGCATGAGGGAATCGTGCTGGATGATGCCGTTGGTTGGTAGGTTTTCTCGGTGATCTTCCATTTCCCCCACCCTTTCATTCCGACGCTGCTCCATACTTGTGTCAGTCACCCTCATCGGCTCTTAAGTCCTCAATTTTAAGAGCCATCCAAATTTATTCACTCACTCACTGTTTGGGTTGATGGATGAGCAGGAAAATGTAATTTCTTAGATTTAGACCAGGCTGTTGGAATCACAATAATAATTTAAAATTCAGATTTTGTATTGTAGTCGCAAGGATACATCTCACTGATTCATATTTCCTCATTCAGAAATATTCTACAGAGCATCTGGATGCTCACTATTGTCTAACATTCTGTACTCATTCTCTTACCAAGAGTACATTTCAAATGTAATTAGCCTCTAGCCTTCGTCAAAAAATACCTATCTGGTCTTATGTGACTAATTATCAACTGGGATCTAGACTGACAATCATTCAGCTGTAGCTCCATGAAAAACAGCTTTTGGGCATAGGGCCCCATGTAACAGCATCACCTGAATATCTGGGCACAAAACAAAGATGGTCTTGAAAAGGCCTACAGTCTTGTAAGGCTCTACTTCTGATGGTCGTAACTTAATCTCCATTTACAGCAAGAAAAGTGGTCTCGTGTTGTAATACACAAACAGAATTTTTCCATTTAAAAGGTACAGCAACAAAATCGTACATCTTCCAATCAGCATCTTTCTTAACTGTAGGTATTTTATTTTCATCTTAATAAAAAGATTGTTCTCTTAAATTTGATATGAACTTATTTCTAAGTGATAATCAATTTGTACCTTACTCATAGGAATAACCAATCAGTATCCAGCTTTATCAACTACTTGAACCAAAATGGTTAGCTCCTTCTTTAAATCTTCAGGGGAGACCAAAACTGCAGGTAACTTGTGTGAACTACTGATCTAAAATTTCCACTCTAAACACTGTATGAGCTTGTTTTGCCATAAGGGCTGCAAGTAAAAGTTTTGTCTGAAGGACATTTGAGAGTTCATTAATTATTCCTGCACTGCTATCTTCTAAGACCTCTTTAAAGGTATTTTGATATTTGGTCAGGTTATTGAATTTGAGTTGTACTTGTACCAAAAAGTTCAGAGAATACATTATCTAAGACTAAAATTTAATTTGAAATGCTGGGAGTTTGCCAAGACTAGTTTTATTCATAGGCTTTAAGGTAACCTGTTAGCTCTTGTTCATTTTTAAATAAGGTGTCTACCTGGTTTACTGTCGCACTTTCACAACACCAATTAGCGACCTCTCCTAAAAAGATTAAACCTCATTTCGACTTAATCTACTTCTACTAGGATTGTTCCAGCAGCATCATTAAATTTTTAAGTAAAGTCTCCGAAATAGAAAACTCTTGTGCTCCTTGTGTATCCAACATAAATCCCAAAATGCTGCTTCATACATGGAAATCCTTTGACTACCTCATTGAGCTTACCAATTAGTTTTTGTGGACATGCTGACTGGAAATTAAAACAGGACCGATAAAGAGTATACAGTTACCTTGGTCATTGGCTGAAAGTGAGCTCCTGCGACCACTCCAACGGCTATGGACTCCGTAGCGTTGGAGAGAGTCCATTTCAGGATCTCCACCACCCACCACAGGATGGCGATGACAGCCATCGTCCATGAGTTGTACCACACCACCAGCTGTTCCTAACTCTGCAGATTATGGAGAGGCTACAAATTTGGTTGGTGAAGACTTTCCTAGAACCCACAATTTTTCAAGCATCAACTCACATTTTGACAAGTAAATTTATTTTCGACAAAAAAAAAAAAAGTCTATTGTAATTATCTAGTTTTATTACCAAATTCCTTCTAAAATCGAACTATCTCTTAAGATCTGAAGTAAGGTTTCATCCGCTTGACATTAACTACCGCTAACCTGGGCTGCCCTCTTATCTTCTTTTTCAAATAGTATAAATTGGGAGAAAACTATATTACTACTCTACCGCAGGACCATTCCAGTGGTGCGTAAACTTTGGGGGGTGTAAACCAACACCTGGCCAGTTTGGTACTTCTCAACCCTGCGTTGGGGGTTGTAATGCTGCTTTGCCTTCTCTTGCTGTTTTCAAATATTCTTGGCTGCCTGCCTCTGGAGCACCTTTCACTTCCTTCTCAGCTGGTTATTCTCTGCCTCATCCACCTTCTGGTTGAGGCAGATTTCTGAGGGCAAGACATTTTCGTGCCGTACACAAACAGGAAAGAAATAAACCCTGTGCTCTCTTGCTTACTGATTTATAAGCAAACGTGACCGGGGGCAGACTCTGATCCCAATCACTTTGATTACCGGATACATATTGGGGCATCATAGTTGGTGGCAAGCAACCTCTCCACAGCTCCATTTCATTGAGACCGATAACCTGATATAATTGTCCCATGTACATCTATAAGCCTCGACAGCTCGCGAACTACTGCGGAGCAAAAAACCGGTCTCCTGTCGCTCAAAATTGATCTTGGAGTGGAATGCCTACAGATTACATTTTCCAACAGAAATTGCGCTACCTCCTGGGACATTCCTGAAGGTACAGCTAGAGTCTGACTCCCTGGGTTCATAATATGTACAGGTAATAACATACTTGTTACCTCAGGTGATCTTAGGAAAATGACTCATTAGGTTGATAGTACTCTGTCAAAGGGTTCACCTGAAGGGACGGGCTACAATAAACCTGCTGGCTTTTGATTTGTCCCTTTCATGGTTTGGCAGTTGGCCCAAGTTCTCACATACGCCTCAATATCTTTGAATAGCCCACGCTAGTAATACCTCATCCTAATTTTGTATATGGTTCTCACCATACATAAATGTCGTCCCTCTAAAGGGTTGTCATGGCACTCGCTCAAAATCTCACCTTTTAAATGAGTTGGAATCAACTAGAAACTTCTCCCTACCTTCTGGTCTGTTGTTTATCTTGTACAGATTACCTTCTTTCACACAATAATTTTTTAGCCAAACTGCTAAATTTTTGTCCTTGGAGGGCTTATCTATTTCATGAATTAAAGGAACCAAACTTGGATCACGCCATTGTGCTTTTGCTACCCAACATCAAAAACACTGGCATTTCCAAAGCCCTATCTTAATCTTTTTCTGTTCCTATGTCTACAGGGTTTCTACTGAGACTGGCTATATGTGCGTGACTTTTTTCCATTAGTGTATTTGATATCAGAGGTATATTCCAACATTTTCAAAGCCCACAGGATTAGTCTGCCAGTACTGTGGGCAATTATTTTAAGTTTGTCCAAATAACACAAACCATTGTGGTCAGTCACTACAGTAAAAGGTTTTAAGTAAATGTAGGGCCAAAATTGATCTAGAGCATAAATAAATTCCAAGCATTCCAAATGTGTGATAGGATATATGGACCCTGCCGGTGTAAGAGTTCTACTAGTTTAAACTACTGGATGCAATTTCTCCTCTCGTTTCTGCAAGGATAGCCCCAAAACCTTGTGTGCTTGCATCAGTATGAATTTCAATGATGTCTCCTCTTTGAAAAGGTAGGGATGAGGTCAGCTTTGTTTCAATTCCCGAAACCCCTTTTTCCTGGGCCTCACCCCAGTCAAATATTCTGATCCTCCTTTAACAAACTAGATAGCGGCTTTGCAACCTGGGAGAAATTATCTACAAATTTATGGTAAAAAGAGGCTAGGCCTAAAAAGCTCCTAACATCTCTGGGATCTTTAGGTCTTGGAAATTACCTGTCAGCTTTTACTTTATTGGGATGAGGTTTTATTCCCTCGTTGTTGACCACATGTCCTAACACTTTAATTTCCTCATACCCAAAAGAGCACTTAACTGACTTCAAGGTTAAGTTGGCCTCTTGAAATCTTTGAGCACTTGCTCTAGCCTGCCTATGTGTTGTTCCAAATTATTCCCTGCTAATAGTTGACGCATGCTACGGGGCAAGTCACAACAGTGACGTACTAATTTCACTACCGAGAGAGTTGATTCCATGAGCTTGGACAATCAAGGCCCCAATTATAATTAGAAGAATAATTATAAAAATTGTACTGCCCGCCCGAATTTCGAAATGCTGTCTCCATTCCCTCAATCCAACAAGCTGCGGACCCACCAACTTAGATAAAGAAGTTGGAAAGCTACACGCAAGATCGCAGCATCCCTGCGAGTGATGTCAGAGATGATGAGCCTCGGGCCAAGGAGATAAAACTGAGGTCAGCCTCAATCGTGGGCGATAAGAAATACGCTATGCCGCCCGCTACCAGAGATAACCAACCCCATGTCAAGAGGTTTGCAACCACAAAGCCAAAGCAGTGACTATATAAGGAAGCTTCAAACCATCTTTGTCAGTTCAACGGCTCGCCGACTGCACTGGTCAGCGAGCTCTTCTTAGGCCCAGAATTACTTCTCCTCCTCTCCTCAACAGCTTCAAGAAGGCTCTCTCTCCAGCTCCAGCAGCCTGCCCAAGGCTCGACCTCCAACCACCAGCAACCTGCACCAGGTTTTACTCCAACACTGGCTCCTGCAGCTCTCCCAAGGTAAGCTCTACGACCGTACCCTGTACCCTCTACCACAGTCATCCCTTACTCCTTGGTAGCAGGCCGTCATGACGTCGTAGGTCCTCCCTCAGAAGCAGTCACTGTAAATTGCGACCTACAAGTTGGAAATTAGAGTGCTAGCTTGGTTTGGTAATTCCCAGGTTTGCCTTCACCTAGTTTTAACATAACTGACGGTTTTCCCCAGATTTCCTCATTGCGTAAATTAAATACGCTTTATTTGAAACAGTAATTACTTGCATAATTAATTTTCATTGTTCCCCGTTCACGTAAAATTAGGGGTTTTCTTGTTGCATAATTCGGCTCACCACCGAGTTTCCCAGAGTCGGAGGGTCCCTCACGGGATCACTAGTCTGCAAAGACGTACTCTAGCAACTGGGAAGCCCAGAACTCCCACGCCTTCCCACAGACTCACGTCACCTCTGACCATGACCATCCGGTTATGGCTCCGAGTGACTGAAAAAACACTCAAACAGGAATTCCGGGCAACGACTGAAGAGGGTGTGACCAGTGTCACAATTACGAGACTAGACTAACTATACTTACTTGTGTGTCAATCATAATTGCTTAAATTAAATAAATTCAGATGACCAGAAAAGGCGGTGGCCTTCCTAGTAGACTATGACGCAAAGCTCGGCATGCATTACAACGTGAAGCGGAACGACAGGCTAGTCCTCCGGTGACAGACCCCCTTTAGGAGAGTACTCCCCAGACGATCGCACCCGAGACCACTCCACCTGTACCGCGGCAGATCTCACCGGCAATACTTGTCTCGTAATGAATCAGAGGTAGACTCCTGGTTAGGGATTTACTGGCCATGGCCAAGTTACAAGGATATCATCTACCTATGTACACCCCCATATAACCCAGTCAGTAAACTGCCGACTCCAACCCAGACCATAGGGAAGTCAAGTACCACGACGTGTATCGTAAGCACCACCACTGGGAAGGTAATTAAGGTAGTAATCCCACTACCTATTCCAAGGTGTAGAACTGCGATTCTGCTCCCTACTTATGTCCCTGTGTGACGACCCACCAGGCCCTCCTCTCTCAGGAGATGCCAGTGCCAAGTTAATGCAGAGTAAAGCTAGTAATTATCACCGTATCCCCATCTCGTTCTCACCTCGACGTCATTCTAAATTACTGCACTAATTTTCTTCCTTTTTATTAACTCACCCCTGGACAACTGGCATCCAGATTTTTGGCAACCATCACTGTGAGCAAGATCGTGCTCTCTGGAGAGAGACATGTATCTTGAAGCTCACCCTGGGGTTCGATTCCCTTCTACCTCCCTCGCACCCTTGTGATAGGGAGTCCCCTACTGTGAACTCCAATATGGGCAGACCTTGACCCGCTAGGTGTTACAGTTACAAAGTATCACCACCAAAGGGGGTCACCACATTCACTAGAAGGGAATCGGCACTCGCAATACCAACAGAATTCGGGTGTCCAAGGCACCCACTAGTCAGCCACTGCCCTGCAGCAGCCACTCAGGGCAAGGTATCGGTTGATCGAACCATCGACAGTAATAGCTGACAAGGGAGCGCGTCATAATATGTCTTCCAAATAGACCAGACACGAACCCCATTTCCACCCTACCAAAGTCTTGTCCACGAATGTTTAGGAAGTAAAAGGGGCTGTTTTTAAACCAAATGGTAAAGTCTGAAAACAAAATTTTCTTCTGGTGTTATGAAAGAGGTCTTTTCATGATCCTTCTCAGCCATCTTCAATTGGTGGTAAACAGAGATCATATCAAGGTGGCTGAAAAACTTAGCACCTGTCAGATAACTCAAAAAGTTGTCTATCCTGAGCAGAGGGTACTTAACATCTTTCAGAATAGAGTTCACACGACTATAATCCACACACATCCTATACTCTGCATCCTTTTTTCTTACCAGTACTTCGTAGAGCACCAACTATTACTAACCGGCTTCACTATCCCATTCTGGATATGTACATCTTATATGTTGTGTATAACCTCCCTCTCATCTGGTGAGGTAAAGGCCTTATGCAGGCCCAGGAGAGCCCTCCAACCTCTGCGGTCTTGGCGGGCTGACAAACTCTGGCAAGAGCATTTTCAGGATTCCTTATATATTCAAAATCTCAGCTTCGTGGTTGTCACAGGGGTGCGGGGGTTGGTAGCCTTCCAGCGCAGGGGTAGATTATCTCAGGGTAGTGGTCAGCACCACGCTTTTTGTATTACACTGGATGGAGGCTGATGACAAGTTTACTGCCTCTTCTCAAGGTTTGGCAGCGATGATGTCACTGGTTGCAGGGGTGCTGCCATTTGTGGTGACTCTTTCAACTTCCTTATGGTCTCTAGCTTGTCCGTGGCTTGTCGGGTAAAACGGTATCTAGTCTTGGGGGTGGCGACTGCATGCTGAATTCTGGGCGATTAGTACAATTTACAAAATTGAACGCGTTAATTATTCTTGTGTCTGTAGTTGTCCAAACTCGTGGAACCAACTCTGTAGCCACTGGAATAAATGTATGCCACTTTAGACTTGCCCCAAATGCTCTCAGCACTCGCTGATGGGGCAAATCGACCCATAGTGTGTGCAGGTGCGCTTCGCAGCAGTGTGGCATTTGTCAGTAGTCCACCCCCTGAAGCGACATAGACCCATCTTAATCGAGACCACTTCTACTTCTGGTGTGGAGGTGACTCCCGAATCTTATATCTCTGGTTATGTTCTGGACTCGCGCCTCCTCTTTGGCTTGCGCAGCCAGCTGTTATTTCGGCGGCCCATTATCTGGCCGGGCGGCATCTGTTTAGTGTCACTGGGTTAATGCCCACCTCTCCCTCTCCCGCTGCAGGTATGTGGGGTGTCGGCGTAGTGTTTTGACTCATCTGCCAGCTGCCGTTCATTCTTAGTTTTCACAGCATAGAGGAGAGTTTTGAGGAAGGAAATTTAAGGGAGCAGGTCGTTTTACTTTCGAACCCTAGCCTTCCTAGGTCAAGAGCAGTTCACAGAAAATGAAAGCTGAGTTAGCTTTAAACAGTGTATGATACAGTATTGGGTTTTCAAAGTTTTAAATGCCTTAACCAAGTATTTATCTCTGTCCTCGAGATAAATGTGTAGCGAAACGAGAGAGTCCTCGCAAGGACTAGCAAAAGGGATGCTTACCGTGGCCCCTGCGGGATGATTTTAACTGCTCTGGTTACCAGTCAGCGCTGTCACATGGTAAACAATTTACGTGTGAAGTTCGTTACTCTTTAACAGGGTTTGTACGATCCTTAGAAGTCCTTAGAAAGCCCTTAATTGCTATACTAGTTTTTAAGGGCCTTTTAAAGTCCTTATTTTCTTGCATGGTCCTTAAATGGCCTTATTTGTACAAGGTCTTTCAATAATCGTTACAACGATAGGAGTTCACCAAATTATCCAATTCTTGGCATTGCGAAAAATTGTAAATATTAGCGTAATTTCTCATAACGTAATATTTAACCATGTGCGCCAGTGAAATCGTCTTTGGAGAAGTTTATTGCGGTAGTTGAAGCTGAATCGATTCTTGAGAAGCTAGATTCGAGAGTATTGAATGAGACGTTGAGTGAGAGTCGAGCCGTTAAAATGGCCTGTTTTTGTTTTTCACGGCCTGTTTGCTAACGAATTCATTTAAAATGGAATTGTGAATTCTGATAGGTCACCAAAATTTACAACCAAGACTTAAATGTGACTTTTAACATGTAATGTGCGAGATACATTTTTTAGGATATGATACACAGAATATATTTGCTATAAGTACAAACGGCCAGCAATAACCTTGTGTTTACACAGTAAATGAAATACAATCCTACGTAAATAGAAAGTTTGAATTATCTGCAGCAAATAACTATGAAATTGATGAGGATGAAAATAACATGTCTTCATATCAGGATTTTATGTTGGCAAACACAATTGAATTCATTCAAGGTAGGCCTATTTAAAGAATTTGAAACTTCTTTCTTTTTGCATGCGTCAATTACAGTTGAATTATTTCAAATATAGCCTATCTCAGTATAAAAATATACACTTAATTTTCCACAGTCCGAGACAGTTGTCGAAAAGGTTAGTAATTAAATTAGAGATGTAATTTCATAGACCTATGGCTGGCTGTAGCAAATCAAATTTAGCTGTTATTGAAGCCATTTGTACCAATTAAAAAATAATTCAGACTTTAAAGGATAAAAACCGAAGGGGTAGTGAATGAGTAAACATTTTTCAGTTTACATTTATTTTTTGTCTAGTGCTGTAAATTTGTATATAATTTTGTTGAGAACATAATAGTGAGTATCATCACTACTGAAAATTGAAGAAAACTACTGATTTTTAAACAAAATACTACTGATAGCTTTCGCAAATGGTTGGCACCTCTGCAAATAAAATTTTTGTGTCTAGCTTTTTTTTGTAGACAGCTAGTTTATTGTACAATTGACTATTGTATCTTACATCAGACTCTTCTGTAAGTGGGGTCACTGCAATGTTAGACATACCAATTACTTGGTACAAATATTTCTAATGCACAGAATGTTTTTCTAAACAAAATAAATAAAATTACAACTATTTTCAATACCACATTCCACCACACACGCTGATTGGCTAAAATTTCCATCAAAAGTTGCCCCTGACCAATTGCGAAAAGTACATGAAATGGCCAGCAGATGGCCAAATCTTCCATGGAATTATCCACAGAACCGACCATGCAAGTTTGCATGGAATCTTCGAAAGAACCTTCCATCATGGCAATTCTTAGTTTCTGTACATGGCTTTTTATGTGCATCCTTAATTTCGTTTTGATTTGTGCGCTTTTCGTGTTCTGTTGAAGTTTCAATAATATTAATTTCTTAATGTGACTTTTTTTTGCATGCCATTTTACAGTAAAAGGTGGTGTTGAAAACCCAGTGAAATTATCGTGACCCGGAATAGATACAGAGAAAAATTGCTTGTCTCTTCTTGTTGCGTGAATGTGGCATGATGTGCCAGATTTCTTGTAGAAAGTACCAGCAATTTTATTATATTATTTACTAGGATTTCGGAGTGGTTCTAAATACCACAGAGCAGAGAGAGCTAGTAGCTAGCAGAAAGTAGCTGTCTTTGTTCATGAAAATTATAACTATAGTTTCATCTGTAATAGGAATGTACATCTATGTGTGATTTTACCGTGTGATATTTGTCTTTGAACATGGCAGAAAAGTGCATCTTTAATATACTGTGGCTCGGGAAAGAGTTGTACGAAAAATGGCTTTCTTGCGATACAGATAAGCACAAGGAAAGACGTCAATCATGCGGTAAAGCATTTGATAGGCTGTATGGCAGAATCAGCACAGTCCTTAGAAAAAACTTTAAGAAGTCGTAATTATTTCTGCCTTGAAGGAGTATGGACCATGTTTAATAATATCAAGCAATACAAGTCACTGTTATCCCCGTACAAGCAAAGAGGTAGAGCAAAGAAGACATGAACACCTGCATAATCATACAAAAAAACAGTACACTTGGTTAATAGACAATTCAATTGACATGTAGGTTAAGTACACATAAGACAATTTTGGGCACAATGAACACTTATGTACAGTTTGTATGATGGTTACTTAGATCTTATTGTCTACGTTACATGAATTTGCAATTTACACATTCAATTAGGTTAAATTTTTGTTACACAACCTCTGTCTCTGCACGCATATATATATATATATATATATATATATATATATATAGAGAGAGAGAGAGAGAGAGACACACACACATACATACATACATACATACATATACTACATTTATCGTAAGTCTTGTACAATTCGTGCGCTACTTATGTATGGGTTAGACTATTGTCTGGTTTTAATTTCAGTATAATGAAATTATGTATTTACATAGGGGACATTATGTGAGCTCTATAAGATTGTTTCTTTTACAGTTTCAAGTCTCACGTAATAGTTTGCGTGCTCTCACTAATTGTCTAAGTAAAGCTACTTTACACATGACATATCCTTTCTTTTTCTCTTATTAAATTCTTCTACTGCATTTATGACTTAGCTCCCATTGCACTTTGATTGGGATTATTTACAGAGGGGAAATTCTCTCTCTCTACACTTATGTGGGGCACATCTTATGTAAGCTCTACTGCATATTTACTAGCAGCTTCCTTACATTGAAATCTCACTGGAAAAAAAAGGAGGGTGGGAGGGAACAACTTATCTTCGTATCATAGCTGTTCGGAGGTTACTGGACTCTATTTGAGTCTTCATTTCTATATGCCGGGTATGTCAAAATCACTCACATCAAAGCACATTGAACTAATCTTATATGGGAAAGTTCTCTAATTCTTATGTTACAGTTACAATGTTACAGGAAACTGTAATAATTCTTTATCCTCTCTATCCTATCTAATGTCTGGGAGCATTATTACATACACTTCATCTACCTTTGTAACATAAAATTCTCTCAATGCACTTCCTGGCATGTATGTATACTTTGGTTTTGACCACTTACATATTTGTCCGTTTTACTTGGGCACTCTCTCTCATAGTGAGTTTTCGCATCGTGCTCTTACTGAAAATTTACATAGGATACTAATGCAAAGTCGCCCAGTGTCACATTGTTAGGAATGGTGAGGATCAGATTACGCATATCTTACTTCCTAATGATGCTCATGGAGTTGCGTGACTGTGTTAAATTCATCATGCAATATAATTAATCAAATAACAACACATACATGTATGTGCGTAACGTGAGCACTCTGGGGAGTAGGGTCAATCAAACATAAACTTTTCAGTTTGTTAGGCATTGCCACTACATTAGTTCCTCCATATTATCACTAGCAAGCAAGGGCCAAGGTTATTTTCAAAGTAAAACATTCAAAACTTTTTTACATCTTTGTTACTAGTGCATATTGTCAGTAGGAAGTCTACATTTAAGAAGGCACGTATTAGTGTAGGACCTCTGTTCCTGGCAATGCGTTCTGAATTCCTAACCCTAGAAATTCTTAAACTATTAATTACATTTTTTTTTGTGGGTGAGCATATTCCATACTCACTTCTTTGGGACAAACATAGCTCGTGTTACACTGCCTAAGTAGCCAGGTTAGAATTTTATTTTTGGGATGTCTTTCGTCACCTAACCTTTCCTACTAAGTTAGCTGGTACGAGTATTTGCACTCTCGTATTTGTTGTTGCCTCTATACTATCACTCCCTACTAATTTCACTCTAAGTGTTCTAGTGGGGTGTATTAATTCAAGATGGCTTCTGTCAGGTACTCACTCAGGGGATGCAGGTGCTGGTTAATGGTACTTGTTGAGGCGTTGCTTCGGCTGTGGTCCTCTCATGTGTTGCGGCGACGCTGTAATTGTTGGCCATCTGAACGCCATGGTTGCCCTCTAAGGTATTTCTTTGTAGCACCCCAGGATGTGACTAGTGCGCTTTGCACGTAGCAGGGTAGCTCGGTGTGCGTGGACATCTGCAGGTGGCGGCCTGGGTGAGGTTACTGTCTGCCAGTGTGGTGACTTTCATCATCGACCGGTTCGTCAATGCAGATAGGCTTGTTTTCTTTTGCGCCTTGCGGGTGGTTGTTGCATGGTAATCGCGGATGCTTTCCACTCCAGGTTGTGAAGGGGTTGCTACGGCAGCACTGATGCTCTTAGGGGCCCGGGGTACTGTTTTTACACTTTTTACTGTGCGTGTAACCCGTTTTGTTGCGTCTCCAGTCACTTTTGTTTTGCCAACTGCGTCTGTCGCCATGTTGGCTTACGTACCAATCGTTCTCGTTGTGCATGGTGGGCTCCGTCCAGTTTCTCGTTCTCCTTCCTTCTTGCCGGGGATTGGGAAGGATGGGCTGGGTAGCATAGTGCGTGACCTCATGTCCCTATCCTTAAACATATCCACGTCCTCTGGGGATGGAGTCGTTGGGACTGAACTTGGGGGTAACAGGTATGTCGCCTCATGCAGATCAGCCTCCAGGGGCAGCGTTTCTTCCAGTACACAAAGTCTGGGGAGACATGTTCACCGTTTGGCAGGTGTGTCTCATGGGTTGCCTGGTGCTCGACAGCCAGGGGTGCAGCAAGGAGTTGAACGAGGGGTGTCTGTGGCCGACTTACCGCGACCTTGCAGGTGGCTGGTGGTTCACTTGCATCCTCGATAATACTTCCTACTAAGTGCCTTCCTACATTTACCCTAGCTGCTTGGCTATGCCATGATCTCTCTGTGACTACTGCTTTTTACTGTTCTGGGTGAGTACGGGCCGTACAAGTTTGGGGTAAAAGGTAGTATCCGCGGGGATACTCCTCCTCTAAATGCTTGTTGGGGATACAAGCGATAAGGCTGGGGAGGGGGTGACTACTCGTCCTGAGTTCGGTGTTTTGGGTCTACTGACCTGAGGTCGGGTTGTGTGCCTCGCCAGCCTCTTGGCGGGTTGCAGGGTTGCGCATTCTACAGGCAGGTAGGAGGGATTCTTGTCTCCTGCGGTTGTCGTGTAGGGCAGTCTAGGTTAAAATGCCGGCCCGGGCAATGCCAACAGCGGAGCAAGGGGGTGGCGGGTGGTGGAAGGGTTGTGCATTTCCTTACAGGTGGTCTGGAGAAGAGGATTGGGCCTGCATCCTTGGCGGTGCGTGCCACCGGGTTCTTCCCAGACAAGAGGCGGTTATTCATCTCTATCTCTCTTGCCCTGCCTGCCAACTCCTCGACGGTCTGCGGTCGTGGGATTACCAGGAGGTTTATGAATGAGGGCCAAAGTGTGCGGGCGATGCTCCTGACCCTCTGTCCCTCATTTTGCTCTGGAGAGATTCACTCCTTTTTACAGATGAACAGTTCCACTTTCTTGTCAGGGGTTTGAGTTCTCGAATGAATGTCCGTGATCAGACCTGACAGACCTCATCGCGGGTGCAATGCATGGAGAGCTGGGTTCGAAACTGGGGCCATCCTTTGATGAATTCTCCGTACTTTTCCCACCATTTCCGGGCTTAGCCGGCCAGTTGGTGAAGTGCTTGGCCTACCTATTGTTTCAATTGTATAAGGTGCTCCCTCATTTCTCTCTCGCATTCATGCATGAAGACCCCAGGGTCTTCGTATGGTCTACCGTAAAACTAGGGCAGAATTAGTTCTGTGGGTATTCCAGAGGTTATGGGACTGGTTCATGGTACTGGGTTCTCGGGCCAGTGGGTATGCTCCCTTCGAAACACCTCACACTGGTATACCTGTCCCGGATTACTTACACGTTTGTCTGTGTACCCAAAACACCTATGATGGTACTCTCTGTTGCAGAGTATACGATGTACCATATGTTACACTTGGCGTTCGCATTCGGGCCATTGGCATATATTCACCTGTGCTTGCCTACAAGCCTGACACCTAAACTCTAGGCTGTCAGTAAACCTAGGTGCGTCATCCCATCCTAGACAAACATAATGAAATTGTCTGCTGCAATACGTACGCTGGATGACGTTAACTCCCGTTCCAGTACATGCTATACGGAACACTGAATGGTTCTGGTTTCCTCTAAATTAGCTTCAGCTAATTCGACCTGCCGGTCATGCAAACCTGCTTCGGAGCTATGCATGTTTTCAAAAATATTGAGCACCACAGGGTGTTTACTTCTGACTCCCCAAAGTCAAACCAGGTGCTCCTCTGCAAGGAGGCTTGAGTAAGAGGAGTTTGGCGGGGTGAGGGGGGGGGACTGGCTAGCTCCCAGATCCCAAGGCTGTACGGCCCACATTGGGGGTGCCAATTGACACACATCCCACTTTTTTTTCTTTTCTTTGTTTTGTCTTACTCATATATAAGTTCTACTAGTTTCCTATTTACGCCTCACCTTAGGCATACGCCCTAAGGCTGGGTGGAAACGTTAGGAGTGCTGATTTCCCTCCGTGATAAGGCAGCTGAACCCTTCGGCAGTGGATACGTTTCTGATGGGGGTTTTCGCCTGGTGGGTCGGGGATAGTCCACGTTGGGGTTCCTAACGGGGTACCGCCTGGAAGAAGGGTTGCAATTGACCAGAGGAAAATCAAACCCCAGGGTGAGCATAATTACCAGGAGCGTGACCTTGCTCCCTGTGAAGGCCGTTAAAATGCAGGATGCCAGCTTTCACAAGGGGGAATAACAAACTAAAGAAAAATTAACGATGAAAATGGGGATGTAAATTACAACGGAATGTGGATGATTTTGATGTCTTCTGGGATAGTTTCTTACTCAACTTCTTGCTCGCCGGCCTCGTAGGCTTACGAGTGGGAATGAAGTTGTTAGGGGGAGTTCCTATCCGGGTTTCCTTTCGTATAGTTTTGGGAGTATAATGATATTAAGAACCTTCCAGACTGCAGTTCGGATCTTACACATTGTTGGTACAGTGGTGCTACTGGGTGGTTATGATGCAGGTGGCTTTGCAATCGGTTTAGGTGTAGGAGGGTGTAAATTACTAACGTGTTCATAGTTCGGCCTAGCACTGGTTTCAAATATATCTACTGTTTGCAGGCTATGTAGGTAGTTATCATACTGGTTCGTTAACACTGATTACCGGTAGGAGTGGAGGGGGTGCAGTCTCGTGAGTACAGTCAACTTGGGGCACACTATTTTATTGAGATATTTTCCTCTGTAGGGTTCGTCAAGCTCTGCGAAGATTTAGCCTATTCTGTCCACTTCCCTTTTTAGTCATCTGAATTAATTAATTTTCCAATCTAATCGTATAATACATTGCTATGCCCAAGAGCCTGTGACACATTCAAAGTGGATTTGAAAACACCATCCAACAAAAACGCAATCACCTAGGTGAAAACAACCCTCGTTAAGGCAAAGTGAATAAAACATGGAAGAACAATACAGTAGGAAAAATTCTACATACTATGAACTGAAATGCAATACACATGAATTCTGATATTTTGTTTTGATTTTATTTTTATTTTTCTTTTCAGACATATTTTTCATATACAAATTAAATTTTAGTTGCCAATATCTTTCACAAGTGTGAATTTTACAATTTCCAATTAAAATGATTAATATTTAAAATTCAGGCTTTATAGGATTAACAGTTGCCATTTCTGTCTTATATTGAAAGTTACAATGTATTTTCAGGCCATCTACAATTTTACCTAAGGCCATAGAAAATGCAAGAATATTTTATGTGGCATATCATAGATTATAATGAAGGTTACAGTATATTTTCTGGCTATATTCTATTCACCAAAGGCCATTGAATTGCAAAAAATATTATTTAACATGTTTTCTTCAAAACAGTGAGAAATGTGTTATATAGTTCTCTGTTCAAAACATGCTTTTGTGGGCTGATCCATAATTGGAAAATTTCCATTTTATTTTCCCAAAATTTAATCAATTCATTGGGAAAATTCCAGAAAAAAAAACACCTACAAACTTTAACTGGGGAGCTTGCAAAATTACAATATTCTGTCCTAAACGTTAACATTCAATATTAAGGATTATTTTTCAAGAAATCGGGGAAAACTCTAAACCACTTCCTTGGTTTATCTCGTGTACAAAACTTATGGGCATTTTCCCCAGATTGTCCATAATTTTACTAATTGTTGATTCATATTTAATTAAAAATTTGGCATCTCATAATATAATATTTTACAAAGATTTAACATTTACATTCTGATTTTCCGAGTAAGGGTCGGCATGGCAACTAGTAGCATACTTAACTTGGCATTCCAAAGCTCTCTCGAGGCTGCTGTCTGACCTCGAGACAACTCTGCTCCCAATATATATAGCAAAATTTGTTTAATTCTCCCTAGAGGGTATTAATTAATGATCAGCTAATGGCTGCATTTGTTACATAAAAAGGAAATGTTCAAGAGGCGATGGGTAAATAGCCAATCGCCGACAAACGCGTCACAATTACAAGAAAGAAATAGCGCCATCAGCTACCAATTTAATAAACAAATAAACATCATATTGGTACTCACCACCTCCAAGGTGCTGTGACAGGTGTGGGAGGTCGTGCACAGTGGCCGCAGATCGTAGCGCCATCTAGACAACGGAAACTCAAGTGCCATGTCAAAAAGTTCATTAATGAGACAGGCTCCAAACTGTGAAGCTATGTCCATTTTCCTAGTGAACTTCCGCGTCAGGAACCAGAGTTTATCGTAACCAACTTCTACACAGCTCTTCAAATTTTTGCAAACCAGGTTGGTAAAAAGGTAGTAATAGTTTACAAGTTCAGGCAGAATATATTTTAAACCAAAGACTGGAAAAGTTCTTTCACTGCACGTAGTCGTGTTGCGTCTTACTTGAGCGGTTAGATGCAGTCGTCAAACATGGTTGATGAGTAAGGAGACTGCAAAACTCCATGCAGGCCATCTCAACAAATAATAATATCTCACTAGGTAAGGCACTGACCGAGACATGTGACGGGCTAGTGTTGGAGCGCTACCGCAGATAGGCGTGGGTGTATTGGACACGCCCCAGGAGTCACAATCTTATTCACACTATAGCCTTTGCAAGCTCCGGGAACCCGAGTTGTTTAGTCCACTCACACTTATTGCGTGGTAATGCTAAGTTGGTTTAGAGCCAAGTAAAAGAAACCACACTTACAAAGAATATGATTGAAATTACAAATGATGAAGTGGTGCAAAGTGATTACCTGACCAAGGTAGCGTTTTTATTTACGCTTCAAGAAACCAATGGGTATCTGGTTCTATATAAGTCTAAAATAATTAACTTAATTAATTATTTAAATTATGTCAGGTGAAAGCGAACCTGAATAAAAAAATTCACTCTATTAAAACTAGCTCCAAAATTAACTAGTAGTCACAATTTTCAGCAAACTAGTGACTTGAGGGGTGGTTGTCCAGAAGGGCCGTCGCGACGACCTCCTACCGTGGAAGTTAAGGAGTGACTTGGGTAAAAGAGTGCAGGGTGAGGTATAACGAAGGTACCTCTGGTTCTTCCCTCCGGGTTTTCTCCACATGCTGTGGGGTCAGTGCAGGAGTTGCTGGATGAGCCTTCTTAAACTGTTGGAGGAGAGCCTTCGCAACCTACTGGAGAGGAAGGCTGGCCTTTTGCGGGCTCAGGGGACCTCCAACCTCTGCAGTCGGCAGGCCAACGAACTCTGGCAAGAATGTTTTCAGGATTCCATATATAGTCTAAATCTCAGCTTCGAGGCTGTCAGGGGTGCAGGGGTTGGTAGCCTTCCAGCGCAGGGGTAGATTATCTCAGGGTAGCAGGCAGCACCACACTTTTCCTATCACCCTGGGTGGAGATTGACGACACGCCGCTTCTCGAGGTGTGTCCGTGGCTCGTCAGGTAAAACAATCTCTAGTCTCGGGGATGGCGACCGCATGCCAGATTCTGGGCGAGCAGTACAATTTCCATATTTAAACGTGTTAATTATTCTCATGTCTGTTGTCCAACGCGTGGAACCAACCCTGTATCCACTGGAATAAATGTATGCTGCTTTAGTCTTGCCCCAAATGCTCTCAGCGCTCACTGATGGGGCGAAGTCGGCCTGTAGTGTGCACAGGTGTGCTGCGCAGCAGTGTGGCATGCATCAGTACATATGATTGAAATAGATAGGTAAACATTTTCGTACATCTACAAAAGGAACCATGCTTAATGTATTAAATTCTGTGTTAAAAATAGTTATCAGTTAGGAATAGGAATTTGTCAGTTCCAAAATCTTTTTGATTTCAGTGTGATTGTGGTTTACTATTTGTCCATCCCAGTTCATGATTCTGGTTCTAATTTTGATTCCCTTGTAGTGGACTGAAACATGTGACCAACATTTCATCTCGTAGACTGAGGAGCTTTGTCTAAAGCTATAAAATGCTTTGTATTATATATCGTATAAGTATATAATATAATGTACAATCAAATTATATGATGAAAATTAAGTACTGTCTTGGTATTTAATAAATGCATCCACATGTTGGGATGTAGATTTTGAAGTGCTACTTGGCATTATTACCGTCTATGTAGTAGATATACAGGAAAAGTTTTGAATAATTTTCATATATGAGAATATGGTCCCATATATCGCTGTCAGAAATTGTGGTTTAATGAACACAAATTTGAAAACAAGATAAAACCAACTTACTTTGATATTTGAACTTTCATGTACTGCTAACCGTAATGTGTAGATTTCTGAAACATTCAGAAAGTGTTTGATAAGGAATTAAATTTTAACTTTTATTTCACGATTCAATAAGTTTACAACTTAACCTTTGGTCATTGAATCATTGAAGAGACAGACAAATATGAAATGAAAAGTGTGCAAGAATGCCATAAGAAAACCTCTGACGCATGCCGACATGCTGCGCTACATAGATACACACTCTACGGCCGACTTCGCCCCATCTGAGCGCCAAGCGCGGACAAAATTAAACTCATTGGCAGCTGAGACTTGGAAATAATAAATTAAAAAGACTTCATACATTAGTGAGCCAACTACGTAACTGAACTTCACGTCTGAAATTCTGATGTTCCACATCCAATCAAGAAGGAACGTGCCAGAGCATCCCCGATGAAGAAATAATATTAATTATTTAAAATATGCTACACTACCCTGCCTAGCCAAGAAGTTCCAAACAACCCTCAAGATATCAGCACCCCCGTGACCTCCTGATGTCACGGCCCCCTGCCTCAATCCAGGGTGAATGAATATGTCATCGCCTCTGCCAGGGGCGATAAGAAATTGAGCAGCGCTCCCACAGCAGATAAACCAGCCTCTGTGTTGGAAGGCTATGCTACCTCCTGCCTTGGAGAATTGCAGACATGGGGCGTTACTCACGCGGTGCCAAAGGGCCAGAGTGACCCCTACAAACCTAATTGCCACAATGGACCATAACAAGACCTGCCTAGGCTTGTCGGGGGAAATTACCCTTGACCTACGGGGTACACGACCACGAACTTAGTCCCCTTCTTAGTGGCCACTCTCGTGGCAGATTCCATGGTATTAGGACAGCCCTGGCTGTGGGAACACAAATGTGTACTCGACTCTGGGCAACTTTGAACCACCCTAGGTGGTCAAATGAGCATGGTAGTCGATTGGGAAGGCGAGTTAGTTCAGGCTACCCATCCCCTGCCCCAGTCTGGCTGTTACGAATCCGGATCGACCCAGCACCAGTTCCCCACCTAGCGAGGACTCTTAACGTCCATCCAGGCCCGACGAATTAGACGCCTTTGGGTCCGACAATGCTGTAATACAAACTCCTCACCCCCTCACCTATCCTTGACATCAGCCCTCTGGAAGAATTTAGACTACTTGGGGAAGGTAATAAATTCTCCAGGTGCGGAACCCCCTGTAAGACCCTGTTGTACACGTGAACTGAATGTAAGCATTCAGTTTAGACCTCGGCGGACATCACTATTTGTCCGACCCGTACCCTCATGGCGCAATCCCGTTGATCGTCTCGGACTTGAGAGCTGAACAGTAAGGCTGACAACGTGAAGAGACCCTTCCACCTCCACTATGAGCCCTGAGGTTAGGCCACATAGCTCTCTCGTCCCTCTTCTTTCCCCTCCTCTGGCGGTTAAAAGCCGGAACTTATCTCAGATCACGACCGAATGCGTTGCACGAGTTTCTGCAGTCTTCTTTTCTACGGCTAAGGAGCCTGTGAGCAATACGGCCACCAGAAGTAAAATTCCACCGCCGGGAGACGCTACCGCGAGTGTTGTCTGTCACCAGGCGCACGTCATGAGTGGCTCCTCTACGTACCAGACGCATGTGTCGCATGCCTAGGAGCTACCGAGAGACGCCATGGCAGGTGCCTACATCATTTCGCTGGCCTGCCGCCTCTGCCGCAGAGCCACAGAAATGAAGACGACCTCCTAGGCATAGACACCCCAAACGTCAGCGCCCACCACAGCCATCAACGTCTTCTACAGCTTCTACAGAGTAAGTACCTGGCAGCAGCCAGTAACAGACTAGCGTACCTTTCTACATGTTATTCCCCCATAGCTAATTTAGAAGGGCAGTGATAGTGTTAGGATGTCAGAACCCTAAGGTAAATACGTCTATTACTGCGATTAAGCTAGATTTATAGGATCGGCTAGGTGACAGTCATAACCCAAAATCCTAGCCTGATACGTAGGAAGTGCTTCAAGAAAAGTGCTACGTCTGTCTCGAGAGAGAAACTTAAAAATTTAATACCTCTTTAGTTGCTATGTAAAAGGTTTTTTTTGCAATGTTGAGAATTGTAACTACACACGTTGAGAGGAACAGAGGCCAAACATAAAAAGAAAAGTGAAACCAATTGACGTAAATTAACCTCCTAGTAATGGGCGCACGTAAAGAAGCAGTAATTAATGAATTTTTTAAAATCTTAATTGAATTGGTCCCTAGTTTGCTAGAATAAACAGTTTTATGGAGGTAAACATTAACGAAACTTCAAACCCCAAAGCGGACGGGAAAGTTCATGTACGCAGATTCCCGGAAAATACCACACGTGCTCACGTAGTCAGCATTTGCTAAATAATATGAAATCTATATTTTTCTTGCTGTGAAACATTGTAAGACACTATTAACGTAGCGCCAATAAGTTCTGTGAACACTGTTAGGAAGTGTGAGCGCGTAACTGCAGCCTGTCAGCTGGCCCGTTAACATAACCTTGAACGCCATCCTCGCAATGCGTCTGGGCAACATTGATGAACGAAACCCCCTGTAGTTTGATTCTGAGCATGAGGCGGAAACTCACAGAGAGCACTCCGTAACAGTCACCCAGGAAATTCACCATTATTTAAAACTTGTTATTTTTAAGTGTGTCTCAGACGCAAGAAACAGTTTGCGTTGCGATGAAGCTGTGCTCAAGTCTAATGTAGGAAAGTGGTAGGTAGGGTAATGGTGAAAGCAGAAGGCTGACTTATAAGAAAGTGTCTTTAACCCTCCAGCAGTCACATGGTTGGCATGTCACCTACTTTCTCTACTTTTTCAAGAACAAATTACTGGGAGGGGTCTGAGCTCCGAGCCTGTCAGTACCTGTCTATGCATGTTCCCGGCTTTTGCCACTGCATTTAGTCTCCTAGTCTTCTCTGATACAGTCGTGCAGTTGCCTTTGTTTGGTTGACGTATCTCCCCCATGTGACCATCCATGTAATTATTCTAAGGTAAGATTTTCTTTAAACCTTAGTTTTAAACCATGTATTGGCAGTAAAGGTCCTTTTTTATTATGATGATGACAATGATGACGACGAGGATATAACTTCAATAAATTTTGACGGGTCTCGAAAAGAAGTGCGGCCACGATGTATCCCTCCGCCACAGCTTTCTGTCTGTGAAGAAAACAATCTTTGTAAACAAACTACAAATCCAATTGCAAGCATTGAAAGACTGACACCTTCTGTCCAGTAATTAGGCTACTATAGCTTGTCGCCGTTCCAAACTATTTTATATTTGTTATGATCTCATAATATAATAGTTAGCGTTCTGTTTTATTTTATTGAATGCTCAACAGATAAATATCATTGCATTTTTTTTATATAATTAACTACACTAAAAGGGTGCTTATTTAGGCCATGTACATTTGAAAACCTCCCGCAAGAACAAAACGCAACAAATAAATACGTTACTGTTAATACCAATGTGCAAAATGCACATTATAAAAATGTTAAGCAAATTTAACTTCTGCGTAAATATTGAGTTCCAATCAAATAAAAGCCCAAAATACATTTAAAATATTCTAACAATTTAAGAAAACATTGTTTACAAAACACACCAACTTACTGTTCACTTCGAAATTCCTAAACACGTGCTGATACGAAATAATTTATTAGCTGACTTATGCAATTAACAAAACATTTGAACTATTTCTTGAAACCACTAAATTCACACTTCACAACGAAAATAATTTTACTCTCACGCTTAACTATGGTTACAGAAAATGACGGACCACAGCACACAACAAACCAGTTTACAAAGTGGCAGACATGTGTCGATAATTCATTTCACTGAGGAGACTGTTCTAAAAAGGCACCTACGATGAACTACATTTAATGAAATACGTAGATAAAAATTAATTAACTGCATATATAATATTACATCATCACCAGCAAGGAATTCTTGCATATTGATAAATTATGACGGAAGAGAGCACAATGGCAATAACGGCTTTTCACCAGACAGGTGGAGACCGTAGACAACAGACTCAACGGAGATTGGTGGAGACCTTTCACATAACCTTGATGTTCGCATGCTCTACCATAATATTTCTAAATTTTTTTAAAGCCCTTTCTCCATAACTCAGAAAAATTGTGTATTAGTGTAATTTTAACCGTAAATGTTGTAATTGTCATTATATCAATCTACATTATAATTTTTAATTCCGAGTACTATTTTCTTTTACAATCATCGCCAAGAGTGCAACATAATAACACACATCCTGCAACAACCATCAGCTGGCACAGTACTTTGTTTACTGTTTATATGCTGTGTAGGTTGATTGCAATGTCTGTCAAATTTTATTGCATTCGTATGAAACAGATGATGATAATAATAATGTTTATACATATATAAGTATATTTTTTTCTTGCTGTACAAAATTTTACTGTTGGCTTACCACCTTTTTTTTCTGGAAATTTTACAATGCAATCTAATCAATTTTTTTTAAATTCTAAATGTAAGGCCTTTTCATATTATCAGTTATTGTTATTACAACTTACTGTTTTTCAGGTCTGTGTAGCAGAACCAAAAAGGATGAAATTTTCCTCGAATCCTGATGTGTGGATGAAGTGGCTAAATGAAGTTTATGAAGATGACAGAACGTTGGTGAATCGGATTCGGATGAAAGTGATAATGTGTGTGAGAGTGATCACAATTCTGATACTGAACAGTCTGGATATGAGGACAGCATGCTGATGGTAAGGAACCAAATTATTAAACTGTTGTAGGAAAAGATGGAAAATCAAAATGGGTCAGTAATTTACCCACAGAAAAAATATAATTACGTGCCTACTGGAACCAAAAGGCACAGCCTCAAAGTGTGTTTCTCCAGAAAAAATATATCTTTTTATGGACAAGCACGTTTACAAAATTATTGTTGAATGTTCAAATATGTACATTGAATCTATAAAATGTAGGTATGAAAGGGTACGCGATGCAAGAAACACAAAGAAAGTGAAATTTGAGGCCTTATTTGGAGTTGTTCTTTTGATAGGTACCCGTAGATGAAGAGAAGTGGGAATATGTTTTGCCACCTGAAAACACCGCTGCCACGTACTTATAAATGCTCAAGGACAAATATTGATAAATTGTGGGACAACTGTAAAGGTAATGGCTTAGAATCTTGCTACCTGACAATGAGTAAACAGAGGTTTGTCTGTCTTCTCAGGTGCCTTCATTTTGATGACTTTCAAGATAGGGCTACTCTAAGAGAATTTGATAAGTTTGCTCCCATAAGAAATATATTTGAATATGTAAACAACAATTTTTCAAAATATTTAATTCCTAGCGAATATCTCACTATTAATGAACAGCTGCTTGCATTATGTGGCAAACGTCCATTCTGACAGTATTTACCAAAGAAACCAGCAAAATATGGAATAAATGTGTTTGCCCTGGTGGATGCGAAAATTATATAAACAATGAATTTAAAATGTTACATAGGCATTCAACCCGAAGGGCCTTTCAGGAAAAGTTACTCGCCAACAGATGTTATGAGGCTTAGCAAACCTATCAGCAGTTCTCTTCATAATGTGACCGATAATTAGTTTAGCAGTTATCCTGTGGCTAAAAACCTTTCATCAAAAGGATTTACATTTGTCGGCACTTTTCAAAAAAAGAAGGCAGAAATCCCTAAATAATTTTTACCAAATAAACATCGTGAACCTAATTCTTCAATTTTTGTGTTCCAAGATGATGTTTCGTTGGTCTCATGATGCTCTAAGGAAAATCTAGCAGTTTTGTTGTTATCAACTTTACACCATGACAAAAAAATTGATGAGGTAACTAGAGGCCTCCGAAAACTAGAAATAATTACATTCTACAAGAAGACAAAAATCAGAGTTGATTTACTCTATCAACTTATTGAAAAATATGATGTGGCAAGAAATACAGAAGGTGGCCAACAGTAGTTTTTTTCCGACCTATTGAACATCTTGGCTCTCATTGTGTTAGTAATTTTGAGGCTTAATTTGTGTAATTCAATAATCCAAAGTGAATTCCTAGATGATCTGGCTTGGGAATTAATAAAGCTGCAAATCCAGCATCGCTCAGCATTGCCGCAAGTTCCGGTTGAATTGAGACGGTAGGCGCACATTCTACTCGGACATCAGTAAGTGCTCTAAATACTTTAAGAGGAAGTGAAGGTGCCAGAGGGCATTGTTTTTTTTTGTGGATGCCATAGGGACAGGACAACATGAAAATGCAGGAAATGGATGTGCAACGAACATTAGAAAAATGCATTTACAGAATATTTGTCAAATGCATAAAGATTATGTGAAGATGCTAGAAGGCTTTGTTTTGCAAGTGGAAAGAACGACATGAAAATGGTGTGAATATACAGAAAATATATGTGCAATGAACATTTAAAACATATATGTGCAGAATGTTTGTAAATTTGGTTATTTTTCTTAAATATACGTACAAAAAACATTTAATCTGTGGTTTTTTCACTGTATGTACACCCTATAACTTACAAATATAATTACTTTACTGATGACATGTTTATATAAGGGTATTAGATCAAATAACACCTGTCCCCCACGCCACCTTTTATGTGAGAGAAAATGATACGACTGCTGGAGGTTAATAGCAAGATGGCAAAGAATGACTCCCGACCTGTGCCCAGAAAAGCTTGACTGGCAAGAACTAAGCATAACGTAAGGCATACGATACTGTCTATACGGCATGGGCGCATGACAAATTGTGGCCAAATGTACACTGAACTAAACTCTATAGAGATAGCTGGCTAGCAAACAATGCTGTGTTCAGGCTGGGGACTTACTCCTAGTGATTATACTCAAGAATGCGGTTACTAACGTGAGGTTGACAACTGGACTGGTGTCATGGAGCTCAGGTTGGGGACATTCCCAATGAACTACCTCGAGAATGACCGGTCTGTGGCTTATATACTGCTCTGAGGGTTGTGGTGAGCAAGGGACGCATGGAGCAATCTGAGAGTGGGAGTAACCAACCCTCCTGCACATTGAAGATGTGCTTTTGGTACATGCTGGCCAAGTGTAGCCTTGGGCAGGGGGTGGCTCACCTACTGAAGTTGCGAGTGGCAGTGGCTTGCATGCTGCTACCTGACAGGTGATGCAACATACTTCAAGTATTGAGGTGTAGAGAGGATGTGGCGGATGTATTAGCGACCACATGTATTGGCATATACTACTACTAGCCAAGGACACTCCTCATGGCGCTTCAATATAATGTAATAAAATTATGATTATATGTTACATTTATATTTGAGCCTGTTTGCTGTCATGTTACAGTTCATTTTATTGTATGGTGACACCACAAATAATAATTCATTGTTCTAAAATCTGCTATGCTTGTTCTTGATGTAGAGTTTTGGGCGAGAGAGTGGAGAGATTTGGGTGGCTCTTAATATTGAGGTCTTGAGAGCAGATGAGGGTGAAGTGAGGTATGTAGCAACACTGGAATGAAAGGGCAGGGGAAACGGGAGATCCCCAAAAAAACCCGCTGACCAGCAGCAGCATCCGGCTTGATTTTTACATGCAAAAATATGGGGGCCACCTCGCTGGGAATCAAATTCAGTTTGTTTAGGTGGGAGGTGAGTAGTCCAGCCATTACACCACCACAGCCCCTGTGGAATTAGGAATAGTAGCAAAAATAACACGAGATACAAAACTTAAGTTACATGACTTAAACACTACTGTGCATGGTATCGCTACTTCACAAGGTGTCGTCAATTCGTGATAAAATCAAGACCGCATACATTACCAGTTACACAATACAAATGGCGGAAGTGACGTCATTGAAATGTCACAGCAACACGTGATAGAGGGTGCTTGTGGCCAGTATGTGGTGCTTAAGTCTCGTATGTAATGAAACGTTTTCTATGAAATAGTTGATGCATGTAAACATGTATCGTGGTAAATAAAAGTTCTGGAAATACAAATTTTTTTTGTCAGAAAAGATAAACAACCTATTATCTATGGCCCTAATATTTTACTTTTGTCATATTAACTGTATTCTTGGAGAAAAAAATTTGTGAAATTGGTGAAATATCGCATTGTTAAAGTTTGCGTATGCAGTTTCCTTAAGCGGCAAGAGAAAAGTACAAAGATACGGACGTAGTTTAATCTGTGGTCTTTCATCTCGTGTAATAAAACCCCACTGTTAGAGATCTAATTTGCTCAGTACAGCGTTACGACAAAAACACTGCACACCTTACGCGTAGGAGCAAGAAGGTGCTAGGCGTGCGTGTAATTGTCACCCGTATCACTCCCTCGCTTCTTGACCTTGGATGCGCAGCTACATAGTCCCCTTAAAGGGACCATACAACAGGTTGGAAAGACAAAATTCTGTGTGTTAAGAGGCAGATCATTATGCTATGGCACCATGCTTGCAAAGAATTTCACCACTCACACCCATTGTATGGTCGGAGTGCACAAAGCTGGATGTTACCTTGTATAGCCATCCATCTTGTTCCTGCAGTCACCACTGTGAGACAATGTGTGCAGGTGTGTATACAGGTAGTACTTCGTATAGTACTTCACGTAGAGTAAGTACTGGTCCTGCCAGACACGCTACGGATAGAGAAGATTGTTATTCATCTAGAGATTTGAGAGTTGAGGATTTATAAGTTGAGTCCAGTTTGAGGAATGATACCATGAAAATTTGATTTGGAGTCAGTCAAAATTGAGTAATGCCACCATGTTTACAGGATATAAATAAATTCTCCACAATAAAATATAAAATTAATTCTCAAGAAAATTTTAAATAACATATTCATTAAGAAAAATGTTTGCTACAATATGATACGACACTATTAAATAATTTATTTAAAGCACTTTGCACAAAAATTATATACTGTTTTATGGAAAACTAATTTGTTAACGAAGTCTGTCACTATCTGCCCCACATGTTCTGTGGTTATGTTTTCGCTCTAGGTATTAATACATTAAGACCTCATTAATTCGAACTCTGTTAATTCGAAATTGTATGTAAATCATAGTTGTTTGCTCCCGAACATAAGAATGGAAGTTTGCATGGTTTGGAGTTCGGTTGATTCAGAATTATGTATATTACCATGTAATACAGAAATATAATTTCTTTGAAGTGTACGTAAAATTCAGATAATTTATAAGTACTGCAGTAGTTATGTTGTTGCTGTGCAACAAAATAAACATCAAAAGTGGCTTCCTTACATATGAGCTCAGGCTGCACCAAGCGGCTGTCGGCCAGGAGCCGGCTGCAAGGAACAAGCAACAGTTGTCACTCTTTCCATCGTCCTGTCCATAGACAAAGAACTCCTGGAGTCTGATCTTTTCTGCCTTAGTTATCCCTCTGTCTGTTAACCATTTTTCACTGAGTTTGGCCGCATGACGCCCTGTCGAACGGAATGCAAAACAATACTGAGTTCAAACACCAAAGTTCGCCATTGTGCAGTATGGTGGTGCACACAATAAAAAAAAACAGTTGGTGACAGTGAAAAATAACCGCATGTACACAAAGTTAACCCATCAGAAAAACTAAGAAGAAAGCACTGTTTACAAATAACTGTAAGCCCTGGCACATAACCTAACATACCGCCCACCAAAATTTTCATTTTTCTATACTACTAAGTCAATCATTGTACACAAATTTCAGCCAATGGGAAGGCAACACAGCTTGACCGCAGGTCTTGTAACCTGTCCGTGGTGCAGGTTGATGGTCACTACCCTAGGCATACCATTGCGACAAGGATGCAGCATGCTGACCCGCCCCAGCTACCATTTAAGTGGAGAAAGCTTTATTCTCTTTGAGTAGCACCAGATTGCCCCTCACCACAACTTTGGACCCACCTTCCGCTTGGCTGCAGGCTGTGCAGGTACTCCTTGTACCACCACTGCCAGAGGGGCTGTGCTGCTTGCTGCACCAGCTGCCATCTGTCCAGTTGATTCATTGGGGGGTCTGTAAAATTATCATATGGAGGAGCAGTCAGTGATGAACCAATAAGAAGGTGTGCAGGGGTAAGGGTTTCTAGATCATTTGGGTCTGTGGAAAGTGTGCACAATGGTTGTTGAGTTCGACACTGCTTCAATTTGAGTACAGATAGTAGTCAGCTCTTCAAATGTGAAGACCTGCTGGCCAACAACTCATTTCAGGTGATATTTTTTGACCTTATACCAGCTTCCAATAATCCCCCGCAGATGGAGGGTTGAAATGCCACTGTGTTCCCTTTTTCAGCCAAGCTGTCTGCAATTTGGAGTTTGTGGAGAAGTCATGATGTATTTATGCAATTCAGATAGCGATTTGCGCCCGCTAAGTTGGTACCACAATTGGTATAGATGTCCTTGCACAATCCTTGTCTGGACGTGAACATGTAGAAATCATTAAGAAAGGCATTTGTACTGAGAGCAGTCACAACTTCTAGGTGAACTGCCTTGGTACTCAGATTAACAGACAAACACAAATAGGCCTTTGTCACCTTAGCATTACGAAGGTTAAATGCCTTGATTGCAAATGGACTGCCAAAATCGATATCAACGGCAAGAAAGGTCTAGCTGACTGTACTCGTCTAGTGGGAAGATTCCCCATAAAAGGCTGGGTTATAGTAGCACTGAAAAGTGACGCGTGATGCTTTATTTTACTATTACAAACTATTACGACTCATCTCTTATGACACAGAGTATACCTACTACACCCAAGTGAGAATCGAACCCTGCCAACTTGTACATGGACGTTGTAGAAGCGCTGGAGCACATTTTCGAACACCTGGATATGAAGGTTGCACAAGTCAGCGGCATGTCACCCTCCCCTCCCACGCGCTAAGAGCCTACAAGCCATTAGCCGCCTCGGGGCACAGCCGAGCGCCACTGAATATGCACGAAGCCGAGAGATGACCAGAGGGTTGCTACCCCCACTCTGGCCTCGTACTAGCAGGACGTACCCCCCCCCCCCCCCCCCCCCGTGTTTGCTGTTTGCCGTCGCACCTGTCCTTTGGACCATATAAGTCCATACGCGGCAGTGCTCGAGAGTAATTTTCTTCCTGATCCTCGAGCTCGCTCCACCACTTCATGTGCTGGGGCCTTTGATGACCTGCAAGTCTTCAGCAGCCACCAGCGGCTACCGCCATTGCCATCACCAGAGGCTCTTCATTGCCGATAGCCTTCTACCATAAGCTTCTTCAGCTCTTATCACCGAACACCTCCACTACTGATTCCTTCCTAAACAGTAGCTGCCTCTACTTTGCTAGTAGGGGCAATTACCTCTCTGCTACTAGAGCAGTGGATCTTGTATTTAATTGTCTCATCTAGACATCCGGAAGTTAGTTAGCCAAAATTAAGTATGTTCTTATTTAGTCATCGACTACTTTAGCCTAGATCTAGGTCACCTACACCTGTTCAGCGTAGGTTACTTCCAGCATACCGTCTGCTTGGTTAGGAGATAGCATGTGTCACTGTATTTATTACGTTCTTAATAAATACAGCTTTGTTCTTTTAGCCGAGAGTATTCTTTAATAGAGTCCTTCACTACGCCGCTAGCAACTATACACGTTGTGCAGTGCCGACCGAGACAGGGTATTGAATACAAATTAAACCAGGACTGGGGTTCCCCTTCAGGAATCCACTAGCCAGATACATACGCCATTCGATGGTCACCTGTTCTAGACCTCTGGGGATAGAACATCAGAGCCCCAACCACTAGCAACTCATCCAACCAGGGAGAGACGGTACACTTTGGTTGTATCCCTACCGGACCACCTAGATGCTGGCGAGAGTATTTGCTCGAGTGTTACGGCCTGGTCTTGGTTGCAACCCACACCCAGTAGCAGCAGGAAGGTGGCCCATATGGCTCGACACTTCTGGTCTGCCTGCCGGTGGCAGGGGGCCTTCTGGAGCACCGAGCTGGTGCCGGCAGCTACTACTGGCTGAATACTATTATAGGGAATTGTTTCACGTCCGAGGTGCACGTTTAGCTGCGTCCTACACTCGATGCCTTTTAAGGTGAGGCACGGCTCAAGGAGAGAGGAGCAAAGGACAGCTCGCCTCGCTGCCAAGCAGCATTCTGTAGTGGCCCCGCCAACTTTGGACAGACAGGCGGAACGAGACAATGCTGCCTTAGTCAGACTTTTGGAGAAACCAACCTCTCCTGTATTTACATATATTGGTTTTCTTCCGCACACCCATAAGCATCAAAACTACCATCCCGTCCTGCATGGTCTGGTACACGGGACCGTGGAGAGACTCTGGGTTTCTAACCCCAGGTTCTGGAGCCTAGAAGCCGCAGCCTGGAATCGACGATACCGTGTTGGCCGACACTGTATCACTGACCTTCAGCTCGTGGACTGCACCGCCTGTTCCAGCCAGCAACCACTTTTCTTCTACCTAAAAACATTTTGAAGATACAATCTTGAAACAAAAACCTAAGTGTGAGAAATGATACCCTCTAGCACTGTCTCGATGCAAATAAAACCATTTGTTTTTCAGTAATTTTTAATTATTAAGTTTTCTGATTTTTCCAGGAAACAAGCTATACATTAATGTACTAAATGCTTCAATAGCAAAGAATCATGTATTTTACTGCTCATAAAAGTCCATGGTGGTACAGTGAAACCCTTATTTTACACTTTTCTTTGGAATGGGGAAAAAAACATTGTAAAATGCAGGAAAGTGTAAAAAAAAAACGGAAACTTATGCTGTAAAAATGGCTGTAATACAAGGGTTCTACTGTATATATCTATCTTTAACAGGAACACAAAGAAACTGAATTTCACTAACATGTATTTCCCTATATCCAATTCTCACTGCTTTTAAACCAGGCAACAGTCTTATTAACTGACCACCACTTCATCTGCTGAAAGCTGTTTATTAATGTTAGTGCCGTAGGTACCCTTCACAGTTAACATAGGCATGCACACAGGGTGGGCAAAGCCCCTCCCCCCCTCATGTAGGCATTTAATATGGCAATTGTACCAACTTATTTGTGATCGACCAAGTACTACTGTCATAAACAAGTGTAAACAATCTTTGAACCAATGTGTTTTGTGCAAGAGTGCATGCCCATTTTTTAAATTACCGGTGTATAGCGCAATAAAATTAATGAAAGTAATTAAGATATCAATATATTAGTCTGTGATACATATTGGGTGATAATACACAGAACAAATGTAATTTAATCACAATTTTACTCAGTAGAATAAGAATGTAAATCACATTTGTAAATATAATGTTCATAATAGACGATCATAAAAGTCTTTCTCCATATTACCATTTCACCCCCAAACATTTTACATTCATAATCAAATTGATTAGGAATAGGAGGATATAAATTACACTGACACATATGGCCGAGGGATCAGAATAACTTTCATATCACATGTTGTGCAGTATGTAGGTAACAGTGTTTCAAATAGAATCGCCAACCACAGTACAAATTATATTTTTTAATACTTCCACCTGAAGTGCAGATATAAAGAGAGAAAAAAATCTTCTAACGGTACTCAAAAATTGTGTATGTTTAGCCTATATATACATATTTCAATTATCAATTATAATTTTAGCCTACATTACATGAAATTTATTAGGCCCCACCCTAATGGAAATGTCTAGGCACACCTACATGAACCAACTAATGTGGTCTCAGTTTCCTAACCTAGGCCTTGCAGAGCAATGCTGCCTACGGTCTAGGGGAAATATAACCACTTTGTGAATGCACAAGAATAAATGTGATAGCTAAATTTTAAGGACTACGGTACTTGAATCAGACTACCAAATAGATGTGTGGCTGAGGACAAATGACTCCAACCTCTGTGGCACGTTAGCCTGAGTAATCTTGCAATGTAGTGACATTGGCACAGAGGAAGATCTGATCAACTGACAAGAAGTAGTGCCCTGAAATTATGGTGGTGTGAAAATGTCGCTGAAACAAATGTTCTTTGCCTTCTCTCCACCCACTTCCGCCCTCCTACTGAGACCAATTGCGTGGTACACATACCTGCTGGCTGCATGTGTGTACACAAACACAAAAAATAAATATATGTACTAAATCAGGGGTGTCAAACTCAAATTGTTATGTGGGCCATAAAATGTAATCTTATGCAACTGACTGTTGTATAAAAATAATACATGCATTTAAAACATGCAAAAATAGGCAGTATACAATCGTAGAATTAGGAAAGAATACATAGAGAAATAAAGTAGTACTGAAAGTCTGGAATCTCTTCTTGGTTACCAAATGTTCAAAATCTGGTGAAACATCTTGGCTTGAAACAACTCTCTTTATACTATTTAAATGATTAATCTGTGAGCTGACTTATCAGTTTAGATTTTTTCAACTTTTAACGGCCAAAAACCATTCACAAATATAATTTTGAAAATTCATTGACAGAATGATTGTTAAAATTTTGGGCCTTTGCATGCGAGAGCCAGGGGCCACATGTCAGGCTGCGATTTTGAAATGCTTGTACTCAGTCCATATCGCAAAAATATTTGGTTTTTTTTCTTCAAACTATTGATGATATTTGTTGTTCAATTATCGAACATCATTTGTGTTAGATGAATGATTTTACCAGGTTATGCATATGTTCTGGCACATTTTGGATCTGATTTGTGGTTATTGTATTTTGCGTTAACATCTAACTAAAGCTTTTGCTTGTTTTTTTTTTTTTTTTCTTATTGACAGACTTTTGCAGTGTTACTGTTAGAACTGTTATGTATCATTGTTGCCAGGTATAACTACTCTCGGGATGATGAAGAAATTTATAAAGAGTTTCTGGAGATCAGCAGTGAGCTGATACCACAAATAATGAAAGCAGTGAGCTCTGGTCACAGTGCACATTCCATACTGAAGGATCCCGAGTGTTTCGCTTACCTGCTAAGGTTCTATGATGGCATTTGCCAATGGGAGGAGGGCAGTGCCACTCCGGTCCTGCACATAGGTTGGGCTCGGCCTCTTGTCAACTCCATCTCCAAGTTCGATGCAGAGGTGCGTGCCCAGGTAGCCATCGAGGAGGGAGCTGCTATGGAGCGCTTCCTCAACAACAACTACTGCAAGGCAGAGCCAGGTGAGACGGAAGAGAACGGCAAGGACCTCCATCCGAGCCTGGCTGCCCTTGCCGCTGCTTGCTCTGAGAAGATCCTCAATCCCGAGTTCCTGCTGCAGGGGGACGGAGAGCCTTTCGTGGGCAACGACTCCGAGGCGGAGTTGGTCAAACCTTGCCCCAGCTCTCCAGGCACCTCCAAGGATCCAGCCGAGGCCCGCCCCGGCCGCCTCAGGGTCACGCTTCGCAGCCATAAGATGAAAGGCCTTAAGCAGCTGCTGCTAGCAGAGAAACTGAACATCGGTGCAATGTCACTCCAGCTGACGGCCCAGTCGCAAGTGCACGTGGGTAAGAAGTCTCGGCCGGGGGCCCCAGATCCGTCAGAGCTTGGTCCTAGGCCAAAGCGTTCTAGGCGTGAGTAGCTGCGAATGGTCTTATTCTACATCTAGGTGTTTGTGAATTCTGCAGGAAGATGAGGCAAAAATTGCTTTTACATGGGACTGTTATTTTAAAGTACTATGGTAATACAAACTTTATAAAAAACAGAAACTTTAATTTATTGATTTTTTATCTGTTTTGTACAGTATTTTCATAAGTTTAAAACTTTTTATTTTCTTTAGGTTATGTGTAATTTAATTTCCATTGCTGCTCACTATTGCCTCTGTTTTCTGGAATTCACAAAACAATGCAAACATATTTTTCTCATAAAGTGATATTGTTTTACTAGTTGAGAAAATGAGATATATACTAAACAAGTACAAATTTTAATTCATTTTTCCTTCATCCCATTGTATAAAGATAAAGAGAAACTTATTCAATATATATGTGACAAAGAATGTTTGTTCTATATATTTTGTTATCTTTGAGAAAGGTGATAAAATCTTTATGTATTTGAGTGAAGCATAGCTTACTTGAATGTTTTGAATGGGTTTTCAAAAATAAAATTATTATACTGTATTGTATTGTGTATTGAATGTCAGTTGTGTCTGTTGGACCATGTGAGCATTGTTATGGTGGCAGTGTAGCTTTTTAAATATTTGTGCATCTTAAACAGTGTGTTGTTTGAAAGAGGAATTGTTAGCAAAATTGTAACATAGATTTGTACATAATGATATTACAACTCCCAGTTTCTTGTAGTGTTGTGGAGTTATAACAGTATTAAAATTGGGGGCTCAAGTCTAGTGAATTGTTATGGTTTCGTTAAAAACGACCATCCATTAACTTTTAAGTTTGACTGTTGCAAAGCATTGGTCTTTAAATAATAGTTATTGATGAAATACAGTTTGTGGGCAAGATTTTTGCATGTTAGCATACAGTCATAGAACTTACAACAGGTTTGCAATAACTAAGGCATTCAGGTAAAGTATGTTATTAAAAAATTAGACAATTAATAGTTGCAACAAATATTTAAGACAATTGTGAAATATGTTGTTAGTTTAAAACTTAGTTTTAGAATAATTAGGACATGATTGAGCTTTGTGATAGCCTTATGTATTTTAAACTTTTGTATTTTTTAATTTATGTCTTTATTGCAATATAATTTGACTGATTTATGCTTACATTATTTAGATGGTTGCTTCAGTACTAAGAAAATGGATGCGTGAAAGCATTATTCAGATTTAACTTACAGTTTACTATGAAACAATTTTTGAGGTTGTTGATATTACCAATGTCCACTTGAAATGCTGTTAAGGGGGCCATCCTGAAAAAGAACAAAATCTAACATCCAAATTATGGGTGGTAATTTGTTTTGCTGAAAAATTTGGTAAATGTCCTACCATGTAGCTTTCCTGACCAAGGTTGCCAACCTGTGTTGTGAGGACATTCATTAACTTCACTTTCACGCAGTATACAGTCGATGCTGTACATCATCATTTGGTACTTCAGGACTATGGAAATCTCCTACCTAGATCAATTTTGGCATTTAAAGCTCAGAAGCACAGGAGTGATGAGGGCAATAATGTCACGTGTATGAAGTGTGCCATTGCTGCAACGCACCAGACTCTAACCAGCATGCAGTGTTCTCATTGTACTGTACCTACCTATGGGACTTTTAGCATTGCCACTATCATTGTGCAGTGCAGTTGCTATTGCATCTGGACGTTGACTAGTGTGGACATTGTGTGGTACTAGCACCAATCAAAACAAAACGTTCTGTAGACACTAGTGCAAACCTCCGTCACATTTACTTTTCCATGTGATCTAAACTGCATTTTCAGAACAAACTATAAAAAAATATATACATAATAATTATAACATAAAAATATGTAATAATTATAACAATAATAATATACAATTTCTAACCACCATTATCACTTTTGCCTGGTTTAAATGTAACTATGACCTTTGAAAAATAAAATGTGTGGCAACTACACACAAAGTTACTGCAATTAAAACATCTATAAAAAATTCCTTCATAAAAATGCAAAACAATATAATGCTCCCTTAATATAGCTTACTGCTCTTTGCACCATTACAGTATATCATTTTAAAGAAGAAAGTTTAAATGCTGTAGTTTGGAACACTTCGCAAGTTTAGCCAGAAGCAAGAGAATGAGAATTATTGCAAACTTCTAACTAAAATTTACCATCTAACTGTGCAAGTTTAAAATTAAATATTTCATCTTAAGATACTTTTACAAAAATGGTAGATTCATTATCATTGTGGCTCCGTTTCACTACTACAGACAGCACGCAATGTTAAAAATGTTTACAGGACAAAACATTTGCTTGACATACACAAATACTACTTCAAAATGTACTACATTTTGTATTGCTGAACCCTCTACCATTAAAAAATACTAGATGATGTACTTTGCATAATAGTCTAGCAAAGTCTGAAGAAATATATATACATATATATATATATATATATATATATATATATATATATATATATATATATATATATATATATATATATACACCTATATATATATATATGTGTATATATATATATATATATATATATATATATATATATATATATATATATATATGTGTGTATATATATGTATATATATGTGTATATATATATATGTGTGTGTGTGTGTGTGTGTGTGTGTGTGTGTGTGTGTGTGCGTGCATGCGTGCGTGCGTGTGTGTGTGTGTGCGCGTGCGTGCGTGTGTGTTTCTCTTGACACCACCAGTGGCGGGCTGCACAATGCTGTGTTTTTAAGGGAAGTCTGGCTAATGGCATGCATGATGGTAGAGACCAGCTTCGTGTAAACAATTGCAAAATCTGTTCTGCGGTGGCCATGTAATCCCCTATAGCTGCTCATACAATGCAACAGTTTTGGCATCCATCCATACATTGCTCCCTTCTGGAACCAGGTTTACGGGTATGTGCAGCTTCCTCTGATCAACGGAGTCACTATCGATGCACTGCTTACACTTCTCGTCCAACATGTTCCGCAATTCTCCTGTATGACCCATCCATCTTCACTTCCAGGAGTCACACTTTTCTTTTTGACTGTTCAAACTCAGTCAACTGTATGACTGGGGCATGCCTTCGCCATCCTGGCATGCTAACAATGTCCAACAAACGACCTCTGGAGTACGGTGAAGCCTTAGCAACTACGTGCTTCTCTGATGCTTAACTGGTTAGGCCTGTGTACACGTTGACTGTCCCACTTCAACTCTACAGTCTTCCCCAACTATGCTCTTATGATCACTTCATGTGCTGCTCTCTATTAATGTCTTGTGATAATTTGGTCATTCTTAATCACATCCATCATGGTGTTCTATTTTCATTTTCTGGTTGTATATTTACTTTACCTACAATTTTTCTGTTCTTATTGTTACAGAAAAAAAAATTTTAGTATAGAAGGTACACCGTACACTGCAATGAGGAACACTGAAAAACTACACTATCAATGTCCTTAACAATGTTACAAAATATTTCTAAAGATGGATAAATTTATATTATAACCCTTCACAATTTTTTATATAAAAATGTTTTTCTGCAATTTCTTTAAGTAGCCATTGCTTGTACCAGCTTTGTTTGCAAATTGCTGAGAACTTTTAACTTTTTTCGGAGTATGTTTTTAAAATACTGCAAAATTTGGAACATGAACATAGAATTTGTTGTACCATAAATCTGTGTACACAGGTTGGCATCTGTGGTAATCTGCTGATGTGTAGAAGTTTGACTGGTTGTGTTCAGGTTTACATATTGTAGGAGTTCATTTGGCTAGGCAAGACTTGGTATGAAGTTGACGTGGGTCCATTCTTTACACCTTGTCAGTGGAAACTTGTTTGATCCAATACAGCGATTGGCTCCTTCAAAATGGCTCTTATAAAATATATGTGTGAATCTTCAACGTAAAGTTATTGTAGAATTGGTTATTGGAAAGAAAATGTGTGAGAAATCTTTTGTTATTTGTATTGTCGCATTGAGATAAATATTTGCAAAATTAGTCAAAAGGTTGTGAATATGTAAAATATTTTTCAAATTCAGTGGAATCTGTAAGGTGTATAAGCAGATACTGCATAACTACAGTAGTTTTCATGATGTTTCTATGTAGACCCTAATTCACTCGGTTGTTGATATTATTTTATTGGATTGCCAGTATTTACATGTTGATTCAAATATTAACATTCCAACTTCTTTTAATACATTTATAATGATTTAATTGTGCATCTGTGAAGTTATTACAATGTAAATGGCAAAACATATGTTCAACATGTTTTAAAACCTTTGGTTTCAAAATTGTGCGTTAAACTGTTATAAGAAAGCAAAGCAAGAATTTTTCATGGGAATAACACATAATTGGTTACCGTGTGAGCAAAAATGTAATTACTGTATGAATAATGGTAGTTGTGTAAACTTTGTACACATTTAAATCCATGAAATACTGTTGAGTAAAAATTGTTAGCTGGTATCTTCTTTTCACAGTTTCATGTGAAATAGAAATTATAGGTCTGTAAATTCACGTTTCACATACACACACACACACACACACACAAAGATTATATATTAAATTTTGTTTTACTCTTAATTTATATGAAAAATTTATTTGGGTTAATTTTTGTTATGACTCAAAATTCTTTAGTATGGGCATCCAGTAATATTTAATAGCCACATCTAGACTGGACGAGTAGCCTCGCGAGGCTACCTCCAGGTGTTTGCCTCGAACGCGGCAGCCTCGGGCATGTAGCGAATCATCATGAGGCAGCCTTGCAAGACAAAGGTGATCCAGGCAGCCTCGCGAGCTTTGCATACAAACATATCTAGTTCTTCTGAAAGTGACAATGTTACCACACGTGCGGGTAGCCTATGCAGCAGCGTCTTTTGTGTTAATACATAATAGTGCAACAAAGAAGAAGAAAAGAAAACGTAGAATGAAAATGTTGTATAAGAACCAGATGGAGTACGGGAAGAAACTGTTATGAGAAATAACCTTTGACAACACTGTCCAAAATGTCATGAGTATAATCCAAGTGATTTTGGACAATTGTATGCAGTTATTGACTAAATACAAAAATCTTATAAAAATTATTGTGAAGCCATAACAGTGCAAGGAAGACGGCTGATAACATTGAGATATTTAGCTACTGGTGATTTGTATACTAGTGTACAGTATCTGTTTAGTGTGTCGAAACAATCAATATCTACTATTGTCCCCTAAAATTTGCACTGCAATTATTGAGGCTTTAAACAAATATGTAACGATAAGTAAAAAAAACACATATTATAAATAACATTGTCATTATGATTTAATCACATCAGACTAAGTAAAATATAAATCTTGTTATAAATGAAATACTATTTCCTCAAACGACATAACCAGAAACATAAGTTTTTGAAAGTCCGTCTGTTGTAAACAACAGTTTTAATTTCTTTGAAGAAATATGAAAATATAAATACAAAAACATTTGTTATAAATGAGATACCAGTTGTACAAATCACATAATTAAAAAAAAAAAAAAAAACTCTTTTTTAAGCAGGTCAGTTATTAGAAATAGTGTCAAATGAAGGCAGCGAAGGAGGTGGTGTTGACTGAGGCAACAAGAGGTGAATTTGGTGGTGGAAGTGTTGTTAATGTTCTCCATGGGTGAGAGTGGAGGCATGGATGCACTTGAAGCGCTTGCAACTCTTGTGGGGGAATATCCAGAAGACAGCAATATAAGAAAGGTTTGCATAAAATCCACTTTGAGAATTGTGTAGGATGTGGCAACTGGTATAATGTTGTTACAGTCTGCCAGTATCTGCTTCGATAATTAAGTTGTTAATAGCATGTTTGACATGTGCAAGTGTAACTGGATTGTACTTTCTGAGTTCGTTAGTTATATGTTGTCCAAATGGGAGATAAGTCCCCCAGGAGATGCTATACATTGCTGCAAAATGTTAAATGCGTGATCCACTCTGTCATCTGTTACCTCAACTGAAACAGCAGCCCTTCTTCTGTGTTTCTTTGGCCGCTGTTGCGATGGCTCTCCATCATTTGTTTCTTGTGTGTTGCCAATTTCCTTGAATCTTCATGTCCTTCTCTGCCAGCTACTCTGTCATGTCTCGTTTCATCCTGTAATAATTGTTACTTTTTTTTTTTTTGCCGATACCATTATCGGAAGAGGTGTTGCTCATAGTAGCTGAAGAATTTGAGAAGAAATGGAATTTCCCACATTTCTTTGGTGCATGGATGGTAAACATGTAAAGCTACAATGTCCTATTAATAGCAGCAGCAGTGACTATGACTACTACAGAAACTATTGCAGCATTGTTCTGTTTGCCTTAGATGCCAAATACAGATTCCTCTGTATAGATGTTGGTAGTGAAGGCCGAATTTTAGATGGCAGCATTTTAAAAAACACTATCATTCACAAAAAACTAGAAAGAAAAAAATTTATGTTCCTCCTCCGTGTAGTTTGCAAATGCCATATTCAATGGAAGTTCCCTATTTTATATTAGGTGACAAAGCTTTTGCACTTAATGATTACACTATGAAACCTTTTGAGGGTAATTTGCAAAGAGGATCAAAGGAGAGAGTATTCAATTATCAACTTTTGAGAGCGCAAAGAGTTGTAGAAAATGCTTTCTGCATTTTAAGTTCCATTTACAGAGTACTCCGGAAACCAACATTATTAGAACCAGAAAGGCTACAAAAATGGTGTTGACAAAAATTTATTTGTACAATTATTTACGGTTCACAACCAGTTCTGACCATATTGTTCCACCCAGGTCATTTGAGTGAGGAAAATGGCCACTTTATTCCAGGCCTGTGGAGGAACGACCAAGATACTACTTCATACTTGCAGATTCCAGCTATTTATCAGAGAGGAGGATTTCATGCAAAGGAAATACATTTGCACCTTGCAAGTCAGTTCATCACAAATGTAATGATTCCATGGCAAAATGAGTATCGGTAATAAACAATTACTTTCGGTAATAAACAATTACTTGTTGTGCATCCTGTATTGTGTCCTGGGTGTCCCCGGGGTGGTTTTCTTCTGCCATGAATTGGAAGCTTTCGTAGGCGAACCACTTTGATGTGTACATGTCTTCACGAGCTGTAACAATTTGTAATACAAATTTAATTTAATAGTTGGAACTAGTTTACACGTGTTATAAAATGACTACATAGTAAATTAATACCTTACCGGAACCAGTTACGTGGCTGTTTTTCTCACGCGAGTTTTCACATTTATAGGAGATGAAAAGTGAGTTGATTTTATTTTTTAAATCTCCCACAGGCAAACTTATTTCCTCACCTATATCCGCCCAGGCATCCTCTTTTAAACCTTTGTTTGTTTAATTATTATCCTTCAATTCCCACAGAAGCCTATTGCTACCATATATTGCAATCATTTCAAACATTATTTGTTCATATTGAGAGAAAATAACACAATGCGCACAAACAAAAAACTCTGAACACACTGGTATAACTGCACCGCTCGAGGTGCAGTTATAGACACAGCCATCTAGGGTGCGTGAGGCAGCAAAACCGAGATGCCTTTGAGCACGACACAAAACCAACTGATGGCTCGGCCCGAGGCTGCATCGGACGTGGTAGTGAGCGAGCGTAAGGCAGGACCGCGCGAGGATGCCTCACTTCTTTGGACACAGCTAATCACATTAATATGGTGCAGAATTATTTTTGTCAGGTTTTTTTATTTGCCCAGTAATGATAATACTTTGTTCAGATTGTCAGTGAATGATTTCAAGATATATAAAACTAAATACGGGTTTCACAGACTCATCGACTCTTAACACGTCTTGTTATTGTTGCGTTTGAATAACTTTTCTCCAAGTCTGAACTTCAGTGTATGGGTATAAACTGGGAAGGAATAAGTGATGGTAGATGTAAGATGGGAAGTAATAGCAAGTGATTGTGTAGTAGTAGGTTTTTTTTTTTTTTTTTTTTTAAATTGAAAGCTATAAATACAATATTGTTAAAGTGTAATTTATTGTAGTTTGCCTGATATAATACACACAAACGTACTGATTTATTGTATTATATTCAGTTGTTTTTAAGCAGTGCAATGTATTTTCCATATTCAGAAAAATTGTGTTTGTGCATTTTTTTTTGTTTTGGGGGAAATCTGATGAAGAAAAAATATTTTAACTATAAAGTGAAATGTCAGAATTTTAGTATTCAAATGGTAAGTATTTTTGCTAAATAATGTTGAGTTGCCATAAATTGTTTTATGGCAGATATAATGAACAGTTAATATGGTACAGTTGTCCATAATCTGTTTCACTGTAATTTTTACCATGTAAATGTTATATTCTTAATATTGTGAGTTTAATTTTCTTTGCAATTGTTTGCAAGTTGATGTTATTTGCATTAAATTTTAATGTACTCAGTAAAACTAACTGAATATGTGGAATTAAGTTTACTGTAATTGAAAATTGTTTATGTTTTTATGGAAGTATATATTTTTAATGGTCTATAAACTACTAATTTTGTGTGTGCACCCTTTATATCCCTAGCGTTTGAGTATTGTGCCTTATTTGTAGGTGTTTCATTTCAGAGATGAACTGTTCTTGCTTTTTCCTTGTTCTTGGTTCAGGTTTAATTCTTATAAATTTGTTCCTATTAATAATTTTTTTTCTTATTACACTGTAAGTAGAAGAACGTCTGCTACTTTAAATGCTGGGTGGCCAAAATTTTAAAATTTTGCTATGTTAACTGCCTAGTGTGGTAGTGTTGTAGGAAGTTAGCTTTTAGGGAACGTTTAGTGCCAAACCAATGATCATTAATATTGGATTTAAATAATTTTTTCAAAAACCTAGTTAAAATAGTTTTTTCAAACATATTGGTACGCCTTCTTCAACATCGCAGACATTTTACCTTCTTAAAATAGCTGATTGCTGTTTAAATAATAGTTAAGACACCACCATCTATAAAAACATAAACTAATGGGGTTGACTTTACCAGGTTTTTTTTAGTAGTCTTTCTATTCCAAACCAATTTTTTTTTAAATTTCAGTGATGTATAATTAAAGAGAGAGGAAGACAGAAGTGGGAGAATGAGTTTGTGTTATGAAGAGGGGATGGGGAGAGGAGTGTGCCTAAAAGGGGGTTTGGAGGGGGGAGAGGTTGGTAGGTGGTTAAGAAGGGGGGGGGGGGGGAGTAGGTATCCTAGGGCAGAGATGTCAATACTGTACTAAGAATTTTTTAAGTTGCTTTTGTTAAAGTGACAAAACTCTGATTATAAGGAATATTAGCAGATTTCTAATTTTCGTGATCACATTAGTTTTCTCACAATTGCAGTGTTGTTAAGAGCAAACATGCCGTAGTTTTCTCACAATTGCAGTGTAGTTAAGAGCAAACATGCCGTAGTTGATGAAGTGTATACATTATTTCTTAAGTGTTCAGTCGTAACGAAAGTTGAATAAATTTCATAACATTTTAGCAAGAAATTTGTTGCAAAACCAAACTAAAAAAATTTTACAATATGGACTATTTACCACCCGAGTTCTTACCTACTTTTAAATTTCCATGTTATGTAGCTATTTTAGTTGTTAAAATAATGAAAACAAACAAGATAACTTACTGCCAAAATTATTCTATGCTGATGGATTAAATAAACATTCAGTAAATACCAGAACATTCATCGGAAAAGAATTTTCATTTTTTTACAACTTTCTGCAACCAAATTTCTTATTGAAATGAAAATGAAAGTTGTCATTTTTCGTTTTCATTTCCATATACTGTATAGCACACAATCCTACAATAATGTTCTTATAATAAGGCAAGCAGGACATTAGTCTTGCTCATGGGTACACAGGGTACCAAAGACCAGAGGCAGAAGAGAAGTGAACTTATTCGACTGTAACTTACCCATGTAGTGTTGTTGGTAAATTTGCTAGTCATTGTATCTGAAAAATAAGTACAGAAGAATTTCTGTGCTTACTAATGTCACACGTCACGTTATCATGTTGTACTACAATCTCTAAGTAGTGCAAGAATAACCAAGCAAGTCATTTGAAGAGGAAAATAAATTTTTTTTATTAATAGCGGCTGGCTTAATACACTCATTACTTTTGACATGTTTTATGTGTCTGTGTCATGTACATACACAAGCAGTAGGACAACTTTAAAAATTTTAATCATAGCTGCTGTAAGATGTAAACATGAGAGTAGAATTCAAAGTTCAAACAATACAAATGTAACATGTCCAAACAAGTGTGTTATAGACAACGATTCCAATCACTATTTAGTTACATAGGTAGACTTAATAGCCAGTGCAGTGTTGCACAAAATTTCAATTTAAAACCAACACATCATCATGAGAAAAGGTTTCAGTACATAATTATTTCTCAGAACAAACAGTGAGCCAAAATCGAGGAATATTACATAAAATGATCACTTGTTTACGGCATCTATAATAGGAAATGCCTGGTAAAATTAATCACATCTTGATTCTGTATGTGCTATGGTGCACACAACGAATAACAAACAAGTTGGGTTGGGTTAGATGTTGCACGGGTAGGGCAAGAGTGAGACTTGACTGCACAAACATTATTCAATACAAAATACGATTACTAATTAACACTTAAATATGACAAATCTTATGAGCTAGCGAATGTATATAATTTTCCTATGATGTGAATAGAAAAATTATAAAAAAATTTAGTTCTAAAGCACATTTATTTTTTGGTAATTGAATCCTATACCCAAACACTGAGGCTTAGTATTCTTCCATCACGTCCACGGAGAATTATGTGCCTAAAACCAGAGGAAGGAATATTGCCTGTTGGCCACAAAACCTGAGGAAGGAATATTGCCTGTTGGCCACAAAACCTGAGGAAGGAATATTGCCTGTTGGCCACAAAACCTGAGGAAGGAATATTGCCTGTTGGCCACAAAACCTGAGGAAGGAATATTGTCTGTTAGCCACAAAACCTGAGGAAGGAATATTGCCTGTTGGCCACAAAACCTGAAGTTTGTTTCGTGCACATATTGTAAATGTACAAAATTCTCTGTCGTTGGAAAACTGAAAGGGTGGCTGAAGGCCCAACATAATGGTCAAACCATGAAGCTTTAAGGACTACAGTAACCCACAGTTGGCAAAATGTTGTAACAACAGGAAAAAAGAAAGTACAAGTCACAAATTAAATCTGAACAGCAGATTAGATTGCAGCTGGCCGAAACAGAATTTAGGAGAGCAAAATACGTACAGTATTGCGTCACCTGAGACTTGCCAAAATGCCTGCCACATAAGAGGGTCTGCTAATATTAACACTAACCCTCAAATGAGACGGCAGAGGACTACATGCATGTAGTGATGCTAAACGAGAAGTGAACAAGGCTGGCAGACAGCCCTGAAATATTAGCCAGATCATTCACTACATATTTCATAACAAATGGTGACAAATGAGTTGCAAGAGTTGAATGTTTTTTCGTACATTTTTTATTTGATCATATCTTCCTGCTGTCTGCATTGGATCGTGGCTAAACCTTTGTGAAGGAGTATGGAAGGGGAAGAAAGGGGCATCACTCATTACTGTTCCTTCCTTTAGATTCATAAGGGAAGATAAGTTTATACTCTATTTGCTCATTCTTTACACATTTGAAAAATCACGCCATGTATAATGTGTGTAGCTATTTCCTAAATATCTCGTTCATCACAAGTTTGTTATACTTCTGTTAACATGAAAGTATCTTATTTTTTGTTAAATTGAACTTTTACCTATATTTTACTTATAAATTATAATATTTCATTTATAATAAATATGAATAAAAACTGTGAGAAAACATGTGTTTGTAATGTCTTACTAAGAAATAGTTCTTGCGGAATATTGTTACCACTGAGTGCGCACAAATTTGGTGTGTTGTCCTTTCGTAAAATTTTCTATACTTGGTTAAGCTTTGTTTATATAAGGCAGAGGAATATCTTGGAAGTAGAACTTTAACAGGGCTTCAGAAAAGAGTGTAGTAACCATGAATGGATTATTGTTATGCATTTGTAGACAAAAATGAAGCCATTTATACACATTTCAAATTTAAGAGAGAGTGATACCATTGGCAAGTACACAAAAAGGCATGTTTTTTTAAACTAATATATTAACAGTGTATTTGATATAGAACATGGTGGTGCATTAAAAATAGTTGTTAAATACGAATGTGTTATAGGGCGGCGAACCCTTACCCATATGTAGCGAGGTCCTACTGTACAACATGCTCTGGTTCACTTGCCCCCGTTACTATTACAGTGAATGAACCCTCCTTTCCTTCATGATGGAGTGTGCAGCTTTTAAATTTGGACGTACAACGCTTATAAAATTTAATTTTCTATTCTGGTTGTTCAACCATATCTTTGTGTTGTAGAAGTGTGTGCTAAAAAGAAGTGAATGTAAAGTAAACATCATCAACAAATTACAATACATCAAATATTAGCATTGAAAATCATCGAGGGTTTGAGGAAAGTTCATATGCAATATGTGCTCTTAGTTGAAGAGGATAATGTAGGGTGCATCTGTGCCCTTACTGCAAAGTTGGAAAACATCACAGCCATTATGCATTTTTCTACGGCACGAGACCAGATAAGGGCCCTTGACTGGTGAATTTTAACACTGCTAATGTTTTCACTCAAAAATTTAGAAAAACATGCTTACAGTCAAATAAGAACGTTGACAATTGCGATGGGGGGGGGGGGGGGGGTGGCGTAAACTGTTTAAAACTCACAAAATTGATTTTTTTAAAAATTGTTTTTCATCGTAATCTTGCTATGTTCATTGTGGAATGTTTAAGCATGAGGCAGGTTATTTTTTTTTAGGGCACTGGACAGTAGAAGGAACAATTGTTGTAGTGAGAGAACTGCTTGTTATTTGGTTGTGACAGTGCTAACACTACTGTAGGAAAGTTCAAGGATGTATCAGTTTTGAAGCAGCAGCATCCTTCAGTGATTGTACAAGAATGCATCTGTTACCTTGTTCATTTAGCTGCTTAGAAAACCACTACTGTAGAACTTCAGTGGTGGGCGTGAATGTATACACATCATTGGTGAAGAAATATTTATTCTTGAAAAAAATTTCCAAAAGAAAGCAAATTTTAACATGTGAATACAAGGTGATTATTTGTTAGTGATAACTTGCACATAATTTCGGAACAATAGGGACAACTGAAATAATTGTTGCAGTTTTGTGAAGATTCTTACTAGGATGCGGTTTCTAACAATATATTTCTCACAGCAAAAGCCATAATTGAGATTGGAGCTACAAAATTTTACCTATATTTCTGAAAAACTGTACTTCCTGTTTTTACAGTGTACAGTGTAATTTTGTAATGGGAAGCTTGGTAGATAAATCAATTGTGAAAATGGATTGGCTAGTAAGGTTTACAGAATCAATAGCTTCAGGAAAGCAGTCTGATCTAAGTTTGAAATCCTTATTAGATAAAATTTTCCAGTAGGCATACACAGAATGATATTGACCTTGTAATTGGTGTACCTACAAGGCAGTACTTAAGAAGCAATTGACGATTGGAGTTTCTCTCTGTGATAGAAATACACTCTGGAAAATTGTGTGCTGCTTTTTTTTTTTTTTTTGTGTGGGTGTGTGTGTGCGCGTGTGCGCGCGCGCGTGCGAGAGAGATTGATGTGTTGTAAAATTCCTTTCCGAAGATGTAGTTCTGAATCGTGCATAAGTTGTGGGTGTATCACTGAGAGCAATTTACTTTACACTCTTACGTTCTTTGTTAAGATGCTTCCAACCATAGTTTGTTGCAATTATAGACTGCCTGGAGGAAGAGTTTGTATCTTGTATAGCAGATTCTTTCACTGAAAACATTCTTGCTTATGAAGGAATGGATGTGGTTTGGATGATGATAAACTGGCAACATGTACCTCGCCATGTGAAATTTGAAGTACTTGTCAAGTTGACTCTGGCTGTTTCTTATCCCACATACCAAGTAATGTTCTAACTAAACAAGTATTAAGCAGTGTTGGAAAGAACGAAACTGACTTCAAACTAAATTTAAGTCTCAAGTCCTTAACTGCAATCTTAATTAAAAAGACACAAATAGTTTCCTCTTTGGAAACATGATACCAAAAGTATTCCGCTGCAAAAGAGGTCAGTGATGCAAGATAAGTGACACTGAAAAATCTTGATGAAAGATAAGTTGTTAAAGAACTCTTTCATTGTGTGCAATGTGATGCAAGTAAATAACTGAAAGTATAATTGTAGCCAGTGTTGTATAAATAGCCTTTAATGAAAACCTGGAGAGCTGTAAGGCATGTACATTAATAATTGCAACAACTGCACTGGTACTAAGTCTGATTATTTTGCACATGTACTGTAATATGTAACATGCCAAGTATTCACGATGCCGTGTGCCCAGGCCCCCCAGAGAACAGAGCTCCAGTTATTGTCATTTAAAAACTGTTCAATATTTGTGCACAGCTTCTGTTTATGAATAGCATTTAATAAATTTCTCACATAATGGTAGTTTTCGTTTTGTATTCCGGCTAATTCATATTTTTCAAAAATGGAACAGGGTTAATAAAAGTGTTTTACAATAATTTTTATGTACAAAACTTCTTGCAAAGTCTACTCAACATACCATAGGGACATGAAGTTCGCCTTTGTCTTTATCATAAAATTATTGGGTCACCACTGAAAATTTAATGAGGCAACTTGAAGGCAGGAAAACTGCATGTTAGTTCCATGCATTTATTTGTGCATAAAGGTGACCAAGCAGTGGATGCTTGTACCTAGGTCGCTCAGAGTGCTGCTGCATTTCTAGGTCTCGGGTATGCCAAATACCTGCAGCCAGAAATCACCCTTAATTAACTGTATGCATTGGTGTTGTGCTGCACTTAATTTCCGTGTCGTGGTGGCAGACAACCCCCACCCATTATTTTCTTATACCCAAATTTGAGCAGTTTCTCTGTTTGTAGTTAATAAGACTCCCTTAGCTGTAATATATTTTGATTTGTTTGTGTGGTACCATGATGGACATATTTTGTTGCACAAGCCAGATTTGTGTAGCATTGTTACTGGAAACCTGTCAAAAGTTAAAATATAATCAGAAGAAGATGGAAGTAGAAGCGGCTCATGGTTTTATTTTAACAGCTTATGGTTGCCCAGTCTTTTTTGGCAGGTGCCACGGTGATGTAGTAGTTAGTCTACTGGCCTCACTCCAAGGCAAACTGGATTAGGTTTCTGGCAGGTGGGAGTACTTCGGTTTACCCCTTCCTTGCACTCTACTGCTGTTCCATCTGCACCTCATTTCACCCTCACCAGAACTAAGACCTCGCTGTCAAGTTCCAACCAAAGTGCTAATCAGAACGTCTGGGTTCTTGCAATCCCTAGTCTTTCTGCATTTGCTGTGGATATTAATACTTGACGTAATTAAAAAAAAAATTGTCAGTTATCAGTGGTGTGATGTGCCACTCTTCAGAGATTTATGAAAAGGTATTAGAAAAGATGATGATAAAAAGGCTGGAAGAAAAGTGTAGAAAAGAACAGCATACCTTCAAACAGGGGAGGTCTATGATGGAGCTAATATTCGCGGTGCAGGATGTATTTTGTATCAATTGTGACATGGTGCAGAAATATGGATAATAAAACAAGAACATGTATATAACTGTCAGGACAATGGGCTTGAAATTTGCAAAGAGCATGATTGGGCAACCGAGGGGGGGGGGGGGGGGGAGAGAATGTGAAATGAATTGGTATGAGAGGAAGTACAGATCGAGCGGCTGACAGAGATTGTAGAGAAGAAATGAATGACGTGGGCAAGTCAAGAGGATGGGAATTGAGAAGTTGACAGCAAGGATGTTGGAACTGAAGTACAATAGACCAAAGAGTAGATGGGATGAGCAAGTGGCTGAGAGATTGAGGAGGAGAGGGAAAAGTGGTAGAGAGATGGAAAAAGATGGAGGCATTTTAACTAAACTGACCTGGCCACAGGTTGGAAATGGCCAAGGATGATTATAATGGCTTCAAGTGACACTGGAATAAAACAGACTACATTTATTATCAAAGAAAAAATTCTAAACAGGTACCTACATTAGATTTCCATTTCTCAGAAGAAAAAAAAAGTGTAGTAACTAGTAAGATATAATTGTAATCATGCCTGTCATAGTAGTTCCACTGAGGCTGATATTTTTGTGTTGACTATTTTTGTACTTTGTGCTAACAGTGACTGTTTCTTTAAGGAATTTTTAAGCATTTTATTGTGAATAAAATGTTTGCATTAGTAAACTTATTCATGTAAGTATATGACTGTCACACTACAATGAAGGGGTTATTGAAAAATTTGTTTACTGTCCGATGAGAACAATGGGGAGAGTGTTTAAAGTTTATTTCTAGAAAATTTGCATTATTTTGGTATAGAAGTCTTATATTTTATATTTTGAATGTAGTGATGGGACAATTCAATTACGGTTGATTCTTTGATTGTACTAATTTTGGCTATAATGTAGGAATCAAAATCTTTTGATCTCTAGCCTTCGTTAGTTCAATTCAGTTACGGAGATTATTTGTGCTGTTGTGTTAAGTGAAGAGGAAAACTTCTTTTTACATTTATGTGATTAAAATTACTCTACTGTATGTTCCTTTAGCACAGGATTTCCATTGTGAATATGTAAGTTGTTATTGACTTATAAAGTTCCTATTTGAGATGTTTATAAAAGTGTTGAATTCTGGCAGCAGTATACGTTTGGTCCGCAGATATTGGCTAACCTACAACTTTTTAGTAAAAATTAATATGGATATTGAAACAGCAAACACTGGAAACAAAGTAAGTGTCACCCTTCATAAAGACTGCTGCAGTATCTTTATATATTTGTAAATTTTCTGAGGTGAAGTGTGTGTGCAAATTCAATTCACTGCACTGGACTACGCTCAGTGTGCATAGGACAAGTGCCATATGTACCAGACCTACTGAACTTGCATCAAGCGCAGTCTTTTTGTTCTGCATTATTGTCAGTATGGCAGGTATTTTTCTAGTTTTCAGGGTGTACAGGATGTACCGAGTGTGTGTTCAGTGCAGTTAGTTGGACAATACCATAGATTTTTATTTTTGAAATTAACTACATTGACGTAAACTGATGTAATAATTACAAAGCTGAAATTCAGCTGTGTATTTTACCATGGTTGAGAATGGCGCAGGTAATGAAATGTGTAATTTTTGCATTATGAAGATTTTGGAAAAGTCCTAGACAACAACAAACAGGACAAAACCTTCTAACACTTTTGCATAATCACAAAAGAAAAGTATTTTTTAAATATATTAAGCTGTTCAAAATCTGCAAAAGTATACATGATCCATTTCATTTTAATATTTATTGGACGAATTCAGGTAGCTTAAACAGGTATTACGTATAACCACACTTTTTACGAAACTAATTTAGAATTTTCCTCATTTTCACTTAAATAACTCTTATTATGAAATAATGAGAATCAAAACAAAGATTTCGGAACTCAATCAGGAATCTGTATTGGTAAAAATGTGGAACCGTCCCACCACTAATCTTATGACAGTTATATTTATTTTCTATTTTAATTCAGTAGTGAATAGTAATATAGATTTGCAATGTCTGTGCCATCAAGCTTCACTATACAAAACGTGTATGAAAACCTGTTTGTCTCCTGCTTCCTATTTTTGAAAACTATGGTGGTGGTATATTTTACAAAAGAAAATTGTACAAAATGTTTGCAGGATGAGAAAAGTCTTTCTGCAATAATATTATAGGTCTACCTTCTTTGTAATTAGCTCAGATTTATCCAACAAAATGTTTGCCTATTTTTTGTGCTGGAAATTTTACCTTTGATTAACGGACTCATAAGTAAGTATTCTTTTCATGAGCTGACTGTAAACTGTAAACATGGTACCATACTCTGTCAATATTTTATATTCTCTTGAGATTACAACTGTAAAAATCTGAAGCGATACACAACTCCAGGTTTAGGGTATATGTATTATGCATCTACACAATGTTAACATCTCAACATTGAAGCAAGGCACTTACTAGCCTCCAAATTTAGCACAGCTCAATAATGCATACCTGTGTTCTAATTTGAATTTGCATTATTTCTAAGCTACTCTTGTGTGCATTCAATGATTAGCTAAGGGTATGTGCACATTACTTTGTTTTTTCTTTATATGTGGGTGTGTGTACATTTTCGTTTGAAAGAACATCTTAGACTTTGCTCTTTTAAAACTTTTTTTTGTTCATTGGATTTGTTAAACATGTAAGTAGTTCATTTCCCTGGTAAAAATAGAGTAAAATGAGTAAAAAAACATACATTTAGAACTATCAGTAGTAAAGATGCGGAAGTGGAAGCCACGCATTTTCCCTTCAGTATGGTGGCCATAGAATTAGAAACTTGTACATCTTATTTTTGTGTGTTTATTGTTATATTTTTTTAAACTAAGAACATTTATACACACAGTTGACACAAAATTTCTCATACATCATAAACTAGTATTTGTGGTTGGCTCATTTTCAAATTGTGCATGTAGAAGAAATACATTCTTCTCTAAATAAATCACATTGCTGTATTGTATTGTGCAGTGATATTAAGTAATATATCACAAGTAATATGATTACTACATAATAATTACTTTTCCTGTAATATTACTTTTGTTTAGGCATCGTGCTCTCAAGGGTGATGTGGGCAGGAAAGAGCAGAAATGGTGCTGTTGTTTTTTACTTTCAATTGAATGCCAAAAATCAAATGTTTATTTCATACCAACTTATCCCAACGTTTATGTTTAGTCGTCATTTTGTACGTTTGTGTGTGGCATTGATAAGTGACTATTTCTATATACATATTTTTCAGTGTGGCTGTGATAGTTGCAAAAGCAAAATATCCCAACTAAAACAAGGCTGAAAACTAGGTTATTATTCTTACTTTAATATAGCATATTTTTTATAGTAACTATAGGCTTCATAGGTAAATGATGCATCATTATTTTAACTAACAATTAAATGCCCAGCACTTCTTTATACATGACTAAACATCCTTTACTAACATCAACTCAACTAAGTAAACAAACTAATTTTGCACATTTTTTTTTGCTCTGATCTCACTGCTCTTCCTGACACCTGAATAGTCTATCAAATAAATACTTCCAGTCAAACAAATGCGAGAAATGAAAAAGAGTATGAAAAGAGTAGCAAAATAATAGTAGTAGTAAGAGCAAGATGCCCAAACAAACCTATTATGACCTGCAAATAAATAAAATTTATACATCAATATGTTCTATGATAAGTGTTTCTTTGAATATTATTTTGTTCCAAAGTGTCAACTTCCAGCTTGAGAATAAGTGGTGCTACTACCATAGTGTGTACATCAATTGATGACCTTACAATGCAATAAATCTACAACTTCAATTAGGACACCTCAGGCTTGGAGTTTGTAAAGCAGATACTGTAATTCATGAGCTGTCGTCATATTGCAGGTTATCTTCAACTTCAATTACTGCATGTTTTGGTCAGCTATGTATTATGATAATTATAATTTTAAACTCACATAATTTTATTTTTGTAATAGACACTGTAAAATTTAAGCAATGTCTTAAAAATTATTTATTAAGTTTTTCTTGTTCAAAAATGGTTGCAGAAAGTAATAAGATTTTAATCTTACAGATTTTTTTAAACGAAATATTTTCTTATAAATGTTCTGAATTACAGCAATTGTATGAGTGCATTTTCAATTTTTAGTACTTTTAACATTACTGCTACTGCATGTAACTTAGTATCTGCTTTGAATTAAATCACTGAACTTATAAATGTCTGCGTTGGTGCATCTCAGCGGGGGGGGGGAAATCATTGGACTGTTATAGTGTGTAGACACACACTAGCAGAGTTTTGCAATGAAACATGTTAAGAGATGTACAGATGGTTTACAAATTTGAAGTTGTGAAAAATGATACTGTAATTCTAATGATTGCATAGCTGATAAGAGAGTATTTCAGTGTTTATTGTTGTGAAATTGTTGTTCATATCATTGTAGCATGTAAATATATACATCCTCTGTACCTTTGTATATGACTAGCACCACAGAACATTAGTAGATAGGTCAAGCGCTAACAGTATCTTTAAGCCCACGAAACTGTTAGCACTCGGGGAACGTGGAATTAAATGCATGCACAGTGGCTGGAAGTTTTGAACTCATATTGCCAACAATTTTTAAAATGTAAATACTGTATGTAATTTAAAATCAATTTACACCGAAACCTGGTTTTATGGGCACTCATTGTTCTCCACACTTGGCCCATATGAACTGATGTGCCCAAGTTTTTACCCAATGAATCGCAAATAACATTTTGTGACATGGGCATACATTAAAACCTCAATCCTGCAGCCCATTTCATATAGACAACTTTCATTTACAGTATGTGTGTGTGTGTGTGTTCAATTGTAGGACACATTTGCAGAATACTATACATAAACTGGAAACCCGCAATATGTATGTGTTAGTATTATTTTTATACAAATAGTGGCTTACTCTTTCGCTACCAATTTACACCCTCTAAATACATTTTCCACATTAATTGAAAATTTTTGCCTTACTTTCTATTTCTAAACTGACAAATGCAGCTGGGAATTCAACACTTAGAATCCAGCATGTAAATTTTAAAAATAATCAACAAAAACATATAATAAACCAATTTTACTAAAACAGTTTATCTCCCAATGTACTTGCAGTAACTCAGAAGGAGAATAAGCTTTTTTTTTTACATCATCTTGCAGCGTAATCATGCTGAGTTGGTACCCACTGGTCAGAACATCAAATATGCAGTCTATAAGGATCACTGTAATTTGTACTATTAATTTATTTGGTATTTATAAACTGGTGTAAAGTTTGTGTGTATTAAATAGGCCTTTGCTAGTTGCATTATTTTTTTTTTTGTAATAATTATTTTACGTACAAAAAGACAATTATATTTAACCAAAAAAATTAATTATCTTTGGATAGCATATCGTATTTAATAATACTTACATTTATACCTGATATCTAAAACTTGTTTGAAACTCTTAGATTCTGTATTTTTTGTAATAACTCCAAGCGTAATAATTCAGTGTTTTTGGGTTTGTCATCTAAATGCTATTTCACAGTGAACTTTCAAGTATTTTAAAAGTATACATTCCTCTTGTGCTCTGTTAATTCAAATAAAATATAGGCACACTTCATTACCTATAAGAAGTAACCATTTGTGCAAAAAATGTTTGATGCAGTTAAGTTCCATTGTTTAGTTGCTGAATTATGCAATACTCCTTGTTTCATAAAAAGTAACATTTCCTGATTTTATTTCTAAATTTTTATTGTGCAGTTCTAAATTATATTGGTTTTTTAACTGAGAGGTTTTGAATTTTGTGGTTCACAAATTCCTTTTTAAGTAGGGCCTACTAAGTTGTGTCTGAGTATGGTACTCAATCAGGTTGACAATTTACATTTCAAAAGTGCAAATGTGACATTTAAGTTTTCTTAGTAATGATATAAAAAAAGTATATTGGTGAGAAATGTGAAACAAAAGTTGAAAGAAATACAGTAATAAGAGTTTTTAGAGACCACATTCACAAGTGCTTTTGTGCTTTCAGATAATTATGGTACTCTCTTTACAATATACTACTTGCATGTAATCACCTTGCTAAATTGTGCCAAACACAGCTAACTCTGCAAAACTGTTTAGAAACAAGTCTGCAACACGTTGCAAGTGAAGAGAGCGTAAAGTGTCACACATATTTATTTGCTTCATAATGAAACAGGTGGGTAAATAAGAGCAGCTCTCTGTCATAATCAGTTTTGTGTAGGTAGTTGCATTTGGTACAACACAAATATTTCTGTCTGTAGTACAGCAATGGCTGGCAGTGGATGTGTTTAATGTATTCCTTCATCTAAAGTTTAAAATTAGAATTTATTTTAATGGGAATTTGTTTGTGGGAGTCAATATTCCATAACTCCTCCATAAATTTTGAGGCAAAACAAAGAGGGTTTTAGGGTGGTTTGTCACTGAGGTGTTGACCACCACCAGAATACACAGCTAACGGGATCATTGACACACTAGCCACTTTGTGTCAATAATGCAGGACAGGAAAGTGAAAACATAGTGATATAGATCGTTGTTGATAGGAATGATGCTTGAAAACTACAGTAGAACCCCTCCGACATGACCGCGATATTGTCTGAATACAGTAAAGGTTGGATAATTTGAGGAACCAAAAAAAACACTTTTATTACATTTATGTATGTATTACGCTATGTACACAAAAACACAAAATGGTCTTGCAGTTACTAAAAACCTGTAAAACATACGTTGCTGTGAAAAAAATATTATTTAAGAAAGTCTGTAATTTTTTTTTGTTTCAAATGGGAAATTCTTGATTTTGCGGATGCATCTCGCCACTTCTTTGCCCACATGATGCTCATAGGTGTTGCCGTTGGATGCTGCTCTATGTATTTTAGTGCATGTTCAAATGCTTCTTTTGCTGCGTAGAGTCTAATCCTTTCACTGTCACCTTTATCTTCATTGTCTGTTTCGTCTTCTTCAGCATCAGCCTGTAAAACAGCGGAGATGATTTGGTCATTATCAAGCTCTTCGTTGGTGATCTCTGTGAATTCGTCTTCTGCTAGCCATTCTTCTACATCGGCCGGTTGAACATCCCACTGAGAGTGCCTGTAGATCTTGGACAATTTCCACGTCATCAGTGACTGAACTTTCAGGAGGTTCATCTTGTTGCTTCATACTTGGCCAAATTTTATTCCATGATTTTTGAAGAGTGGTTGTCTTAATTTCATCTTATGTTTGAACAACAGAGTAGATTGAAACTATTATATTTTTGCTCTTCATGGTCTGTAAGAGATCACCAGCCCTCATTGGATTTCTCTAACAAGGATCCAACTTATTTTCTCCTGTATCTTCTCTTCAACCACTCAATGACACCCTGATCCATGGGTTGGATCAAGAGCGTTATGTGAGGGGGCAAAAAAACAGCTTTAATGTCGCCCTTTTGAAACTTGTTTTCAGAAGGGTGACTTGGGGCATTATCTAGCAACAGAATAGTGTGGACTGGTAGATTTTTCGACTTCAAATGTTTTTCTACAGCTGGTACGAATTCGTCAAAAAAAAATCATGTTTTAAACAAATTGCTCTCCATTCAAGCAGACTTCTGACTCGATAATAAACGAGAAGTGATGACATGTTTACGTTTTTAAAAGCTCTTGGTCTCTTAGATTTGCTTATAACAAAGAATGCCATTTTATGGCTGCCACTTTTATTGCTGCATGTTGCGATGGTCTGTTTGTCCTTAGTTAATTTTGTGCACAACACATTTTCATTTTTTGCTGCAAGGTTTTTTTTTTGGAAGCATTTTATAGTTTAACCCCATCTCATCAATATTGTTGACTTGGTCTGGATCAGGGTGGTTTTTATTGGTTAAATTTTCAAACTTTTGTATAAAACCTTCAGCAGCATCTTCAGCTGAGTGTTTCTCTCTTGCAATGACAATATTTCTCACGCCATGACAAAGTTTCCATCAATAAAGCTATCCTTCACTTGCATGAAACGCCTCTCCTTCAGATCCCAATTTCTTTTGTAAATTTACAGCCTTCTCTGTCATGATAGGACCTGATAGTAGAGTTCCTTTGTGCCTTTCTTGGCAGAACCAAACCCATAAATAGTCGTCCAAAAGTTCAAGTTATTTTTATAACATTTTTCTATATTTTAAAGTATCTTCTCCCTCCACTGTCAACGAATACGTTTCAAGTTCCTTTAGACCTTTTTCCCCAATCTTTAATTGTTGTTACACCTACTCCTAGCTCTGATGATAATTTTAAAACTGACTCACCATTGTCCAGCCCTTGTAGAACTTCTAACTTTTGTTGTAATGTGCACACAACACGTTTACGTTTTTGTTGAGTAGCCATTAACACTTAAAAACACTGTCTACTGCACTGCATAATAGTTGGTGTGCGTCTGTACTGAATTATTGAACGACACATGTTTGAACCGACCCCTTTTGTTTTGAACAATAATTAGAGTTGACACTGATCCCTTTATTGACGTGGCAGGCACCAGACAGGCGGACGGTCAGACAGATGGTCGGATATGCCAAGGTCAGATATAAGGGGTTCTACTGTACATGTGTTTTTATCTTGGGTTGAAGTGCTCTGGCATTCTTGACTTTTGTGCGTCACTACCCAGGTGCCATGTTGTAAGAACCTAAGATTTCTAAGTCTGGCGAAAAAAAGCAATGTCCTGTGTAATTCATCAGCATTAACCTGTTATGTATCTGTTTATCACTGCTTGGTTAACAGTGTGAAATATGAATCCAATAGATGATATAGCAGTTTGTAACAGACAAATGCCTTTTAATTGTTGGAAGGATGATGACCAGAAAGATTTGTTAGTGTATGAAAACATAAACATTATAGGAATTGTAGGCTATAGCTTTGAAATTTCAAGACAATTGTCAATTGACTTAAAAAAATTTGGAGTGAAATAGTTATTTGCAGATATACTTGAAACTATCGAGAGATGAAAATTTTGTAGTAACCATTAAGGTCTTTAATTGCCATTTTTATTTCTACAACATATCATTTTTGAGATATTACAAGTAATGTAGGTGTTTCTGCTACATCAAGGAACCTAACTTGGGCTGTTAATAGTTCCTTTTGGAGAAACTTTATTTAACTAACAAATGTATTGCATAGCGGTCACTTCTTGGGAACAGAACCTGTTTGTTAAACAGGAACTGATTCATAATGGCAATCTCTTTGTTAACTATCTCGATAAATGCTGCGTAAGCGCATGAATGAACAATGTGTGTTTAGCTTCAGTTCATACAACTCTGTGTGTTCGTGCTAGCTGATTGCCTTCTTACATAAACAAAGTTTTCGCATTGCTGCAGAATGTCAACACACTACCTGTAAATGTACCGCAATCCTACATTGCATTTTCGACTTGTGTTGCCTGGTAGAACTTCTTCAGTTAAAATGTATTGATATCTTTCAAAAGCTAAACAGTGAATAAAAAATAAATTTTTGCTGAGTTGTGAATCTGTAATAGATGTACATATCTTTCGTATCCACAATAAACTGTCTACCCTAACTTTTGAGCAGTTGGCCTTGTGAGTTCAGCAAAGCTTTGTAGCCCTGTTATGTCACTTTGTGTGTGTGTGTGTGTGTGCATGCATGCATGTGCACCCATGCATGTGTTAATTTATTTGCAGCATGTTATTTTGAAAAGATAGCTATCAGTTTTTTATTACCATAATTTTCTAATTTTTCTAGTGACACTAGTGGCAGTAATTCCTCAACAGTGTACTCCTTTTATTCCCTACCCTTACTCATGGTGCTTCATCATCTTTTGGGCCCGTGAGCGAGCTCTGCTGTCAAATACTTGTGAATGGGCTTTCTAGAAATTTTTCATTATTTATTTAGTTCTGTGTTTTTGGTTTTTACATATTTTTACTACTATATTTTATGGAATTGTCAATATAATACAAAAGGACCATAACCCTTGTATCCTCAGTGTTGAACTTATTTTCACTTATTTTATTTGGTGAGATTTTTGTTTACTTCTACACATTGTGGGAGTTAATTTTGTACATGCATTATAAATAGTTAATACATATATTTTTTCTCCCTTTAGAGGTCAGCCTCATAAACATATGTTAAGGTAGTTCAACTTTTGGATTTTGTGGTGGATAAACTTTCCTTTCAGTTTACTGTCTTAACGATAACTGGAAGTAGCTCCAAAATGTGTAGGATCAAAAAAAAGACTGCTTATAATTTTGAATAATATTTTTACAGATATGGTCTGTACAAGGAAACCGATTATAAAATAAAGGTTTATTTAACACAATTACTTTATCAACATAAAAGAAAAATTTTAATGGGGAATTGTTAAAAATATTTTATTTGTATGAAATGATCTTCAGAACATTGTCACCAGTTTTTTTGTAAAAGTATATGTTTCCAGAAAAAATGTGTAGTTAAGTCCGTGTGTCCTTTTTTAATAAAAAAAAAAAAAAAAAAGCAGCAGTTATGAGAATTTAAACTACTACTTCGTATTTGAGATATAATAACCGTACTAACTTCTTCCTGTTTTAAACCTGTGAAAACTGCGAGATGTAATCTTGTGTACAGTACACTTGTTTTGGAGGTTGTTTGCTGTGTAGAGATTCTGCTGCTTTTTCTGGGATGTTCACGTGAATTTTGCATTTGTCATGTCCTTCTCCAGCAGTAAAGTGAAGTGTGTCATTAGAGAAAAGTTTATGTGCATTGTAGACATTCATTGAATAACAGTTTCAGAAATGTTGAGTGTAAAATAAGTTAAGTTTTTATGGATGTAAGGGAAAAGTGATAAATTTTAGAAAATGATAGAAAGAGATTTTTTTGAGGGAGGTGAGGATGTGTAAAGTGAGTGTTGTGTAGAAGGAAAAAAAATATTTTCTGTTTATTGTAATGATGAAGTTAAAAAGTTCAGTACATTAATTTTATTACAGTATTTGTTTTCACCATCCAGCTAAACAGTGTTTTTGTGTTAAAAGTTGAGTCAGTTTATTGATGTATGTATTTATTTTCCAGCAGTATCTTTGAAACTCTGAGAATTGCACTTAATTGTGTGATGCGAGAAAACAAAAAATCTTGTTAGGGGAATTAACATTATTCAATTATCTTTCAACTGTGATTTGGTGAAGTTGCCGACAAATGATACTTGGTGTGTATTCTAGTGTTTACCGACATGTTTGTGTGTAATAGATACTGGGAGCACTGAATTAAATTTTACGTCTAACTTCAGTGTGTGTGTATGTGTGTGTGTGTGCGCAGAGGTCAGTTGTACTGGCATTTATGGTTGCTGCATCTTCGCCAAAGTTGTGCAAAGTTGTGCACACAATAAATTTTTTGTAACGGCCACAAAACTTGGATGTATCTTACAATGTTGAGCATACATTTGTGGTGTATACATCACATTGTAGCCACATTAAGTGAAAATTAAGCAAACATGATAAATTGTAATTGCACTGTCTGGACACCTAAGTTATAACCAGATTGTTGGAGAGTTGATCTTTGTTTGTAGACTGATTAACTGTCCCCCTACAGACTGATGCCCAAAGTTTTTACACGAACTAGAAAATTTCAAATGTTCTGTTCTGACATATATTAACTTATTTGTCAAATAACAAGACTTAATAAAATATAATAACTTGCCGTATAAAAGTTGATAAAATGATTATGGTTTTCTAATTTGGAAGCTTGTAAAAACAGTAAACTGAAACAGTCCAACTGTCAAGCTTCTGGACGTTCTTCACAAAGTGACATTTTAGTAATCCTGTTAATCATCTCCAGTTCTTGCGACATTAATAATTACAGTAGGTACTTTCTAATCATGAATGGTGCGATTTTTTAAAATTTCTTTGTTGGGAGAACCATGTAGATTATGTAATACAGATCATGAATAATGGAGCACAAGTTACGCAGGCATATTCTTTAACTTTGTTGTAAGTTGGCCACATTACATCAATTTGAAAGTGGTAGGAATTGCTTGGTTTCGTAAATAGTTTATCATTTTGACCAAAGCTTTGTGAATTAGCAGTGAGTATTTTGAGCATGATGGAAATGCCAGTGACACAACATCTGTTGTACACTGTCCAGATTACTGTACATAACCCAATTAGTCGAGGAGGCTTCTTCCAGAATATCTATGCTGAAGTGGTATGTATGTACTCTAAATACTGTTTTAGACCTGCATACTGAAGGGCCTGTGTTGAATCTTTATACTTATAACATAGCAGGCATGCATTTATCCACTTGTTCCCACCAGTCTGAAGAGCCCATTATTTGGGTTCCATTTGTAGCGTAAATTTACGCATGGTGAGCCTGCACTGCTCATAACATTCATATTACAGTTAGTCATGTTTGGCTTTGACAAGTATATGAAAACATGCAAATATGAATGGACATAAACTGTATGGTTGTGCTGAAGCTGTAGCAATCGCACGCCTGCATAATTATTAGTTTGTTGGGTTTCTACCTCCATGGAAATATGTAACTACTTGAGAGGTCAGTGTTTGTAAATACCTCAGTGTAAAATGCTGCACAGGGTTTAAATACAGCATTTAAAGTTTTTTTTTTATTTGCTCCTTCAAGATACAGTATAACTTGCTTAGTTGTAATAGCAAGCAGTTTAGAGTAGACCTTTGTTGTTTTATGCGATAAAAACTTAAAAGTTTAATACATAGCTAAAGAGGTTACTGAACATTTGAAATGCTGTATATTGATATTTAGCCATGTTAGAAACCAACGTCCTGTTGTTAGATGGCATTGTAAGTAGTTATGATATGATTGGGCCATTTTGAGACTGTGATTTTGTGAGTGACTGCAAAAAAAAACAGTATTTTTGTATGGGTTAAAAAAATTGGGTCACTCTCAAATTGTAGTAGGTTAAGAGTAATTTGTTGTCTTAATGGTTGGGAAAATGTTAAAGACAAATGACATGTTTGGCCTGCGAATCGAGAGCCAAGTTTTGCTAGTGGTGAGTTGTAGTGTATTTAGAAAAAGAGCTTTCTGCTTTCGTTTTGCTGTGCTGTCAAGTGTACTGCAACTTCTTGCCAGTATTCCTACCGTAAGTTTTGTTAATGATGTTAATTCTAAAGATTTTCTGCATTTCTAAACATATTATATTGTACGTTATTAGCACACAACTGTCTTAATGCTGCACATTTCATACAAATTATATGTTGTAAGTTGATGAATTATTGTTTATGAGAAGTATTGTTGTAGGCAATATTATTGTATACTCATTATTAGCTAAAAATTAGAATTTTTTTTGTCCAACTTTTTCTCTCCATCCATCCTCAACTGCTGAAAATTTACACTCTGCATTTTCCTAAAAGATATTTAGATATCTATGGACTTCATATACACAAAATAACTTGAAACTCACATTCTGCAATTCAATTTTTGCAACAAAATTCAAAATATTGACTGGTGTTGCACTTTCAGTTTTCAAGTTTATGTACGTTGCATTTCATTTAACACTTTAGTAACCAACTGTGAGATGTCAGGTATCGAGATGCTGTGTGATTCCAGCTATTGGGTGAAAAGACAGGCATTATGAATGGCTCTAAAAAGCTGGAACGTAATGCAAATAGCTGTCTCGTAGAGTCCAGTATTGCTTACCTAAATGTAACAGTCGAAGTTTCTTTGTATTCATTCCCAGAATAGAAAACCAATAAAACAATGTAAATGGTGGATTCAGGCAGTACGCAGACAGAAAGTATGTAAGTCATTGCTGCTTATAAAATTGTGTATAGTGTGCTAATGTTATGTATTTAATGCACATATATTTATTTAAGGTTACTGTATAAAGAAAGCTATTCATAAATTAAATTGAAGAACATTACATGTATTAAACAGTGAAATTGTACAGTATGTATTGCTTAGTTTTTCACGAGGGTTGCCAAATACCCAGAAAAATTCCAGTTTTGCACATTTTCTTCTGCATACCTTACATAAGTCCACAATCTTAACAAAAGAAAGGCAGCCAAACAAATTTAAAAAAAAACTGAACTCCCAGTAAGACATGCATCTTAATGAAAAAAACTATGTCTAAAACTCTTAAGTACTGAAAATATAACTTTTTAAAATATAGTAAATGAATATGGCACAAAATATTTTTTGTTATTTGTTTCAACTTTCAAAATAGTTTATTGGCTCTCTCCACCTTCATTTTCTCCAAAACTCCATCCTTCCCTTTTTTTTCCTTACTATTGGTTCTATAAATTGTGATTTCACAATCTTGGGTGAGATATGGATGTAGGCACAGGCACCAATTACGGTACACTTTTCACTTCGTGGGTGGAAGTGTTTTGTTTTAAATTATTTTGTTAAAAATGTTAATATTTGATTTAGAATGTTCAGTTTGTAGGATCATTTATAATTTACATTTCCTTTGCAAGCAAAATTTTAATACTGTGTTCTCTTAAATATTTGTAGCTCATATTGTTTAAAACCTTGGCACACATGAAAGTAAGTGCATAATGCCATGCACGAACACAAAGCACATGTTAAAAAAGAGAGAGAGAGACAAGATCAAAATTAACACGGGAGTGGTTACAGAAAGTTTGACACGTGCCTCGTTTCGTTTCTGAAAACAAGAAGTTGCCACCTATAGGTGTTTGTGTGCTTTTGGTATGTTTGGATTAGTTCACATTGCAAGCTGTTATGTTTAACAAAAAAATTATGTACTGCCTATCTATATTGAAACTATAGGCTTAAGGATCTTCTCCTAAAAATTTTGTTCGTCATATATTTCTTCACATAAAAAACTATGTAGGTACACATTCTTTACGTCCATGTGAGTTATTTTGAAGTTTTCTTTGTCAGGCAATGCAAACAGGTACCTCGGTAAGGAATACTTTAAGACTGAAGAAAAGGTTTCTTCATAGTTGATTCCTGGTCTCTGACTGCAGCCCTTGACTACTAACCAAGCTTTGTAATTTGTCCCTTTGGTTCCTGGGTTTTTTATTTTGAACACCTATCTCGACTTGAATTCATCAGTTCCCTCCGGTAAATAAGTCCATTCGTAAGTCTCACTTCTGATAAATGTGGTTAATTCTTCATCCATGGCTTGTTTCAATTTTAGGGTTTTGTGGACTTGCTAGCGGCTTCCTTTGTGTGAGTGGTTCATTACTGTCTGACACAACATAGGAGACAAAGTCTGAGTCATTCTTCTGTTTCAGCACACGGTTGGACCTTCTTTAACTGCTCAGTGTTAGAACTGGTTGGTTCTCCTCTTTCAAAACCATGGAATAGCTCTTCATCCTAATCAAAAGCAATGTTGTCACTTTATTGTTGATCTTTTATTCTTGCGTGATGCCTTCAGTGTCATTGACCATGGTCTCTGCAGGAATCTGTGCAGAAGTATCTTAAACCTCCTTCAATTTTTTTCAATAATTTTGTCTTCAAGGAAGATAACATCTGTATTGATTGTAGCTTTCTGTGTGACCGGGTTCATTAATTGATAACCCTTGGTATTGTCACAATAGCCGACAAATATCATTTTTGTAGAACAGGGGTCCCACTTTTTTACTTTTTTCCTTTGGAATTTGCACCATGGCATCACAGCCAAAGATCCTAAGGTGACTTAAGGTTCAGTTTCCTTGATTACCATATCTCAAAGGGTTGTTTTAGCTTCCAGTCTTTGAATTGGGCATCTGTTGTTTATTTAAACAGTTGTCGATACTGCTTCAGCCCAATATGCTTTGGGCAGCCCTTCATCTTGGAGCAGACATTGTGCTTTTCAACTATTTTACAGTTGGTATGCTCAGCAACTTCATTTTGTTGTGGTGAAGCCCTAACTTTGCGTTGGTGTCATAGATTCGTTTCATTTGCAAGAAATCTGAGAACCGTGGTTCACAAACTCAGTTTCATTGTCAGATCACAAACATTTAATTTTCTTACCCATCTGATTTTCCACATGGGCACAATATTCTTTGAATAATCATCTATTAACACAAAGAAGTATCGGCTGCCTCCTATGGATGTAGTTTCTATTGGTCCACATAAATCTGTGTGTACTAATTCCAGGTATTCTATGGTCTTGAATGCACTTCTCTTGAATAGCAGGGGACTTTGTTTGCCTTTAGCACACACTTCACAAGGGAGTTTACTAATTTGCAAATTTTCGACACCATTAACCATCATTTTTAATAAGATCATAAATCTTCATGTGTCAGTATATGCTCGGCCCATACTATTGGTATGGGGCTGTCTCCAACTGGTATATACCATTATTAACTTTGGCTGAGGATGTTAGTTAATTATTTGAATTCAGAATTTTCCACCTGTTGCATTTAGGACAACCGTATTTCCTTTATTTGTGATCTTGCTAATAGAGAGGAGGTTAGCTGTAACTTCTGGTGTACAATGTACCTCATAGGCTTCAATAAAAGTGGTATCATTATTGACAGACAATTCAATCTCCACATTTCCCACAGATTCGGTGTCCAGTGCTTCACTGTTTGCAATAAGTATCTTCTCTTTAGAATTGGACATGAAATTCTCTAGTTTGTTTTGTGTTAAATACACTGATGCACACGAGTCCAAGAACCACACAGAATCACTTTTATTTGCATCTGCGAACATGCATGCCAAAAATGCATTACTACTATTCTTTTCAGACCATTTGTTGTGTCTTGACTTAGTCTATCACAGTTTCTCTTGCTGTGGCAGTGTGACAGTCTGTGGCAAAATGTCCAACGTGATTGCAGTTATAACACCTGCGGAGTTGTTTGTTTTGTTTACAAGTTTTGGTTGCTGTTGTTGCCAGAATGTGTCTTGCTGTTTGCGGATAAGTTACTGTACAGCGCCGTATCGTCATTTGTGGATCGTGCTCCTTTCTTCACATTTTTGCAGTAGCTTTATTTTGATTACGTCTGCTGTGATTGGGGTCCCCTAGCATTCCAGTCCCATGATCGTAGGCTTATATTCTTCTGGTAGCCCAGCTAGTAATAACGTTCCAATTCATTCCTCCGATATATTGAACTTAACCTCTTGCAGATGTTGTGCCATAGAAGTTATCTGGTTGATGTACTCTTCAGCCAAACTGCAATTATGGGTGAGTTAACACTAGTTGCTGCAACAAGCCAACTTTTCTGGTAAGACAGGAGTCTTTGAACAACGTTTGTATTGTCTCCCATGTTTGTTTGGCCGTTTCACACTTTTCAATATGATGAGTTAGATCCTTATCTTTTACGGCCTTTGCCTTCAATGTACCTTGCACGAAATCCCACTGGTCTTCCAATTTTAATAAGACTTTCATATGTAACTTCCATGATGCTTAGTTTTCTCTGCCTCGAAAATTTTCCATAAATGATAAAACATTCAACCCCTTTTTGTAGCATGAACTTTGCGATGAAAAATGTTTACAATGTTTTCATCCCCGCATCTTTGTACTAATCGCTACCTGGACCCGTAACCTTTGTTAGGTTATAGTGGAATTATTACCTCAATAATACATAGTACAATGATAGTTATCACATTATGACCACACCATTCGGTAAGCCAAGAATATTGACTAAAAAGAACTGCTACTTGAGTCACAGGAATCTCACACACACACAGACAGATGGGTACTATGTGAATTGATTGTACCTTAGAAACAATTTACATCTTAATATAATCATTCTGTCAAATTATTTACTTGCAACGTAGGCAGGAACTGTCAGATTGTATTACCCTGTCTTGATTTTTCTATTCTGGCTTCGAGAGACCTGCAAACTACAATTAATTTATTCAGCGTTAATGTATGTTCTATGCCTTTGTAAAGGTAGATCTTGAGTGACAGCGATGGTGAAGTGAAGCGAAAATGGAGCAGTGACAGATTGCAAAGAGGAGGGGGGAGAAGTGTCCTGAGAAAACCTACCAGTCAATGCTAACATCAACCATGTTTCCAGTATGTGAAAGTCTGACTGACGCCATCAGGAATGGAACCTGATTTACCGTGGTAGTAGGTGAGAAGTCTGACTTACACCACCACAGTGTGGTTTCAAGAAATGATTAAGCTTAATAGAAACCAGTCTTCAGATGTGAAAACTTTCATGGCATGACTAAAATGAATTCTTCGTACATCAAACAGAAAAAAACAGATATTATCCATACCCAAATACAGAATTTGCAACTAATGATCAATTGGGAATATTTCAAATTCTGAGGGGCATGATGTCACGAGTTGGAAATAGAAACCACCTTTATCTTTCTTGCAAATTTATTTTTAGCTGACAGTTGTTTTAAATTTTCCTTATATTTGTTGAAATGTGCGGCACATTAGACATGTATAAACCTACACTACATAATATGATAGTCATAATTGTTTACAGAGCAAAGTGTGGTAATTTCTTATGCCTATAAATGAAAATGTAGTATACGAGAACCAGTGTCATTTCAACTTTGTTCTGTCACTAATGGTTAGTGCCTGTCATTTGATATTTGCTAAATTTACAAATGTGTACTTTTTTTTGTAACTATTCTGTTGCATACTGATGTAGATTTATTATGTGTGTGTGTGTCTCTCTCTCTCACTCTCTCACACACTCACACACTCTCTCTCTCTCCCTCTCTCTCTCCCCCTCTCCCACACACACACATACATATACACACACATAGGATGTTCCGAAATTCGAACAATATATGCCGGCAGTGTATTCTACAGCTCATTGGCAACAAAACATTCATATAGAAAAATGGGCTACGCAGCTCCAGTACCAAATTACAGGGGTAAATGTGGAAAAAGACACACGTAGCCTTACGGAATACGTTTATTGCATTGGACTATAAGAATGTGGAGTGGATCAGACCAGCTGCTCAAAATGTGCACCGTCCACCTTTATGCAAGCTGCGACGCGTTTCATCATGGAGCGTTGTTACTGCATGCGAGGTAGGTCTGCGTGGTTAACTGATCAGCGGCCGCGGTCCGTCATACACCTGATTCTTCAGGCAGCCCCACACGAAGTCCAGAGGGGAGAAGTCCGGAGAATGCGCTGGTCATGGGACGGCCCACCCAATCCAATCCCGCGGAGCAGAAACGCAGTATTCAGCTATGCTGTGATAGTCCTTCCGAAGTGTGGAGGAGCTCCATTCTGCTGTAGCCACATCTATCGGCGAACCTCTAACGGCATATCCTCCAATAATACAGGGAGGGTGTTGACCAGAAACTTCCTATAGACGTGAGCAATAACACTGCCAGCAAAGTAATGTGGGCCGATGAGGCGTGAGCCAAGCACACTGCACCACACGTTGACTGAAAACCTTTCTTGAAATTGGTTTCCGTGACATTGTGCGGATTGGCATGTGCCCACGTGTGCTCATTGCAGCTGTTGGTGATGCCCTGACGCGTGAATGTTGCCTCCTCGGAGAACAGAATATGGGGCAGTGTGTCCGCGTGTTCCTGCATCCAGGCGCAAAATTGCAAACGGGCCATGATCCTGGAGCCGCAGGTGTTGCACTGTTTGCAGGTGGTAGGGATGCAGACCATCATCGCACAATATCCACCACACCTGCATTGGTGACACCCCTATCGTCCGTGCAATTGCATGTATGTTGGTGTGTGGTGTTTCCGCGATCTCGTCCAGTACAGCCACGTCATGCCGGCGTTACTCATGCTCCTGTGTTCGTCGCGGGCAGGCTTCTGTCTCCTTCCAACACTGGTACTCCTTGGCGAACGTTGTATGATGCGGCGCTTGGTGGGCTGGGAACCGCAGATGATACTCCACTGCCGCACGACACCCATTGCTGTCACAGAATCCGTATATGTACACCATGTCCACGTACTCTGCTCATGTAGTGTAAACAGTCCTGGCATGGTGCATCTCCTCGCCACGTAACATCAACACAGACAGGCCATGCCGGCCTTCTGACGCTGTGGCCTGCGTGTGGTTTAATAGGACACTTTGTAGACTGTGTCTGTATGTTAGTTTTTCACCTGTCCTGTCATCACAGCAATGGACGGGGTTTCTCCACTGCATCTGTCTGTGTTTCTTGCATGCCTGTCCCTGTAACTCGGTACTGGAGCTGTATATCCCATTTATGTATAAGACTTTTGTTGCCAATGAGATGTAGAATACACTGCCGTTGTATGTCTGTCGAATCGCGGAATATCCTCTGTGTGTGTGTTTATATATATATATGCAAGAAATCAACTTATTTAATGTGACTTGTGTGTGTCTAAACTACACTATTTTAGTGGTAAATTTTATAGATGTTTTAGAGAAGAATAAGATTCATGTTTCTGGAACAAAATAATTTTTGTGATACAGTTCAGAAAATTGAAAATTAAAAGTTGACTTTTCTAATGAGTTTCCCTTGGCATAATGATAAATTCAAAGTAAAAATTGATTATGTAACTCCATAAATGCAGTTTTTTGAGTGTAAGTTCAAGTTTATAATTATTGTATTGTTTGATTAAAATTATAAAGAAATATGATTTATGTAAGTATTGCAAAGTACTTAATTCTGCAGCTGCTTATAAAAAAATTTACTGTTGCAATTGAAAAAAATGTTGAGAAATTTATAATTGCAGTTAAAAATATGATTAATTTAATTTTCATGATGAAATATTTTAAACAATGTGTTTACATTTTGAAAACCTGAGGAGAAGTTAAATGTTTTTGTTCCAGTTAATGTATCATGTGCTTACAAACATGCTGGTCTCAACGGGCAGATATGTGCATAGTTATCCACTGGTTTGTTTATGTAGTCACATTGTCTATGCATTATTTTTTAATTGTTACTGTTATTTTTTCCTGTTCTCAATCCACTTCCTGCCAAAGATAGCTCTCTCATCGCAGTGGTTAACTGTACATGTCAGAGTTGTAGTTATTATTTGCAAGCTTTTAAGAAATAAATGTTTGAAGTAGAAGTAAATCATTTGTTTTCATTTGTACAAATGAGTGTTGGCGACCAGTGTACTTTGTCTCAGAGTGAAACCCAAATGAGGAAATATGTGTTGGGAGAGTTCATTACCATTGCACAAAGAGGTGGGGTTGTTCAGTTCAGTAGTGACAGTGACCGAGTACAGTTAGGCAAGGGTTGCTATGCATGTGCATATTACCTGTCAAAATACATAAGTTTCATTGACAGTATTTAACAGCATTGTACTAGAGAGAGAGAGAGATGTTACCAGTTTGGTAGGTACAGCACCAACAGTGTTGTATAGTTTCCCCTCCAGCGGCGAGCGTTTGAGAGAACCCTCTATGTTTCATCCCTCAAAGCTGCATGAAGATTATTTTCTCATTTGAATTTTACTCTACAAAGGCTTTTTTCTGGCACTTGGATGACCAGCAGAATCATCAAAATTTTAGTAGTGCTGGTGTAAATGAAACTTCTGCAAGCTTTGCTGTCAGCTGTTTCGTAATGTGCATGTTTGTGCATTCATGTTGCTGCACTTGTGGAAAGTAGTGTACAGAGAATAATTTGAAATTCCCATTAAAAGTTTATAACAGTATTGTGTTTTCAGTAACCTAATCAATTTTTTGAATAATATTGCATTTCTATCGTGTATTTAGAAAACTTCCAACTCGTTTATATTTTTATAGCCTACCTCACACTTCTTTATTATAATGATTATTGATGTGTGGTACCATGTTGATTGAGCATTGAGTTCTTGTGAATTTCTTTGTTTAAACTTTATTTTCATACTTAGTTGATGTGGTGTAATGATACATACGTTATTTTAATCCCAGGGCATGTCTGTTTTTTCATATTAAAGGATGGATCACTAGACACATTCTGAGGTTATAGCTTTCATCTTTACTACTATTAACAAGGCAGCTCTACATACTCTAAACGAACACTGTATATCATCATTTCAGTACATACGTACTGCAAACACTTGTTACCAACCTCTCAGTGTTGACAGTTACAACACAACCTTACACCAATAATTGCCCTTTTCAACACTTCTTCCCAATTTCGACATACCCAGACTAGTTACACAGAATTGAGATTTGCAATAGGGAAGAGCCTTTATCAGTACATCAGCGTTACATAGTTGTGAAACTCTACATACACCAATGTCAGTATTTTACCCTGCACAAGATTTTTAATAAAGTGATACTTCACGTTTTGAGCATTTTGTCTTAGTGCAGGATTGATTGTCCTCAAATAAAACAAACTGTACATGACACACCTATGATCTCTACCAAAAACCTACCCACAAACAGACATCCAGCAGCTGCAGAAGCTAATGCAATGTATTATGCTTCTGTACTAGAAAGACTTCTACATAACTGTTTTTTTACTTTTCCAAATTACATTGTTACCAAAAACTCTAATAAAGAAACCTGTTACTCTCTTCCTGTCCTGTCTGTCATTGGTAAAATCAGCATCTACAAAGGCATCAACCACTGAACGTCAGATTTTCCATACTGCTAACACAAATCTTTAGTTTTATTGACATATCTCAAAACATACTTCAGATGAATAGTATAATCGCAATTTTGAAACTTATTAAAATACTGTATCAGAAAACTTAAATCAGGCCTATTGCCCATCATGAGATACATAAGGCACCCGATGAGCTCCTTATAAGGAAGTCTTCCCTACATGTAGCATTTGGTTCAATATGCAGCTTTGGTTCTATAGGGATATCAGAATATTTACAATCAGGGATGTTAAATTTCCTCAAAACCTTGTCAATTAACTTCCTCTGGCTAATTTGCATTGTGCATTAACAACTAATTTCTTAATTCCTTCATTTCAAACTCTTTCATCAACCTGTCTTTAAGCTATGATATTGCTTGTTTACTGTCTAAAAAAATCATCTACATATACAAGAATATAGAGAGTACCTTTCATAAATAAACAAGGGTCTACATTTGATCATACAAAACCCATATCACATGACATTTGGCTCAACCTTTTGACACCTTTCTCAAAAGGCATGACAGGGAGGCTTTATACACAACCCAGCAATTCAACTTAACAGATTTCAAAACCATTGTGTAAGACAGAGCCACAAAGTGTAAGGATTTCTGGAAAAAAACATACATGAATTCTCTTAGAACACTAGATGTTTATTTGGTGTAGAATACAGATTTGATTACTGATAAACTTTCAAAAGGTTCAATTACAGTAGAACCCTCTTATAACATTTTTCAAGTGGTCAATAAAATAAAATGTCATGCAGGAAAGTGTTACAAGCAGGAAACAGTAAGTTATTACATAGTTTGAAATAATTTTTGTATGTCAGTCAAGTTTTTCGGCATCATGATCTAAATCATTTGATGAAAAAAAAAAATTGGTGATCTGAATTCCATGGACCATAGCATCATCAATTAATGCACACTGATGTGCATTCTGAATCCTTGCTCACTCATCTACTCTTGGTTATCTTAGTAATTTTCAGGACCATCACCTCTAAAATCCTTAATATTTCAAGTAAAAACAGTTTCCGATATCTGTCTGTAGGATACTGTATTGTTAATATGAATATGTCTGAAATTTTACTAATGAGAAAAATTTAATTTCTTATGCTGCAAGGAAATGAACAAATACTGATATTATAAACAGGAAATGAAAATTTGAGCATTGTTATATGCAGGAAATGAAACCATTAAGCCTTATGGATAAATGGTGGGACCATTAAATAATGGTGTTATATGCAGGAAAATGTTATAAGCGGGAATGTTACAACGGTTCTACTGTAAAGTGATCTGTTCTTTAGATTTCAATTTTTCCTTTAACATTATACCCAGGAAAAATACATTGACTAACAGGGCATATAAAATTATGCCTTTACACATATTAATACAATCACCCAATCATATTCTTTTAGTAAATTCCTAGTGAAATACATTCAAAATAACCTAGGATAAAAATGATGCAAAAATAAAGACAAAAGTTTACTATAAATGTTTCTTATTTGGGTTGCAATATCTCTAAAGGGAATTTTCTTTTTAAGGAAATAAATTATTAATGAAATAATTCATCACCCAGAAATAAACTGTGGTTGGTATATACATCTATATATAGTTCATTCCGTACGTGCCATTGCGTGTGTACATGTGTTCGTATACTATCTCTACACCAAAAAAAAACATTAAAATGTGACTTCTACTTTTATACCTGTTAAGTTTGTTGTGTACTGTTAACAGCTTTTCAAGGAATTCTGTCATATTCCAAAAACCATTCCATGTGAATATTCACAGTCTAGGCCTCTAACATTATTTAGGTCAGCTTTATGACGTTTTTAAAAATTCCTGAATTGACGAGTTCTTACGGTAATTTTACATCAACATTTTTGTTTTCTATGACATAGCACATGACATGACATGTAATGCATGTTAGAATTTTTCCGCGACTGTTTAACACTGTTACAACTGCGGGGTAATGAACTATAGTATTTTAACTTTTTGTTATTGATATGTGTTGGGTTATTTCTTTAAATGGACGGCCTCAGTTCAAATAACGAACGAATAATCAGTCCAACGAAAAAGACATTAAAATCAAGCACGCAACTCGTGTCGTTCATTTTTGTCATACAAACTTAAAAAATATAGCAAACATGCACACAAATAAGCCTACGGTAACTTTTATTCCGTTCATATTTATATGTATTGCTACTTACTGTGTATTAGCTTTATTGAAATTTATTCTGGGAATGGTGGTAAATTACGTTACATGACTGTTCCAAACACCCAGGGCAAAGGTACAGCGTTGTGATAAACAGACATGGATGTAAATAAATAACTTCGTCATAAAAACAGTTCACATTTAAAACGTATAATTACTTCACATCAAATATTTGAAATCATACTCTACACCTTGCACTGCACTAGCGCTCTCTTCACTTAACTCGCGGAGTAGCATGTTCTGGTTGTGTTGTGGCGCACCAGCGCCTGGTAGAGTGATGATTCCTGCAGCAGTTGTCGGTGATGGCGGGCAAACAGGCTTGGGGAAAGCGGCTGGCGCCACACTGGATGTGTTATCAGACAAATGAAAATTGTTAACAATGCACAAAAGAAACAGAGAAACACAACAAGCAATAAAACCATAATTTCTGGTATGGATCCGGGGCTCCCAAATGCAATTATATCCAGGTCTATTTCCATATTCTTCCGCCTTGTGGAGAGTGTATGTAACCATGGCAACCACCAGCTGCACTGCACCGGCGTGTCCTTGCACTGCTCTGCGCTGTGCATCAATCCTGATAGCTTACCGGCTACCTGGCACACACTCTGCCGGTCGGTAGAGCGGACAGCCCTGCTGCGGTGTCATTGCAGGTCACGGCCGGACCAACTGCCTTAGGGGTGAGGGCATGTGGCACACATCAAACCCCCCCCTTTTCGAGACCATTTGTAGGCCGACTGATGTTACTTGCAGCAACTGCAGGTTTTGGGCCGGCCTGCATAACCACAGGTGGTACCACCGTTCCTGTGGTCTTGCCGCACGATGCGTTGCCGGCATTTGCCCCTTCCTGGTAGGCATCTCTGGTTGCCTGGACTGGTGGCACTCCCTTAGCAGGTGTGCCCACCAACATGATCTCCCCGTTCTTGTATTTACTCCTCTGGAGCTGGTACAAAATGGCGGGTAAGTGATCTGCCCAAGTGGCATATTGTTCGCCCACATGGAGCCGTAATTGTGCATTGATCTCTTGATTGCTGCGTTCTGTTGAGTTCGCCCTCGGGTGATACACAGCCATTGTGACAAGGTTGACACTCCACTTTGTGCACAATTCCCCCCATTTCTGGCCGGTAAATTGTGTTCCGTTGTCCGTTTGTAGATTCTGTGGGAATCCCCAACACGGGTAAAACTGCTCTAATACTCTTGCAAAATTTCTGGATCTGGCTCCATTAGTAAGGTACGCCTCTGTCCAGTGTAAAAAATTGTCGGTTACTACAACAAGAAATCACTTCTCTCCTCTTGTCCTTGGATACAGACCCAGTAAATCTATGCACACAGTCTCGAATGGATTCCTCGACATGCGCAGTCTTTGTTGCTGCCTTCCATATGAACGACATGCCTTGTATGTGTTGCACATCTGGCATTGCTACACAGACTGTCTTCTGTCTCTGCTAAGGCCTGGCCAGAAAAAAAGGTCTTGCACGTTTTGAAGTGTTTGCTCAACACCTGGGTGTCCAGCCATGCTGCCACTGTGCGAATAGGCGAAGACTTGATCCCTTGAACACGTGGGGACATACACCCTCCATTTCCGAGGCTGTTGGGTAGAACAGGTCTCCAGCCTGCCATCCATGACTCGCCACCCCTCTACATCCTGCTGGGCGTATGGCCTAACCTTTTCCTGCATGAACACACAATTCCCTTGTGCCTGAATGACCTCCCAGTGCAAATCGATAATTAGGCCCTCATTGCTGGTGACCGTTATGTGCTGGATGTACACCTTAGGTACTGGGTCCCGTGAACTTGGAGATAAAATGTCCTCCCATTCTGCTTCATTCCGGATGATTACCTCATTGTTGGAGTTATGTGACAATGTGTTCGCCAGTTCATTCTCCCTGCCAGGCATGTGATTACTACAAAGTCGTAGGCTTGCATCTGTAACGCCCATCGCATCAGCTTGCTCCTTGCCTCTCTCATATTATGCAGCCATACAAGGCACCGATGTTCTGTCCATAGCGTAAATCTTTGATGTTCCAGGTACCGTACATGCTGTATTTTTTCCCCGACCAAATGACTGCTAGACATTCCCTTTCATTGCCGTCATAATGCCTCTCTGTCTGTCCTAGCTTCGTGCTCGCAAAGTCGATAACGTGTTTCTCTGTGCTGTCGCAAACCTGGTACAATACTGCACCTTTCCCTTTGATGTGAACCACTTCGGTCAGCCCGTTCACCACACTCCTTCCTGCAGCACAGTCAGGCCCCACATCACAACAGAAGTGTTTGTGCACCACGAGTGCAAATTAGTGTACACATGTGTTTTTCAAAGGCCTTTTTAGTTTATTAAGTGTTATGTGCATTCAGCTAAGTGCTAATTGTTGAGCAACGAGTGTTCCACATCATGTACAGGGTGCATGAGTGTAACGTGAGTGTATTCAGGGTTGTGTTAATGTATATCAAAGGGTAATAGTGTATATGTCAGATTGTGTCCATTTTGCCAGTGTTAGTGCCACATGTGTTATTGGTTCACATAAGTAATGCCACAATTACTTCTGACAGTTCTAGTGGCCAGAGTGTCACATTGAAAGGGTGATATGTGAGTGCTATGTGTTGTTTATTTATTTCCTCATGTTCCTGTATTTTCACACGTACGTACCAAGGCAAACACCTCCCCAGTGTGTTCTTAAGTTGAGTGTTTTGTTTACTTTTGATTCTCATTTGTTCTTTGATCATGCGTTGATCACACATTCATCGCGTCAGGACAGAGGCTATAGGTAATATCCACCATATATGGCAACATGGCTAACGATTTGCAAGAAGCCATGAGTTTTATGCTAGAAATATTTTAAGTGCCTTTTATGAGTAACTGTCCATGCTAGAGTGTTCTGCCCTGAAAATTTAGTGTATCAGTATAAGTTGTAATTGGGAACATTTCCGTGGGCCGTGTGCCCACTGCTACAAAAGCGATACTTTTTAGGTTATGTTGCTGATATGGCAACACTGCACCACAGCGGCCAAGTGCCTGATGATTATTTTTGTAGGTGGTGTATTTTATAATTATTGATTATTTAATGTAAAATTGTGTCATATCATTCCACTGCATATTTTTCATAAATACGAGTGTCACGCAAGTCATGTGACATTTGGCTGCAGCAGCATCCAATCGCAGGGCCACAGTAGTTTCTTGGACGTGTAGAGAGACAGCCGCATGTCCATGCCACTCCGAGCCTTCACCGTTTATCAACCACTCATCATGTAATTCTGTTCGCCATTAAATTTAGTATATTGGAACCTTGTTTTTCTTTGCCCGGAGCAAGGGCTGTCTCGTTTCCCGGTCCGTTTGTTCATGGCTGGGGGCTTAACTTTCGCATTAAGCCTCGTACGATTTCGCAGTTTCAGTGGTCGCCCATTTCAACGGCGAATAACAAATGTATGTGCCATGTGTGGGGATTGGAGTTGAATAAATAACGTATGAATGGTATTATCCAGCGTCTTATTCAGAATAGCTCCTCGAGATTGAGATGGTGTACGAGGGAGGCCAACAGCCCTCACTAGTCAAGGCATTTAAGGATATAATTCTGTTAGTTAATCTGCACATAACCTGCAAGATGCAGGCCACTGGGGGAAAGCCAACAGGCCATCAGCTGAACGACTCCAAGGATTCCAACAGGCTCGTGTTCTACTACATCTTGAGTACTGGCGCCCACAGGAGAACTTCAAATTTAGCATTTGACGCGTTCCACAGACTCCCTCCCAGATGTCCATTTACCCGCCGCACCAAATAAATAGACTCCTCCAGCAACACAGTGAGTGTGCGCACTCTACACAGTAGGCGGCACAAGTGCAGTGCAGTGCAGTGCAGTGTCACCAGAGCAACGCAAGTGCAGTGTGCGCCCGATCACAGTGATACGAAAGTAGATCCCCACATTTTGTTTGAATATTTTAAAGCACTTAATGGCGACACAAAGGGTACATAAGAACACCTCTACACATAAACACCCCAGTAAATGCCTTAACGCCCTAATATACTTCTTTTGGTGTGCTTTTCTTTATGTATGTATTTTTCATTCTCACATGTAACCATCCCCATCTCGTATCACAGTGTCATTATGCATGTATATTCTTTTGTAGTGCAAGAGGTAATTTAACAATGTGGGGGATCCTCCTAAGGCAAGTGAAATGTATTTTTATGCAAATGTGATGTTAAGCAAGTAGTTCCACGCGGGATGCTAGCTCGCCAAGCCGGCCAGCACACCAGATTTTTCCAGTCAGTCATAGTTCGTTTTGCGAGGGGTGTAGCACGTTATGTCGTGACTCGCGTTTCGGGCGCTCGGCAGCCATAAACTTTTTGCACAATAATTTCTTCAGCAATAGACTTTATTAATTAACCGGAACCGTTGTTTATCTGCTGTCGAGACACCACCCCGCATACCACCCAATGCTTCAATCACCTGGCTTATTTGTACAACCTTATATATATTGTGTTCATGTGTCTGTTTTAATCTGTATAACCCATGCTGATGGGTGTAGCTCAGCCACAAGTGTAAGTTACCTCAGGCAAGGTGTGTATATCAATACCTAATAAATTATGCAGTGACACATAATACAGCTGGTATCTGGTTCAGGTAGCTGCAAAATGTTTAAGGGAAGGGGCCTGCTTCCGCCAAATTTACCGTAAGCATACAATGAGTGTTTTAGATGGTCACATATATTAGCAACATCATAAAGTGTCGTATGCCCATGTGGGGAGTCCTGATACCCCACAGCGCCGCAAGCAAGAATATACAATACTTAAAAGAGGAGTACTTCCTATCTCTGGAGTGATTACGCTGTGGTCGTCGGCCGAACGATCCTGAGGATAACAAGTCAGCTCTACCAACGTCTTTGGCATTATTATGGAGAATAATGTCTGGTGCCCCAGGTAACAAAAATTCATAAACTTCCAATTAGAAAATTTTCTATTTACCGCTTCTCTAACCTAACCTCAATCCATATCTGACCACATGAAACCACGTCACATTACCTGTACACATAACCTCTATCCCCCATGGTCCAGCCCAGGCTAAGCATCGCCTTCTTGGTTTGTGTCAGTTTGGAGGTACAAATGTTTGCTAGTGGTGTAGTGTGCCAATGTCGAGCATGCTCTGAACTCACACTTGATGTATACTAACACTTTCTCCGCCTCATTTGTCCACTGGAATCTTTTCTGTGGTGAGAACATCCGTTTAGGATGCTGAAATTATCGCGAACCTCGGCATGTGTTCTCGCAGTCAATTGATAAGCACAAATAACTTCTGCAGTTGCTTGCATGTATTAGGTTTCGGAAAGTTGTCAATGCTTAAGCTGTTCCAGTTTCGGCCATTTTCCGTGCTGGTTTATCACATGACCTAAGAAGTCTATGATGGTTTTCCCCACATGGCATTTTTCGACTGAGCATGTGAGGCCGTTAATTGCTAGCCTCTCCAGGACTACTGCTAAATTATGTACGTTTTCCTCCTAACGGTTTGACCAAATAATGACATCATCGAGATACACCAACATATGCTGCCCAATAAAGCCATCCAGTACATGTACCATCATTGCCTGGCACCTCGTGAGTGCACATTTCAATCCGAATGGCATCGCACAAAACTGAAATCGCCGACCATCTGGGGCTGTGAATGCGGTTTTCGGCTTATCCTCAAGCTTCACCGGTATTTGCCAGTTTCCACTCTTAAGCTCCAGGGATGTCCAAACTTTAGCCTGTCCCAATGTGCTTAACACTTCTTTTACTCTGATGTATGGTGGGAGCGCGCTGTGTGTTACCTGGTTCAATGGCCGAAAATCGATACAGAATCGCCAAGTTCTGTCTTTCTTGGACGCTAAGCTAATGACCGAATTAAACTGGCTGTCTGTGTGCTCTATCACCCCGCCATCAAGCATCTCCTGAATCTGTGTTTTGTTATCCACGCCTGGCACAGTAAATACCCTGATGTGCTAGTGTGTACGGTGTGCCACATTTCGTGGCGCCACCCCTCTTGTTTTGTTGGATGTGTGCAATTTTAGTGTTCCCTTCTGGAAATACCCATTGTCCAATAATTCTGCAAAACCCTCATGTCATTTCCAGCATCTATTTGGTTCTTAATAATTTTGTCATTTACTTTTACATTAATTCGTTATTCATTTTCGTTACTGTTTCACGTTTGTATTTATTTGGACTATTTTAAGGTTATTTGCTCATCAATTTAAATATGAATATACTTCTGACCGAGTTAACTTTGTGTGCTTACCTTGAGCCCTTTTACAAGTGACAAAATATAAATAAATCTTTCGTGTATAATAATTCATTCTCGTAAATTGAAAAATTGTTGCTATGCCAATCAATTATTTTAATCAAATATTTCTGTTCACTTTTCTTGGTTGTGCACTTTTGGTTATTGATTTTTAATTTTTGACATTGCCAATGGCTAGTTTGGAGTAAATGTTATTTTCCCGACATAAAACAAGCAATCTTTTAATGATGTATGAGTCATATATTTAACCAAAATAATCATTGTATAAAACGTTATTGTGTTTAATAACGTAATTCAATCAATAACATTTTGAAGTTTGGTTTTTTTGTTTTGGTAAAATATCGCAATACTATGTAATCGTTTTGATTGTGACTGTCAAGTATCGATACTGCCAGTCACCATCCAAAGAAAAGGCCAACCTTTGACATTCTTTTTTGTATTCAGAGAGAATTTTTTGCTAGTCCGAGGATCATTTTGTTTTGGTACGGCCTAACTTTTAGTCCGGGCTGAGGGTAGGATTAATGAGGTATTACGGTCAAAAAGAAACATGGTGAACATAAAATACGACAGTTTCGTAAATATTAAATGCCAATGAAAGTTAGATAAAGTTTACGAATCATAAAAGTTACGTTTAAAGCCGATTCTGTCAATCTGTATGCAAAAATAGGCCTACCAGATGAATGAAATGTTCCGCGAATAATAATCCAAAGAAAATATACTTTATAAGCTTAATAAAACATGAGTTTGTAGCTACAGCAATGCATTTATATTTTTGTGTCAATCATATTAATTCTCTGAAAACAGATTATTTTCTTACGAGACGTGATATTAATACACTCAAAGATAATTTTAATACAAATCAATCTTTGAAAATATAGTTAAGTATTTAACCACAAATGGAATGTAGTGGTAGCTCAGTGCGTCGTGGCCGAGCAGCGGTGGAGTAAACATTGCATCCTGTGTGCGGAGTTCTGTCGTCCTGTGTTTTTAAATGGAGATCTGTTCCAACGCGTGTAGAAATAGTTCTATATTAATATCAGTCATGTCTAGGTCTGTCCAATATGTCTAATTTGCACTTGAATACCTTGTGTATCGTGTTTGCCAAACTACCTTCGGCCATGTAAATACATGAATGGATTGATACGGTTTTAAGTGTAACAGAAGATTAAATTGAAGTTATTCAACTGGAAGGGCACCAGAACTGTTTGTTTTTAAAAATTGACTCCTCTGGACCTTGTGAAGCGATACTGCGTCGCACCAATCGCCAGTCAACTTTACTCACCGCAGATCAGGAAATGGTCGTCACCATCGAACAAGCCTTCGACAACTTGAAACTGGTAAGAATTTTAAATTTACGTGTAGAAAGGGACAACCAAAAAATTCAGATGGAGTTGAGTGAAGTATGGCCGACTTGTTACATTATAAGATGAAGTATGGAATCATAAATACAAATTCCAAGTAAAAACTGGAGTACGCATGGCAAAGATGGAAATAAAAAAAGACATTCCATCTTACGTTTCAGTTGATGGCTTTCGGGCTGTAATGATATATCCCGGACAACCACGAATGTGCAGTTACTGCCAGTACCTACTTATGAACGAATTGCGTGTCCTAGTTTGCAAGAAAAGGACAGATGTGCAATACGCCGCTAGGGGGTGGATAGGGCAACAGAAAATCTCGCAACTGACACGCCTACACTGTCAACCCCTGCCCAGCACTCTTCTGAGCAGATTACCCTCCACCACACAGACATGAGCAGCAAGGTCCAGTACAAACACCTGTCGGTGACTCATCTGCTGAGCATACAGTCAACCTCAACATCTTAGTGACTACACCATGCCAGATTCACACGGAGGCAGCTAAAAATACTGTTACTGCTCTCGCAGGGCTACCACCACCACACACAGGATGCCTCACGCTATACATTCCATTGTCCCCTGCTTCATGGGCGGACAGCATGGACATGGAGAGCGTAAACAATGCAACCACACAACAGGAGCATGTAACAACTTCGGATGAAAATATATCAGTAAGAGAAAAGCGACCTTACAAACGGGATGCCCGGGCCACCAGAGTAAGTTCTGTTCGCAAAGCGAAGGTGTTATTGCAGAGTGAACAATCCCAGCTACAGGACAGGCAGGAATCTTTGGAACTAGCAAAGGCTGTTATAAACAAACTGTGTGCCTTTAGCTAAGGACGTTCTGATAACCCAACTAAATAACAACACAACCGGCACATGTGTGCATCCCCATCTGTATGCCCTGTTACATTCCCCCATTTTTGTCCACCTTCCCTTTTTCCCACCTTTCCATTCCCTTCTCTCTGATGCTATCACTACATTTTTAAGGTACACATAATAGAGTTATTGACAATTTTATCTTTAAATTTTTGTGCAGTTTCGGCCAGTACGTGCTTGGCGGTGCTAGAGACACTGATTCGAACACAGGCAGTTGACATAGCATTGTTGCAAGAAGTAGCGATTCAAGATTTTATAGGGTTTCTTACCTTCAATGTGTATACAAACGTTAGTGATCGGGGATGGGGGACAGCGATTATTACACATGTGGGGATGGAATTTTAAGACCTGCGCTACCACCCATCAGGCCGAGTGATGTCAGGACGAATAAACAATGTGTCGCTAGTCAATATTTATGCCCTCCCTCCTCCCTGGTTCCAGAGCGAGATATAAAAGAAACCAGTTTTTCTCCGTTGATTTGATTCCGTTTTTCCATCCACAATGTAATCAGTTCATACTATGTGGAGATTTCAACTGCATAGTTCACCCCCATGATCACCAGGGTGGCATTTATCCTACTAATGCTGCCCTATTTACTTTATTAACTTGCTTAGACTTGTGTGATGTTGCATCTAATTTTCAAGGAAATGTGACTATGTGACTTAACAGAGTCGGCCTAGGAACGACCGATTTTACGTGAAAAAACATCGACATGATGTTCTTCCGGTAACTTTCAGCACTCAATCTGCAGTGACATTTACATATGAAATGTTTGCGAATGTAACACGGTTTGGCAGAGGGACATGACGTCTAAATACGCCTTTATTAGACAGCTCAGAAGTAAAAGGGGACTTCCTACCAAATTGGGTACGCTGGCATAGCAAGAAATACCAGTTCTCTTCTGTGGCGATGTGGTGGGATGTGTGTGTAAAACCGAATGTAATGAGGCTCTTTAAAAGGCATGCGTACCGACTGACAGAAGAACGTAGGGGAACACGTGCATTCTACGAACGTATGCTACACGAACTTCACCTGCAGGCAAACAATGGTGCACATGTAACTTGACGTATTAGAGATATGAAACAGAAGCTTATGCATTTATTCAGGAACAGTTTAAAAATTGTCATATTATCATAAACAATTAGAGTCTATTAGCAGAAGAGCAATTTAGCATGTTTAGTATCATTAAGGAACAACAGCATATACGACACAAGGTTATCAACAAGCTTACTGACAGTGATGGCGCTATTTTTCGGGACCGGCCGGAAATAGTGCAAACGCTTTGTAGTTACTTTACAAATGTATACTCGAAACAAGACACAGACAATGCTCTGCTTCCATCGGTCTTACAGGATTGTGAGAACAGAATTAGCTGTGACAGCAAGACGGGCACGGAGGCGCCATGTTTAGACGCGGAGGTTAATACAATAATACAGCAATTGCCTTTAAAAAAATCTCCTGGTATTGACGGTATTCCATATGAATTTTGCAAAACTCATTGGGATATTATTTCTGCCGACTTCTCCGAAGTTGTTCGCGATGTGCTTGAAAGAGGATAGTTATGCAAGTTTCATAAAGAAGGAATAATTGTTCTTATACCCAATATATCCCGGCCACTTAAACCTACGGAGTATAGGCCAATTACACTTTTATGTGCCGATTATAAAATAATAGCTCGGTTTTGTGCTACCCGATTAACCAAGGGATTGTCAGATATTATTGGTCCTGGCCAGACATGTACTGTTCCAAGATGTTCCATTTTACAAGACATGTTTGTCCTAAGAGACTCTCTATAACTTTCGTCAATACAACACAGTAAAATGGCCATCTTGAGTATTGATATCGATAAGGCATTCGATAGAGTCGATCATAAATTTTTACTTCATGTTATGCATCATTTCGATTTTCCAGCCAACTTAGTACAGTGGGTGCGGATGGCGTGTACTGGAATTTGGTTACGGCTGTTGGTTAATGGATTCCTTACCGCACCTATTAAGATCGAGATTTCAGTTCAACAAGGATGTCCTCTATCCATGATTTTATTTATAATTGCCATTGAACCTCTGTGCAGAATGCTCAGTGCCCGTTTGCAAGGATTCCCTATAGCGAACCTGTCCTTTAATTTAAATGCCTATGCTGATGACATCACATGTGCCGTTCGTTCAGAGCGGGAAATTAAAGACACGGCAGGATATCTGGACCTTTTTCGCAGTGTTTCTAATCTGCGAGCGAATTCTAAGAAAACTGTCATACTGAAGCTCAGCGCGACCAGCGAGCCATTTGACGACGTTTTTTCCGTTTCGCAGGGCCGAAACTGTGAAAATATTGTGCATATACTTCCACTCGGATGCCACTCTTATGTTGCAATATAATTGGAACATGACAATAAATGAACTCTATGCTCGTCAAATAGAAATTAATTATCGTTGTACAAATATTATACAGAGGGTTACTTTAATAAATGTATTCTTACTTGCGAAGCTGTGGCATGTGTCACATATATTCTCACTACCACGTCAACAAAGTGTACAAATACTACAGATTGTTGGCCACATGTTGCGGAAATCTTGTATATTAAAATTGTCTAGGCCACAACTTCATCTTTCTGATTGTAAGACGGAGGCTTGAGACTTATTAATCACGTTTTGAAGTGCGAGGCCTGATATCAGTCTTCAGCAATTGCAACAATTTTACGCCCAGAGGACATTTACGCAGCCTTACAGAAAATGTTGTTGTCTGAAGTTAGACACATGCCTTTTCAATGCCATCAGGCAAGGGAATCACTTGCATCTCTAGTAAAACACTTACTGGAAGGGACAGAAGCATTGGCGAGATATTTGTACATCCGGTCTTCCAAAATGTCGGCAGTCATACCAGCTGTTGTGAATCGCACCCCAACCATCTGCTGGAGGCGTTCATTGAAAATGCTTGCCGAACCTAACCTTGAGCTGCAGATTTTTGAGCATTCGGCTTCTACAATATCTTCGTGGCAACTGAGCAGCGTAAATACAGCATTCACCTGACAGCTGACCCTGCATGCCCGCTGTGTGGCAACACCGGCATGGCCTTTTATAGGGTAATTTCTTGTGTTTATGCAGCTACCATCTGGCAGTGGTGTCACGTACGAGCACATAAATGATTCACGATGAATGTGGAGATGTCAACGACTCACACATGCTTCATTGCGATTTCTTCACCTTCCCCTCAGTTCGACGAAGAGCTGCGGCCTGGTTTGTACTTCATGTGATCGGTTTTTTTTGGGTGGACCGTTGAACACCAGTTACAGTTCAAGATTTTGTCCCGCTTCTTCATCAAGATAGGTGGAACATGGCACGGCGTGGCACATTGCATCAGTGGTACAGCAATTTTTTATTTCCATTCTGATGTTTACACCTACAGGAAGTGTGTGTATATTACTGAGGTTGGGTGTATGTCGTGCACTGCCTACCCCTCTGTCCTTACCGGTGTACACCTTAATGTTCCAGTAGTAATCGTTAATTGGTTGTAGTGTTATAGGTCAGTGTAGAGTGTTGGGGTGTACGTCGTGCACTGCCCCTCACATTAAATAATTTTTGTGTGTTCTTCGACTTTGTCAGTAAAACCAGTTCCCCAAGTGTTCATATCGTTTTATGCACCCATGTAAGAATTGTGTAGATATTTTATTGAGTATTTTGTAATTGTTTATATTGTGTGTTTGAAGTTGTACTGTATAATAGGTTAAGGGTAAACACCTCTGTATATTGTTTGTAACAAAAAAAAGTGATACCATCGTGGGGTGATATGTCGAAGGATGCGAGGTCGAATCTTGTGTGTGTTATAGAATTTTGACCATTTTTACATGTCTTTTTATAATGAATTTAGCACTACAATAGTCATTTAACATCATTATAAAGACAATATTGGTATAATAAAATGAAACCAGATAATATTACAATTTATTATAGAGTCATAAAAACAAAGTTAAAGGATAAAGTGACGTTAATGTAGTAGAAAATAACGAAATTGCTATTCTCACTTAGCAAAGTATTGTTGACGAGTGTAAAAAGTGATTATAAACTAAACTGTATGAAGAATATGATTTATTTACACGTGCTGGGCAGAAAATACTCGACATTCTTTCGAGAACAACACTTTCGAAAGGAAATAATCAAAATCTGATGCCACTTGAACGAGCCACAGCACCCATAAGTCACTGTGTAGGTATTGGCATTATTTAACGTAACTGTTATATGATAACAGTTATGATAATATAATTGTTCTTTCTTGTTTCGAAGTCCAGTAAAATTGTTACCCATAACAGTTTAACTTTTAGCACAACCTAGCGGCACAAGTAACTACTGTTCAGTTATTACTCCTGTACAAAGTCCTCAGTAACACTTTCATGCTGGCTTCGAATCTTCTGTGCCGATCCCGTTCTGTAAACCGTTCTCAGTCATTCAATAACCGTTTAGCATTTACAGAGGTTCAAGCCTGGAGTAACGAAAACAGTTTACACTTTCGGGTAGATTTTTGTGCGGTGTTGTGAAATAATTTCGTCAATGTATGAACCTAAACGGCGTAAAGCAATTGAAATATGGAAATTTTTAATTGTGTTTAATGATGAAAATGCACCATGTATTATGTGTTAGCAAGAATTTTAGTACAAGAGCACAATAAGTAATTTACGCAAACATGTTTCAGTTTTACACCTTGCAGTTTCGTTATCCTCTATTATCACCGGAAAATCAATACGCAAAGCAAATGTCGACCGTCAGTTTAAGTTTGATTGTAATAAAGTTATAAACAAAACTCTTTAGTATACATATTGGTCTAGGTTGACATCAGGTGTGTAAAAGCAATTTGCCGACTTTCCATTAATTGTAAAAATTATGATTAAGATTTAAAATAAATTGTGTCATTAATATTTATTTACTTTCTTTTAAATGTTAAGCATCTCATTGTGTATGATATGTCATTCGCACGTGCCAATATATAATATATATATATATATATATATATATATATATATATATATATATATATATATATATATATATATATATATATATATATATATATATGAAATTATAGCCGATTCTATTATTACAACACAGAAGTTGGACAGTGAAAGATGAATAAATGTTACATGTCGCATAATGGTTTCCCAATAACTGATCAAATAATCTGTTATCCACAAATATGGATAACTCTTTAGCTCATCACTATCACTGGGCGTTCGTAAAACAATTGCTACCCGACACTTGAATTAATCTCATATTCCGCGGGCGGGGACCATGTCAGTGTAAATCTGGGGTACAAACAAATCTGTTAACAATTGAAACAATTTATATAACATATTGCTTCCAAAATTAATTTTGTGGGATATATGTATATTCAGAATACTTCTAATTTTCTTTTCAATTAAGCCCACAATAAAACAAATTAAATTTTGCTGGTTCTTGTGCAGATGAATGCTTATTGTAAATTTCTGTTCAATTTGAAAAGGAAAAATATTTTTATTTTATATAAATTATATTAATTTTAGCGCTGTGTAGTTTGTATTTTGTCATGAGTGGAAATAAATGTTTTATTTGAGACGAATTGTCTGTAATGCACGCTGTAAACTTGGCAACATTGTATTTTGATGATCCTTCGACTAAAGTTAGTCTGACTCTAATCGGGGTTTATGAATACGTTATATTTAGTCCACCTTAGTCCGGACTAACTTCAGACCAACTCCAAGGAAGATTATCTCTGGATTATCCTTGGACGAAGCTCTGACTATGAATAGGGCCCTGTGTGGCTTTCTTCTCAACCTTGGTAATGGCGTGACCAACTGTTATATTTCGATACTCAGCAAGACTTCCCTTATTTTGATGTTAAAGTAATTTTTAGACCTCTGCGGGTAACTGTTTCTTTTAGATTACTTTTTCCCGTGTGTTTTGCAGTATGTTCATGTCCCGCAACTTATATTTAATGAGTTGTTTTCTCGTTTAGCGGTTCTCGTGGCGTTTGCCCGAGTTTAGCGTCCCTTTCGCCACCTTTAGTAGTATGAGTGCCTAGTCGTCCTAGACTGATTCGAACATCTGCAATATTCCCAGCTCGTGATGCCCTGACTACTATCCTCGCCTCGTCTACAGGCCAAACATTTTAAATTTTATTGCATGTGCTTATGCATGAGCATGGAATTGTTTGTTGAAAACGAACTGGAAATTTGAGTTATCCTTTTGCTTTTGTAAGACAAGCCTGCTTATTGGACAATTACTTTCATCTTCGTGATTTAAAAAATATTTTTTTAAATCCTGTGATATTATTTCAAAATTTACCTTAACTAAAGTGGCCATGTTGGCTTAGTAAAAGTTTTATCTCGGCTCCTGCCGAGTTTCAGTTATTATCACATGTTGCCCTTTTGTACGGTATCTCCAATAATTAATTTCTTTGTTAATAAAGTTTTGTGAAGTAAAATATAAAAAAAAAAAAAAAAGAAATACTAATGGAACTAATGAGATTACTTAATCTGTTGGAAGTTTGATTTTTTTTTAAATGATCGTTACCTTTGTATTAAGTAATATTTATTTTTTTAAAAACCATTTTGTTATTTAAGTAACTTGAGTTTTTTTTGTATGGTAAATAAATATTAAAGTTGTCATGCCTCGATATAGCTTATGTTGTGTTTTATAACCTTTCACTTACCTTCAGATGAATCTTTGATACAGAGTTTTTACTTGACTACTCGTAATTTTATCAGTAAATTGAAAAACAACCACTTTGCTTCTGAAATGCTATTCTGTCCTTTGAAGTGTGATACGAATTACATATTTATATATACAAAAGATCACAGTGTACAGATGTTGGAAGGACAATGTGCAGTTTCGGCTTGGCTTTCTCATATTTTTGGTAAGTATACATACTGGATGCAACTAGGTCCATATATGCTTTTCTTGTGTCGGTATTTTGGGGACGTTTGGCTCTTTTGAGCCCTTTTATCCTACACCAGATATCGGCACAACCTGCTTGTCATCTATGAGCGGAATCGCATTCTCAGCGACAGTAATTCTTTTTAATGCAGCATCGTTCCTGCCAAATACGTCACAACTTTTTTCAACAACACACTGGAACGTGGCCTGGTGCTCTAGCAGGGCCTCGTTGTCTAACTCCACTAGATTCACTTCACAATGGTCTAGATTATATACCATGCATCTCTCTCTCGTCTCGCAGCCGGCTCTACAATCGTGTTTGTTCCGTCAGCCATGGTATCCCCAAAATAGCTTCCTCATGGATGTCCGGTGTAACAATGTCTGTTTTACTGGTTTCTATGTCATGGACTTGAACTCTCACTACTGCCTGAGCTATGGCCATACTGCAATGCTCGTTCGTTGCCAGCTGAATTACGTGGTCTGTAGGCATAAAGTCCTGCTTGCATACAAAGTGTGGTCGTACGAAATTATGTGAGGCTGCAGTATCAAATAAAGGTTGGCAATTCTGTCCATTAATGCAAACTAAGATCCGGATAAATGGTGAGTGACTGCTGCTAATTTCTTGTATCAAAGTCTGTTGTGGTGTTAATTTTGCATCTAATGTCCGAATTCTATCAGGTGGGGTATCGGAAGCGTTCGGTCCCTTCACCCCTGCAACCCATTTCCCTGCTGTTTACAATCTGTCGCTTTCTTGAACCGGTCCATATGTGGGTTGTTAGGGCACTTGTGCCAGTGGTATTGTTGGTTTGGGCAGTACCTGCACAGGTATCACTGCAGTTAATTCGAATTCCATCCCTGCTGTGTATTATTGGCATTAACTGCTCAGTTCCAGTATGATGGTTTCTGACCACTTGACTCCTTAGCTCTGCTCCGCTTCTGGTCCTGCTTATACAATTTTTCGTGCGACTGTCCATTATACATTTTTTCTTGTGATGGCCCACTAAACATTTTTTCCATGCGACTGTCCACTATGACTACATGATTGTTATGGAAAATTTGGTGACATGGTGGAATGATATTTGTTTACATTCTCTTCCCACTGCCTGTGCTGCCATTTTACTACACTTACATCACTGCATGGTTGTTATTGCATTTGTTCCAAAATGATTGCAGTATGCATTAAGTCTTCTAGCGTACCATTAAGCAGAGACTCTAGAGCTGCTCTAAATTCAAGTCTGGCGGTTTCTGCAATTACTTCGAGCACTTCGTGCTCTGGCAAATTTGAATGCAAAAGCTTAATGGGATGATTTTTACGTGTGATAAAGGCTGTAAGTGACTCATCCAATTGTTGACCTTCCAGGTGAGCCTGCTCTGGGCCTGTAAAGATGTAAAGACCCATCTAAACTTGCACTGGAACGAGCGACGAAACTCCTCCCACTGAAGTCCGTAATGGTTGAGAGATGTTCACAATGAGCGCCCATCTCTGTGGAGTTGCACTCTGACACAGCTGGCCTATTCTTTTTTGCTTACCACATACCTGGTGAGGCAGGATATGTAATCTTCTAAGAACGCTGTTGGATCCTCCGTCGGCGTTCTGGGCAAAGTCTGAAACTTTGACAGTGTTTTGGTTGTAATCGGCCCTGGTGGATGTTGAGGTGTGTTTGACAATGTGGTTCCACTTCTTGTCGCACTTTCTGTTCCTGCTGTTTTCTGTGCTTTTGTTCCCATGCAGTTTGTCATGCATGGGTTTATGGGCAGGGAATTCGGAAAATTCTGTGGCAATGTTGGCAGTACTGATCGATAAATGGGCATGGAAAACATCTCCAGTAGTGGTAGGAAAAATGGTGTGAGGGGTTGGAATGGGTACAGCACTTGTGTTGAGGTAGGTTCGGGTTGCGGGGTTTGTTGACATTCGCCACGTGTGTGGCAGGAGCGTGCAGCATCTCAGCTTCGCACTGCATACCTCCCCTACTCTGCTGCCACTCCCCTCCTCTGCCTTGCGTTACTCGACTCGACACATTGTTGCTGTCTCATGCCCCTATCACTTGTGAAAAGTTACTAGTAACGTTTACTACCGCGTCATTTTCCCACTGTCCTAATAATTCCAACACCTTATCACATGCAGATACAGATTGTGTTCGGTTTACGCCCTGCATAAACTGTGTTTTATGTCACATGACATGATACCAAGTGAATGTAAGACCCACGGCTCGGTGTCAATAAGACTTTCCTGGTGATATTTTGGGTTACATTGCACGCATTGTAATACAATAGCACCCTGGCCATTACATAACAGATTGTCACAATACCTGGGAAATGTAAAACTTGGAGATTGTTCGGCCTCAATTTTTACTTGTGTTGTAGGATTCTGATTGTTCTGTGTTATTTCACTGCTACTGTCTTAAATGCTCCACACATGTCACTGACGTGGTTGTACACAAGGCTGGTCTTGTGGCAGAATTGGCAAAATTCACTGTTCTTACTTACTGATTGGTCACTGCCTATCATAGGGCGCAAACATTCCAGACACCACAGTGCCGGCGTGCTGTCAGTCATCCTGCCAACCATGCTTTGTTTGTAAACAAAGCCACATGCATGGTATATGTGGGTGTACTGATGTGGATGCGCGGGGTTGGGGGAAGAGGGATCCCCTCCCCTTTCGCATCGCGGCTGGCCTGCTCGTCCCATGGTGAAGGGGTTATCTATCTGATGCTTAGCTGACACATGGTGTGTGCAAGGGGTCAGCTGGCTGTCGGCAGTGGAGAGTACATGGGAACGGGGAGGGAAGGCCTCCACTCCATCCCTTCTCCTTCTCGCTGTTTTACCCTGCTCCTCCACCTAAGTGGCATGGCGTCCTTTTACATTTGTTGACAAACTTCCAAGCATCTGAATGGCGTCCCACAAGTGCCCAGATGATGCCGATACCCTGGCTGTTGCATTGCTGTCATCCTCTTGCCATTGCGGGTAATAAAAGGCAGGGAAAATTCAATGACCAGGAAAAACTTGTGGAAAACTTTAGAAATTTTTCGGTAAAGTTTGGCAGGAAAAATTTTTGGCGGGAAATTTGGCCACATCGAGGAGTGACATTTTAATATGGTTCAATGTGGTGCAATGAACAATAGCCCCACTTGGGCCTGCGATTTTGATGTCGTTAAAGGTGTCGGAAAGGTGTAGGATATGATATTCAGGCTGGCGAAGGCGAGGTCTAAGATGTTTACCCGGATAGGCACCAGATGCCACCGAGGCGACATCAAGATGATTGTTGACTTTGCTGATGTCGGGGTTGCGGGCCATCCACCCAAACTAATTCTCCTCGCCGATGATGCTGGTGTCCTCTGCCCCATTGATTGTTATTCCAGATGGATGGTATTTGTAGGTAGCCGGTGGGTCGACTATGCACCATAATGGTTCTGGTGGCAGAAAAATTGACCAGCTCTTAACACTTGCGTACGTGGATTGTTATGGTCAACCATATGCCCATAAGAAACAGAAGAATAATTAATTGACACTTGCAAAAACAAATGATGTAAGACATAGTGTGAGGGGGTATTGATAGTGCCCATCCCCGTGACATGCATATAGCATTCGAAATAAATCATGTACCGTTCAGTTCACAGGTGTATTTATTCGACGAAATTAAATTTTCCCCAAGGAGAGCACTTACACAGTGAAGGGCGAAAACTCAGACTGCTACCATGGTTACATTGATAAAAGTCTTATGGGCATGAAACTGGATGCATGATGAGATATATGAAAATACATTAATTACAATACAAAACACAAAAATTAGAGCCAGGTCCATTTTCATATTCTTCAACCTCGCAGAGTCTCTACGTAACCATGGCAACCACCAGCAGCACTGCTTGGGCGTGTCCTTCCACTACTTGTGCTGCGTCGATCCCGGTCACTCACCAGTGACCTGGTGCACGATCTGCCCATCGGTAGAGCGCAGAGCCCTGCTGCAGCGATGTTGCAGGTCATGGCCGGACAAACAGTCTTAGTGGTGAGGGCACATGGCACACATAAAAAACAAAATAAAAACTTGAAGGTGTAAACAATACTATAGATAGCACCAGTCGTCGATTAACACTGAAAGACACTTTAATTTTCATGATGCTACGAGGGCGCAGGGCCCGATGAACTCAGGATAGTTAGCACAATAAAACACATCTAATTATGGTATGACTGTTTTATTACCGCAAAGGTACAATGAAATGTTGCTGCATATGAAAATGCTTACCCTTGGTTAAGCGGACCTGGCACTCTGGGCCTGCCAGTGGTTACTACTGTGGAAAATATGACATAGGTTAGCATATGGCATAGTTAGAATTGTATAGAACCGCATAATTACATAGAACTGCATCTCACATTTGAATTCCTGGTGTGCTACTTCAGGATGCGACCTCCTCTTGGCTAACTAAAAGTACTTAAATGTTCCTGAGTTACTTTAACCATTGCGATGAAAAAAATGCAGCCTAGATTTAATTGTCGTGGGATGTAATGGTTTGGGGGGGGGGGGTACATGGAGCTTACCATTTGCCCTGCTGGTTGTCTGGAGTGCTGAAGTCTGACTAACGATATGGTGTCGGCTTCGACGCACGTCCGACGAATCCAGCACCAAGATGAAAACATGAAAAAACGAAACTTAATAACTAACATGATAAATGAAACTGACATTGTGCATAATTATGATTATTAAACTAAAACACATTCGTGACATACCAGTGATCGTCGAAGCCCCAGATATGCCTAAGAATGTGAAATCATGCATATGTCACTGCACATGAAGGGTGATATTAAATGAAATTATGCCTCAGGTGTCTGATTCTCGATACATGATTACATCTACACTCTTATAATTAACATATTAAAATCGGCATGTGTCGTAATGGTTATGATTACAGGAATGCATATGGACGTGACAACACAAGGATTTCGTAACTAGGGTCTTCTATAGTAAGTTATCCACTCTCTATGCTGGAGCAGGCGGTTACCCTAGTTAATTATGGTGCAATCACTGCTAAAAATACCTAAAATGCTCCTATTAATTAATGTGACTTGGGAGCCACTGGCCACTTTACACTTCCTGCGGGAATGTGATTCCCCGTATTTTGACACTACTTGGAGTGAAGTCTTACTCCGAATTCGGCCATGGGGCCCGTCGACACCATGCACATTGGAAAGATTTGGTGATAAGTGGCGCCACTTATCCCAATGTTCCCTCCAATGGCTGTTGCGTGTAATGGTTGTGACTTCATGGGGCACACTCGTTTAGGTCACATAACCATTCATCACGAGAGTTACCTCTTGTGATCACTGTTAAATGTTATGACCCGTGGCCACAAGTTACAGGGCGGCAAGAAAAGTGTAAACTCCATTCTTGTCGTCCTGCACTAATCGAGACCGCGACCTAATGTCGATCGGTCGAGTGTTGCTGTATGGTTAATACATCTGTGATGGAACAAACTGGCACAAGGGATACACAGACATCAGGAAAAACATCAAGTTGTATGACTTCATTGTACAGCACGTCCCTGGGAAGGAAAATCAGCTGGCAGATATACTATCGCGCACACCAGACATGAGCATAATAGTAACTGGCATTGCAAAGTGGGATGATACACTCCCACCAGACCCTCAAGAGATATTTCGTGAAGTGACTGTCAAAATGTTGCAAATAGTAAACACAGAAGTTCTAGTGGACGAAATGTTCAGTGAAATAGTGGCACGCAAGACAGCTGCACAGTGGTGAGGGTAAAGAAGGTACAGTGTGTGACATGAACAGTAGAGTAGTGGTGCGTGATAGAAAACCGACTGGAGACATGCTTAGCAACAGATGCAACAAAGAGGAGACTGTATGTGCCGCTGAACTGTCGGGAGAAAGTCTTAGACTACGCACACGCCAGTCACATCGCCGGACACCCGGGCACAGAGTAAACACTCAGAAATGTAAAGCAGCATTTTTTCTGGCCCGGCTTGTTGTGGGACACAAGAAGGTACCTTCAGAACTGTGTAAAATGCCAAACTTTCAAGTCCTGCAGGAATTACGGAGTACAACAACAGCAGCCCTGCCTATCAAGATGGCCATTCGAGACTGTTAGTCTCGATCTGATGAGACCGTATCCAAGAACATTTGGGGGGAAGAAATTCATCCCAGTAGTCACGGATAATTTATCTTGTTGGGTGGAGGTGTATGTAATGAGCAGTGTGCGAGTGGCTAGCATTATCAAAATTATAGAACGAAAATTTTTCGCATGTTGGATGTAACTGTAGGAAGTACTCATATATAATGGCACTCAATTTTCTGGTCGCAAATTGCAAGAAATGTGCACCTGGGGGGGGGGGGGTATCCTCTGAAGACAGTGGTTTATCACCTGTGAGCTCATCCCATGGAACGCCGCAACCAGAATTTGAAGGCACAATTGCGGCTCTGTGTGGGTGAGCTGCATACCAGATGGACAGACAATCTGCCTGCTGCCCTCTTCACCCCAAGCTGGTGCATGAATGCTGCAATGGGAAGCATACTAGCAGGTGTCTTGTTATGTCATAACCTAACAATACCGGGTGAGAGAAATTGCATGTAAGAGGAGAACAGCAAGAGCAATGGATGTAGCACAGCGTGGAGAGATAAACACTGCCACGAAGACAGAGAGCAAGTGCAACTGCAAAAATGTTACATCGTTGGGTGGAAAACTCCGAGTATAATGACACCACTAGTTTTGCAGCCCGGTCAGCGAGAATACATGAAGGCACATCCGCAGTCCTCAGCCTGGCAGAACTTCTGTGCTGGCCTCACTGTGTGCTGGATGGGACCACACCAGGTGATTAAAGGCCTTGGGCCCAGCATCTACCTGGTACGAGTGGGGAGGAGATGTGTAAGGGCACATAATGATCCGATCCGTCTGTCAATGGAGGCATTTGCTGCGAAAACGCACCTAGAGCCTGAAACCCCCATGGTGGCACATAATCTGCTGAGTCAGCAACACAAGCAAGAGGGGGGAAGGTGGTGCGGCACCTCCCACCGGAGTGCCCCCATCGGATGACGAAGCACCACCAATGCCGGACGAGACCACGTTCCCCCAGGTGTCAGGCGAGTGTGGGCAGAGGTGATGGGAGAAGCAGGACAACAGCAGGAACCACAGCCCCAACACATGCAGTAAGTGAGATGCAAAGTGCAAGTTGAGGAGGAGGAGCAAGTAAGGAGAGAATCGCAAGTGACCCAGGGACGTATACCTGCGATGCCGGGGATGCGCTTCTGGAGGAGGGCACACGGAAAGAAGGTGCATCTGCACTCTCCCCAGGGACACCAGCAATGGGTGCCAAAAATGCGACATCGCATGGCACTATGGTGCCGAGCGCGAGTGTCTGATGGCCAATTCCGGGTTGATTGACAGCACAGTGGCTACAAGTGCTCCCATCCAAGACCCGGGACTGGAACAAATGGCAGCACCCCTGGGGAAGGTTCCAACAGATGACGTTTGGTTACCAATAGTCACTGCACAAACGGTCGATGGGGAGAGCAAATCAGCAATGAGTGGAGCACAAGTGTCAGTATCAACTGGGGAGTTACCTGAGAGTGTCAGATCACCCCCAGTCGTCACCTGCCCGATTAGCTATCCGGCAGTAATGGCGGAGAAGACATCAGTCGGTGGGATGTACCACGTGCATGAGCATACCAATGCCACGTTGGGTGCAAGACCGTGTGGGACATCCACAGTAACTGGTGATTATGGTGCATAGGGGGCTTGCAAGAAGCCTCTATGCATAACATCCGACATAAGCAGATGTCAGGATATGCCTCTTTCACAAGTAACATGTGCGGCTGCAAACTGCCTCGCAGAAGAGGATCGTTTGACACGTGCCATGTACCCCCCTTTCATAGTCAGTTTTCTTGCCGCACTTTTTTTCAGCAATGCAGTGTGCATGCACACTCTGTGCTGCTGGCGGTGCAGGTGAAGTGCAATACAAGGTGCAGTGCAAGGTGCAACAAATGTGCGACACAAATCCCAGAGACACCAGATAGCGGTCACAAGCGCTACTGGAGCAGTGATTTGCAAAGATACCCCACATTTAGTAAATATAATTTCACAGGGCTTAAAAGGCAAGGCAGTACCACGTGAAGACACACAGTTAGACAGGATACCCAATGAACAGCCTTAATGGCTTCTAATTAATCTTGCAAGTGCTTTTTGTTGTTTTGTGTAATTTCCATTCTCAAGTGTTACCATCCCCATCTAATCTCTTTTTTAAGTGCCCATGTATAATAATGTATAAAGCAAGGGTTTTTTTTTTTTTGCTTTGTAGACATGCGGGAAGTCAGTACAGTAAGTTTGAATGTTTTTATGCAAAGTGACGTGTGTAGCAAAGTTGTTCCATGGGGTGTGTCAGCCCACCAAGCTGGCCGGCATGTTGCGCTGGACAAGTTAGTCATAGTCCGTCTTGCGAGGGGTGCAGTGTGTTACATCGTGACTCTCGTTTTCGCGCTCTCGGGCGGCACTTAACTTTTGTCTCAATCATTCTTCAGCAATAGACTAATTAATCTGGAACCGTTCTTGTATCAGCTGCCCGATACCCTGCCCCTCGCACCACCCACTGTTTGCATCGCCCGGGTGGGTTTTATTTCTCAACTAAACCATTGTGACCCAGTGTCTATATTTTTCTGTTTCGCCCATGCTGTCAAGCTAAGCTCAGCAGCAACATAAGTTGTCTCTAAGTGAGACGTGTAAAGAGAACACCAAATAAATATGCGGTGGCCTCAAAATATCACTTCTATTTTATTTCTGTTGCTGAGAGGCATATCAGGCCTTCTCCTGCCAATTTACCTAAACCATGCAAGTGTATAATACAGTGTTTTTAAAAGGGTCAAATGTGTTTGCAACATAAGTAAAGTGTCATACGGGCGTTTGGGGAACCCAAATATACCACCGTGCAGTCAGCAAGAAAACATAAATTTCAGAGGAGTACCACAGTCCCTGGAGGGATTATGCAGTGGTCGTCGGCTGAACGGCCCTGAGGAGAACGAGTCAGCTCTACTGACATCACATTATTTTGTAAATAATGTCCGGCGCCCCAGGCAACAAAAATCCAAAACCTTTACTTCCTAAAGTTAACATTCACTGCTCCTCAAAACTAACCTCAACCCTCATCTGACCAGCTGACACCACGTCAATACTTGCGTACAAGTGTTTTACTGTTTGTTGTATAACTAGTGATCGACAACTATCTATCACTATTAATCCATGTGTAGTGTTGCTTTGTAAAAAAAGAATTTATATGGAGGAAAGAGGTACAATAATTTAGGTTGTAAAACCGAGTAGTTTGAAGCTCTTGATTGTGATAACTTAATGCCAAATTATTTCTGTTGCAAAAATATATAACAATTTATTAATATATAATTGCTAATACATTTGTTTCAGGAATATATGTAACCCATGGCCCCAGTTTATAGACAATGTTGGTAAATTAAAAAAAAAAAAAGCCTTACAATATTAGACAAATCAAATTTTAGGGTAAAATTAATTATTTCAAAAGGATGTTTTTCAAAGTACTTGACTGTTGTTGGTGGTATAGGTTATATTAGGAGAGAAAAACATACTTACTTTGATATGAGTTAAAAAAATTATTAACTTTAAATGGTAGAGGTAGGTAGTTAGGTAAGTAGTTGAGGTTAACATCTCGTCGACAGTGAAGTCATTATTGACAGTGCAAGTTGCGTAGGGAAGAGGGATTGGGGAAGGAATGGGAAGGAATCCGCTATGGCTTTTGTTACAGACCCATCCTAGCAGTAGCACTACTGATTGCTGTGTCGGTAGCTAATTTCAATGTGAATGAAAAAATGTGTGCAATACAGTGTAAGGAAATGACATAATGTAATTGTTACTGCAACTTGATTTCTTATGTGAATTTCTTTGAAGAAATAATAATTCAGTGCGAAAAATGATATCGCATTCCATTCATTTTCTTAAATTATATTGTAAAATGTGAGCTGGTTACTGAAGTTACCTCAACCCACCCATCCCAACCTAACTTAAACTAACTTAACCTAACCTAACAAGAGGAAATATATAAGATGGTATCCACCAGTGGTGTAATCTAACAGGTGGCAGTCAAGCGATTTAGGAAACTAAATAGTGGACAAAACTAAAATCCAAGAAGGTTACCGCCAGACCAAAATGTCAGAGCAAGAGAGTGCACATCAGAAAGGGTCCCTCTCTAGGTTTCATCTTACAGTTGCCCCCATTTAACACTACTGGTGGTGGCAAGAGAAAATGAAACTGTGCGCCCATAAGTGGACGAAAAAAACAGGAAATAATGCAATAAAAATGATGTAATGAATATACTTAGTTCTTATTTATACCACAAGTGCATATCTTACCTTATAATTGTTTATGCAACAAATGCAGTCTAATCAAGCCCAGTTCGAGAAAATGAAGCAATTGATGACGTGAAGACGTCACTTTTGTGGGACAGCTGGTCATTGGTTGTGGTTGCAGGGAAGTGAGTTTGCCTTTCCTCAGGTCGCATATGCTGTGTATCGTTAATGGATAACTACATGAGTAACTGGTTGGTGGTGTACCCCACTCCACTGGTGACTTCTTCTCTCTTATACTGGACATGCAGGAGTAACAATGTGTCTGTTGGGCGAGAGGGATAGACACATCACTGACAGTCAGGCTGTCATGGCCTGAATTGTCCCTACCCCCCTTATTTTCAAAATTGCTGAGTTTTGACCCATTCCACTCGGAATCAGCTGCTTGGTTATATCTTAGGGCACCACAGTGATGCTGGCGAGGAACAGTTTCATGGGGAGTTCTCCACCAAGGTGTTTCAAATGGCTTGCCATCGCCGATGTTTTCGAAGGTGGGAATCTTGCTGTGGGCCATCTCAGAGCTGCCAGCTGATACGGCCGAATGTGCTGTACCTGGCATTGTGATGGTGGCAGTTGGTGGTGCTCTAATTTCTAGGCTGGAACTTCTGTCTGCTGCATCCTGTTCGGGCATCGAGATGTCAATCACTGTGGATTGAAAGAGGTGCTGGAAGGAACTGCTATCAGTCTAAGAGCTGAAGGTATCCGAGTCGTCGCAGAAAGCTGGTGCTTGTGCGGATGCATTGTTAGGTGACACTGTCTTGTGAGGAGGGCATCGTGACACAGGGAATCATGGCGCCAGTGTTCTTGACAACCAGATTCATGCCACCTCTGTGTATTTATATCTAGCAGCAATGAATCATGGGATCGAGGTACGTAATATAGCCAATTATGCATATGATAGCGTGTGGCCAATCCCACCACAGTGCTAAGCTTATCTAGAAGTTTATAGCACCTACCCATTGTTGTTCTTTAATATAGACATGCTGACTAGGAAATTTGTGGTGTGGTGGGCGAGTAGTCGTGGCCAACCAGATTGTTATTTAGCATGTCTGGTTTTATTACAAAACCTACAGGTTTGTTTCATGCTGTTGCAATCCGGCTTTACTGTCATCTGCCTTACTAGATCAGCCTGCACCTGGACAGGAAAATTTACCTGGGAAGGGAAACTCGTCACCCTGGATTATCTCGGCAAGTTACACGCTGGCCATGATGTTCACATTGCGACAGATCGTGAACAGAGAAAGTGGCAGGTGTTCGGCTCAGGCCGTGTGGTTTTCCCAACCTGCTGGCAGAGGTAAGCATTAATGCTGTGGCCTGCTAATCAGTTTAATATTGACTAAGTTCCTGCTACTGTAACATTTGTTATATATACAGACACACACACATAAACCGAATCTGTTTAGCATGCTGAACGACAAGAGGCGGAATGAAATAACTATATGAAGACCTTTATGCACTGCTGACCATAAAATTCGCAACACCAAAATGGATGTGAGCATGGGCGTAACTAGCTTCGCATTCTAGAGGGGGCTAAAGCCCCATCTCTCCCTTTGACCTCTCCGCATTTGAGGGGGAGGGGGAGGAAGACCGATCTCCCAAATAAAGCGGGGGTGGGGTGCTCCTACAGGAAAATTTCTAATTCAAGGTGCAAAATGGTGCTATTTAAACAGTTTTTGTACATAAACATTGAATAATTTGCTGGTAGAAATATATATATTTTTTGAAGTTATATTTTTTTTGAGAGAAGAATATAACAAAGATATTCTACAAGAACAATAAAAAAATTGGGTATATAACCTAGTTACCTGAGAATTACAATGTAGGAAAGAAGTAGGCTATTGACTACAAAAGAATACAATTGTATGATAAGCTCTCACTCTTGATAACAAAAAAAATTAAAAAACAAACAAACAAACTGTCTCTTCATTTGCATCACACCTATGCATATATCTTTAGTAGTTCATTAATAGTTTTCTGGTTTTTGAAAGTCCAGTTTACGAACCTTTTTTGCGAACTCCTGCACTTGACATGAAGGTTATTTAGGACATCTGTAATAGCTGCAGCAAGGCTAGCTTTAGAGCAATTCACAAAACCAATTAATTGCTCTTGAGGATGAAGGTTCTCAGGATAATGCAAAACTATAGACATTTGCTGCTCTTTGATACATCGATCCTCGCCAACGATGATTGAAAACATACCAGACTTGTGGATCCTCTTACTGATTTATTCTTTCATTACTGTGGCAGTAGTTTCAATGAGCTCATTTTGAATCTTCGGGCTGGCGTAATTGATTTTTTGGTTCAACTTACTTTGAAATGACGAATCATATTTGGCAAACAGATGAGAAAACTCTAGGAAATTTCCTCTATTGTCAGATTCTGTATCTTCCCTATGACCTCGAATGGAGAGCCCTTGCCTATCCAAACACAAAACAATGTCGCACAACTTCTTCATGTACTCATGTGTTGCATCTTGCTGTTGTTTCTTTTGTGTTATTAATAAATCAGCAACAGTCTTACTCATGAGCTTATGAGGAAAGTATTTTTCGAAGCATCTGTTATGATTCTGTGAACTACATGAAACTTCAATGCCTCAGTTAGCTTTTTCCATTTATTAAAGCCATTTGTGATGAACTTACATTGGTCTCGCACATCAGAAGAGATGGAAAATTTTATGCACACAAAACAGAATATTTTGTCTCTACTTATACTGTACTCAAGCCAAGGGTAAGTTTCATAGTGTTTCGATGAAAAGCACCGGGATTGTTTCCCATCTTGTGTTTTTGGGAAGCTCACAAGCTTAGGCTGCATGGAGCCAGATTCCAAAGTTCCTAAATCATCTGTACCCTTGTCTTCCAGGTTCTCTACCGGAGCAGAGGTTTGTGATGTACACACATCGTTACACTCTGAATTTACAGAAGTATCTGTAGGTGTGCAACTCTGTCCAAGCTCTTGCAAAGGAGCTGCTTCCTGTGTAGCAGGCGAAGGCGACTTAAAATATTGTCGAATGTCTGCAGAGATTTTCTTCATTTTGCATTCTGTCTCTAGTCTTCTCTGTAAAAAATAAAACAATTGAACGTCGTGAATGGTACACAAAATACTGTAAACTACCTTAAGGTTGTTCATAGTAATCTGAACACGTTCGAAACCAACCTTTCAAAAATAATCTCTTCCTACACTTGCAATTAATTTGAGTGCAAGTTACTTTAAATATTAACTCGCATACTCACAGTAAAGTTGGCATATCATTAGGAGCATTACTTCTACATCTTAAGAGTGGTTTATACCGTCAGTTATTTTCCGCGTCTGAGGTACGGAAATGGAGGAGTGATAGGAGCGACTGCAGCAGGCGCGCCGAGAACCGCATCGCCTCTATCAATTTTCCCTAGTTGTACTGATAAGGCAGTAACATATTAATAAAAAAATTAGTGATGCTCGATTATGCATGTATATTCATTATATCCATGGCTATTTAAATTTATGTACATGTACGCACTGAAACAAAACATAATGAGCAGAAAGAAGCAATATCAAAGATTTCAAATATATTCAGTTAACCATGAATCAAACATTAAGGCATTACATGTTTATATTTTGTCTAGCCCAAGGCGAAAGCAGACATAAATATTGTAAAATATTACTCAAGTTTAGATTGCTATGTGGCGCGTAATCACTTGATCAGTCATAATTGGTGTCCACATTGATTGAAAGGAAGACATTTGGCACCGGACAATTACAAATTCTTCAAGAATAGTTAAAGTTGAGATTTCAAAAGTATAGAAATTGTTTCAGAGACTCCAGGTGTTGCACTGGTATATAAGTCTAGCTGGTTAGAATTAAAGTTGGATTTTGTCTGTTGTATTTGAATACTGTTGATTCCAGTAGTTCAAATTATTATTCTTATTACTGCATATTAAATAATTTTCACTTGATCAAACTAGCTTAATATATTTAGTCAGAACTCTATAAATAGAAATCGATAATTGAGATACAATGCCAAATGTATTACGTTTCAGTGTTTGACAAAGAAAAGTTACAGTGATCGACTGTAACTCTTAAACCGTACGAGATACGGAAATTATGTAGGGGGATATCTTGTTTAATATTTTCTTGCAAACGATTTCTTTGCTGTGCATTCTTTCCTTCAGATGTTTCGTTTTTTTTTTTTGGATATGATGTCAATTTGTATTATGTTTCAATTATCGGCATATTCTTATTGTTATGCCTGCAATAGGACCCTATATCCCTATTCCGATAACCAGACCAGGGCAACAGTAACGTACTTTTATTAACACTATGTAGCTCACAACAATATTCTAGGTTATCCTTGGTTGCTCTTAATCCACTTTACAAATAACGTCTTTGTGCCTTCTATAGGCCCCCCGGCTAATAGCTGATAAAACGTTATGTTTGGCATGCCTGTGCCTGATATCGGACATCCCATATATCCCGCCAAAATGCAGGTGTGTATAACATCTTATTATTGATAAATATCACGACTAACACTCGTATTTAAGCACAAAGCAACGATCATTGTGATACATTTTGGTGCCCCCTGGGGGACAAGATTTCAAGTGCCCCTCTAAAGGTATTTTTCTTCTCTTATACATTTCATTTTGGGCCAACAAAAACCTAAATTACGTGCTGCAAGAAAGATAGTTGAAAGACGATAACCCAGAAGCAAAGATGTGTAGAAGTTTCAGAAATACATTGTGACAGGATTTTATATTGCCCCGGTTCTAGATGAAATTTTTTTTTTCTAAACTACCTTATTCTAAGTGTTATGTGAAGTTAAGACTCGAAGATAGGGTGGGATTTTATTGCTTCTCAGGGCTATTCCCTTATGCCTACCAGGAAAATCATGCAAGGAGACATGCAACATGGCAAAGAGGTATTGGGCAGCCATGGCCTGCACATTGGGGCCATGACTACCTCCCTAAGTGTACTTATAGCTAGTCTTAACTACGAAGAGCAAGGAAAAAACCGCCAAGAGAGACGTAAAAACCCTTGTGACAGAGAAGTAAAAATTAAAAAATTATTGCATGCATTAAATTTAATTAAATAGAATGCTACAGGAGACAGAGTGTTTGGAAAACATGCTCTTAGTTAATACCATTGTAAATACTATTAGAGAGGGGGTGGGAGCTTTTTTTATTTTGAACTTGATGCTGGCAGTAACCAGAGAGGTGTTTGGACGCCTCTCTGGTGGAAGAAGTGACGCCATTGGGCCTCTTCCCCCCAATCTCTTCTATGAACCTGATAACTAAAGGAGAGAATGTGAGCTGCCAGTATGTGTCAGCAGGGCTTGCTCTTAGTGGTTTTTATTAGAACATTAAAAGATGTTAAGGATCTGTGGATGAAAAGACACATTAAGCTAGCCTAATTGACCTAGAATAATATCCTAAATATAGCCTATAGTAGCATATGTCCTCGGGGACATATGTATCTAAAATAATGCTGTGCTACCTCACAGTGGCCAGTCTCTATAGCCATAGGCTGTGGCAGAGCATATCTACGGCTATATGCTGTTAGTGCTCTGAACTTCACTGGGGGGAGGGGGAGAAAATACTTATAATTACGGGGAGGTCTCTCACAAATTGAAGCATCGAACCACATGCAAACCTCTACCTCTTAGCAGAGGCAGCCTTGGAATCAGCTGCAGCACAGGGCCAAGCATACTAGCAACTGGCTGGGATGAGAGGTTAGGTCTATGTTAACCTATAATATCCTAAATAAAAATATTTAAAGTGAAGTCGTATTGTTAATTAAGCTAGGCTGATCTGTCCCTTCAGGGCTGCTCAGGTTAAACTACTGTTAATATATAAAAGGCTGTGTAGGGTCTATAATGATTGGCAAGGGATGAAAATGTTAATCACCTGCCACGAATGTACACCAATTTACCAAACCTGGTGATGCTGGAGAAATGGGGCACATAGCCAGAGCATTGGGCATCACGTCCAGCGCGATAGTTGGTCGTTCTAAGACTGGCATGAGTGGAGTTGAAGTGGCATGACAGTCGCCCGCCTCCCATATCTTTCCCACATCTTTTCCAGCAGACGACTTACACGACTACATGGAATGGTGTGGTGTTTTAACTGACCAATCAAAAGGGATGGAAGAAGCAAATGCTTTGAGAACCCAGAAGTTCAGCTATGCTTTAGTATAAATATATATATTTTTGGAATAAATAAACCAGAGATCAGGATACGTTTGAGCAGAATTAAAGGGAACTATCGTCCTTTTCAAATAATCGTGGAAGAAGGGAAAATTAGAGAGAAAAGTGATCTTATATTGTAACTGATATAATATTTCAATCAATCCGTGTTTAAATCTTGTATTATTGTTGTTTTGTATAATTGTTAACAGATTCAAAGATAAATAGCATAAATTTTTTCCAACATGGATAAAGGTGATAAATATATTGTGATGACCTGGTTGGTTGTATATAAAACTATGTAAAAATTTGTTTGGTATGAATATAAAATTTTCTATAAATTATTTTTTGGGGCTCTCCTTCATACACGACACTTCTCCTTTAAGAACTTAGCATTTTGCACACTACCTACTGACAATTTTTTTCTCTGCTATTTATAAATAAAAGGAAAGATTTCGTAAAATAAAATACTGATAGGACTGAAGGGAGAGTCCCGGTTTTCTGTTTCAGATGCTATTAGTTTCATGCAGACAGAAAGCTGCGCCACTCTGCTCTCGTCTGTTTGGGCAAAGTCAAATTGGACACATTTTCTTTTGTGGTTTGTGAAGAAAGTTTAAGGGTAAGTTGTTATGTAATTGAGCAGACAGATAGGTTCAATAATAAACGATTCTATGATTACCATTGAAAACGACTGTTTACTTTCTTGTCAGCCATTTTATAGAATACAACAACCAAAGATTATACTACATACAGAGTAAGCACCACCACAGTGATGCTTCTCAGCTGAATATATCACACCTTCCTTCTAAATATGTATTACTTGATACTAAGATACACCCTAACTAACAACACACTATTAGCTACAGTAACACTTACAATATATACTGCAAGTTGTTACAATTACAAATCAATCCTGGCCACTTTATTACTAACTCGAGTAGGATACATCCTGGTGCCAAACTCAACTGTCCCTGTCACATCTGGTGCTTGTGTCTCAACATCCATACCACTAACTTCAGTTTCTGTGTTTTAGGCTACCTCCTGTCCTTCCTCATCTGTCTTTCCTGTAAATTTCTCAAGTGATTTCTCCACTCCTTCTTCCTCCAGTACGACTAACTCTGATGCCTTGTTGCTTCCCTTCTCCTGACATCCATCTACTCCTGCTATGCCTCTCAACCCACCTTCACACATTTCTTCCAAGATACCTGAAACCATCTGATTTACATGTCCCCTTAATATTTGCCCAGATTCATTTTGCATGTGATACACTACAGCAAGCTCCTTTGCCACTACTGTGCTATTCATCCTCAGCATACATTTACGATTGTACACATGTACCCTGACCGCATCGCCCACTTGAAATCCCCTCTTAATTGTACCTACAAGTGTTGTCAGAGTGTGTTGCTGGATAGGTTCACGTTCTGTCAAGTGTAACAAGTCATACTCAATGCATATGTTCCTACCAAACATTAATTTAGCCGCAAAAACTGGAACATTTCCTCGGACCTGATAGCAATAAGCTCTAAAGTTTATGCATATAAAATCTAACACTACTTTCTGCCTGCCTGTTGGACTGTGGGTGATATGGAGGAGAAGTCACATGGTGGATACCTCAAATCCATACGAAAGTCTGAAATTCCTCCGATGTAAATGGAGGACCATTATCACTTACCAACTGAGTGCATATGCCAAACCTAACCATGATAGAGTCTAAGAAACTAATGGCATAAATGGCCACAAATGAATGAACTTCAGCTTCTTCCAACCATATGGCGTACACATCCACCACCACAATGGTAAATTGCATGGGCCCAGAAAATCGACGTACACTCTCTGCCATGGGTTAGTGGCAAATCCCTGTTGTTGTGGTTCAATGGTAGCTGGGTGAGGTCTAGCAGCTTGACATACTGTACAAGAGTTTCCAAGTTCTTAAATTCTTTTGTCCATAGATGGCCACCAAAAATACACCCTAGCCAGCGACTTCATTTTTACAATACCCATGGGAGTGCAGTGCAATTTTTGCAGCAATTCGGTCCTACACGAGTTTGGAATGATAACCCTGTAACATACCTGACTCCAATGTTAACTGGTCCCAAAACCTCCAAAAACGGTTTAATACTGTCAGGCTTTTTCTTGGGCCAACCATACAAAATGTACCGAAACACTGGTTAATAATTGGTCAATTTTAGTTTCGTGACGTATGGTCCTATTTGTTACAGGTGGTGTACTCTCTCTCCTATATACTGCAAATATACAGCATCACCATCATCAATCGGACATAGGAAAGGCTCTGATATGCCCTGTGACAGGGGCAACCGAGATAAGGCATCTGCATTTCCATCTCATTCCGACTTAACAAACACAATGTCAAAATTAAAATTAGACAAAAACACAACATATCTCTGTAACCATGCTGCGGCAATGACTGGAATCCCTTTCTCTGGGCCAAATATTTATAACAAGGGCTTCTGATCGGTTACTAATACAAATTTTGTACCATACAAATACTGATAAAAATGTTTCACACCAAACACTAGTGCCAGACTTCCGTTCTCAATCTGAGAGTAATTTACATCAGCCTTATTCAGAGTACATGATGCAAATGCAATCAGTCGCTCTGCTTTCTCTCGGTAAACTTGTGACAAAACCTCGCCTACACCACAGGGAGAGGCATCACAGGCAACTTTCAAACCTAAACTAGGATCATAATGTGCTAATACTTCGGCCGATAGAATAATTTCTTTAATGCGCTTAACAGCTTCTAAACAGTCATTGGACATTTTCCATGGTGTATCTTTTCGTAACGGTTGATATAATGAGTTTGCAATGCTGGCGAGGTTTCGTACGAACCTTGCATGGTAATTAATCAGACCTAAATATGCTTTTAATTCAGATACATTTGTAGGAATTGGTGCTTCCAAGACAGCCTGGACTTTTGTTGGTGCTGTGTGTAAACCATTTTTATCCAATACATAACTACAGTACTCCACTGTATGTTGCATAAAACTACATTTATTTGGTTGTAATCGCAAGTTTGCTGCTTGCAATCTTTCAAACACTTTGGTGAGTATTTCCAAATGTTTTTCATCGTTATTAGTTGTGACTAATCATCCAGAAAAACAACACCCTCTTTATCCACAAGTAACTGTTCCATTAGTCTTTGGAATATACGTGGCCTGGATGAAATACCAAAGGGAATTCGACTATACTGAAATAACCCTTTGTGTGTGCTAATAGTAAAATATTTCCTTGAATTTTCATCCAGCAGCACCTACTGATATGCCTGACTCAAGTCAATTTTACTGAACTTATCACACTTGCCAAAGCTGTTCAGAATATCCTCACTTCTGAGCGCTGGATAACGATCTGTTTCGAGAACAGTATTAACAGTGAACATATAACCACCACATATTCTAACTGTACCATTCTTCTTAATGATTGGTACAATGGGGGTTGCCCACTCACTGAACTCTATTGGCTTCAGGACCCCAACCTTAACTAACTCGTCTAATTCTTGTTCTACTTTAGCCTTTAAAGCAAATGTCAAAACCCTAGCCTTATGATACTGAGGTTTAGCATATTGCTTAACATGCAGTGTGGCTGTACCTTTAGTGTAGGTTCCCAACCCTGGTGCAAAAATGGTAGGATAAAATTCACTTAAATACTTTGCAACTGTACACAGACTAAACTCAACTTTGCAAACTGGAACCCTTATTTTTATTTCCAGCTTCCTCAACCAATCTCGACCTAACAAAGTGGTTACTCCCTTCTCTACTACATACAATGGTAATGAGACCTCACTTAGTTTTGTTTTTACCATAACATTTATGAGCCCTTTAGGCTTTATCACCCCCCCCCCCCTTAGTAGATGGTGAACACCATTTATGTACTTTGGAGTCGACACACTAGAAATACCTGCTGATATAGCATGTAGGGAACAGCTGAGATTGCAGAAACTGTATCGATATCAGTTTCTAACCACACCCCCTCCACTAACAATGTAAAAATATACTTGTGATGCACACCCTTTTTATGCATCTGAAACACTGACAAACCTAACAGGCTGTCGTCGTTATTAACAAGGTATTGTACACTAGCACTTTTACAAACAACCTGCAAATGACCACTCTTATTACAACGATTACACTTATAACTGCGGTACTTTCACTCTGCCCTGGTACGATTTTCCTTGCCACAACAAAAACAAATGGGCTTCTGTGATGCCCGTTCCTTGATGATAGTGCTGCGCTGTGGTGAACATTGGATATGGTGGTAACCACACCGCCAGACATACTGAAGTGTTGACCCCTCCGTTTGGTGAACTGCCAGGGGCAAAGGTGTGTGCCCCACAGCCACACAGGGGGGAGGGGAGGTGTGCTTGCAGCCAACTTCAAGGCACGGTCATAAGTAAGATTTTCTTCCGCCAGTAGTTTTTTAACAGATACAATCAGATTTCACACCACTTACTAGTTTGTCATGTAATAGTTCTTGTAGTGTGTCCCCGAAATCACAGTGAACACTCAGCCCTTATAAAGCGCCAATAAATTTCGAAATTGATTCATCTGGTTGCTCGGCACGTTTATCAAAATTGAATCACTCGGCTATGTAGTTAGGTGATGGTTGCATGTGGTTACGAATCATCGTCACTGCTTCGGCGTTCATTACCTCGGTCGGCTTCTTTGGGACACATAAATTTCGTAGCAGAGTGTAGGTGTACGTTAAATTGTCGTCAGCAACGTATACACTTTCTTGTCTTCTGCAATAGAGTTGCACAAAAGAAACAATTCGAAACATTCCAAATAAGAATCCCACGATTCACTGTCACTGCTAAATTCTTCTAACTTGCTCAACAATGGCCCACGCTGTTCCACCTTCGCCATTGGCATTAATGATGCAGTTGACATTTTCACGAGATGACCGCTACATCGAAGCACAATGCAAACCAATTATCCTCGTCGCCACTGTTATGTATTTGAGCAGATGGATGGGTTAAATAATATATGATTCTAAGATTCCCTTTGCAAACTACTGTTTACTTTCGTGTCAGCCATTTTACACAATACAACAACCAAAGATTACACCACACACAGAGTAAGCACCACCACAGTGATGCTGCTCAGCTAAATATATCACAGAAGTGAAAAAAAACTTTAAATTTTGTAAGGAAAATCGTTAATATTAAAGATAATTTTAACTAGTGTCAGTGCTGTGAAGACTTCGTAGATCCAAACACTTTCCAAAGAATCGCTTCAGACAGTACTGAAGGATAGCGAGCCATGTGTACTATGCCGATGATTCAATTTGTGTTTTACTGCAGTTGCTTCGATGACTGTTCCGTATAGAAGGCGTCACAGGTGTTTCCTAGGGCGAACTTGCCACATTCTTTAACACTTTAAAGTATTTACCCAGTAGCGTAGAAGACATGATACATCCTGTAGTTGTAGAAAATGTAGATAATTTTTTTTCCTTGTAGAATTTTTCCAGGTGATGGTTCTCAGTTTGTGTTCTATTAGTATAATATAAGCTCTGCTTATACAGATTCCCTGAGACATTGCAACCTGCCGTGAGTCAGGCTAAGAAAGAAAATTGGCATTTGTACAGTTTTGCCAACGAATGTTATGTTAAGAGGGATTTCTATGGTAACTGTTAAGTGATACGTGCTCGTGTCCCTTGTCTCCAGCCTGTTTACCCGGCCGTGCAACTCGGCATCACTGTTGCAGGCATCCGCACTCTACTAGCACCATGAGTGAAATTGCGTGTGAATGTAGGGGGTGCAATTGGGTGAGTGACATAGTGCTGAGTAGTGCCACATTAAAATACACCTTCCACATGAAAGGGCCTAATGGTAGACACTGCTAGAACCCTAAGTAAAGGGACACTAATGATGCCCCTATTAAAGTATATGAAGTGTTATTGTTTATTATATATTTATTTAAAGAGTTGTGTTGTATTCATTTCACGTGTGTCTCCTCATTTCGTGTCATCTTAGGTGCAAGCGTTGTAGCAATGGCACAATTGCAAGCTTAGATGTTTAAATGTTTATAAATGGTTTTTGCAAGTATGTGGCAGAAAGTAGTCCATCGTGGCGCACCAACATCAAGAGGCGATGTTGGCACAACACAGTGGAATGCTTCAGTAGTGTCCAAGACTTGCGAGGGTAAGACTGCGTCACCGCACACCTGTGGCCCACATCATTTTCGTGCCAACCATGTAACTGCAATAGACTATATTAGTTTACTGGAACACTATGTAAGTTAAGCCACTGGAGATGCCTGCCCTCCTCCCCTGTGGTTTGCATCGGCCAGAGGAGCTTAATTTACATTAAATTCATTTTTGGCCTTTGTGCAATTATCACCATGTAGTCTAGTCTCCCACAGAGTAGTGGTAATGTATTTCACCAGAAATATACATGTGCAAGGACTTTTGTGCATTTCAGAACATTGGTCCTTAAAATACCTACCACCAGTGCTATGTGTTTTAAAGTAGTTGAGTTTTTCCAAGCTTGTTACCTACTGTAGCCGCCACTAAGGGGCAGCAAATGTCTAACCTAAGGTATGATGTGGTATAACTTCAAGAACGAGGCACTTACTTTATTTAACAAACAACACCTCCTGACCTACTCCCTCAGGAGTATATATAGGATGCACATAACACCATCTCCTCCCCCCAGACTCGCCCATATGATCAGTGAAGCACTACATTAGTTGTCGGAGTCGACGACGAGGTTCTGCGAGGCTGAAGCAGAAGGACGAATCTACCGCCCAGGCCTCGAAGAGCACTAGAGCAATTGCAGAGACTTTCATGGTGAGCATAATCCAGCTTGGCAGTAGGGCGCAAGGCTACCTATCGAGTCCCCATTATTTAGAATCGTTTGAATATTTAATTACCACTGGCAAGGATAGGTAGGTCACTGTTAAGAATTATTAACTTATTAACTTCACTGAGTTCAATAGTAGAGATTACATTGAGAACTAGAATAATTTGTAACTGTTTATAATGTATTAATTCTGTATTGAATCATGCAAATAAGTGTGTCTTGTAGTTAAATAATTTCTGGTTGATTGTACTTATTTGTCAGTGAACTACGCTTTCCATTAGTTCTCTCTCTTCATGCTACATTGACTTAATCAGCTTTGGAACCATTAATTACAGAGTGTAGGAACAGAGTGAATACAGGAGTACATAGGTAGGCTGAAGGGGGCACTACACTGGTGGGGACGTCTGTCGTCCCACCTCATGCTTATGGGAGTAGGTTCAACTAGGGATTATTTCCACAGTCGCGATTCATGCTATTCCACTGCTATCAACCGATAAAGCATCGAACATGGCTGTGCTTCATGCACACCACATCACACTTACATATAGCAATTCAGAGATAACTAATTTGTACATTCATCGTTTTCTTGTCTCAGTATGTTCACGTGAAATTAGTTTATTAGTAAGAATCAGTCATAGTATATTTTATTGTCTTTATAAATATCCATTTGCATGCAGAAAAATTAATGTTTTACAGTTAGTGCAGTTTACAGCAGTTCCTCCCACATGGTCAGGGCAGGTGCGGTAAGTGACAGTAGACGAGGTTAGTTCGCCATGTGCATAAGTCAGCAGATTGTGCAGACTGCCTTGCCAGCCCAACACCTTGACATCACATTGTCCACCCAGGAGCCTTACAATAGCTAAATTCTGCTTCTCTTATACTAATGCATGATTAGCGCTTGTCTCTGCATGTGGGAACACTTGTTACTTTGTTAGCCAGAAAATCTCAATTTCTTTTGTGTGTGTTTCAGGGATCTTTTTCATTCCTTCTTGTTTGTATTTAGAAATTGTTTTAAGTTACATTAAGTATGCGGTAACAACAAATCACACATTCAGAGAATGTTTAAGTATACACTACATAAATTTATTCTAACATGCCAACGTAAGTACAGAACAGATATCTGCTTCACAAATGATAAGGGAACTAGTTAAGACACTGGCACTTAACTCTGACGAAGCTAAATGCACACTAAAAATTCACGAACACTTAAGAAACCAGTTATCCAGTGAAATCACACAATAATTTTGCAGAGTACACACCTCACACACAGAGCAAATTACACCACTTGAACATTAATTACCTGCCCCAAACCAATCAACATTTACCTAGGCTGGTACAAGTGGTTATCTCACACCATGACCCCTCCAAACACTTCAGACAACACAGACAATTTCAATTTCAATCCCCAGTACATATACTGATGCCAGACAACCCGAGTCCAGAAACACAAACAACACCAGAGTACAAATCCCACTCTAGCTATTTTACAACACCCACAACCCATCCCCACTTTCTCAGGGGAAAATAATGAAAATGTGAAGGAATTTTTAGACACATTCAAAATCGCAAGCAAAGTTAATGGTTGGCCTTAACTTGAGAAATTACATCTATATTTTACCTATAGGGCACAGCAAAGAGGGCTTAGGAGAATGTTTATTATGCAAATGCATAACACATGTCATGGGAACACATTCAACACAAAATATTACATACCTTTTCAAAGATTGACACAACAGACCATTACAGACAGCTGCTAAACTCAGCAAAACAACAACCAGGCGAGAGTTATCAGGCACACATAGAAAATGTAACTTTCTATAAGAATAAGTGTGAACCACAGTCACCAGAGCCAGAATTTATTAAAATAATTTGGAACTCTCTGTCACCAGCCATTGCCGACAAACTTGTGCCATTGCAAAACGACATGCTCACCCAACTATTACACAACATCAAACACATTGAGCTTGGCATATACAGGTGCAACCAGAACAGTGAACACACCTCACTCAATACACAACATGTCAAACTCCAAGAGGCGATAACTATGTTGAAAGAACAACTACAACACTGTAAACCACGAAAAAACACACCACACCTTGTGCAAAACCAGTGAATTACGCTAAACAACATGCATTTCCCCATGTGTACCGAGAACCCACCTGCAGAGACACACATTTTTGGACCAGGTTCAATAGGCCCATGGTAATTGAATGGGGCAGAGTAGGGTTCACTACAGACAACCATCACACCAAGGCCCCTATAAATACAAAACACACAAACAGGCAGTCTCTTTCAGGGTACAACCTAAACGTTATGTACATACATAGGAGGGAGTTTGCAGAGAAAATTACACAGAAAAACATGTCTCCGCCACCCAGGAAAGGAACAACAGCGTTTGTGATGCATGTAGAACTATGTTAAGTAAAATTGTGCCACAGTGTTCATACACTGATATTGCTAAATTCAACTCCTATAGTAATCAAACTATATCATGCAAACCACCCTTGTTACCGAGAAATATGTGCCCAATAAATCAGACTAGTAAACAACACGCCATATCCACAATCGATTTCATGCAGCCGGCAAAACCAGCAAACATAGTTAGCTCAGGTAAACTTTTGCCTCAGCAGAATGTGCGTACACCACCGCCCGAGTGCAAGGAAAGCAAACACGTCCTGCCGCACTGCTGCACAATCCAGGTCAGGGTTGCCAAACCGCCACCGCAGTGCGCCCCACAAAGCGAGATTGCCAAGTTGCTGCAAAATGCAGTGAACACGCAAAAAGTCGCTGGATCTCATGGTCTCGCCCAGATCACAGGTGCCTTGTGTTTTTATATGGGCCATAAAGCATATCAGTGTAGCCTGTTTCCTAACCAGAGTTTTGAATTTTCAACACATGTAGGCGACCGCTTTAGGCATTTCAAAAACAAATTCGGGTTGACACCACAAACTGTTTTTCTAGACCAAAAACCCAGAAACAGCTCAGTAGCCACTAATAATTGTTGCCACAACACATGAAGCCATGCCTGCAGTGATGGGTCAATGTTTAAAAAAAAATACTGAGCAGGCATGCACCTCAATCTAGTCCAAATCAACATTCTTGCCCAGCGACGAAAGTTGAATTTCTGCATGCCAGCTTTCGCACTTCGACACTGCAGATTCTTGTAACTATCAAAGGCAGGAATTATTATGCACTGCTTGACTCCGGGTGCTCACATAGTAGTGTGGTAAGCACCTTAATTGCTACACAGCACCCTCAACCGTTAAATAAAAACATTACTTTAGTTGAAGTGACATCTGTATTAACTACGCCCAAATTTAAAACCACAATTAACGTGTGTATAGCTGGTCGCACATACCTGCCAGACTTATTAGTGTTGGATAACTTAAAACAGGATTTAATACTAGGTGTAGATTTCATTAAGAAGTATGACCTCATCCCAATATTAAAACACAATATTCTCTTTATCCATGCTCATAACTCTGATAAATTAGTACACGTGCTGATACACTCGGCAACATCCACTCAAGATAATGCTACTTCTATAGAACATTATTTTAATGGTTTGGATAGTTTCGAAAGTGATCAGAAGGTGCTGCCGTAGGTTAACAAGAAGTTAAGTAAAACAAACTGCAGCGATTACCATCATTGACAGATATCAAGATAGATTTGCTAATTCTATATTGGAATTAACTGAAGCCAAAATGTTTGAAATCATATTAGACCTGACAACAGATAAGCCCATAGCAACTAGGCATTACAAGAAAAGTTTGAAAATTCACGATGAGCTGTTAATACAAATTAACTATATGGTTCAGGTGGGTATTATCGAGGAAACTGACTTATCTTATTCTGCCCCGAGGTTAGATGTTTCAAAGGAAAACTGCGATATAATATTTGTAACTGATTTTGGGAAACTAAATCAATATTTGGCAAGAGTGCAGCACCCCTTACCCCACACTGAATACATTTTAAATGCTCAACAGAACTCCATTACATTACGAGTTTAGATCTATTCTCAGGCTTTTGCAGTATTCCTGTTAGACAACAAGACCATTACAAATTAGTGTTTAACATTGATGTAGTAGGATTATACAAATATAAAAGAATGCTAATGGGCTTATCAACATCGCCTCTGTACTTTCAAATGTTTATCAATTCTCTATTAGGACCCTTATGATAGATCACAGCCATCGCATATATCGATAACATATTTATTTTGGGTTATTCATTTGAGGAAAATCAAACTAACATAGAAAAAGTTTTTGAGAGGCTGTGTATTTTCAATGTCAAAGCAAATACAAAAAAATGCACGTACACAGAGCAGACAGTAAAGGTACTCTGTCAAATCAAAAACCTTGCAAGGCATATCTAGAGACCCAGAAAAAGTTTGGGCCATAGAACACATGGCTAGGCAAACAAATCTTAAACAGTTACGTACATTTTTAGGAATGATTTCATACCTCAGAAGGTATAGTATGAACTATGCTACTATAGCTCAACCGCTCATTGATTAAACAAAGTATAACATCACATACAAATGGATAGATATACACCAACAGGCATTTGTAAATCTTAAGAAAGCTATACTAGCAGCTCCCGTATTACAAAATTTTGTTGAACCAAAGCACATAATATTAGCTCGCAATGTCAATAACGATGCGGTAGGCAAAGCGTTTATGCAGAAGGACTCTTGCAAAAACAGTGTAGTATCATTGCATTTGCATCTAAGAAATTATCTTTGAACGAATTGTGCTGGAGTGCCACAGAATGGGAGTTTTGAGTGATACATTATCTACGTAATCATTTTCAGCAATACTTGTATGGCGTAATTTCATTATAGAAACAGATCACTCCAGTCTTCGATACTTAAGCATCATGGCTGAACACAACATCAGAATTCAAAAGATGGCGATCACATTGAGTGAATATGATTTTGAGCAACATATTATTAAAGGAAAATTAAACACCCTACCAGATGCCTTAAGCTGTATTACCACTAACACCAATACACGTACACAAATAATTACTATTAACAACACCAAATACACAATCAAACACATGTTAATTTGCACATCATTGTACACAGCTATAGCCGAATGCATTTTACAAAACCCTGAAAAACATGACGAAATCAAGTCAAGTATCGTCAAGTATATAGTCAACAGTTGGATTGACATCGAACACTTTTTCAAAAATGACATTCAATTACAAGACAAGACAAAAGTCGCGAAAGCCATAGCTGATGAGAAATTTTTTCTATACACACAATTTGCAAAATCATCACTACTTTATACCAAGTCAATTTACAAGTCATCATGGAAAACAACCCCAATAAAATAGAAACCCATTATATCGAGCCACTTTAAACTGTACAATTATAATTGTGAACAAAAATGGGACACCATATTTCTTACCTACAACCACCAACAAGAATATATAAAAATTGATGATGACTCTATCCTATATTTATGTCCTATTATCATCAACACATTACCTTTTGCTGGGGAATACGAGCATGGCCCGCATATAAAACAATTAAAGGTTTCATTGGAAAGCCCACAGAATGCTGACTCAAATTACAATCGTCTCAGTCGCCATTATGGTGTCGCTGTAAACAGTGAGATTTATCTTAAAATGAACACACCACAAGGCATCAAGAAACTGACAGTAGTTCCTCAGGTATATGTAAACAAAATCATTCAAGGGCATCATGATGCCATTTTCGGGGGAGGGTATTTTGGTTCATTTAAAACACTGGAAAATATAAAACAGGCTTACTACTGGGACACAATGACAGAAGACATGAAAAATTACGTCCATGCTTGCCAACTATGCCAGAAAACAAAATCACCTAATACCAAGCCTGCAGGTCAATTGGCGCCCATTCTGCCCCAATTCATTTTGAAAATGTGGGCTTTTGATGCTAAAGGTCCCCCCTCTGTCACTAGATGTGGAAATAAATACATTTTGGTTATGACCGAATACCTCAGACACTATGTCGTAGCAAAAGCAGTGCCATCAATAGAAGCAGCTACTTGCGCAGAATTTATTAAGCAGGTAATTTTACAATTTGGTTGCCTTGAACAAATTCTTACTGATAGAGGCACTAGTTTTCAAAACGAATTGGTAACTAACTTATTAAAGACATTGAGAATCAAGAACTTGACCAAAACTGCATATAACCCTAAATGTAACAGCCTTGTTGAAGCCTCTAACAGTATAGTAGGTGAGCAGCTCACCACATGTGCTAATGCCGACCAAGCCAATTGGGACCTTTACGTAGAATTCATAATTTTAAACGACAACACAAGTGTTAATAATAAAACCAAATATACACAGTTTTATTTACTTCACAGTGTAAAGGCGACGATGCTACCAGTGCAAGTGATTGCTACAAAATATTCCGAATGTGGCAATGACTGGCATGCTAAATTATTACAAGATCGCGACAACGCGAAGGATGACTTGTTACATGCCCAAAAGCACCAGAAAACCCAATTCGATAGAACTCATAAGCCATGTATGCTACGTGTTAATGATTATGTGTAGGCACATAATATCGAATCGCAAAAAGCCCCTATGCACCATTATCATGGGCCATACAGGGTAACAGATATCCTAGGAGATAGTACAGTACAAATACAAGTCAATAAAACCAGAACCTCCAAATTTGATACTGTCTGTACCCACCACACCAAACCGTCCTACATCCGGTAATAGCCATATATTGTGATGTTCAGGGTATTGTGTGTGTATTGTAATGTTTTATGTTACTTTAAAATGTGTTACAGCGCAGGCATTGGTATATATTGAAAGAAAAGGGTATGCCAGAGCTTCTGTTCCTGCCGTACGAGATATCACCAGTGCTGGATCTATGCAGCACAACTAGGGCGAGCTGACACTGCTCAAAGTTCAGCATGTATCTGCCCAGGCAGAAGTCAGCCAGTGCGAGGCGTCAGACTGTGTTCGCTACCACCAACACATTGCTGCGAGACTGGAAGGTTAAAGCGACGTGGAGTGGGGATCTACGACAGTCAACCCTGCCTGTGCATCATGTCCTATCAGTCAACCCTGCCTGTGCATCATGTCCCGCCATTAGCAGATACGCAGCACTCCTGCGGGCAGATCCTGTTGGCTCCAGTGCACGGGAATGAGGTGCGCCAGCATTGCTATGGCAACTCCAACCACGAGACGAGCTGCTGCCAAGGAGTGGGGAGCCAGCAGGGTTCATCGTATAGTCTCAGTCGTAGCTGCATTTTGGCTTGTACTGCCCACAATCATTGCACTGCCTGTCACATTCAGAACTCATGCAGGAGTCTACTGGACTCCTGCTGATGTCAATTTTGTGTATGAGGATAGCATTCCCCTTATTTATACAATACCACTGCACTTCCCCACAATACCTGCAACACTTGATGAGTATTTACATGTTGCCTGCACAGATCAGATGTTGAACTCATTTAAGAATGACGTTAGTACAAAATTCCATCAAAAGCACTGAATTCGATTCCTTGGTGACGTGAATACATGGTGCTTCAATGTTCTAACGAATAAGCACCTGCATGCATTACTTGATAATGATGACAACTTGACAGCCAGATAAACACACTTGCAAGTAATTTACTCACTGCCAATAAAGCCATTGACCAATATCACTCGCATGATAACCTAAGGCAGAACAAACTCTTTTCAATATTGGAGTATTGGAGCCAGATCATTATGACTATATTACCATGGCTGTCGTAACTGTACTTGTGTTAACAACTATTTCCTTGTATGACAAGCTTGTTAAGCTCTCAATAATTCTCTCACGAATGAACACAACGTCGTAAGTATGACAACTTCCTGAATTTTATTTTCTCAGATTGCTGCTGATACTTTAATTAAGCTCCATGCTACTTTAAGTTTATTCGACACAGAAATAAAATTGTTTAAGTATATATTTGTACACTTAAGGTGCCTAAACTTGAATTTTACACACCTTGGTTGAGTTAAATATATTTCTACTAGGCAAGAAAGGGCGAAACTGTCAGGCCCTGAGGAAGGGACTGGTAGTTCGGACCCTATCAAGGAAATTATTTGATAAATTTGGAAAAAGGACCGATAGGTCTCAATGGTGCAAGACAAATATTGATACTTGGATTGAAGTAAATGTCTCCTGGCATATATTATTAAATTCTTCTCCTTAAACTTCAATTATATTTTAAGTATTGTCTCTTTAAACCAAAATGTTACATTCATTATAGTGGTGAAAATATTAAGCACGGCTGTACCTGTCGCTATAACTCTCACTGATTAATGATTATATGTATATATACATACATACATACATGGCTAAGGAATGTAATTATATCTTTGTATACCCCAATACCTCAAGTTATATATATATATATATATATATATATATATATATATATATATATATATATATATATATATATATATAATCCTACAACTTTCCTTATGAATGTGTGATAACCGTCAATAACATTTTTCAAATTACATGGTATATGACTAAAATATATCTACCATTGGGTTATATATAGCAAATGAGTATGGTCTCTATTTTCATATTTATGTTTGCAAAAATAAAAGGAGTAGATAGACCAGTATGTAACATCTGTTTATTAATAGGTTTTATAGTGTTGTGACACATCTCACATATAATTGTAAAATAAGAATTATTTTGTTTTCAATTATTCTATTAAGTATTACAAAAAAAAAATGTTTACTGTACTAGTATACGATCCAAACAACGTATTGAACAGCACTTTCAATTATTATGGTAATTCAACTCTTTTATGTGTTTAATGTTTAAGATTGTATAATTTTCCACTCAACTTTTGTAAAAATGAGATCAAAGGACGTTATCTCTTTCCACTTATCTAAGGAAGCTTCACGCTTATGGACTACAGTTTTTAGCAGTATGTGAAATTGCGATTCAGTGCAAAACACTCATAATATATGTGGACAATCAATATAGGAGACACTATTATTCAAGAAAAGCGCATTTACTTTATTCAGTGAATTAAGTTTTCACCCGTGAAAGACATTTTCTAGTTGATATGTACACAGTCTCACTAAGTACTCTACCTACAAACGTACACACCTCAGGTGAATATGTCAGCGTTTTAAAACACCTTGTACAATTGTATTACCATGCGAATGTGTTAATAATTCCTACTGGATAAACTTTGTATTAGTATGTATAGATAATAACCTCCTTTTCATGTTACAATTAGGATTAGTTCTTTTATATAATTTCATGTGTGAATGCTAATTTTCTATACTGACTGCAATGTATCATATGGCACTCGCCATATCACAATTATTTTCCCCATCTATTTCAACAAACCTGTGCTATAGAATTGTATGTAAATACTTTTACTTATATGTAGAATGTACAAAATAAGTTTTTGTTAATCACTATGACAAACAAATTACTTGAACTGTGTAACGACAATGTACACGCCGCACAGTGGTTAAATCGCTACGTAAGTATTTACAAGCTACCATTACTGACAAAGATGGCACGAGAGTTCAGTGCTACCAACTGCATAGCCGCTTATTCCTTTCATACAAGTAGTTTTGAATAATACCATTTGGCTTCAGTGTTACATTTTATTATAATCACTGTCACACTGTCTACTTGTAGTCCTTGTTTTAATTTATTTTTTTAAACGATTAAGTAATTCAGCCAGCCTGCAGACATACTTGTGAACTTGTCATTCCTTAATGTAAAATTTCCTGGCACGCTATAGAGCGACCTAGTACCACACACGCATACTTTTCAAACATCCTCTTACCCATGTCCACCGCCTAGTCCTTGAGGGTTGCTGTAACTTTAAAATTAAATGTGCCACTGGGCATACTTCCTTCTATCCTGTGGTTATGCTACACAAAGTGTGTATATATATGTATGTATATATATATATATATATATATATATATATATATATATATATATATATATTAATATGTAGTGGTCGACCACTTTGTTTAACTTATTATTATTATATATATGACTTATCCTAAAAACCATGTTAGATCATACATCATCACATCTTATATTTCTTACACTTCTTGTTGCTACCTCCCTTGCCAAAAATACTAATTTAACCGTAATATTTTCTACACCTGAGTTATTAAAAACACTTATCACACAATTATAAAATGCCGCCTCGAACTAAGTCATGCATCCTCGATACTGCCGTATATTATATCGCGCATGCCACCATTCGTTCCACGTGCTTCGGCCCAATGTAAGAGCTCTTCAGTCACTACCTGTGCCTCAGAACCTTTCCAGGAGGTTTCCAGAGAATCACTTCCATTGTACAGCCAGGATGGCTGCATTTTCAACGAAGAGACCAGTGTAGCGGCCACCAAGGGGCTGCACACATCAAACCTAAGGTACGACGGGGTATAGTGACAAGAACGAGGGGCTTACTTTATTTATCAAACAACGCTTTCTGACCTACTCCCCCAGGAGTATATATTAAATGTACAAAGTGTCACCACCCCCACCCCCCAGATGCGCCCACACAATCATTGAATCACTATGTTAGTTGTCGGAGTTGACGAGGTTCCGGGAGGCTGAAGCAGAAGGACAAACTTTACCACCCAAGCCTAGAGGAGCTCTAGACCAATTGCAGAGACTTTCATGGTGTGTATAATCTGGCTTGGCAGTAGGGTGCAAGGCTACCTATCGAGTCCCCATTATTTAGGATCTTATGAATATTTAATTTTCCTTGGCAAGGATAGGCAGGTCACTGTTAAGAATTATTAACTTATTAACTTCGCTCACTTCAAGAGTAAGGATTACATTAAAAACTAGAGTAATTTGTAACTGTTTGTATTGTATTAATTCTGTATTGAATCGTGTCAATAAATGTGTCTTGTAGTTAAAGAATTCCTGGTTGCTTGCACTTATTGGTCAGTGAGCTATGCTTTCCATGAGCGCTCTCCCTTCATGCTATATTGACTTAATCAGCCTTGGAACCATTAATTACAGAGTGTAGGAATAGAATGAATACAGGAGTAAGTAGGTAGGCTGAAGGGAGGCACTACAGTAAATTGTATGAGTATTAATGCAACGATGGCGAGCGACCAGCCAAAATAGTTCACCTTTTCACAAACAGACCAGAACACAGTTAATAATGAATACTAGGGGCAACATGCATCGTAGAAGAATATTTATGTCCTGGCGACCTGCCCATAGCACCCAGAGATGAACAGTCTCTCCAGCTCCAGGAATTCGGTGCCGCCTCCTGCGATAAATGTGTTTCAACATTCCTAACCTCACCCAACACCATCCCTCAAACTCGCCCTCCTTCCTTCATCATCCAACTACATGGCATTAAATTGCCTCGCTCGAATGTGTGGCATCAATCCTACCACCTTTCCTGCAACCATTAACCCTGTATCGTCCAGCCTCACAGCGTTATAAGTATTGAATGATAATATTGAATGAGAGCAATAACGTGGTATTTCCATGAAAGATTGTGTGACGGAAACCATTAGGTTAGTAAGAGGTTCTAGGGTTATACTGCGATGAGTAATATTGAATTTAAATCATATTTTACAGCTTGCTTCCAAAAATTAATACGTTTTCATCTTTGCTCGAAAACACGCTACATTTGAGGAGGTATTACATTTGGTTACAGAGGTAGAATTGACAATAACCGAAAGTTCTAAGTCAAAGTAAAATGACAATGTAGTCTTTTTTTTTTTTCACGAAAATAATAGCACAGAAAAATGCCTCTACGAAAAAAGTGAAGGAGAGGTAAAAGCCAGTAAAGTCAAAACATCAGTGTAGCACTTGTTTCAGCACTAATCACATGACTGAAAATGTTCTTACGAAATTAAGGGTAAAAATGAGAAAGTTCACATAGTTCAGGAAGAACCTTATAAAGGGTAGCTAAACGAAAAGGATAATGTAGGTAATATCGAGGAAAATACTCAAGCGAATGAAAAAAGAGTTAATTATATGTTTTAAATGTAGAAGCACGAGTAGTATATGGGTAGGCCCAGGACAATCCATTTTGTCCTAAAATACTCGGTTTTTAATCGAATTTCATGCTTTTTACCTTCAAAAAAATTACACAAAAATTATGATCTAATACTGAACATTATATTTCTCACAAAAATTAAGCAAAATCAAACGATTAACCATCAAATTAAGCAAACTTAGACCAAAAATGCAAGCTAATTGAAGCAAAAGTTTAAGGTAATTTAGTCCAAAATCATGTAAATTCAAGTCAAATAATATGAAATATTAGGTTATTATACATTATAGCTTATATTTGTAGCTCTACTAATTTTTTTAAACACTTCTTCTATATGTTCAAATTCGTTACCTATTTCCCGAAGTTCGTCTTCATCGCAAACACTAACAATAATCATTAACTGTAATTTTTGTAGATTTCGAAAGAATTTTAAAACTATATTTTGGAGTTCGGGAGAGTTCGTATTTATGGTGTACACTGGAAAAGTTGATTTGGAACCTCCTTTTAAAATGTTAGTCAAACTGTATGGTAAACCAAGCAAAGCCATTTTTATTTATGAAGAAAAAATTTATTTAGATTAAACCAAATTATTTTTTATTCCATTAAACAACTTAATAATACATCTAAAAATGTTTGTAAAATTATAGAAACTTTTTGTTTGTTTCTTTAAATAGTTTATATCCTACATTTATTAATTAAAAAAAATTTATATATCTTCAGTAATATTTTCTTTCAAATAATCATAAGTTAGATTCCTTTGACTAATTATAAAAACATTACAAATTGTTCCTGCTTCAACAGCTTTGTTAAAAGCTACACTAATTTTTATGTTTGTTCAATCATTAATCAATAACAAATATTGGTCTTTGCCCCAAAAATTAATAATAATTGATATCTCCTTGAGTGTTTACAGTAGGTTTATAATAAAGTTCAGTATTTCTATATATAGTATCTAGTTTTGATTGTGAATTTCTAAAATCATTATAATCAAGAAACATTTTATCACAAAGGCCATTTTCAATATCTAAATTTCAATTTTCTTTAGGAAAGATCTCATTTCTTCCATTCTTAAAATAAATATTTTTTATATGACAGTGATCAAACATAGAAGCATGTATATACTGTTCAACACGATATTTTTCTATTAGCTTGAAAGCCTACAATTACAAAATCAGGCATATCAAATTGTAGATTATTAAAATGATCTCTTATATCAAAAATAAAAATAGTTGTTCCAGCAGGAACTTCTTTTTCTAAAAATTTCTATTAATTACAACTTATAGGTATTTTTGGATGTTTCTATATTCTTTGTTTAATTGCAGTAGATGTATTAGATTTGTAGTCAACAACTGGCCACATAATTTCTAATTTTTGAATGACAACTTTACCTGGATCAGCATAACTTTTCTGAACTGCACCATCTTTGTTCTTAGTTTCATAAACATATAAACAATGGTTATAGAACAATGGTTCGAATAAAAGTAATTTTATAACCACCTTTCCAATAAATTTATTTTTTATCTCGAATAAAACCAAAAATATATCTCAGTGGACAGGTTATTTAATTTGTTTTATCACTGTGAACGGATTTTACATGATATTTATTGCGAACACTAGTAAATTCTAAATCATTTTATTTACTTGGGGAACTTAACAAATTATTCATCATTGTTGAAGTTAAATCTTGGTTATCAACAGCCTCAATAATATGTCCATGTTTTGAGATTTCTATTCTAGAAAACTGAAAAGGAAAAAAAGTTTGCATAATCATCAATATTTTCAATTTTTTCATATTTTGCCTCATCTACTTCTTTATGTCTCTTTAGTAACCTAGATTGCTCAAAACCATAAGCATCATTTGGGAAAGAAAATCTATCACCTATAGGAATATCAAACTAAATTCTATTATTGTAAACATTTAAATTCCCCCTAATTTGATCCACCAACACCAGAAGAGACATCTTTTGAAAAGGGATTATTTTCAGAACAAAAATATCTTAATTTGGAAGAGTAAATGGGAACTGTACCATTGAAAAATTTACCACATGCCGCGTCCGATTCGACTATAAATCTAGGAAAAGATATTTAAAAAAGAATAAATATTATTGATACTCAATATGGTTTACGTGCAGAAGGACACATTTTTTTCATAGGTAATACACAAGTAAAGATAGACGATAAAATATCTGTAAAAAATAAAGAATATGAATTAATGGAAGGACTTTCTTATTTGTTAAGAAAAGAAAAAAAGAAAATCGTGAGGTTAATTTCACTGATACTGACTATGAAAACTACACGAAAGTTGTTTTAGATGCCAATGCTGCATTCCAAGAATATAATCCAAAATAGAAAATAAACTCGAATAGAAGTAGGAAATACAAAAATATAATTAAAAAAATTTATGATAATTATATAAAAGAATCAAGAACAACACCAAACACACCAGAAAGAATTATTTCTCCAAGAACTCCTAGATTTGGAGAAGTCATAAAAAAAATACAACAATTTGCCAAAAAAAATGTCTGGATGGATGACTTTAGAAAATTGGTTGAGAGATTATTAGATATTCATAGTAAAGAACATGATGAAAAAAAAGTGATTACAATGAAAAAGTAAATGCAACGAATATGCTAAACAATAAAATTTTCTGATTTTGTTAATAATCCAAATGGAATTCCTTAGCTTATAAGAATTTAAAATGTAATTCCACATTATTTTGGAATTATGAACATCTGGGAGTTAAACAATTAAAATGTATCTGAAATGCATTTGCCTGGCTATAATTATTGTGTGCCATTTAGAAAATTAGAGAAAGGAGATGCAGGAATATATAAATTATATGAAGCATGTAAATATCATGATATTGCTTATAGAGATCATAAAGATTTAGAATCTAGACATAAAGCTTAGAAAATTGTACAAAAATAAGCAAGAGAAATTATGTTATATTAAAATACTCCAATCTGTGGAAAAATTGCTTTTGCAGCTGTTGCTTCAATTATGTTTACAAAAAGAAAATTAGGATGGGGTAGTAAAGTTGTAATAACTTATATTTTTTTACTTATAAATGAAGTTAGCAAATATAATATTCAATATACCCATTGATCAACTTAGAGATTTGGGTATAGATACATTTTTAACAAAATAACAACTTGAGAGAAAAAATAAAAAATTGAAAGAAGGTAAATATTTCAAATATTGTCAATACCAACACTAAAAAAATATGAAAAGAAAAATCTGGAAGTGGTTTACATCAGGGAGGTTTTTTACCATTTGAGATTACAATTTTAGCTGCTCGATGTTTACGATTTTGATTCATTTGGAGGTAATATTCCTACTAATTTAACTAATTACTTCAAAAAGAGAAATGTTTATTACAATGATAATAGAATTCAGAATTTTAATTCAGTTATCTGTGGACATTTATGTTTAATTGTATTACACCTTTACAATCATGAAAGTTTCGGTTGTAATTCCTAAAATTTATAATGATGGCATTAGGAAATGGAAATTTTTGCCATTTTTCTTGTTTTTTTTTCATGATTCTCTACAAAAATCTCTTAAGAACATGCTTTCTATGTAAAAGCAATAATAACGTTCCAATCTCTACAAACTCCTACTAGGACTTTGTGCTATACGGGCTTAAAGTTCAACATTTCAGAAAAAGTCTCAAAGCACTTAACTCATGATGATGCCATTAGTTCCTCTTCGAGTAGCCATATCCCCCATCTGGCACTCCTGGGCTAATATTTATACATAAATATGAAGATTTTAAACCTCTAATACTTGACCAATAGAAATCAGTCTCATATGTGTGATCCAAAAACAGGTACCAGCACACAAACTTCATCATGATGGGGTGAACTCCAATCACCAGCGAAATCTTTCTTCCGTCCACTTGGTCTCGTAGTTGCATAGCGAATCAGACGTCGCCTAGGGAGGCATCAACCCGCTGACCACCACAAAGCCTCGTGCCTGCCAGTCAGCTGAGCGCCTCTGGGCAGGACACACGAGGGATGCGCAAGAACACCTCGCTCCGAAGCACTCTTTCCTCTTCAGTATGGCCCCGTGATGTCTACTAGAAGCCGACTACACGCCGTTTTGAACAAGCCAGCCGATGTCACGGTCAATGGAATATTCAGCTGATTTTCATGCTTCTTTCACTGTGGACTCCTCACAGTAATCAACCAGATTCCACCAAAATGCAAGTAAGTGAGGAAAATTTATGTAGCATAGTTAGCCAAACGATGAACGAAATACCAGTCTTCATAGCCCGCATCAACCCTTCCCAACAGGGTAGTTGTATTTCGATAGTAATTTCCTCAGAAATGTATTTAAACAAATATTTTAGAATGACAATAACACTTTCAAATAGTGAATGTATATCAGGATTACATTTTCTGTACATACCACATAAACTCATGCTAAAAACTTTGTGTCAAAGGTAGGGTAATGTTTTACTCGTAACATCAGAGCAATGAAAAATTGTAAATTTAGGTTGTGTTCCAGAAGAATTCAACATTTAAAAATCTATTTGATAATGTCAAAGAAAATAAAGGTGGGATGGAGGAGAGGGCAAGTAGGGTAAAATTGAGACACCCTGTCTCAATCCCCCTTCCTAAATGAGACTTTACAGAACAACCATAATGTACCAATCTGCCAAAGTTTCAAAAATACCATAAGAAGGAGAATATGACGTTGAAGATATAGAAGAGTAACAGAGAAGAACTTGTAGAAAGAAGATACATAACTTCAAGACGATCCAAAACTCAGCATCCTTGGGAAGTTCCCTCGAAGAAAAATGCAGACAGAAGCTGCCCCCAGCATCTTGAAGTTCTCAGGAAGACAAAAGACTGAAGATCTGATGAAGTTGTCCAGATGAACCCAAGATTAGTCCTCCTTGAAGTGGCCAGCTCCAGTGAAGATCCATCTGGAGCTCCATCTGGCCACATAGGTCCAAAAGTAGACAGTTCCATGGTACTATGATGTCCATCCAGTAGAACTGGGTGAGGAAGCCACTGCAGCTACTTCCCAACCCCAGCATTGTAGTGGTTAACAAAATAAAACAACGCGTTTGCACAAGTATTACGACATTCATAAATCCAGGATGCATCCTCCTCAGCATCAAGTAGTCCAATTTCAGGGACACAATTATCATGATGACATACTCCTAGATGTCAGATGGATTTTCCTAAATAAATAATGTTTTTGTAATACAGGAAAGCATGTTCCCAAGATTAAAATACACCTTAAACCTAAATGGGGATGATTACAATACGAAATAGCTATGAGACATATTAATTATAAATGAATGTGAAAACACTGCAAAATGAGCATGAGATGCCATAATTCTAAATGGAAATGAAAACACTGCGAAATGAGCATGAATGAAAGATGGTTACTCTAAAGGGATCAGACCTAAAACCAATCTTAAAAACATACTGATGATGAGGATGAAACAAACTCTATAACAATAACAACTGATATGAATGCAATAACAATATCTTAAAGCATGAAGCAAACATTACTATTACACATACACTGCACATTACAGTGATTGCACTCGCAATATCACGCAAACTCAATTAATTTGATATACTCAGTTTTACTTGGGAGAGATGAGCATTGTAAAATCATCCCGGGTTGGATACATCGTCCAACAGAATGGTTACATGAGTCAAAAACTTCCATACAACAAACAGATCTGCAAATTTAGGCACCAGCTTCGCACTGAACTGTGCAGCCTTATTGATTAAGTAATTTGTTTCTATAAACACTTTATCGGTTGATGGTTTCTGAACCACTCTGGAAATCCTTCCTAGACGATAGCTTAAGATGGCATTTACGAATGTTCTGGGTGGTTTCAGCACAAATGGCATCTAAATCCTTCTGATTTACTGCCTCCCAGAAAAAATCATGCAAACCCCGTAGATTTATGGGGGGATGAAGTAAACTGTGTCCAAAGAACAACTCAGAGGGCACCTTTTTGGTAGCTGAACTAACAACATGATACCGGCTAACAGCCAGTTATACTAGAGCCCATGATAGCACTCACCATGCATGTGTCCCACATGTGCGCAAGAAGGCCAATAATTTTGAACATTTGTATAAATGTTATTTTCAGTGTAAAATGTGTTCTATTGTATTTGTATTAAATGTGTCCAAGTGTTTGTACTAATTTTAAATTGTTTGGTTATAAAATTCAAAGTGCCTGTGTCACCCAGATTAAGAACACTTAATATTCCGGCATGAACGCCTTCATAAAGAGAGACTAAAATATTATTGAAATTCATAAGAAAATTATATAAATGTAAAACAATACATCATTTGTTTTGTGCAATTTTATTTTCAATAATAAAATATTTTACTCAGTATGCATAGCACTTCCACTTATGTGAACCCTGTAGGTGGCCATGGTAGGTCTGTGCGACGCTTGTCTGCACAGTCTGTCGAGGAGAGCCGGCGAGGTAAGTTACTGTCATGGACGCACTACAACTTTTGTTCACTGATTTAGGTTTCATAGTTAATTCAGTTTACTGGCTAAACTTTGCTTGAGTACGTTTTTGCAAGATATTTTACCCAGCATAATGCTTCTGCTTTATTAATTTCTTGCACCCTTGGGGCATTTTTAACTTAATCGAGGAGAAGGAGGAGAAAGATGTCGGAGAGGTCACCGATCTGCACAATTTGAATCAGGCCCCATCTGCCTATGTTTATGGCATTTCATTGTAACTTCTGTGTTATTGCTACACACAATTTAATGAGCTTTATTTTTATGTATATATTTGAGGGTAATTTTCGTGTTTCAATATGTTATGGCAACTTCACCTATAACCACATGGCCGATCGACGCCAAGTCTTTGTATACATCATCGTTGCGTTTGAGTTCATATTTATGTAACATCGTATGTGCAATAATTTATTTCATGGTTCTATGTCAATTTTATTCAGGGTTCAATGTATTTTTCATGTAAATTGATGGTTTTTGACGCGACCATGTGACCACAGTACTGTTTGATTTTACCACCATCAGACATGTTACACGCCTGTAACCACTGCAATCATAAAGAGAATAATTTTCTCAGCAAGAATGATCTTTTGTTTGACTTTAATTTGCAGTTTCCACGCAGAAGTATTGCAATTTCACCTGCACCACATGGTCCATTACGAATTTCATCCAGCGGCATCCGCGTCATCTAAGCTTGTTTTCACATATGTGTGTTTATTGTGAATATTCATCTTGTGTCCAATCTTGTTCATGTATAATTCAAGGGTTTATGTAATTTTGTAATTAGTGTATGATGCAATTATTCCTGCCCTAGCTGGCTCTGTGTATAAGCCGTCACCACAATATCCATGTGCTGGAGGGCGAGCCCCAACGAGTTTGCATTAGTGATGCTGAGTAATCACACATGTTAATATGTATTAAGGGTTTCATTTGTAATTCATCATATCCTATCTGCAGGGAAAAACCATCAGTCCACCCTAGCAGCTGTCGGCCCTCTTCCCTTGTGAAGGCTGTGCTTTCAGGCACATAGGTGAGATCATCCATTTAGGTGTACGCTAGAGTAATTTCCGGGTTGGGGAGCACCCAAGCAGAATTGACTAGTCAAGACTGAGATAATCATTTCATTAGTACATTGATGTGTATGCATAAAAACAATAAAAATGAGTCTACAGTGAACTTAACTCTTTTATTCAGCAGTGACAGTGTCATAGCCACATATATTTTATTAATTGTTTATTTCCAATGATGTTTAGCAAAAAGTTTAGTATTGCTACGTGTTTGTAGGTACGCATGGGTGATACGGACACACAGAACCCACAGTATCCCTGAGAACCCTGAGTCTCAATAGTGCGGTGATTGGGAAGCACCACTGATGCCCAAATTACCAGTAAGTATTTTTGTCATCATTCATCTCGTGTCTCACCCGAAGGCATCAGACATTATTAAAGGCTAAAGCCAACTGGTAAAACCCACATTCCACTCTTTTTGAGAGCCAGTTTGAAAAATCTGCAAGGCTACTTTAAGGTTCGAGTTGTATCTTTCAACTACATTAGCCTTGGGATAGTTGGGAGTAGTTTGAACTAATCTAATACCCCAAGAAAATGCTAAGTTATTAAACTCGACTGATGTGAAATAGGTAGCATTTTCTTTTAACATGTGTAGAGGTGAGTCAAAAACAGAAAATAGCATCTGACACAACACCTTAGAAATTTCTGATGATTTCATACTCCAAAGAGAAAAAAAAGAAGAAGAGAAATTTACTAAAGCTGTCCACTGCCAGTAGGATCGAAGTAAATCCTGAATTAGCACAGGGAAGAGGGCCAAAAATATCCAGATACAACCATTCCCATCAAAATTTGGCAAAGGTGGCACTATAAGGGCTTACAACTTTAGCATTCTGCGACTTAGCACGTTGGCACTCTATGCACTCATGGACAAGCTGTTCCATATCCTTTGCTTGCCCTGGCCAGCAAAACATCTCCTTCACCCTAGTAATGGTATTCTCCTGACCCAAGTGAGCTCCAAAATATATGTTGTGGTAGTAGTAAAACATCTGCCCTCTTAACACCTGAGATACAAAGAAATTAAATTTCCCTGTTTTGTGGTCAACCTGTCCCAAAAGTCCTTCCCTGATTTCGTAATTACCTCAATTTCCAGCGACTATATCAGTTATTATTCCCTGACATTCAGAGTCAAGACCTTGGTTGTGTTGCAACTTAATGTTTGCCTGCGAAAAATCCTGGAGGACCACAACATGGGGTGCACCAGCAGTTTAAACCAGAAGATCAGGTTTATTATGAGTTGCAATCACTGAAGGGTCATCTTTACCCTGAAGGTTCTCCTCTTCTACCCGAGACCCAGTAGGCATGGTGTACACAAGAAATTCGTCAGCATCAAACATCCGACTTAGGGTGTTGGCAACTCTGTTGTCTATCCCCTTTACGTGCTTAATGGTAAAGTTAAAGCATGTCAACAACACCAGCCTCCTAGCTAAACGACATGCAGGTTTATTTGTTGTTAAGAACTAACTGAAGGCCTTGTTGTCAGTATGGAGCTCAAATTTCCCACTTTCAAGGTAGTCCTTAAATTTCTCCATCCTGTATAGCGCAGCCAGGACTTCTTTCTTGTAAGATGAAAACCACTGCTCAGCAGGAGTCAATAGTCGACTAGCATATAAGACCGGAACGAGCAGTTCTTTTTTCCTCTGATATAACACCTCTCCAATAGCCTTCGAACTCGCATCCACCTCAAGGATGAATGGCTCGTTGAACTGGGGTAACTGGAGCACAGGAAGGGTAGTTGAGTTCACAAAAAGCTTTTTCTTGGGTTCGCCCCAAGCAAAATCAACCCCCTTTTGCTTGAGGTAAAGGCTCGACAATCTCTGCAAAATTGTGGATAAACTTGGAATAAAAACCAACCATTCCTAGGTAATGTCGAACCCCTCTCATATTTCTTGGCACAGGGAAACTCACCAGAGGCCGGACCTTTTCTGGGTCCATTAGCAACTTTTCTTCAGAAATGACAAAATATTAAAACCATTTGTAGTTTCGGCCCATGTAACCGTATCAGGGTTGATGGTAAGGCCAGCCTCCCTGAGAGCAAGAAAGAGTAGTCTAAGGGGTTTAAGGTGGTCTTCAAACAAGTTGTTGTACACGCACGCATCATCAATGTACGTGAAAAGGAAATGGTATTGGTATTTAACCAAGATGGAAAACAATACACGCGAGTCTTCATGCAACCCACATTTCAGAAAAGCACTATACAGATCAAAAATGGAAAAAAATACTTTACATTATTCACATGTCGACTCAATGGTCGGGAGGGGGTAGGGATCCAATTTTTTTTAATTTACCTTTGATAGTCGCACATGACTCGGTATCCCCCAGGAGTCTTCTTGGGGAGTAAAAATGCCGGACTGGAATAACTACTGTTGGGATGATTCCGCCACATGTTCCTCTTGCAGGTCTTGTATTATCTGATGGAGATTTTTTAATTTAGGAGGTGCCACTCAAATGGTACCGAGGACACAGGTTCTGAGTCTTTTAATTTAAATTGTATCGCGTTTTTAGAGTTATGTCCTAACTTGTGAGTAACCACATCCACAAACTCTAGTTGTAATAGAGCAAATTGGGCCTCCTGTCTCTGAGTTACCTCAGTATAATCTACAGTGGATTTTACCGCGATGTCACAAAAAACAAACTGCTTTGAACTAATACCCACAGGTTGGTCCTTGTAAAAATAAAACACTAATTCCCCTAGGGTTACATTGAGGTTGGCATGGGGTTTCCCCAAAAAATCAATTCCCAACAACAATTCATGATGTAGTCCAGGAAAGATCTTAAAAGGAAATTTCCATGAAAAGTTATCAATTTTTATTTTGAACACCAGTACTCCCTGTGAGATTATAACAAATCCACTGGGAAGAGAAAACTCCACTTCATCACTAGGGCTAAAGTGAACACATCCCTTAGGCAAGGTCTTCAAAAGGTGGTTGCTAAAATCCTTACTGATTAGGGAATAGGAGGTTCCCGAATCCAAAAGAGCAGATACTTGCACTTTATCAGCTGTAATTACTGGCCCATGCTTCTTCTCAAAGCTCATCACATTTACTGCATGTCCTCCTATGGTTTTATCCCTAAACTGTCAACATGCCTTCACGTGACTGGCCTGCTTGCATAAAAAGCAAACCAACTCTTTATGAGTTCTCAAGGACTGCCCACTGGGGCCAGGACTCGTGGTCTGTGAGTAACGGGACCGGGTTTTCACCTTTTCCATTTCTCTATTACTTACATTCCCTGGACTGCCTTCAACAGTAGCGACTGTGAAGAGGGATTTTCGGTGGTAACACTCAGTTGCCGTGTGATTGTTCTTCCCACATATAACACAATATTTACTGGAACTGGGTTTCCCCTTTTTCCTTGGTCATCTTAAGTTCGAGTTTGGTTGAGAGGTCAGGAGAGCAATCCATCATTGTGCATTCAACATCAGTTACTAACTTTAATAACTGGGTTAAAGTAGCAAGTCTTGATGCAATGCTAATGAATTAAAAACATATGTAGATTCAACGAGATCAACTAAGTAAAGTTTTTGTTTATACAACAAATTATGTTTCTCTTCAAAACCATAGAATTAATAATATGGGTGATCCCATAGATGGAAAAGATGCTGTCAATAAAAGATTTTTTTGATAAAGAAATAGCTGATAAATTAGAAAATTTTAACAAATCTGTTTGAATTATTGTGATACACCTGTTAACTCGAAAGTTGGGAAATACAAGGGAGAAAAATCATATATATTTTATTTACCTGCAAAGTGGAATAAAATGAGTAATATTTTTCACTTAGATAATAATTAAATTTTCTTTACTTTTGATGGATTGTACTGTTTCTAAAATAACTACTGCTAATGATATTTTACCTGATGATGATGTGACTGTTATTAAAGGAACTACAAAAGTAGATTACAGTAAGCCATTTGATGTTTACAGAGGTGATACTTTATCTTTTAAAATCAGAAAAGATAAAATATCTATTTATAAATATGGAATGTTAACTACAATAGGAATATTCGTGAAATATAAAGATTAAATTTTTTTTACTATTAAATGTAGAATACTTGGTGCTTGAAGTGTAAGAAAGTTACTAAAAATAATAATACAAAAGATGAAAATACTAAAAATGGACGATTAGTTCAGAAAAGTAAATGTTCAATATGTAATTGTAATAAATCGACATCAATTTTTTTTGCCCAGTGTAGGCAAAGGCATAATAAACTAATTATATAAACCAGCAAGAATACATTTTCCAAGAAGAAAAATAATATAATATGGCATAGATGATGTATAGCAAATTGATCTTGTTGAGATGGATAATGGTAATTTAAAATGCATATCGCATATAAACAATGGATACAAGTATATAATGACAATTACCTATGTTTTCTTTAAATATGCATTTGCTATACCAATTAAAGGTAAAACAGCTAAAAATGTGGTAGTTGGTTTAGAATGTATATTGATAAAAAGAAGACGACGTAATGTACAACGTAACATTGGCTCGGAATTATATAACAAGGCATTTTAAGAGCTTATGCATAAATATATTATCAATTACTATTATAAATTCAGTGAACTCAAAGCCAGTGCTGTAGAAAGATATGATCATACAAAGAAGAATAAAATGTGGAAATTTTTTTCTTTAAATGGCAATTATAAATGGGTAAATATATTAGGAGATTTAGTTAAAGAATACAACAATACCAAACATAGTACCATTGGTATGAAACCAACTGTAGTCGATAAAAATTGAAAAAAATTTAAAACAATAAGATTTTGTGTATGTAATTACTGAACCTTAATATAAAGTTGGCGATATTGTCTGTGTGAGCAAAAATAAACGATTCTTTGAAAAGGGTTATACTCCTAATTGGACAACAGAACTATTTACCATTTTTAAGGTTTTAAATTATGATGTGGCTACTTACAAAATGAAATATATCTACAGAGAAGAAATAAAAGGTAGTTTTTATTAATATTACATTATGAAAACTAATAATACTGATGAATATTTGGTTGAAAACGTTTTAAAAACCAAAGGTGATAAAATAGATGTAAAATTGTTAGGTTATGATAACTCATGTAACTCATGGATTAATTGAACAGATGTTTTGTGGATTTTACATAATATATGAAACAAAAGCAAAATTAATTATATGTAAGTATAATTTTTGTATTGTTATGAGTAACTGGTCTTTTACTATCCATCCAATTTAATAATAGTTTTGTTTCTTTCCAAGATTTTATACTGCTCGTGTTGCCTAATTATAGTCTGTCTAATAAATCTTTATGCAATACTTTTAATTTGTTTCCAACAATAAAGTCATAAATACTTTAAATAGTTTTGTTTGCAGATTAGATAATAATTCATCATCACCATCATTACTTAAAGACACTGGTTCTGAGATAATTGGTTTTAAAGAATATATTTCTGCTAAATTATATTTAGTTAAATTATTGATGTAATGAAATGGCTCATTTATGTTTTTAATTGTTAATTATACAATTTCAAGTAAATAAGTATAATGTAAAAAATATATCTCTTTATTCTTTTTAACATAAAATTCATCGAGTAGTTCGTGAATTAACTTTTCTGTTTTGTTTACATTTTAAACTTCCTTACGAAAACAAATATAAAAATTGTCTTGTTCATTATGTGAAGAATTTAAATTTGCATTTCTAGTGATTAAATTATCTGCTTTGCCATAAAATTATTAAATGAAGCATATAGATTAGATGTTGCAATGTATACATATAACCATTCATTGTTTTTTGTTTAACTTTGTCAATAAGAATTTTCATTTTCATTTTAAAATGTTCTAGTTTTTTATTTTTTTCTTGTAGTTTCAATTTTTCTTGTTCTCCCATATTTAATTTTTCTTGGAATTCTAAAGCCAGTAGTTCAGATTTATGTTCTATCATTTTTATCTGCTGATCTTCTAACTCAATCTTTTTATTTTTTTTTATTTTTTATTTTTTTAAGATCCATATTTTCGAATTGATGGAAGAACCTCTTCAGTTATCCAATCTTGGAATTGTTCAGCTGATTACATTTTAGATTTTAAAATTAACTAATATAATCCTGATTCATTGGTAAATATTGTATTGGATTGCATATTTGAAGGGGGTAATGGATCGTTACCCCTTATATCTCCATAACTCTTTCCATATTACTTTCTAACATGATCTAAAATAGCTTTTCTTGTGTTAGTATATTCTAAAATATCACAAAGATCTTTGGCTTTAAACCAAAGATTATTTTCCTCATCAATAATCACAAAAACTCATTTACCAGAGTAAATAAGTTTGTTATTATTAATGTCTAGAAATGACTCCATTTTTATATGTGAAATTATGCGTACGTGAAATTAACAAATAGTAATAAGTGTTTTTATGTATATTAATTTTTTAATAAGAAAATGAAAAATTGATATAAACCTGATTCATTAACAAGTATAGTAATATTTTTGTTATTCTCAAGTAGCACTATTTGGGTGCTACCCAAAATATTCATATGATGAAACTTTTTATCAATAATTTCATAATAACTGGATATCAGACCTTAAATAGCTCAATTTTCTAAATCATTAACAATATCTTACATTTTATTTAAAATGTCATTATGTGATTCACACTTTATACCAAACAACAAAATGCTATTCTTACCAACTCTAGTCAATTTGATGTAAATCTATGATATTCACTGAAGTTTCATTACTAAAGAAATACAGTAAACCATTTGAATATCTTAAAGCCAACTCTATCTTATTTTGCAAATGAGGAAATTTCTTGCTAATTAGACCACTCTGTTTTATTTTGAAATAACATTCATATATTTATGGATAATACACCTTTTCATAAAATATAAAAGTTTTTCCTGAATTTGAATTAAAAACAGCATTTATTTTATATTGATCACTTATTCTAAATAAAGAAAATCCTTTTGGATATCAATCAATAAGCTTATAATTAGGGTATTCAGCCATATAAATTTCATCATCAACAAATATAACTAACTCACTCAAAGGCCTTTGGTATATAAAGAAAAATCATTGAAATTGTTTGGTAAAAATGTCAACCAATCTGCTATCAAAAATGACTTATTGTATATTTGTTGTCATTCAAACATTTTATCCAAACTTTCTTATTGAAAAACAATTATGCAAATCACTATGAATAATTAAAATGTTTTTGTGTTTTTGTTTTTACACAAATCATTTGGTTCATTAACATTAAAATTATTTTGTGTGGGTTGGCCATAAAAATGTTGTGTGTTCTAAATGTCAGCTGGTTGCAAATCAAACAAATCATTATTTGAAATTGAAAACATGATTGCATTTTTATCATTTGTATGTTGTAAACCCAATACATACCGATTTTGTGGATCAAAACTGCTAGTGAATTAACTTTTTTTTTAGGAGTGTTTCTCCCTCCATTATGCCAATATTCTTTTTTATTGATATGAATTTCAACAAGATTATTTTGTTGATTTGGAAAGTAAGCATGAGCCAGTGCACTACCATGTGGATATTATCTAGTCTGACAAACTCCACATAATCTCTGATTATTATGTTGGCTTTGTTTGTATGATATAAGTATGTTAGAAGATCACATATCGTAAACTAACTTAAAATTTGTGTGTTTTTGGCAAATGCTAATAGTCTCTTCAGCTAACTTTTTAATTGACTAATTTGCACATGTAAAATACTATTTTAAGATATTTTTGTACCATTTTGTGATTAATGAAAGGTCAACAATTATATCATCCTTAACCCCACATCTTAGTTTAATGATTAAATGAATCATTTCTTCATCGAATTTACCATCAATTGAAGAAATGTTATGATATTATTGAAATATTCTTAAAGAATTTTCAAACTTTTCAGCATCAACTTTTGAAAGCGAATTTGCATCATCCTCTAGATATCCATATTCATTTAAAAAGATGATAACACATTCTGTTCGATTCTCTTTTTTGGACAGACCTAAATCTGCATTAATCTGCAATAATAATTATATAAGTATTAATTTATATACAAAATATATTTAAGAGGTTGTAAGAAGGCTAGTCATTAAAAATGTAAAAGCATTTAATGTACATCGTTTAACATACATAACATATGTTCAACATTCATTCATAATTCATTCAATGCACATTTTACCTATGGTGAGGTTTATTTTAAAAAATCACAAAAGATTTACGGGCTGTTACAACACACCAGGGACTTCCAAGGTTTATGGGTTGTTACACCTCAACAGTGACCTGGCATATTTTTACAGCTTTGATATTGACAGCGGTAAAACTCCAATTGGAGAAACCCAATCACCTCCCCACTCGGCCAGCCTGTACATATATTTTTTTAATTGGAGAGGTGACTGGGTTTTTATTATTATTTTATTTATTATTAATTTTCTAGTACCACTCTTACCATATGATGTTGGCACCTTACACCATGTAGGAACACTCCAACTTATACATCTGTTATGTTACAAGTATACCATAGAGAACATTAATTGCTGGAGTTTGAGATGGTAGCAGTTAACTGCATCTACTGCTCATTGTTTTTATATAAGCATGAGCAAGGTTTTTAAGCTCAAATTTGAAATGACTTGGGTGATAATTTAATAGTGTGGGCACCTAAAAATCATTAAATTATCCTCATGGACCAGGGTTCGAACCCACAACCCACAACCTTGAAGTCGAACACATTGTCAAATGAGATATGTTGACAAGACAAATGAGGTGATGACTATAAAACCTATTGCAGCGAGCTACAAGTTGAAAGTTTCTTAATTGCAGGTGACTCACTAACTCTGTCACAACTGCTGCACCAAGTTCACCACAAGGTCGCCGAGTGGAGTCATTCTTGCCAATTGTTCGACGTGCTGCATTTAGAGAGCAGCTCGTTATATAATGGTCTAAGAGATTGGCCATGTGTTTTATCTTCTTTGTGTGCACAGTTGGCTTTCTTCTTTCGCAACTATATTGCAGCATGTTTGCTGAAGCAGGTAAAAGCATTCTTGCCAATAAGTGCACATTACAGCTACACTTCTTATTGAGAAGAAGTTATTTGATAAAAGTCTTTGATTTAATTTTTGTATTTCCTTTGGTGATTTTTCTACTCATATCTGATATAATAAAACCATAGTATTTGCCCCAACATTTAGCACAAATCTCTTTAAATTTATCATAAGTCATATCTCCACTGACAACATCGTTACAAACATGTTTTAAATTTGTGCCACCTTGTCTAACTATATAGAAAAAAATTTGCATTTTCTCTTACTAATTGTTTTGGTACCTTTGAATAAGTTTGTGACAAATAAAATACATCAACATTTTTATGCCTTCCCACAGTCAAGTCCTCATAGATAACATCTTGATTCTCTAAAATGATATAATCAGATATAACTAGAGAATTATCTTCACACTGATTTAGTGGAAGCATTTCACCATTGTAATTTTAAAAATAAGCCATCTTTTCATTAAACTTGTTGGATATGACATAAAAATTATTTTGTAACTGAATAAATTTTGATTGATTTAAACTTTTTGAACAAACATACAATTTATTAAAATTTAGCCATCTTGTCTTATAAATAAAATTAATCAAGTTTTTTTCTCACAATTACTGGGCTCAATGATAATAGCTCTCATATTGCCAGGCAAAAGTTTGTCATTCTTTTGATTTTTAGCATTTTCTTCAGAAATCAAAACACCAACACTCCAATCAGCTTTTTCCATTTATAACAATATTTTTTTATTAAATGGATAATAAAGTGTTTAAGTTGAAAAATAATAGTCCCATTCTAAAGAAGAAAACTTCATTATGATATCACCATAAAGATAAATCTATAGCATTGATTAGTTTTTGCACAACATTTGTGACACCAATATAACCAATAATAATATAACATTGATTAAAAACAATAAAGTTATAAATATACCTAGAAGACAATACAATATTGAATCATTAAAAGATACTGTAAACTCATTTAACACATGTTCAACAAACAACATTGTATTATTAGCAGGCAATGTGAAAAAAAGAATATCGATTAAATCAAAATTTGATATTAAAATTGACAATCGAATATCTTATATTCTTGGTTTTGAAATAAATATGACTATTGAAAGAGACAAAATTGTTGTACGCACTAAATTATGTAATTTTGAACCATTTAAAAAAATAAATGTCTGTTGTAATTTTGCATATGTATTGTTTATAAAATATGAAGAATCTAGTCATTTAGAAACTGATATAATTGCTAGTTTTCCACCAATAACTATGTCTGGTTTTAGAGATTCTATTCATATCCAATCATTTATAAAATTAATGACAAGCGGTTTAATTATATTGTTTTAGAAATTAGGGATGAAAATGGTAAACTGATTCATTTGGATGGTTCTGATATTGATATTGTTTTGGAAATTAAAGATGTTTTAAATATAATTTGTGTAATTTCAGTGGTCGGCATGCCGCCCACTGAGTTATTTGTCAATCCATAAAATGTATATATGTATATATAACATAATTTGTTTAGTATCCCCATGATAATGTATCTATAATATCATCTTTTTCATTCAAAATCATGTTTTTTATAGTTAAAAATAAATTGTTTTGCCATAAACTTATTCCCCAAATATTTGTTATCTTATTTCTTGTAATCATATTGTTTTTTATAATCAAATTTTTCTTAGTTTTTTGTACTAATTAACCCATCGATTTCATGTTCAATTGTAAAGCATTTTCGTGATTTAGCGTGAATCCTTTAATTTTTGTAACTTTCTTTCCTAAAAATGTTTCATATCCACCACTTTTTGGGCCGGTACTTATCCATTCAAACATAATCATTTTTGCCAAATTCGTCTGTCCATTCACTAAGCATACAGCCTATTTTTACAGTATTTTTACCATCGTCAATGTAAACCACGCTGTCTGTATCATAATATACTACTTAATCACCTATCTATCTAACATATCATATAAACATAATCTAGCATTTGAAGTGGTAAAAGTCGCTATACATTTATTTGTTGCTGTGCTATCTTCTACATTATTATCATTGTATTTATTTGATATTTAAATAATTTTTTCATTGATGTATACAACATTATTTACTTCTATTTTTTCATCTAATAACAATTCGTACCAATGAATTGGATTAGTTATATATTCTGTTTGTATTAAATTTTGTCTCAGTCCAAATTTTCCCCAAAGTGAATTTAAACAAATTGTGACAACAGCATGTTATCCTGGAGTTTGTTCAATATTTTCAATGTTTAAATCGATATCTTGTTCTTTTTTAATAACTCGAATATATTCTTCTTTTGATTTATAATCGTCTTCCGAAGGACTAGTTTCCAATTTTATTTTCGTAAATGTTTTAATATAATTTCTGAACATGTTATTGCTTCTTTGTTTAAAATGTCAAACTTCGTGAACTTTAAATGATTTGTAACCTTTTTCGATAACTTTATTTAGTTCTAATGTAGTCCAAGTAGTCATGTATTGCTCTTTCTTCTTCACTATGTTTACATTCTCCTTTTTCCTCGACAACACATTTGAACATAAAGTAAACAATAGTTCTTCTTGTTTAATTGGAAGTACTTGATGATATAAATTTTGTGGTGGCAAAATTTTACATTTGATCAATCCAAACCAATTTTCATCCTAATTTTTAGGGTTAAATATTTTAATAGGATGTCCAACAGGATAATAATCATAAAACATCACAGTTGGATATTAACTACATATATCTATATATCTTAACTTTCCTGAAACTTTTAATTTAGAAGTATTTGTTCTACCACCGAAAAGTGCATCTCTAGGTTGTAATGGTTCTATTGCGTTTTTAGTTTTTTCTAAATTACTTTTATAGAAAATCGATTTTTTCCATTTGCAAGCCCACCCGTTGCTTTGTAACATTTGTGTTAAAATTTTCGTTCGATTGTTTGTTTTAGTAAGCAAATCATCCATACTTTCATTGTTACAATTATTTATTGTGTCTGGTGAATAACAATAAGGACAACCATGCTAAAAACAAACATGATATTGATATATTGTTTTAGTTTTGTCATCATAACCATTAACTTTTGCTCCACAAATAGTAACTTCTCCATCATTTAATGCATGTAGAAAATTTTAAATGTATTTAAGGTGTAATATTAGTCGCCATGTTTGTTTGTAATCTGCATGCAGAGCTATCTACCTGACTTGAGGGCTGATACAAACGAAATTGCACGAACGCAGTTCACGAGTTTCCCGCTAGGTAACACTATCATCGCTTAAATGGGACAGAAGTTGCAAAACGTAACAAAAAACGAAGTGTAGCATGGACGATTTTGCCAGTTCTCTTACAAACACACTCCCGACCGGCTGGAGATGGTTCCTTGGCTCACGCCATAGAGAATAAAAGAAATTTATTGCACTGGTCATTCATGTCTCAAAACTTTCAAACCCCATGTAAACCAATACAAAATACAGGCATAACCCTTTTCACAGTTAGAAATGTGTTTCATTCTAATTAAATAATATACTGATTTTTAAGTTCACGTATATAATACACCTGTTGTACCTTCATACGAAATAACATATATATATGGAGGTAGTTAAATACTAATTCAAAGTAGAAATAAATAGCATTTTTAATGTACCAGTTATAGGCACAAATGTGTCTATATATCGTAACTTGAAATGTCTGGTTCGAATACAGCTTCTATATTTACATTAACGTAATGAAGTCATACAGTTTTGTACAGTGTAGGAATGTTGGATATGCATTGTAGGATATAACTGGTATACAAATAAATTTTACATTTTTTAGATTAAAAAAAAAACTGTTATATTTTACAGTGAAAGGACAATAACTAATTTTATTTCCTTTGACGATTTATATAAACTAACTTGGTTGGTTTGCAGTTAACTTCTAAACCCATCTTTTCTTCTTTTGGACCACTGTGTGCCCTTCATTCAGGTGTAAAAATCAACACTGCTTTACACATACAACGGAACAATACACTTTTATGACATAGCCTATGAGATACCGAGATACTATACTGTGATGCTTAGTTCTTATGTGTATAAAACGAAACGAAACCGGTCTGAGTTGCCGCCAATTTGAACAGTGAACATTTATTTGGGCATTGAGATCTCGCATAATTTACTTTCTCACAGTCAGTATTTCTGCATGCACGCTGGGGGGTGGTTAGGTGGGCGTATATGCATTTCGAGGCAGTAATTTCTTTGTAAAAGTAAAAATTTGAGCAATGCTCAATTAACCGCAAACTGACTACAATAAAGCGATTCTTCTGTGTCAGGACAAAGGTTTTCCACGTCTCAAAACCAAACAACATCAGATTAAAGTGTGTATTAATATATCGTCAAAGCTTGAACAAGTTTAAAAGCACAAGGAATGTGACTAGGGGCACATTAATAACAGTATATAGTCAAATCGAAGTGACATACTATCGCGCGCAAAACATTCATTCACTTGTCATGTTTTCGTAAGGTATTATTTATACAGTTGGTAATTTAAATATATTTGCTCCGACTTGAATACAAATCTACTGTGCAGCTGGTATTTGATGTCTCTCTATGGCTAACATAAATGCAGTAGTTATAAGATGATGTTTCCTAAATCCGAACTGCGATTCAGTTAGTTTAACTGACTATATTTGCTTACTTGTTAGTAGATTTGTCAATATGAAATTTCGACCAATATTCACATTTCTGGGAAAAAAATTACATTCTCCAATAATCTATTTGAACAGCCTAGAAATAAAAGTAAGAGGGTAACAGAATGGATAACAAATCATAATTTCACAAATTTATTTTTAGTTGATGCTAATATCAATGAATTATACCCCAAAGATAGAAAAGAATTAAAAGAAATGTTTCCACCCCATAATAATTTATTTGTTAACAAAAGAAGCAGATGAACCAATAAAAATTGCATAGTTAATAAAGCTTTTAAAGGTAGGAAATCGACATATAACATTGAAAATTCCTTTAATTTAGTAATGCCCAATCAATTTTTAAATTCAGCAAAAAATAAGGCATTTGAGATAATACACAATAATATTAGAACATTTAGAGGGCTAAAACCTAACATTAAAAAATATATATCAACTGTCGCAAACAAGAAAATAATCAAGTAGAACAATTTACATTTCAGTCATTTAATCATAGAATACTAAACGAAGGAGAATTTATAAAGAATTATAAAATTATAAAACAGGAATTACTTACACAATTATCCGAATTTCAAAGAAGAGGTACAGGATGGACTTTAGATAGAGTAATTGGAATACAATTGGCTATAAATGAGTATAATCCATTAAATGGAGCATCATATATAGAAATACCAGAAGAAATTAAGAAAAAAATGCATAAATATAAAGATTAATGATCAAAAATACTTAGGGAAATAAAATCGGCACTATTTCCAGTAAAAAAAGATCCTCAAAGCGTAACTAAATATAAAAATGTGGGCCCTAATATTGACAAAGAATTGATAAATACGAATATCCAATTAAAATTGACGATGTACCAAAAATAGAAAATAAAATTGACATCTATATAAATGAATACTCTTTAGATGACAAGTTCAATGTATATCCATTAAAGCTTACAAAAATTAAAAAGGAAAAACATATAAATTTACTTTATGTCACAGATGATACAAATTCACACTACTGTTGGATTAAAGATTTATCAGGGTTGCTTTCAATGCAAAAAGTTAATCATAAATATAAAAGTTATATATGCAACATGCGTATTCAATTCTTCACATCTCAAGAGAGATTAAATAAACATACAGATTGTTCTAAAAAACGAATCAGCAAGAATCACTTTACCATTTAAAGGTGAAAAAATACAATTTCAAAATCTTAAACATACAAACAAAGTTCCTTTCACAATATATGCAGATTTTGAATCAATTCTAAAGAAAATATCAACAACTAAACCGAACTAAGGCGAATTAAGTAAATTTAACCCTGTAAAAATCCAATTTTAATCATAGATTATATTGATAATGGTATTTATAAGGAGATACTTAAGGAAAGATATAATATTACTAATGAACAAATAAATAACATTGATTTAAAGTTGACTAATGAGTCATACACAATGAAGTACCATTTACACGAAACATATGGTTTTTGCTATTATATTCTATCTAGTTATGGTTATTATAAGCCTCCAGTAGTATATCGAGGCCCTAATGCACATAAAGTTTTTATACGATAAATAAAAGGAAAGTAGAAGAAATTGGGGAAATATATTCACAAATTGAACCAATGCATCTACTATCAAAAGAAGAAAAAATATTATATAGGAAATCAACCTAATGTACTGCATGCGAATGTGAATATACGGAGGAAAATAAAAAAGTATGCCACTGCAATCGTATAACTGGAAAGTTCATTGATCCAGTATGTAATAATTGTAATATACACCTAAAATTACAACATTTTGTCCCAATTTATTTCCACTAGATTTATTACACCATTATGATATGATTTTAATTGTAGAAAAGGGAATTAGAGGTGGAATATCGCAATGTTGTAAGCAATATGTTAAAGCTAATAACAAATATTTAGAAGATTTTAATCTAAATCAAGAGTCTAACTATTATCATATCTCGATTCAAATAATCTTTTTGGAAGGGCAATGTCTCAATATTTACCATATGGTGGTTTTGACTGGGTTTATTATACTATGATTAAACAGCCAAGAATGTGGCAAGTGCTTTAGAATATATATTAGTTAAAAAACTGTAATATTCAAGGCGATGCTCGCTTAGAATTTTGTAATAAAATATTCAAAGAACTTATGCAAAAATATACTATGAATCATTATTCTACATTCAGTAAACTAAAAGCCAGTTGTGTGGAACAATACAATCGCAGAATGAAGAAAAAATGTGGAAGAAATTTACTTTGAATGGCAATTACAATTGGGTAAATATATTAGATGATTTATTTAAAGAATACAACAACACAAAGCACAATCCCATTGACATGAAAGCAATTGAAGTCAATAAAAAAAATAAAAAAAATTTAAACAATATTTTGCAAATGTGTTTACTAAACCAAAATACAAAGTTGGTGATATTGTCTGCATGAGTAACAGTAAACGAACATTTGAAAAGGGTTACACAGCTAGTTAGATAACAGAATTATTTACAATTGTTGAAGTTTTAAATTATAATTTACGCACTTACAAACTGGAAGATGCCAATAGCGAAGAAATAAAAGGCAGTTTTTATAGATACGAAATTATGTAAACCGACTATCCAAATGAATATTTGGTTTGAAAAGTCTTAAAAACTAATGGTGTTAAAATTTATGTAAAATGGTTGGGTTTTAATAACTCACATACCTGTCGGATTAATAAAACAGATGATTTGTGAATTTAAATATTTTGTCAAATAAAATATTTTTATGTAATTAATTATTTAAAATGCAACATAACAACACGCTTTAATGTTCATTTAACGTTTATGCATTCATCATTCGTTCAGTGTTCGTTCAGCATTCATTCATTGCCTTTTTTCAGAGCTTTATTTTATTTAAAAATACAAATGGTTTACGAGCAAGTTAATGCCAATGCCAGGGACTTTTTTTAAAATGAATTTACAAGCAAGTTAATGCCAATGCTAGTGACCATTTTTTATTTATTTTTCCGGCCTTGATATTGACACCATCAAAACTCCATTTGGAGAAATCCCTCACTTCACCTCTGGCCGGCCATTTTTTTATATTTTTTTTTAGTGGAGAAGTGAGGGTTTTTTAATTTTTTTTATTTCTTGTACTCTCCCATATGCTGCAGGTGCGTTGCACCACATGAGGAATACACCATTTTTTTTGCATCTACTACTCATATAATTTTTATATATGAGTGTAAGCAATTAAAGTTTTTAGCTCAAATTTTGAACGATTTGGGCGATAATTTAACATTGCAGGCACCTTTTCACACTATTAAATTATCCTCACAGGCAGGGATTCGAACCTACGACCCACAAGTTGAAAAGTCGAATGCCTAACCACTGAACTAATGTGGCAAGACACGTGTTTAGATAATTTTACTGCATCTTGTGGTGACACCCGCAGAGTCTTCACAGTTATGCAAGGAGATACCATGTTTGTTATAAGTTTTTCCTTTTGTGACATGAGAGCTTGCTGTGGTTAGGGACAAGGAATAACTGAAAAATATGCGTTTTCCTGTTGCTGGAAGATTGTGTGGCGGTCGTCGAAGTAGAAAAAGAATAATAATCTATATATTTCACGAATACTCCTATTGTGGCTATTAAGCCATTATCATATTCAGACATTTTAGAATTTTTAAATTTTAAAAGTTAAAATATTACTTATTATAACATCATAAGGCTTACAGTAATCTATTTTTTGAGATCCCTTAATAACAGTCACAGTGTCGTCAGATAAGGATTAGCAGTAATTATTTTATAAACATTACAATCCATCAAAAAATTAAGAAAATTGTATTATTATTTAAGTGAAAATTATTATTACTTGTATTCCACTTTGCAGGTAAATAAAATATATGTGAATTTTCTTCCTTGCATTTTTTAATTTTCAAGTTAACAAGTGTATCACAATAATTCAAAATAGATTTGTTTAAATTTTGCAATTTATCAGCCATTTCTTTATTGAAATATATTTTATTGACCGCATCTTTACCATCTACAGGATCATCTATATTAACAATTTTATCCCCCAAAAAAGAAACATAAGATTTTGTATAATCAAAACAAGTGCTTCGTTTACTTTGTAAAGTAGAAACAACTAATTTGCATTGTGAATCTATATATGTTTTAAAGCATAAGCATTTGTGTCAAAAATGTTATTTATAGATTTGATTAATGGGTTCCCAAATATATCGATCATTTAATAATATAGAAATTATAACATTAAACTTAAATCCTCTCGACAAAAAAAGGTGTAAAACAATTAAACATAGATGTCCACATATAACTGAATTAAAATTCTGAATTCTATCATTACAGTGATAAACATTTCTGTTTTTAAAGTAATTCGTTAAATCAGTAGGAACGTTGCCTCCAAATAATCAAAATAGTAAACACGATTATTTTCTTTAAAGTAGCAAACCCAGTGGGTACCAGGATTTGCTGAAATGTCAAAATTTACTACAGCACACTATTTTTTGTGCATACTTTTTGGTAGTTCGTCAATCAATATACACGTTTCTGAAATCCTTAATATTTAATAGTTTTACATATTTTTTGATATCGATATTAGATAATGGAGCTAAATTTTTTTGGGCCTTCCTCTTTTTAATCTGCTTCTAGCCTTGTTTTCCATTGCTAAATTATGTCTGTTTTGTTCTTCTAATTTTTGTTATTATTTCTAGGTTGTTAAACAGAATTATAAGTTGCACCAGCTGCTCCTGTTAAAGTGCCAAGTGTACCTAACGCAGCAAGTATAATAGGAATAAATCCTCCATGGTGTAAACAACTTCCAGATTTTTCTTTTGTCATCTTTTTGACTGTTGGTAGTGGTAAAGTTAATTTGAAACTTTTACCTTCTTTTATTTATTTATTTTTATTTTTTCCTCTCAATTAGATCTTTTGTTAAAAATGAATCTATACCCAAATCTTTAAATTCATCAAAGAGAATATTGAAAGTTATATTTGTTATCTTTATTTATAAGTTATATATATATATATATATATATATATATATATATATATATATATATATATATATATATATATATGTACATAATTTAATAGAACATTTTTATTCCCCATCCTAATTTTATTTTTTTAAACATAGTTGAGGCAACAGCAGCAGATGCGATTTTTTTCTTCAATTGGAGTATTTTTATGTAACATGATTTCTTTAGCTTCCTTTTGTAAAATTTTATCAGCTTCGTGTCTAGAGTCCAAATCTGTGTATTCTATATAAGCAATATCGTAATATTTGCATGCTTCATATAATTTATTTATTCGTGTATCACCTCTTCCCAGCCTTTCATTTAATTTAGTAAATGGACCACAATTATAACCCGGCAAATGCATTTCAGGAAGATTTAAAATGATTAATGCCTAATTTATTATACCCTTACCATGATATTCAGAGCTCCAAAATGTGTGCGGAATTATATTTAAAACTCTTATAAGATTAGGAGTTCCTTTTGGATTAATAACAACAAAATCAGAAAATTTATTGTTTAACATATTCATGTGTTTACTTTTTCATTGTAAATTTTTTTTATTTACAGCATTTTCTTCACCATGAATAACTAATAATATACCAACCAATTTTCTAACATCATCCATCCAAACATATTCTTTTGGCAAATTATTGTATTTTTTATACCTTCTCTGGATCTAGAAGTTCTTGGAGAAATTATTTCTGATGTATTTGATGTTGTTCTTGAATATGTTTTATTTACGATTCATAAATGGGGCCTATTATATTAATATACTTCCAACCTCCATTCGAAGCCACCTTTTTATTGGGATTATATTGTTGGATTGCAGCATTGGTTGTTTGAACAATTTCTGCGTAATTTTCATAGTCATTATCAGTGTATTTGTCCTCAAGAGCTTCTGATGAATTTCCTGTTAAATTAAAAAGTCCTGGTGTTAATTTATATTCTTTATCCACAACAAATAGTGTATCATTATTTATTGTTACTTTTGTATCACCAATGTAAAAATGTTGCCCAACTCCACATAAACCAAATTTTTCATCAATAACATTAATTCTTTTTGCAATTTATGTCCCGAGATTTGTAGTAGATTCAGACGCTGCATGCGATAAATTTTTCAATGCTACAATTCTCATTTGCTCTTCCAAATTAGGAGATTTCTGTTATGAAAATAGTTCTCTTTCAAATGATGTTTCTTCTGGTGTTGGTGAATAATCTAAAATTTTTGCTGCTACTGGAACTAATGTTTTTTTTTAAATCAAATTTTTGTTTTCTTCGCTTACTTTTTCTGCTTTTTTTAAACCGAAATTTCGTAATTCGTTGATTAATGGCGAGTCGTTCTTCTTTTTTTCACATTCTTTTTCGTGATGTTGCTTATATTTTTTTTATATCTTTAAATGAGTAATTTGACTCGAGAAACTTCCTTTGATTCTGCATTTATATATAAATTTTTTACTTATAAATGAGTTATAATAATATTGAGAGTTTTGAGAGGCAGACTTTTCCTCCAACTGACCAAACTAGGGGGAATTTAAATGTTTACAATAGTAGAATCGAATTTGATACTCCTATAGGAGATGGCTTTTCTTTTCCAAATGATGCTTATATTTATGAGCAATTTTGTCTACTAAAGAGAGATAAGGTTGGAGCCGAGGCAAACTATGATGAATTAGATAATATTGATGTTTGTTCAAACTTTTTTCTTTTCCAATTTTATAGAGTAGAAATCTCAAAACATGGAAATAATACTGAAGCTGTTGATATGCCAGATATATCAACAACAATGATGAATGCTTTATTAAGATCACCAAGTGAACAATATTATTTAGAATTTACTGGTGTTAATAATCTATATCGAGATAAATCTGTTTCTAATAATATAACTAAAGAGGTTAAAACTGTTTATAGAAATAAAACAAATTAAATGATCTATCCTCTTAGATATCTGTTTGGTTTGATTCGTGATAACAATGAAGTTTATTGGAAAGGTAGCAATCAAATTACTTTTTTTCGTAATTCATCTGATAACTGTTAATTTTTTATGACACTTTAGATAAAGATGATAAAGTTACGAAACATAGTCCTGATCCTGGTAAAATTGATATAAAAAATTAGAAATCATGTGACACATTGTTGAATATGAATCGAATGTGGCCCTTACAATTAAAGGAAAAATATACAAAGATCCAAAAATATCTATTAGTTTTGATTATTAGCCATTTTTAGAAAAAGAAGTTCCTGCTAAATCAACTGTTTTTTTGCTTTGATATAAAAGATCAGTTAAATAATTTACAATTTGATATGTCTGATTTTGTAATTGTAGGTTTTCAACTTAATAGAAAAAATCATGCTGAACAACATAAACACGCTACTACATTTGATCATTGTAGTGTAAGAAATATTTATGTTAAAAATTGTAGAAATGAAATTTTTCCTAAAGAAAACTGGAATCTAGACTCTGAGAATTGTGTTTATCTTAAACAATTTCTTGCTTATAATGATTTTAGAAATTCAAAAACCAAACTAGATACCAGCTATAGAAATAATTATCTTTATTATAAACCAACTGTAAACTTTGATGGTGATATTAATTACTATTCATTTTGGGGGTAAAGGCCTTTATATGTCATTGATTGTTCATACAGAAAAACAACTGTAGTTAAATAGAAACAAACATAAAAATTAATGTTAATTTTAATAAAGATGTGGAAGCAAGTGCCGTTTGTAATGTTGTTTTAATTAGTCGAAGGTATCTTACTTACGATTATTTTAAAAAAGGATTACTGAAGATTTATACATTTTTATATTATTAAATGGAGGATGTAAACGATTTTACAGAAACAAGAAACTGTTTAGATTTTTTAACAAAATTATTTTTAATGTATTGTTAAGTTGTTTGGTCGAATAAAAAACCTTTTTGTTAAATTTGTATGAGCTTTTTTTTTCTTTCTCTTAATAATTTTTTCTTTTATAAATAAAAATGCATGTGTTACCTTGCAATATGACAAAGCTTTTTAAAGATGGTTGTAAATCAACTACACTTTCCTATAAATTAGATAATGCTTCTGACGAACTAAGAGAATTAGTTTACAAATTTCATCGAAATCTACAAAGTTTACAATCAACACAATTTGAAAACATTAACGATAAATATGTACTTCATGAAATATGGGGCGACTTTGAGAAGATAGAAGAAGTTTTTAAAAGATTAGTAGAGCATCTAATTGTCTTTTCAATATTTTCAATATTTTTATCTCATTTTGCTTGTTTTTCTCTTAAATTCACTTGATTTAGATTACTCACTTGCGAAATGAGCATTTCTAGAAAAACTGATAAATTGCTTGATTTTGAGGTAAAATTGCTTGATTTTCGATGAAAATTGCATGTTTTTTCGAACAGAAAATTGTCACGTCTAGAAACATGAAAAAACCGTTCGGAAAACGAGAAATTTGCCTGATTTAGCTGAAATTTCTTGATTTTGACAATTTTTTTTTCCATTGACTCCCATATTTTGAGTCCTTTAATTTTTCTTGCACCCTTGTCAAATTTAATGGGCAATAGTTATGATACTTTTTTTCTTGCAATTTTGGAGTAAATTGTCGGAAAAATGGCGCTGCGCTAGAATCCGCATTTAACATCTACTATGATGAGGATAATGCTCATAGCAAGAAGTTAAAACAGTTACTGTCCTTCCTGAAGGATGAAGTGGAAGGAGAAGAGCATATCTGTTTAGCAAATACTGGATTTCAGCCACATGAAGGGACCGATGGCCACAAAAGGATAGAAAAAGGACTCGAGAAATATAGCCACAGCAAGTGAACTGTTTTCTGGAAAAGTTATAAACAAACCCAAGTTGAACTGTGTCTTCTGTGAAAAGACACATGAGCCTAAGGAATGCTTCCAGGCAAAAAAATCACTTCGAAAGAAACAAGAAATTTTGAAAAATTCAAGATGTTTTATCTTCTTTAAACCAGGACACCGGGCAAGAGAATGAAACACCAGCGTAAGATGTTTACTTAAACGTGACCAGTAATTATTATGAAGTTTATAAATGTAAACATTTTAGTTTTATTAATATTTTACTTTGGTAAATAAGTAGCTTGATGTTAACAAATATTATCCTCAAACTATAACACACACAATATTTTGTACGAGTTTAATTCGACGCCAGACAGTAATCACTGACAGTAAAATTATTATTGTTTTAAACCTCGAGGGTTTGTAGACTGTCGCAATGACGGAATGGTTACCGCGGTCGCTAGGGCACTCCCTGCGAGAGATTCTAAGCAGTTGGCGACAAATATTAAACAGGATATAAATTATCCATTACAGAGATATGTGCACTAAGCTCCAATAAAAGTTTTTTTAAATGTATTTCTCATTATTATTTATAAAGGTGATATATAGCTATGAGGCAAATTATATTTTATGAAAAGTGCTACGAAATAAGACTTCTGCCAAGAGTAATTTGCATTAGAAAAAGTAAAAAAAATGTAAATAAGTAATAATATATAGAGGGTGAATGTTTCATAAGTTGTAGTTTTTACAGATATTAAAATTTGCAGGCAAATATGCCAATCAAAATTGTGGTCTCTGATTTCACCTCATTGGGAAAATTAAATATTCTTAAAAAGAAATATAGATAAATAAATAAATAAATAATGTCGCTTTACAGTTGTTAGCAATATGATAAGAAACAACGTTTTTTGATACCATTTCGAACATGAAATAATGTGTAAATTATTAGAAAACATTAACTAACATGTATTATTTAAGAAGGATTCACGAGGAGTTACCGCCGTTCACATAGCTTATTCCAGAAGTCATTCGAGGCAAAACCTGTCATATTAATGCGGGTCATATTCCCAATATTTTCAGACCAATTCGAGAAATTGGAAACGCAATACAATGAACAGCTCCAAAAGGTTATTGCATGTAGGGATTGATGAAAGATACTTTGTACCAAAGAACAGCACAAACACGCGAGGAGCAACTTGCATGTATTCATGCATGCACTACAGAGACTGTCGTGTGCAGCTACGTAGAGCGACACTTGTACCATGCATGCCGCTACAGAGACAGTCGTGTGCAGCTACATAGAGCGACACTTGTACCATGCATGCCGCTACAGAGACAGTCGTGTGCAGCTACGTATAGCGACACTTGTACCATGCATGCCGCTACAGAGACAGTCGTGTGCAGATACATAGAGCGACACTTGTACCATGCATGCCGCTACAGAGACAGTCGTGTGCAGCTACTTGGAGCGACACTTGTACCATGCATGCCGCTACAGAGACAGTCGCGTTCAGCTACGTAAAGAGACACTTGTACCATGTATGCCGCTACAAGGGAAGTCGTGTGCAGCTACATAGATAGATACGTGTACAATGCATGCCGCTACAAGGGAAGTCGTGTGCAGCTACGTATAGCGACACTTGTACCATGCATGCCGCTACAGAGACAGTCGTGTGCAGCTACGTAGAGCGACACTTGTACCATGCATGCCGCTACAGAGACAGTCGTGTGCAGCTACGTGGAGCGACACTTGTACCATGCATGCCGCTACAGAGACAGTCGCGTTCAGCTACGTAGAGCGACACTTGTACCATGTATGCCGCTACAAGGGAAGTCGTGTGCAGCTACATAGAGCGACACTTGAACCAGGCATGCCGCTACAGAGACAGTCGTGTGGAGCTACGTAGAGCGACATTTGTACCATACATGCCACTACAAGGGAAGTCGTGTGCAGCTACATGGAGCGACACTTGTACCATGCATGCCGCTACAAGGGAAGTCGTGTGCAGCTACGTAGAGCGACACGTGTACCATGCATGTACCTACAGAGACAGTCGTGTGCAGATACATAGAGCGACACGTGTACCATGCATGCCGCTACAGAGACAGTCGTGTGGAGCTACGTGGAGCGACACTTGTACCATGTATGCCGCTACAGAGACAGTTGTGTGCAGATACATAGAGCGACACTTGTAACATACATGCCGCTACAGAGACAGCCGTGTGGAGCTACGTGGAGCGACACTTGTACCATGCATGCCGCTACAGAGACAGTCGCGTTCAGCTACGTAGAGCGACACTTGTACCATGTATGCCGCTACAAGGGAAGTCGTGTGCAGCTACATAGAGCGATACGTGTACAATGCATGCTGCTACAAGGGAAGTCGTGTGCAGCTACGTATAGCGACACTTGTACCATGCATGCCGCTACAGAGACAGTCGTGTGCAGTTACATAGAGCGACACTTGTACCATGCATTCCACTACAGAGACAGTCGTGTGCAGCTACGTATAGCGACACGTGTACCATGCATGTACCTACAGAGACAGTCGTGTGCAGATACATAGAGCGACACGTGTACCATGCATGCCGCTACAGAGACAGTCGTGTGGAGCTACGTGGAGCGACACTTGTACCATGTATGCCGCTACAGAGACAGTTGTGTGCAGATACATAGAGCGACACTTGTAACATACATGCCGCTACAGAGACAGCCGTGTGGAGCTACGTGGAGCGACACTTGTACCATGCATGCCGCTACAGAGACAGTCGCGTTCAGCTACGTAGAGCGACACTTGTACCATGTATGCCGCTACAAGGGAAGTCGTGTGCAGCTACATAGAGCGATACGTGTACAATGCATGCTGCTACAAGGGAAGTCGTGTGCAGCTACGTATAGCGACACTTGTACCATGCATGCCGCTACAGAGACAGTCGTGTGCAGTTACATAGAGCGACACTTGTACCATGCATTCCACTACAGAGACAGTCGTGTGCAGCTACGTATAGCGACACGTGTACCATGCATGTACCTACAGAGACAGTCGTGTGCAGATACATAGAGCGACACGTGTACCATGCATGCCGCTACAGAGACAGTCGTGTGGAGCTACGTGGAGCGACACTTGTACCATGTATGCCGCTACAGAGACAGTTGTGTGCAGATACATAGAGCGACACTTGTAACATACATGCCGCTACAGAGACAGCCGTGTGGAGCTACGTGGAGCGACACTTGTACCATGCATGCCGCTACAGAGACAGTCGCGTTCAGCTACGTAGAGCGACACTTGTACCATGTATGCCGCTACAAGGGAAGTCGTGTGCAGCTACATAGAGCGATACGTGTACAATGCATGCTGCTACAAGGGAAGTCGTGTGCAGCTACGTATAGCGACACTTGTACCATGCATGCCGCTACAGAGACAGTCGTGTGCAGTTACATAGAGCGACACTTGTACCATGCATTCCACTACAGAGACAGTCGTGTGCAGCTACGTATAGCGACACTTGTACCATGCATGCCGCTACAGAGACAGTCGTGTGCAGCTACGTAGAGCGACACTTGTATCATGCATGCCGCTACAGAGACAGTCGTGTGCAGCTACATAGAGCGACACTTGTACCATGCATTCCACTACAGAGACAGTCGTGTGCAGCTACGTATAGCGACACTTGTAACATGCATGCCGCTACAGAGACAGTCGTGTGCAGCTACGTGGAGCGACACTTGTACCATGCATGCCGCTACAGAGACAGTTGTGTGCAGATACATAGAGCGACACTTGTACCATGCATGCCGCTACAGAGACAGTCGTGTGCAGCTACGTATAGCGACACTTGTACCATGCATGCCGCTACAGAGACAGTCGTGTGCAGCTACGTATAGCGACACTTGTACCATGCATGCCGCTACAGAGACAGTCGTGTGCAGCTACGTAGAGCGACACGTGTACCATGCATGCCGCTACAGAGACAGTCGTGTGGAGCTACGTAGAGCTACACTTGTACCATGCATGCCGCTACAGAGACAGCCGTGTGGAGCTACGTAGAGCGACATTTGTACCATACATGCCACTACAAGGGAAGTCGTGTGCAGCTACGTGGAGCGATACTTGTACCATGCATGCCGCTACAAGGGAAGTCGTGTTCAGCTACGTAGAGCGACACGTGTACCATGCATACACCTACAGAGACAGTCGTGTGCAGATACATAGAGCAACACGTGTACCATGCATGCCGCTACAGAGACAGTCGTGTGCAGATACATAGAGCGACACTTGTACCATGCATGCCACTACAGAGACAGTCGGGTGCAGATACATAGAGCGACACTTATACCATGCATGCCGCTACAGAGACAGTCGTGTGCAGATACATAGAGCGACACGTGTACCATGCATGCCGCTACAGAGACAGTCGTGTGGAGCTACGTAGAGCGACACTTGTACCATGCATGCCACTACAGAGACAGTCGTTTGCAGCTACGTAGAGCGACACGTGTACCATGCATGCCGCTACAAGGGAAGTCGTGTGCAGCTACGTAGAGCCACACGTGTACCATGCATGCCGCTACAGAGACAGTCGTGTGGAGCTACGTAGAGCGACACGTGTACCATGCATGCCGCCACAGAGACAGCCGTGTGCAGATACATAGAGCGACACTTGTACCATGCATGCCGCTACAGAGATAGTCGTGTGCAGCTACATAGAGCGACACTTGTACCATGCATCCCGCTACAGAGACAGTCGTGTGGAGCTACGTAGAGCGACACGTGTACCATGCATGCCGCTACAGAGGCAGTCGTGTGCAGCTACGTAGAGCGACACGTGTACCATGCATGCCGCTACAGAGACAGTCGTGTGCTGATACATAGAGAGACACGTGCGATTCATAGGCGTGACGCCAAGCGTATGATAGTAAACGGAAACATGTTTTGTAAACTCGTCAGACTCAATTTTAATTCTCACCTGTAAACAATAGAGTCTGTAATTACATAAAAGTAGTTACTTCGACATGGGTTCTTCTATTTGCTTCACCTTTCGAATTTTTTCGAAATACTCTGTAAATATTGGGAATAGGACCGACATTCACATGGCACTTTTTGCTCCAAACGACGAGGAAAAAGTCCTGTGAGTGGCGGTAACACTCCTCGTGAATTATGCAGTATGTTAAAATGTTCTTGATTTCTAAATTTTTCTGCATTATCGACCTTTGTATTTATTGTAAAATGTCTAGGAAAATCAGTTGTTTGGCTTTAATTTTGGGCGATATGCAACTTACTAGGCGGATTTAGGGTTCAGTATTTAAAAGTGGACATAACTTCTGAACATTTGGTTCTTTAACATGTGTACTTTTGAATGTTTTTACTACATTTAATCGTGTAAATAATACGTTATGTTAGTAAGGCTGTCGTCATCCAAATACATATATGAATGGGATACATTCTTAACATGCAGTAATTTGCAGTCTATAATTAAAATACTTAAACGATCATATAGACATCCTTTTCAGGTGCGGAGGCAAGATTGTGTTAGTTAGAGGAAAGTAGTGCCGATGTAATGGTTTTCTTCAAATAACCTCCATTCCTCCTTAGGTGTCATGACAGATAAAGCCATATTGTTTATATTTCCATTGACTGTTGGTTACGTTTCCCTAAAAAAAATATTCCCTATGCTAGTGACTATGAGGTTTTGCCGTTTTAAAGAAGAACAATTTCCCTGGTTGGAGAATTCAAAAAGCAAGTGGGGTGGATTTGTTTTTATTCATGAGCACTTTCATTTTGTTCATTTCTCTTTTTAATCCATAAATGGTTTTCGTCATTAAAATATGACTATTTTTTAAATTGTTACCTGTCTGTATTTATTCCTTCATTTCGCACCGCGATTGGGCTACACACACGCGCGCGCGCGCACTCACACACACACACACACACCGTGAGAAATTGCCTCATTGGGGATGATTGGACCATTATTGTTTTACATATTTAGATAAACGCACATATAAACTGAGAAGGCCAAGTAAATCCGAGTTTACATGACAGACATCGTTTTCAGGACTATGTAGCTGCCCGACCAAGGTCAAGAAGCGAGGGAGCGATACGGGCGACACTAACACGCACGCCTAGTGCCTCATCGCTCCTACGCGCAAGGCGTGCAGTGTTTCCGTCCTAAAGCTTTAATACGTAAACTATACCTGTAATTGTGGGGTTTTATTACACCCTATAAAAATGCACAAATCAAACTACCTGCGTGTAAACGTACATTTCTCCTACCGCTTAAAAAAAACTTAATAGGCAAGCTTTAAAAATGCGATATTTAACCATATTCGCAATTTTTTTTCTCCATTAATACACTTAATATGATAAAAGTAAAAAGATATCAACATAGACAATAGTTTTTAATCCTTTTCGGTAAAACTTCGTATTTCCAAAACATTTAATTACCGAGACACGTGTTTACGCGCGAACAACAATTTCACAGAAAACATTTCAGTACATAGGACCCTTAAAGGATGGGATTTAAAAACCACGAAATTGCTTACGAACATAAGTAATAGGGAATTGTTTCTTCTCGCACAAGATACACGATATAGCTCATGGCTCTGGCCGCCATATTGGAATTTTTCTCTCAAAATTTCCCTTTTTTCCTTAAAATTTTCCTTTTCGCCTAAAAATGTCTTGTTCTACTTCAACATTTCCCATTTTCCATCAAAAGTGAGGAGGTACCTCATGAGCAATACGAAACCACGAAAGCCTAATTTCGAGCTATTTCTAAAATTTGAGGTGCTTCCTTTATACTTGTAGGTTACCATTCTGTATTGTCCCCACTGAGACACCGCTACCCCTTGGTTGTCTAGCCACTGAGTCACCGCGACACCTCGGGTACTCTGGAAATTGAGTCACCGTGGCACTTTGGGTAGACTAGCGGTGGAGTCACCGTGGGTAATATAACCAGTTAGTCAGTGCAGCACCGCGAGTAATCTAGCCACTTAGCCACACCAAGGCGCCGCGAAGTCTCAGAGGCTAGACTACCCAAGGTGCCACAGTGATTTAGTTCCTAGACTAACAAAGGTGCCGCGATGTCTCAGTGGCTAGACAACGTAAACGTTGATCCAGTGTCTAAATTACCTGAGGTGCCGCGGTGCTTCAGTGACTAGACTACCCAATGTGCCGCAGTGTCTCAGTGACTTGATAACCCGAGGTGCCGCGGTGTCTCAGTGGCTAGACTACCGAAAGTGCTACGGTGGCGCAAGGGTTAGACTACCCAAATCTTGAGGGAAAAAGGGAAAGATGGTGGTTGGGTGGTGTAACAACATGGCGGCCGGCCGGCTCCGGCTCTGACGCCCCACGCCCTAGTGCGTCATCATACTAAACCTTACTACTTGAACATTATTATGGATTATTATGCTATTTAATTCCAAATGAAAAAAAAAATCCGATGTGAAAATCTTTAAGAAATAGGATAACAGTGTTATAGGTTACCAATTCTGAAAGAGTAGAGATATCTTCCTTCAAAAACCTGAATATCGTAAAATCTATGATGGTCATAGTTCGAAAAATCTCTCATAAGGTAGCATAATTCTTGAAAGTCTTGACATTTTTTTTTGTATAGCTCAGTAAATGTAATGTTCATAAGAATTATCCAATACACTGCATTTAAGTTTCTGAGATGAAGTTAAGAAATTTATCGTCCTTCATTTACATTTTCCCTCTGATTTACACCATTTTTCATTTCTCCCAAGCAAAGGGTAACATAGGGGTTATACTGCATTTGCACTGTTCCTTAACACTGCATCTACCTGAGAATGTTTACAAATATGATTTTGCTGTTCTACCCGCAGTAATATCACAATATTGGCAGATTTTTTTTCCCAGAGCTAGAGTTTAAATTTGTATGTAAAAGAAATAGACGTGTCATTACTCTCTGTAGCCAGAAAAATTTGCACACGTTTACCACAAAGCCAGCCTTGAAATTTCTACCCTAGGTTAACGCCTTATGGTACTTCAGCTGTAGCTTACTGCTGAACCATTCATACAAATGGATCCCCGTGGAGTCACGTGTTACGTTAATTGACTCCATTAGTACAGGTTCCTGCGTTAGCTGAAATACATTCTTTAGTACAAATAATCGCATATTAAATGTTTTGGTGGGCTTGCCTTTCAAATTGGCGAACACGAATAAACAAGAGACTTTTAAATTAAGATGAAAACAGAAATCTTACAAAACAATTTTGCTATTCGAGTTACTGGAACAGTTGATCAGTTGCATGTATCATTTACGTCACAAATTAAATGTGGCAGTATAAGAAAAGAGTCACAATCATAAAAGTGGTCGTGTGTTAATTTTACCTCTGTACATACTATTTCTCTCATAGGCAACCGCATAGGACTTCTGTCATAATGGTATCGCATTATCTTAGAATGTAAACTTACAAAAGGCAATGCAATAGGCAGTTAACAAGTTTCAGCTGAGATAAGGGTGTCAAGAAACTTATCTTCTGGATAGAATTTAATTTTGGCGGTGAAGTTTGTTGTAAAATTCTTACCGAAATACTGAACAGAATACGGCAGTATTTAAACTCATACGTACACACAACAGCATCCTAACTCAATTACGGATAAGGTAATTAACAAGCTGATGACTAGCACATAAGATATTGAATGGAAAATTATTTCCATAAATAATTATGATGAAAAAATAAATTGTTAGTTATAGTAAAAATATTATTAATATGTTATATAAAATTTTTGATTAACAATTATTTCTAATCCCACAAATATCTCTATTTCTAATCCCACAAAATCTCCAATATCAAAGGCTCCAATAAAGGCATTGCGATCATTTTAGTGTCCAAGCAGTGCTTCTCCTCCCTTCCTAAGGGGGGATGAAGTTGCCGCAGTGGTAGCACGTTTTCCTTCCACCAAAGTGATCCATATTTGTTTCCCTGCGAGGTTACTCATAGATTTTCACGTATAGAAATTGCGCTGAACGATGCTGCAGGCTGGCAGGTCTTGTCAAGGTTATTCGCCGAAGGTTTGCTTCCTGTAATAAAGCCACATGTAAGAAATATAGGACATTGGTAACTAGCCAACCATTTACCTAGTCACCTAACAACACATCCTAAATAAGTATACTTTAAAAAATGTTATGGACACCATTTGTGTGACGTCACAGATGCTGGGTACAAACATGCTTTGTTAACCCTTGTGTTTGAATGGTTATTCTTTTTGTGGTAGATTGTAATCATTACAGCAAACGACAAATCTGTATGTGTTATAGTTTTTCAAATGTTGTTAAAATAAATAAAACGTGTATAAAGCCAATTTTGGTTAGTCTGATGTGTCAAATTTCTTTTTTAAATATAAAAGTGCAATTGTGCAGACCCATATATTTTATCTGTAGAAATCATTTCCAGAAACAAATCTGCCATATATCAGAAACAAGATATTTAAGCATTATATGATAGTAATGATTTTCACCTTTACAAATACGATGTGTTTGGAAACACATTTTTAACCCAAGTGCAGACTGGTCCAAACGTTTTGTCACCCCCTTAATTTCCCCTGAGATTGTGTATGGCATTTCATTCTCTGTGTCAGATGGCCGACACGAGCTCCTACAGTGTTGAAGAGCGGCTTGTTGGTAGTGTTTGGGCATATGAACTTCTACATACTGGAAAGAGTATAGGGGATGCGCGACGAGGAGACAGGACGACCAACCTCACGACAGAAAATACAATGTTAAGACACATGAAAAAGGATCTTGGATTTAAATTATTTAGGCCAACAGCTGTCAATGAGCTAAGCGATACTGACATGGACAAATGACATTCAGCATGCGCAAGATTGTTGGAGATGTTTTCGACACCCCGATAGCACGGTAAAATGCCTTTCTCCAATGAATATGTAATTTACTGGAGCGTACGTGCTAGGAATGTTTATTTCTGTAGGAATATTTATTTCCGATACCAAACGACCGAGCAATTTATGGAAGCTCTTCCGGCTGTCTTTACAACAATCAACAGCGCTATACTTCTTAAACCATCACACAGGTCATGGCGCCGTATCATTCTGTACTACGAAAATGATAGTTCTCGTACTGGCCTTCTGGACGCATAAACATCCATCCTGATGACAGCGAATCCATCAAATCTGTCTGATTATCGGAATGCCTTATGATGTATTGGATTATATTGCGTTATTACTGGCTATGTATGGGTTACGAGACATTTTCAGAAGGTGACAGCACATGTTGACTATCCTGTAGTTCAAACCATGTTTCTTAACATTCATTTTCGTGGCAAGTGCATCACCAATAAAATTCGTTGTTCAATTGTAAAATGTATTTTCCCGGACTACTGCAATACCACTTATTGAAGTAGTTTTAAAAGCGAATTTATAAGTGCAAGCTGTGATATAAAAATATATTGGTTTCTTTTAAATGAGATTGCAGTTGAACCAGCTGATAAATCTAGTGTTTGTAACAGTCATTTCGAAAATGCAAATAAGGCCAATTACCGCCTACTTGGGATGGCTGTTAAAGACGGGGTCATTACACACATGGATATGTCGCAGTTTTGACATGTTATCTTATCATAAACTGTTACTTTGATTTATGATTATTTAATGAAACACGGATTCCAGATACTTTATTTGGTTTGTAGTATTTGTTTACTATAACCTAAATAATCATTATTACTATTCTTGTAAACGTATTTCCCTTGAGCTGAAATTTCGTTTGCTTTCTATTTTATGTAGGTATATAAATATGTCTTATAAATTTAATGAAAATTGGTTTTGGACATGTGGCGTTGCAGCAGAACTCATGTACCAGGAAATCAGAACTAGACAGAGAAAACCAACCAAGAATTGTTGCCAACAGATTGCCCTACCTGTAGAGCATAGATAACTCTGTAGGAGTTCAATCAGTAAGCAAAAAACTCACTAAACAAAACAATAATGATGGATACAACAAAATAGACAAACGCAGTGGTCTTCTTGCAAATAAACTATTCCATCTGCAGAATTCTGTGTGTTCATGTACCTATTGACAATAATTCCTGTTAGGTTTTGCATGTTGTGTGTTTGTATGTGCGATTCTAGTTTTCTGCAACATAAACTGTTACAACAACGTATATCAAAAACAATTTATTATTTATTCCATTTGTCACTACTGCAGACCTGGTAAACAGTCGAAACTGTGGGTGGTGATGTTAGTATTGTAAACATTATCACCAGCTTGTCAAAATACTTACTAATGTTTTAAAAATGCATAAGTCTACTGCGAAAGTTTTGAACAGCTACTTCCAAGAATACATGAGTTCTCTATAATTTTTTTAAATTCAATTATCGATATTTTATTTTTTAATCTGAAACATGCACAACAGCATATTAAAATTTTTCATGGAAATTAGGATTTCTGGAACATTTAATTAATTTTCAAGAAGATTGACTGAGCAGCTGTTGTGAAGGTTTTGTCGCTGTCTACAAAAAAATATGTTAGGAAGTCAGAGCTAACCGATGAATGCCTTAATATAAAGAGCTATTTCGAATAAAAGTAAGACATTTAGGATCTACTTCATGTTTATGACGATTCTGATTATGCACAAGTTTCTGTCTACATTTTCTTGAGGCAAAGTCTTCGATTACATCATTGAAATCCAGTGCTCTCAGTAAATCACGTTCAATACTGCGAATGTTAAAATTTGCGTAGCATTCCTGTTGCAAAGCATTTCTTTTAACACTTTTGATGAAGTAAAATCAAAGATATGGACGGAGATTTAGAAGTTGTTGAAGAAGTTAAGTGTAAATATTCTTCTACAAACAAGTTGAATTTATGAATCAGTTACCTTTAGTGTAATTTTAAAAACGGATTCTTCCCAGCATTTCCGAATGCAGAAATCTCTCTGAAAATGTTCATATCAATGATGGAGTCAAATTATTCAGGTGAACGATCATTTTCAACCCTGAAGATCATCAAACGTGTTAAAAGAAGTGCTTTGCAACAGGAATTCTTCGCCAATTTAAGCATTATTAGTATTGGTTCCGAGCGAGGTGGCGCAGTGGTTAAACTTTGGACTCGCATTCGGGAGGAAGTGGGCTACAGTCCCAGTCCCGTCTCGTGATCCTGCTTTTTGGTTTTTCATGGTTTCCCGAAATAAATCCACGCGAATTTTAGGATGGTTCCTTACTAATGGGGCATAGCTGATTCCTTCCCTGTTCTTGCATCTCTGAGCAATTTGCTCTGTCTCTAATGACCTCGCTGTCAATGAGACATTAAGGCTTACCTACATACCTTAGTATTGAATGTGATTTACTAAGAACACTGGACTTTAAAGATGAAATCGGAAAATTTGCCTCAAGAAAACGTAGAAAAAATCTTTTGCAAAACGAACTTTTTGATACTATGGGTCCTATCTCCGAAAATAATCAGCCAATTCCTACCAAATTGGGTGGAAAAGTTGTACTGCAATAGGCCATATTAATTTATATATTTTAATTGTACCAGAGTCTTATTTTCAGAGTTACAGCCATAAAAATCTTTTAGCATAGTGTGCTATATCTACGAAACTATGATACCGATTTTAACGTAACTTTGCATATCGGTAGTATCTATGGCAATCATCGAATGCGCAAATATGAATGCTTCATATATGAATATCTACACATGAAAATAAAAATAAATAGAATAGAGATATTATCCCATATATCGAGGAGCAATCAACCGATTCCCATCAAATTTTGCATGCATGTTGTGCTACAGTAGTGTATGTAAACAAAAATGTTTAGGTGCGTCAGGCCTTTTAAATTGTCTTAATATTAATAATCGAGGTTCGTATGACATATACATGGTGTATCTAAATTCGACTGACAAAACTTCTGGTGTGAAGTTGAAAACATGTACGAAATATGGTCTAAAATTAATTCTAAGGGAGGTACACATTTTTTAAGTTGCAGTAGAAGAAAAAATTTATTACAGTACCACTGTAATTTCATTCTCTCTGGAATCCACCCCTCCCTTTAATAGCCGCAAAAAATGGGTTATTGGGTATTGTGTGTGTCCCACCTCCCAGGTATTGGTAGATATTATTTTGAAAGTAAAACACTAATTACTCGAATGCGGTGAGGTCTAGGGTATTTACACAAGGTGATATTTTTGTTAATTGTGACATGAGTATTAAAAATCCGTCCTTTAAATCCCGAATATGCTACCGCGACATAGATGTTAGTTAGAAATAGGGGTAGTTATATTGATCATTGACGTGGAATAATGTGATGACATCGACAAGTGTTGTGGCGTTTGAAGATCTATGTTCAGTTAGCCATTGTCCAGACAATCGGAGTTCCATCTTAAATATTATCTTCAATATTTGCAATAAACAAGTGTTCCAGATCCAACTCCAAAGATGTGCACCTCCCTTAGTATTCACTTTAGACCATAGGTCGTATGTATGTTTTCAACTTATTTTTTCATAATTAACCTGCAACTGATTGTTGTCGGTTGAATTTAGATTTATTCGGTATAAAACAATTCAACCAAATTCAACCAAATTTTGTGCAGTAACAGTATTCATTACAAACACCATTATGCATTCGAATATCATCTTTTGCCAGCCGTTTTGCAAAATAGTGCCAGGTGGGAAAATGTAATATTTTGTCATATTTCTGGCACACTTATACTAATTTCCACCACATTTTTGCACAACATTAGTGTTACAGAATACAATGTAAACTAATTTGGTTTAAGTAAAACCAGACATTTATTTTCAAAATGGTGGCCATATATTTTTTCTCGATAAGTTTGTCGTTTATTAAACTAGTCATCCACCTTTAACCAAACTTTTTATGCAGTAAATATATGTTAGAAGCATCGTATCCAAAACCCTTTTTAGGCAATTTTTAAAGATATCACTAAATAAGGAAATAACTTTTTATGCCATATCTTAGCGACTATTCAATCTATTGCCACCAAAATTTTCACACACATACTGCTATGTTGGGCAATATTCTAGGTTAGTAAAACCTATTAGTCAAATCATTAGACTGATTACAATCAAAGTTGATTTTCCGAATCCGATCTCCGTAATGCAGTCAAATACACACTGGCTTATGGTACGAGGATTTCTCGTTTTGAGTCCCGATGAAGGCACGTGAGTAATTTGTAATTGTCTCACTACTTTTACATATGTTTCTGGTTTCATCACTAATGATGTTGCTGTCAACGAGTCGACAAGGTCTACCTACCATCAAAGATTTTAAGAACTTCTTTATAAATTATTTGCACCCTTGTAGAGATATAGGCTTATTATTTATACTAGTCACTTCTTGTTCGTAGAAAACCTTCGTAACATAGGGCAGTCGTATTAAATTATATTACTATAATTGACATTAACCTTAAAAATAGTTTTAATGATTGATTTTATGTTCAATTAATTAAGCAATAAAAATGACAAGATCTGTAGTTGATATGATTGAGCATATTAAACAGTATTGCAAACATTATTACTGGTTTTTCATTGCATAGAACGAGTGTAAAAACAATTATGATGGTCTTTCTTGATGAAAGGGTTTCTTTTTGAAAGATTTTCATTGCGAAGCATCCAAAATGAAACACGCTTAATTTTTGTTATTGAAAATAAACTTGTAATTTTTGTATTTCTTTAAATTTAAATGAGTATATTGGCGCAAAATATTTCACAGTGTTACAAAATATATGCATGCATCTTAAATCATTCTTTTCTAACAATGTTGGCACACGTGTACTTATTTGTATAGACTGTTCACGGTAAACCGAGCTTAAGATCTACCTGCATATACATTGTGTAGTCTTCCGCCTTATGCAAAATTAACATTGCCATGGGCCTGATGACTTTGTTTATGTATTATTCAAGTGGAACTGTGAAATTATTAGAAAAGTAAATATTTCAAAAATCTGCGAATTGCGTAAAAAAGAACAGAAAGTGAAAGAAATAATTTAAGTGCTTACTGGGCGCATGTCACTAGGAGTGTCCGTTAAAATATACTTATGCATTAGGAAACGAAGACTGTTGCGGCATAAGGCGTATCTTAAGAGATATTTAAGTCCCCGATATTTTCCTCATGTTGTTTTTGTTACATTTATTAACTTGATGAAGACTAATTCATTATTTTTTCGTTTTCGGTATTACAAACGAAAATTCGGTATTTAATGAGTCCATTCTTGTTAGGTATTTTGTAAAGTGGTTGTATACGTTATAATGTTCGAATTTTAATTCTAAATCTTAAAGGTAAGCTATAAAGATATACAAATAAACACAAGCTAGCAAGGATACCACTACCTTAAGCACTTACTATTACCCACATCGTAGTGCCTCGAAAGCGGAGAACATTTTTGGCTTATGTACTATTCTGGGTAAGTCACGTTTGCAGATTTGCAAGGCTGTGAACTAGATTTCACAAAAAAAAAATACAGTCTAAGGAACACAATGAGAAAAAAAAAATCTTTTTTCTTCTTCTTCTTCTTCTTCTCAGTTCGGTCAAAACCAAGCTGAAGTTGCAGAAGAAAAATCAAAGTCACACTCGAATAACATCGGGAGAAATTCTAAATTCTAAATCTCTAGGACAATAATTGACAATCTTTCTGTACTGTTTACTTTCTTTCTACTAGTTTCGACGCGGTTGTCCAACTATGCATTATTGGTATGGGGCGAGAAAAATCTATATTCTCAGTGAACTTATTATTAACATACATATTACTAGATAAAGCAATAAACCATACTGGAATCTCACAAACACATAAGAAATTGACATATGTGACATGTGATAGGGGCATCTGTTTTTCGCGAGAAGATTTCAGGGCAAGTTGTGTTCCTACGCACTTCAATTCAGAACCACTTCTGTGATTGGATAATTTGAATTACTACGCATCTTACCTGTCTGCCCGCAAATCACGGACGGTCAGTATCGGAGAAACTTAATTCTGATTGGCTCACTCATGAAACAGACTGTCTTCACACAAATACATGCGAACCAATAGTCAACTGCAAGTGTGCACATAGAATTTGGAAGTCTAGCCCCCGCGTAAATCTTTTCGCGAAAATAAAATGGCCCTAGTTATAGATACACGTAACTACTTCTGTCTGCAAAAAAATGCCACTTGAACATAATACAGTTGCTATGAAACACACGAGCGTCAATTCATTTGCCATTATTTATGCTGGTCATATTATGCTGCACTGTCCACAACTAAATTTCACCATAAAACTTTCGGTATTCGAAAAAACTTAAAACGCATTTCAGAATTTTTCAATACATGCTGCATAACGGCCGCAGTGGGAGCTGCGATGGATACTTCCCGATAGAGGCCATTAAATTTAATGTCCCGCTATTTGAACACAATATGTACATGTTACAATCCCACTGTGCTACAACCATTTGCATTGAAATGGGACAAAACAATACTCATGTACGTTTATGACGTACATGAGTATTGACGTTTAGAGCCAGCGTACTTTGCGTTGCTTCATAGTCGGCGCCGCAGATTGCAGTTTCAGGATAATGATAAAGGCGGAAGTATTTCCGTCAGCTATTGACATGGAAATGCGGGCAAAAACACACACACACACACTGCTGTTTTGCATCCTTCACACTTATCATTCTCATGTCCACAGTCGTTTATTTCGTCTACATTTTTATTTTCATGATCCAGGACTGAAATAATTGTAATTACAACAATATTTCCTCGACGTACAGAGTTCATTGTTTATTATTATCGCCAGCTATTAAAAATTGTTATGGCGGCTGGCGTTACTAGTTGACAGAGTAGCTTGCAAGGAAACTCTCATCGTCCCGTTTGAGTCGAGATTTATACGCAATTTCTTTAGTAACGTATATCTCTAACAACAATAACTGAGAATCTCCTCCCTGGTTTATGAATCTACACTTACTTAAAGTAACACACAATTCTTTTAATTCATCAATCGACACCTTTGTGAGCATTTCAACTATTACAATGAACTTTACCTGAAACTATTTACTTGTGCCCCTCTTACGAAGTTCAAATGATAGACTCCTAAAATTCTCCTAATAGCAACATCCACATATTTCTTTCAACACTATTCGCATAACATCTCACCTATTATAAACCTAACACATATTTATTATCATAAAATTTATTCATCCTCTAACCATGTCTTATTCTTTATTATATATATTATTAACCATGTCTTATTAACAGGAGTTGGCCCCTCACCAGAGGGACAGGGCGAAGGAGCTTACGTACTCAACGACGTGACACAGGCAGTGGTGTAATTAAAGTAAATGTCCTCGCGTAATATTTTGAGAAGCAATCATACCATACGAACATACCCAAATATACCTTTATTTACAATACACCTTCACAACATAACGGCGGCTATAGCAATTCTAATAAAATATCAGTAAAAACATGACCCAGTGCAGCCTATATCTTTTCTGTCCTTGAACAATCGAGCTGCCATCGCGAGCTCCACCTGGGTTGATAACTCTCGATGCCTCGCTGAAGTCCTAGCATAGAATGACCAGGAGCAGCACATCCTCGCCACCTATATCAAAAGAGACCACAACCTGTACGTGCCTCTTCCACACAAGAGTTGGTAAGCCTGTCGTGGCTGACTGCTGTGATGTGAGACAGTTGACACTACTGATCCAGCACATTTGCTGCGCTGCGTTGCGGGCAGGGAAAAAGACTGTGCAAGCAGATTGAACCTGACACCATCCTCGTGACGTGTTCCGTAATGCCGCGGTGTGCAGTGATACATCAATACTTGAATTATTACTAGATTTGAAATATCTCAACAAGTAATAGTGAATACAAACTCGACTCTTCCAAGGTACAATTACGTTATTAAATATTAGGCTCTTAATAGGGGACCTCTAGAGTTCGCTGCACGTAAGATCGTTTCCGGATCTATCCTGCACCCAGAACCAAATATCTCCTTACCACTGGTAATTAACGACACGGGACCGGAGCTCCTCCACCTCGTGATGCCGTGTTGTCGTGGTGTGATTGGCTGATCTGGAAACGTCTCTCCAAGACGTCAGTATCTCGGCTCGCCCTGCAGTGTTGCCCTCAAGTTGCTCGCGCTGACCTCCGGCGTCGATGTGCCCTCGAAGTGGTACCAGCAGAATGCGACAAAGAGTGGGTGGGGGTCGTCATGCACCAGCGGCCTTTTATACACTATAGCTGGCCGACGTACAGGGACGCCATCTGCCACCCTCGCTACTCCCTAACTCCCCTCACCGCAAGTGCGCCAGGTCAGCGCTCCGTCATCTATATGTGCGGGTTCGAGTCACGTGCCCGCAACAAAGTGTTCAGCCATATAATTTTCTCCTACAGAGTAATGAATTCGCTGAGGGCGAACAACCTCGTCAAAAGGAAAAAATACATCACGACCATGAACGGAAAAGAAGGGAGATTTCCCATAGCACTGTCAGAGGTGGCTTTATATGCAAGAAGGTTTCAATGAATCCAGTCATTGCAGTTGCGGGGTTCCTGGTTAACAAAGTTGGAAGCTATTGTAATAAACATCTGATGACTACACTCGACTTGTCCATTGCTTGCTGGATGGTATGGAGTCGTGAGAAGCCGGTTTATTTGCGATATATTGCAAACCTCTCTCATTAGTTTCAAAGCGAAGTTAGTTCCGCAATCAATTAATAATTGTTTTGGTGCACCGTGCCGAAAACTATTTCCGTAATGAAAGCCTTGTATACTGATTTTATCTTTTGATCTGGTAAACAAATAAGCTCCAGGATATTTTGAAAATACATCCTGGAAGCTGAGAATAAATTTATTTCCATTCGTTGTCATTTGCAGTGGTCCGACGATGTCCATACTCGCACGTTGAAATGGATAAGTAACATCGGGAACACTTTTGTAATGACGTTGGCTTATTATCCGCAGTGCGCTTACATACAGCATATGACATAAAACTAGAACGATATACCTTTGTGTCTCTGCACATACCATAACAATGTAACATATACTTGACTAGTTCGTGCATTTGTCGCACGTCTTGTTGACCTTGTAAATGGGAGCTTGTGTTACGTAGAAATAACTTTCTGCTGCATGCTACTAGGAATCACTAACTAATATTCCCACTCGCCTGCACTAGTCACTTGAGGTAACTTTGTAATTAATAAGAGTAATATTTGCGACAGAGGGTCTATCGCCGAACGATCTAAGAGTGTATAATTGATGGCTAAATTGCTCGCTCTTCGGCAGACTCGCTCCCCTCCTTAGCTATCCATCGATCACCTATCCCTTCCCCCCTCCTTTTCCCCACCAAGTTAGGTTTATTTAAGGCCGTACTTTCCCCTTCCTTTGCTTCTTCTGTCTCCTTGTGATCCAAAACAGTCGTCATGCTTCGCCTTACTGCGATTCATCTGCGCTATGTTCAATACCTCGTCGGGCGAGGTACAATATTTCTGATGGCGACCGTGCCTTATCTAAGAGTTTGATAATGTGGGTTGATTTACCCATCAGCTGCGATTTCGTTTTCTAGATGAGGTATCTGGTTCTCCGAATAAACTCTGGTGAGTCATGGCAAAAGATCGGGCATTAAATTTTGGGCTGGAATCCTTTTGCAAAATAAGTTGAATAACTTTGGAGAGTGTGTAACTGATATAGTGGCTGGCTTTCCTCTGGATCAACTGTTGTTGCTAACTTTGAATTAATATTAATTATCTTGTGTGTTTGCCCGTTGTATACAATTTAGTAATTCCTAGTAGTCACATGAGTGAGACTGTCCCGTTTAACTGAAAAGGAATTTAATATTTCGATAGAGCGTTCATTGGTCAGGAATTCCTTGTGTTGCCTTAATTTAATGAAGCCTGGTGTAGAGGTATTACTTCACGAATTTATAAGCCTTCAAAGGTATCGACCTTATGTCTGACATTCATGGCAGCATGAGTATTGTGTAGACGTGGTCGTGTGTGTCAAGTGGGACCCGTTTGGTGAAAATCGCCTGATTCATGGCGGTAAGTTTTAAGTGGTTAAGTGGAATTAAATGTATTTCCTCGTTTTGAAGAATTTTAATTGAAGAGCCTTATTAATAAATATTTGTGAATTTGTAATCACTGTTATTATGTGGATGCATAACGAGGTTCATACTCATTCTATGTTTTGGAAGTAAACGTAATAATCTACGAAGGAGAGGTGATATTAATTGTGAATAATGGGTTTTTCATGGCAGCTTAATTGTCAATGGTTTAATTTTTATGGTACAAAAATTTTTTGAAACGTAATTTATACCACCGGTCAAAATTCGGTGAGGCGCAATTGCATGTTTGTATATTTATGGGTATTTGTGGAATATTTCTGGAAGAGCCATTAACTATAATATCTTATTATGTGGGGGTCGTTTTATGAATATTAGTAAATAGATATTTATATATGATCCTAATTTGGTTGGGAGAATAAATTTCAGTTTTTGAGGCCTCTTTATGTACAAATTTGCTACGCCCTTGGACTCAAAGACGCAGCGAAATTGGATTTCCAGTAAATATTAGAATTTCCAACAGGTTTAGAAGAAACCATCATTGAACAAGGCACAGAAAGTGCGTAATATATTGAGAAATTATGGCATTAAGAAAGAACCCATTAAATACATTAAATATGATTTCAGCTTTCCTTTTATTTAAAATTTCATTTTTTTTTTCATATAATGTTTTTCATTACACTTAACTTTTAACTATTCCTGAAAATAGCGTACAGCAATTTACCATAAAAATGGACTAGATTTTAATTTTCACAGTGTCAATTAAAATTTTCCTTTTCTCACTAAAGAAAACCCTGGTTACAAAATTATTTAAGTTTGCACTGATTATGCCTCAGGCCTTTTACATTTACAAATATTATTTCGGCTGATACAAAATACATAATGGCCAGGCTAAATACATATTATTTTTGGCCACATACAAAATATTTTGCTTATATGCAAAATATATGTAATTTTTCCTCAAAATTTACTTGATTTTATTACAACCCACATGTTTTTCATTATTCCACCATTATTATTGAGATTATTTGGCATTAATAAAATTGCCATTTATGACAACAATAACAGTTTTAACTATTTTAATCTCCAAAGTAAATTTTCCAACTAGGAAATAGTACAAGAAAAAACACTATCGATTGTTTAGCCAAACTCACAGGTTATGGCTAGCCTTAAAAGTAATTTAATGGATTTATTTGTCTAATACTATGACTTAACATAGCCTACAACAAGGTCTCTTTATTTGAACATATTAATTTCACCATTTTAAATGTTTAACCAATTCCTTATTCAATGAATACGTTATATAATTTAAATAACCAGTACTGGCTATATGGCCGAACGGCGGCCAAAAGTTCTGGAGAACTAGAATTCATTTTACTGAGTTTAAGTTATTTTTTAACTTCTCAAAACACTTACTATAAGTTACTGGCCGTATTACCGAACAAAGGCCAGGATCCAAGAAAACTGCTCATTAGCTTCAAATAAACGCAGAGGCCATGAAGATTTATAGTTTCATTGTTTTCCAGGAAAGACATTAAACTTTCTTAAAAAAAAAAAAAAAATGGCAGGCAACTTTAATTTTAAATAATGTGTTATAATTTGTCAAAATGCCAAATTCAATGTATTCTCATGATAGTAGCAAAATTTGCCATCATGGTGCCTACTTGAATTATTAGGGCACTAAGTGTGCCTGACCTAACCTGGCCATTAAGGCATAAGTTTAAAGTTATGACACGTTTTAATTTTGGGCTACTTAACTCAGTGCAGGTGGAGCTCCTTCGGGGCGATGATCGATCCCGAACTGAGGTCATGCACTCGATTATATACACATTTAAATTCATTACCCCTTAGTGGGTTAAACAGAATTTATGGCCAATCAGAGCCATATAACAAAAAAAAATGAAGGCTCGGCCAATAGAAAAACACATGGCTTTATTGGGACAAACTGTTCATTTGGACCTTATAGGGGTATATTGATTTGGCGACGAATCATAACATTAATGTCCATACATGGGGATCTACATCACCATCACGTTGACACACTTCCGGTGACCAGACGAGCTTGAAGGAAGTAACTTCATGGGCCGACATATTTTTCCCAAAGTTGGTACTCCTGCGCGCATGCGCAGCAGGCGGAACAGACAACGCCAGCGCCCCGATGGAGCAATTGGCCGTAACCCTAAAGGTGGCGCCGCCAAACACCATGGGTGGCGGTGAAATCAACTATTCAAACAGTATCGAGTCTGCCACCAAGTGCGCAATGCATGCCGATGAAAGTCGCTGAATCCGACAGCGCTGGGCAGGGACGAAAATTTTAGCGTGACGAATCACGTCTCGTTGTAGCCACTAAGAACATCCAGACATCGAAGAAACAGGTATGCTGACAGCAATTTTAGGCTAAATTGCAATATTGCCGTGTATAAGTAGGCGGTTATTTCCCGGGAAAATGAACACTGTAGTTCGTTGCGACGTGTTTAAACGGGGTAGTATTGGGACGCCGTCACAAATTGTATATGACTAGCCAACATTATCATATATCAAGTTAATTTTCATGGCTATTGGTTTGTTGTCTCTAAACAGGAGTTTAATCCATGAGTGTTTTATTGTCAAGTAAGCCTTTTCTCTGAAATTTGGCACAGAGGCTATCTATATAGAAAAACAATTTTTTTAATGTTCGTGAAACGAATACCATAACTAAATGGCTGCTCTCAACGAATTACTTGGGGAAACAAATTTCAAAGAGGATGAGCAATATTACACTTTTGTGGATCTGTATTAAAACATACTGTGTTTTTTCAAATTGTAATAAAAGTTCGTATGAACCCTGATATTGCTTGTCATGTGTCAATTACTATAATTACTACACTATGCACGGCACAAGGGGTTAGCTCCACTGGAACTCTGCTAACAGTTTGTATTTTTGTTTCATGTACCACGCCGCTATGACCACCAACATGGAATTTATATATCAGTTATTCAAGGAGGATCTGCTACAGTATTTGCGCGATGGTGACATTGAGGTGGACGAGGCGGCTACAGTTGCATCTCTGCAGCTATCAGCTGTCTATCACCTCCGCAGCCTACAAAGGCCTAAGGTAACTATCCACGCGACGGCTATCCAAGTAAGTGCCGCTACTCCCCTAGTCAGATTAGGCAAGTTATTTCTCTCTTCCCTTGACCGAGTTCTTGCCTTGAAGACCTTAGATCCTGTCTTTATAATGTTACTTTTTATTTCAGTTGCTAAATCAGTTAGTTTGGGCTTATGTTCTCAGGAAGTAATTTTAAGAGCGATCGTGGTGAAATGTGAAGGATTTGTCCTCCAGATATTGAGTAAGAAGATCGCATCGCCCGTAGGTGGTACAATTCAAGATTTTAGAAGTTGCATCATTCAGGATTGTTTTCCCCAACTTCAAAAAGTTAATGTGATCAACAATACGTTTACTTTTACCGGGAACCCAATGAGTCAGTGCCCGATCTTCTGGAATCAATATGTTCCTACAATGATGCGCTGTGTGTAAGGCTTTCAGAATCCGATTTAATTAGTATTATTCTCGATAACTTGGCACCTCAAGGAAAAGTTCTATGTGTCATGGAAATTAAACCTTGTAATATTTTAGAGTTGCGCCGCTTTGAAGTGGATATTCAGGGCAAATTAGCCGCCGCCAGCGATTACTGTGCGATGCGTCGCTCTGCCCACTCGCTTCACCTATCTTGCTGAATACGGCCATTTTCCATTCGCAACACAGATTCCTTCAGTCTCCTCCACCGGGACATTCGCAGCCACCAAGTTCGCGAGCAGCTAAGCCTTGTCTAAACGGTAAATCCAGGACGTCATGATGATGCTACAACACAACCACTAAGCGAACAATACTCTGCACATAATAGCAGAGAGTGGCTCAGGTTTGAACCCCACAAGCGTGAGGTGACAAGTCAGTACATTATGATAATGTCACTATTATTTTGGCCAGCTGAACGGCACTATCGCCGACGTTATGTAAGTAGTAACATGTATCGAGAGCAACTTGCCCTCACATAAAAGAACAGCTGGACAGTACCTTCAAATTTGAGGACGCCAAGAATTTTGCAGACATAGCGCGCCTCCACACAAGCGCCCGCAGCTCGCGGACATTTACGAACTGCAAACCGCCGTCTAGGAAATGCAAAGGCGAAACTCCCCTCTGATCGCGTAGGCAGCTCACAGGCGAATTTCGTGGCGATGATCCACAGCAGAAAAATAGGGCTCCACCGAAGTTCGGCAGCGTTTTCTCACTAAGCTCAACACACAAGACGTGAGCATTTATAACGAGCAGGCAGACTAATTTCACAATTAATTTCCACTAGTTTTATAACAATCACGTTGCATACAATGTTGAACGCAAGACGCATTAAAAAAAAACCTAGCTCATACTGAGGCTGACTAGGCAACGCCATACCAGTCACTCGCACATGTCACTCGCCTGCTGTGGCTACACGACTCTCTCCGCTCCGCACGGCCACTACCTCGAGTGGCAGCGCTGGCGACGCGCGCGCGCGCAGCTGGATTTCTACAGCACTCACTAACCATACATAAACCCTATAAATTACTAACTAATCAGAGACGAGTTTAGTGATGTCATTTCCTCTCGTATTGGAAAGTGTGATGTGTTGCCTTATCGATTTTTCCTCATTGACGTTATTCCCATGGGGGATCGACACTTCAAATGCCCCCCCCCCTCCCTCTAAAATTACAGGTGTTTAGGGAAATAATCGACAAATTGTTAGCAGCAGGTTTAATAGTCCCTTCCACCTCTGGCTACTTTTCTCCCAGTTTTCAAGTCCGAAAACGAGATAGTCACAAGTACCTTTTAGTAGTCAACCATTCATTGGTGAATAAAAAAAAATATCATAAGTATTGAAACAATACTTCCCACGATTGATCGCGCTTTCAGCATCTCGGATTAAAAGTTTTCTCGGTGTTAGACGTTAATAATAGTTCCCATCAATGTTTGTTGGAACCATCCGGTCGAAAATACACGGCCTTCAGTACCCCTGGAGCCAATTTGAGTTCACCAGAATTCCGATGAACTCGAATTTTGGTAGCCTGGCGCTTTCTATGGTTCTTGATTGTATTGTCATATTTGTAGTATACATTTGCAATTGGTTCTTGCTAAAATGAGACAGGTTGGTTTGACTGTAAATCCCTAAAAGGTAACCTTTGGATATAACAGGGTTAAATTTCTGTGCTACCTACTTTTTTGCAAAGGTCGGTTGTTGGTGGGTACCGATCGGGTAGCGCCAATTATTAATTTACCACTTCCCAAGACCCTTTAGGGAGTTCAGAAGTTCCTAGGTGTACTCGGGTACTATTCTCCATTCATCGAGCGTTTTTCTGAAATTGCTGCCCCCTTGAACTTTTTGAAAAAGAAGGGAGGAGTATTCGAGTGGGATCCAGAACAGGAGTCGGCCTTTTGTAAACTAAAATGTAAATTGATTTCAGCTGCAGTTCTCTATTTACCTGATTTTGCTTACTAAAGCAAAAGATAATACAGAACACAACTGATCAATACAAGTAAAGTCAAGTTTGAACAAACATAATTGTCAAATTATAATTTCCCGTGACAATTTTGAATGATAACTTATACATAAAGTGAAACACTGAACATTTTGAAAGAACACTCTTCATGAAAACATCGATTCATCGGAATCGCCTGAGATACTTGATGGTTCTGGAGCATAGTCTTTCTTGTAGGTGTCAAGTGGTAAGGACTTTTACCATCCACGGAATTATACTGGAATAACTTTGGTAGCGCATAAATGAAGCAGATCTAGCTTTTTAGGAGTAGAAATAGGTAACTGGGTATTGTATAAAGTGGACAAGTTTGCTGGAATGCTTGGAGGACGACCTCGTCCCGTAGCTCCAATGGTTCTGAATTTAGGATATTCATGACTACTTGAACAAACTAATACGTCGCTGTTATTTTTCTTAATGCAGAACTTTTACTGCCTCCTGTGTCAATTGACTTATTCTTAACTAAACCTGCTGCAAAGGTTTTCAAGTCAATCATGCCTGAAAAACTAAATTCTTTCACAATATAACAGCCACTAGTTCTGTTTTTCCCTCTCTTTGAGCATGCCATAATGTATATATTAATCCAATCATGTATGGTATAAATGGAAACATTGCCCCTTGCTCTCTCAATCGAGCTATGCATCGAGCCTACCTCCATGTATGAAGGGAAAGAAGCATCAGCCATTCCAGCAGCTTGGAGAGGGGGGGGGAGGGCAGAACAGAAGCCCCATTGCTTTACGCTAGAGACGATGAGAGAAATGATAGTGTCCTTTCTGTACTTGATGGCATGGGGCTGCAAACAGCCTGGGCGGAAGGAAGGATGGGGGGGGGGGGGGGTTATGTATGTCGCATTCCTCTCTCCCTAGACCATTTGTCCACCGCACAGCATTCCTCAGCGTAGCACGATCAACGCTCTACCACGTTTGTGCACCATGGTGTGGAGTTTTTGTTAGGGCTGCAGCACATGGGTGTATCAGGGGATATCCATCAAAGGATTAAACCCCTATGAACCCACATTACCTCAAATTACCCCCATGTACATACAGTATAACGAAGACACACTGGATAGGTTGTGACGATTACCAGGGTTAGTAGTATTAAGGTAGGCCGAACACTGGGCCAGCTCGGCAAATTTAAAGAGTGCTTTTATGACAGTACAGTTGTACTATTGAGTAGAACATAGGTCATATGTCTGTACCTTAAATAAAAAAATTGTGATTAAAGATTTAAAATATTGTAAGGTGATCAAAGAGGAATACTTCTTAGTAATTACTTACTGTAAAATAAAAAACCTGTATCGTAGTGACACAACCTGTTTTATTTCCTGGCTTCAACATAACTTGATAATCATATAAAAAATATTGTATGCATACTTTCATAAATAAGGTTTTCTTTCTTATAGTATTAATATAATAGTTCACTTTTTTCTTTTGTGTTATAATCTTAAGTATTTATCTTAATTGTAGGGATCCCGAGAAACTGGCAATTTACTATGAAAGAAGCCATCACAACTGGTGGCAACATGCCACTTGGGAAACCTTTCAAAAGTTGAAATATTAAAATTTTACATGTTCTGTGCTTTTTGTTTTACTTGAAACAGCAAACTAAATTGAAATTCATAATTCCCTGAATCGATGTTGAAAGATGAAGATAGTAGTAAAGGGGAGTCTTGAAGACTGGCAAACGAAGGCCGAGACAGTTTTTTTCACATATTTCAGTAGGTTCCATGCCCATGCCGAAAATAATTAAATTATGGCCTGAATGAAGAAACAGGAACACACTCGCAGCATTGGACACTCCTGGTAAAGTAGGGCAGCTACAAATCCATATCACGAATTACGATGGAAACAAGGCTTGGGCTCGCCACGCCATACATCATAATAACTCAAAACGCCGACGGCTAAAAACACAAATTACTAGATAAAATGAAAAGTGCCACTTGAAATAAAATGCACAAAATGTGGTGCAGAAAAGTGGCTACATACCAAACTTACCAAATGCGGCGAAACAAAGAGATTAACGAGGAATCATATGGGTTCTTTTGAGGCAAAGAAAAATAATTTGTGTCACGATATTTTTCAGGTGAACAAGAAGGAAGTTGTCACACCCGGAAGTGGTCATAGCCGAGATAGCGATTCAGGCAGTTAGAGCAATAATCGATATACGAACATTTATATAAAAATATTACGAAATATTTTTTAGTTGAAACAAACTCACAAATTATAGTAATCAAATTATAATATTTTAAACATAACTATTATCTTTTGTGAATGTAAATGCTAATTAAATCGTCGTTTTTACTGCAAAATGATTAACACAATAACTATTAGACATACATAATGTTTTGCTAAAATAAAGGTTTTAACCAAATTTCTAACAAGTAAAATGAATTGGCCAACAAATTAAATACGGCAATAACAGTTTATGTTGACTTACACCAAATTATAACAAAAATTAATGAAATAGTAAATAAAGCTGAATCAATAAAGAAATACAAGAGTAACATAGGCTAGTAGATCACAGTAACAGTGACTATCACAGTTTAACAGTGAATCAAAATAATTACATTTCGTTCCACGCAAAAACTATGCAGAATTAAGTTGCCTAACCAGACACGGATGTTACGGAACAACTACTATATTTCTATATAAAAAAAGGAATACAAATACCAAAAAGATACAAAGTAAAGAAACAAAGTAGCGAGTGTCTCGAAAGGTGGCACACAGCAGTGCATGGGATGTGTGTCACACTAGTAGGTCAGTACATCCCTGTGAAACACAGAGTAACATGGTGCAACATATTAAAATAGGGCGCCCCACAAAAGGCTTTAACGGAAGATGCCGTATGAACCCTGATTCAGGGGACTGCGAAGATGCCCTTCTAAAAATCATTATTAACGGTTATTGTTTATTAGTTTATCTGAAAGAGCCATGTGTTTACATCTTACATGTTTCCCCTCCACCTCACTCCTCAATTTAGGCAAGTGTTTTGTTTATTCGAATGAGTTCGTAAGTGGGGTTGCATGATGTTAATTGGGAAGTGAAACGAACAGCCTATAATGCGGCCATGTCATGTGTGGTATACAAACATTGTATCGGGACTTGGAACACTCAAAAGTCCGTACATCGTGTATAGACTGTTCACGGTGAAATGAGCACTTTTGAAAGCCCTGCTTTAGAGCTACGTGTATGCACATTGTGTATGCTTACACCAAATGTACAATTACCGTTACCATGGGGCTGATCGCTTTGTTCGTGCGTCTGTAAAGGCGGATTCCAACCCGCCATCTCGGATTTATCGATTTTTTGCCAAAGCTTCTATTTAAGAAAGTGTATTGAAATTTCCTGCACGACAAATCCTAAATAACAGCTTCCCAAACTTTATCGAATTGCCGCAGCTTCGTTACAGTTATTAATTTTTAGCTGGTAACTGTCGAGGCGAAACGCGGGATTATTTCATGCGAACGATTACAAAGGCGACGATATCAACAGTAATCACGAAATACTGACCTAAGACAATGGACTCGGCAATACTCTGTGCTCTGTCGTTCAAAAAAACATGATACAAAACTGTCTAGAGTATGGCAAAAATTCCATAAATCCAATATGGCGGTGGGAATCTGCCTTAACGGCAAATATAATATTTTTAGAACCGTAAGTATTTTACAAATGCTTTCAATATTACACCTATATGTTTTTAAAAGTAAAAAGTAAAATCAAATATTTTAGTATTCAGAACTGTTAACTCCACACTTGTCATGTAACCCAACACTCTCCACCGTTGCCAACTTCACTGGGCACGTGACAGTCAGTGTGCCCGTGAAAATATACGGAGGTATGGACAGTGACATTTCTCAAAGTTTTGTTTCAAAAGTGCAAACGTTACCGTGAACAGCCTTTAGTTAATATCCTGGTGTGATACGTCTTACTACGGAAAGTGAGGATGGATGTATCCGAAGAAGTGCATCAGACAACCCTACCGCAACACCATCACGTACATCTTTGAGACCTACACTGCTATGTGTCAGAGGATTATGCGTCGGCAACTGAACTGGGAGGACTACAGTCACATGGTCCTCTATGCCGACTGCACTTGACTCTACAATACTGTGAGGAAAGTTTGCAGCGGTGCACCAAACATCGGGAGCATACTGTATGTAGAAACATCGTCGCGTATTCTTTTTTGACGAAGCATGCTTCACTCTGGGTGTTGATGGTCGAATCTGGACCTCGCACTGCAGATATAAGCATCTTCATCAGGTGCATACTCTTGTACACCATAGGACTTCTATACTAGAAGCTGCCATGTGTATCGACTCGTGAACAAGTCTTGTTCTTTTTGCAGCGCACACTATCGGGCCACCAATGTGTTACCGAGATCGTACTATCACATTTTATACAATTTTTTACGGCGTAGTGTTGAGAGCATTATGCAATACGATAATGCGCATCCACATAGAGTGATCATCACAAAACACGCCCTACACTGTAAGGGCACAATATCTCGGCCTACGCGATCACAAATCCTATCAGCTATTAAACAGTTTTTGACCAATTGGGACGCCATCTCTTGTAGCACCCAAACGGCTGAAGAATTCCGTTGGTACTTGAAGTAAGAATGGTTGAATACACCGCGGGACAGTATTCAGGCTCTGCATTCCTCCATGCCTAGCCGCTTGCATTCCCTACACTCAAATAATATTGTGTTGTACGTAAGTGCGTTTTTGTTCTGTGCTCACTCTTTAACGAGATTTTCCTTGTTTAACAACGATGGATTTAGTCCTCTGCAATTGATTCCGTAACGTTTTGACGTCTCCTTCGAGCTGTATTGATTTATATGTTCAGCAGGAATAACATCCAGTGCACACATTATATGCACAAAAACAAAGAAAAGAAGAATGAAGTCACAAATTTAAACGAGAAACGCGGATAAAAGAGGGAATAAAAGCGCGGAGTCAGTCACGATGTTTTCTGGACTGCAGTTTGTAGCGATATCTTTCATCCTAAAAAAAAATAATATTTACTTCTTTTCGTACGTGGTTATCCCCGTCCGGTATAACAGTTCCCCAAAGAAACTAAGAATTTTGTATTACAATTTGGATGTAATGCAGACCACCCCTATGAAATTTCCCAGAAAACTAATTATTTGTATGAAAAAACTACTTGAGGTAGACCAACGCATTAAATAGCATTTAATCGAGAACATTGAAAATATTTTGTGGGTTTCACACATGCGCATGTACGTGAACTCCTCTCGCAAACGTCAGAATAAGCCTATGTGCTGCATAGCATGTTCGGCGTGATGGTGTTGATTGCTACCAGATCAACAAACATCATGCTCTATCTTTCTCAAAAACCCACAGTAATAAACCATTTGGGTATGTCAAGAGACTGCAGCGAGCACTTAGTTGGTTTGTCGCGTCATTTTTATCTCTGATTATTCCGAATACGCAAACGGTGCGGTGACGTACCAAACTGCAGAAATAATTAATCTTAATTTTCAAAAGGAAATGCTGAGAAACAGCAACTTGTTCAATCATGTCCAGACAAATGTTCATAGTTACAATTTAATCTGTGCAAACTAATTGTTACATTATTTATTCTTTTTAATCAACCTGCACCACACATTCTCCTTCTCGGTGTTCTGAGGTGTTCCCAAACAATGTCGGGTTTTCAGATTCCCAGACGTGTATGTTGTGTTTACCAACATTCTCGTCCGTGAGAAAGGTTCCTTCATTGGGGAAATCAATTTTGTTAGGTAGTTGGGGTTTGGTTCAATTCAGTCCAGCATCTCAGTAGCAAACTGTTCGAGCTGTGGTTTGTTTTGTGGTTTTAGTGTGTGCATAAGTTGTACTTTTGTCCGAATGTAAACAATGTTGTTCACGCAGCATCTTGTGTACAGGAACTCTGGAGCGATAAGGGCTACACTAACATGCTCGTCAAGTCCGCCATAGCCGCTACGCGCAAGCCTCTGAAATTGCATGTGGTATACTCGTCGTGCTGCGTTTACCTATCGCACTTCGAAAGACGAAGTCTGTAGCAAAGTTCAATATATGTTCCTATTTAGTGTAGTTTCGCTCGTGTCTGGTTAAGACATAGCAGTCTAAAGAAGCCATTTTAAATTATATTTGAGGGTTTCATAATAATACATATAAAATGCGCGATATCTTGAAAATACAATTCTGTCCTCGTTTGGGGCATTTTTCTTTCCGTAGTTGAACGTAATGGGGACTCGTTTAATAGTGTCGTTGAAAATCCTGTATTATTAACATAACTTAACGTAGTTTAAATGCCAGCTAGGTGACCGCCTTTACACCTGAGGTTTTTCATCACCGACGGTGCTGAAGTGAGCTGGAGATGGGGCAATAACGGGTGTAAATGGAAGAAGCAGTAGAAAACCCACTAGTCAACAGCAATGCCCGCCACGTTTAGCCCAGGTTTACCGGCCTCGCCTCTTGGCCGGCAGTCGAACTTCGTGTGAAGTAGTGGGAGGCAGCGGGTGGTTTCACTGCGACATTATCGAAGGCACTTTTATGATAACTGTGTTTTATTGACAAGTTAATAAAATTCACGTCGTCAGCGTTAAAAAAAATGTGTTGTTTCCAGAGTATAAAGCGAAGAAGATATTTACAAATTAATTTTTTATATTTCCTGACAGTTTCACGTAGCGTATCAAGAGTTTCTTTTTGTGCTAGTAAAAAATCGAGGGACGCTTATATACTTAACTAAATTTACATATAAAAACTGTGTCCAAATGCATGGCTTTTCCACTGAATTAAACCCGAAACTAGGATGTACGAAGTAAATTAATTTACAGTCTCTTCCGGGATCGCCTTCAACTTGTAAAGTTATGTTACTTGGTGATGTGAATTGCTGATGAGCTAGAGGGGTACTGGTAAAGACGTTTCTTACCTAGCAGAAGTCTAACAACGCCCGAATTCCCTTAGTTTTTCGTGACAAAACTGGAGAATAAAAGGTTATGGACGAATGAGTTGAGGTTACACCGGATACTGAAAGAGGAAGTGCCTATCAAAATGGGAAAATTCAGGAAACAATCACTTAATGCATTTCTCGTTTTGAATATTTCGCCAACCACTCACGTACACACGTGGGCATCAGGAAGGTTACTAAACTGTTCCTCAAGTGTGTAGTGTAAACACTGCCAGCGTACTTTGCGACTGTCTTGCGCAGAACCATCCTCTGGGAGATCTCACTTGGTGAGTAATGGCGTTCGGTGAGCTCCTCTGCTCGGATCTGTGTAATTACGCCGCTTGAAGACTCCTTTTCAACTTTCAATCACGTGCGTCGGTCTAGTGAATCGCTCCATCTTGGCTTACAGCACAGCAGCCGGCTGGCAATTGTGAGCTCGAGTAGCAGAAATCACTCGTATTAGTGCGAGAAGTGTTTACTTAACTGCCAGGTTTTCTTTAAGCATTCTAATTATCGCCAAAAGAAACTTACAGCAGTTTTCCTAAATTGAAATGTTCGTACCGAATACAGCACTTTTCCTAGTATGTAAGATTTCTAAATCACAGTTCTTATACGACACATCGTTATTCCTCTGTTTCGGTATGTAAATGGATCTTTTTATTATAACTCTGAAAACCAATAAGCGAAGTTAAATAGTCTCGTATTTTCTATTTCGTCACCATTTCCTTATTATGTTTTAGGAAATTCTCCCTATTACGATACCTATATTCTCCGTGGCCTCCCAACATTTCTTTCCTTTTTTTCTGAGGCCTATCTGGGTACCAGAAGTATCTTGACTTTGGAGATAGCTAATTGCTGGTCAACTGATCAACACGTTTGTTTTTATTGTTCTCGCCTCCTCATTATCCGTGACCCGGTTTCGCACTGAGATTCGTTACCCAGTCTTCCACAGGGTAATTCATGTGTCTAGGGTTCGACATATATAGGCGAGGATAGGAATATGATGTACAGTCCTGTTTGTACTACAAAAATGTGGTGCAGCTTATCGTTATACGAGGCGTCCGGAATGTTCACCTTCGGCCTGAATCCCATCGTCGTTTGGTAGACTGTCGTATTCTTCCAAAATAAAGAAGAAAATAATCGTTATTAAGTTCCTGTACTCGTTGAACATGGTACGGATAAAGCAGTTTGCTGACTCAAAACTCTCTAACTTGTCGCATGTCCAACTTCTCTATTGCTGCTATTCGTCTGGTACTAGTACAGTTATTTCCTTCAGCATACTGCTAAATCCACTCTTCGAGATTAACAGTTCGAACACTAACGGGTTTGCCACCGTATGGCACTCGTTTTTAAAATGAGTCTGTATCTCATAGGAGTTCATGTAATCGCTGGAAGGTTTTCTTGTCTGTTAGTTATCTATTAGGGAAACGATTCGCAGAGGTACGTAGTGTTTCTGCTATGATTCTTCCTGCTATTTCCTGGTTTCAGTAACTCATTATCACGTCCGACTCACAGTATAGCACACTATGAACTGTTCTACTCGGAAGGACAGGAATGACCAATAGCATACCTAGTGAGCAGGTCGAGAGATCTCGGGTATGCTGCCTTAACTCGGAAACAACGTCAAATAGGTCACATGTTTATATGAACAATTTTCATTGTTTTAGTGTTTCCTGTCTACCGGTGAAATGGGTTCCACATGTTATGAACCATCCTGCACTGTAAAAAAAATGTTCTGGCAAGCTACCCAAATTGTATTGAAAGTTTTTCACCTATATAGTGTATGTGGATATTACCACGTGTCTCGCTGCGAATATGGGGATGTGAAGCGTCTCTATTATACACAGCTGGGAACTTTCCTACACATTTGTCTCTTTCTTAAGCAAATGTAGAAATGCTACCATGAATATATGGGGAAAAACTTTACCAAATGCGCTTTCCCCTTGAACTGTAGATATACATCGACGTGGCAAATTTGCGAATAATTTTTTATAGTGTGTGTAGTTTCTATTTATTGCTGTTGGAGGTATTGATTTTCAGTAATACAATATAGATTTATTTCAAAGAGAGGATTACAGATACACGCACGTTTCCTGTTATTAGAATGTTTCTTTATGTGTTTTTTTAAAATGGTAATACTACATTATTTAAAGCAAATACACATTCTTTGAGTGTGCGTTGTTTAAAGTTAATAAATCTATTTTATTACGAAAGGAAGAGGCTTAGCGATGTCAAAAGCTGTAAGTGTGTGTGTGTGCGTGTGTATAAATATATTCTTATGGCGAACTATTATCAATCACTTTTCGGTTTATGTAAAGCAATCGCTGTTTTTCCTCTGATTGTATGGCACACCTACCTCAGCAGCCGCAACTATAGCGGTGCGAGAGGTACTATGTCTATACGTGATTCTATGGGAGGCAATGAATGCGCTCGTATAGATGGATGTAAATTGGGAGCGAACAAGAGAGCTTGTCATAAAGGCAAGTTTAAATAAAGAATTATAGTTTCCTTCAAAATTAAAAAGGTTTATTGTAGCAGTAAAATCAACTGTATACAAGCTAGATTAAAATAACATTTAAACAATGATATAGGCCGTTCACTGTAAAGTGAGCACTCTTGAAGCCCTCGCTACTTTTTTCTTACTACCAATTTATACACCTCCATCACTTGTGAATGTAAACCCTACCATGTGAGTAATAAACACAGTGTTTACATTCACCATACCCAAAACCAAAAGTTCGAGTCCACAATGAAATGTATTTATTGGTGTTTGTGTATAATGAAACAGCTTCAAAAAGTGCTCACTTTACCGTGAACGGCCTATAGTAAAATGGATAACCAAATGAGTTAAATGAAAAAGAGGCCCAATGATTAAGTTAACTGTAATCGTGAGTATATGTCCCTTCCACACAAATAATTGTCCAGTCCTTTCCTTATTAGAACTGCTATCACATTAAGGTTTCTCACTTGTTCCTGGGCGTGAAGACCTTAGGGTCTGTCGCTATCAGCCAACTAGCGATGGGGCCCGTCCGAAGTTATACGTGCCGGCCGCCAAAAGCTCCCACTGTGTAAAAAAAAACCACATTGAATTAAAAATTATGCCAGCGGTCGGAAAATGCTCTCTTAGCACCCAGATTGCAAGACTAAACTGATGCTCACAACAAGCGGACCACGACACCACTGCCTTCAAACGGTACACATAACGAAAAAATCTGGAAAACTTTTTTTGTCATTAAAAAAAGCTTGTAAATGGGACAATATATACATATGCATACAGGCATATTATATGATCTCCGATAACCTACTTTAAGTGTACACATGAAGAGAATGCGTATATCGCATATATGCGTTTAAAAATAATGCAAAACTTTTATGCACAGTTAGCGATGGTTTACTCAAATTCTCGTCTGTTAATTTACCATTTACACAGTATTGTAAGTTAGTTACCAAATTTAAGTCAGTTGTTTTATTTCATTTGAAATAAACATATATATTTTTAATAACAAAACTCGCTAATGACAGAAAGTTGTAATAATACAAACTACAAGAGCTATTACAATTTGTCATGTTTATGACAGCATATCAAGTTACAAAGAAACAAACACAGCATTATTGTAACTATGCTAAATGTCAGAGTTCCATCATGGATTGGAATTAATACTCAACATTGTTTTCACAAGTGAATATCGTACAAAGAGTTCAGCAATAAAATTGATCGAATGTAAGAATACCGTAGGTAGCACAACCGAACTATTTTTATTCAATTATTAAATTTACGCTAAAATATATGCATTGTGCGACGTCGTTTTCTCAAGAAAACTCTACACTGAAGAAGATTACTGTGTTAAATTTGTTTCCCTTAAATTTCCGAATTAATTTTTCCGAAAAAAAGTTAAGTACTTGAATACTCGAACGTGTGTATGGATCCAGTGGGTGTTTCCTTCTAACCACATCGATCTCCCTTCTTTTTTTTTTACCAATATTTCCAACACATATTCCAAATGAATTTGTTATACATCACTGCCATTACTAGGGAGCTGTGCATCACACTCTATCATTCCGGTATAATTTCTATATCATTTGTTGCAATTTATTTATTGCAAGTTTGTTAGAGCAAGTAGGGAGATACCGCTTTACGTCGCGTTGACATCAGGGTCGTCAGAGACGGAGCAAGTTGCATAGAGTAGTAGGGACAGAGAACGGTTTATATCTTGAGCGCAAAATAAATGCCATATAAACCAGCCTAAGACTCCCTAGGAGTGAAAACGGATAAGCTCAGGATGGACGGACCGGAAATCGAAACAGTGTAGCCTACTGCTGAAAGTCAGTCTGGTTTCTTCACCAGTGCACCTCACTCGTTGCGAGTACGATACCATGGATGTGTAGAGCACATATAAAAAATTCCTTATTTATTAGAGCTTCATATAAATAGGAATACATAAACAGTCGGAAGTTCCTGGCTTCTTGTATATTCTTACAAAATCTGTGAAAAGAAATATTTGTAACATTAAGTAATGTTATGAGATGAACTGTCTCCGTTCTCAAATTATGGATCATTCGTGAATTATTAATAATAATTGCAGAATTTGGGGATTAGAAAACTCTATTAATTTTGTAAACACGAACTAGAATTATAGATGACTTTGGACTCTTTGAGTACGTTTAACAGCAGGAAACGCCTAATGTTACATATTTTCACTCTGTTGTATGAAACCTATCTATGTAATGAGACCTTGAATACAGTTTTTTATGCTTGCTTTCATTGCAGAAAGTCACTCCTAATAATGTTAAGAATTGTGTAATGAATAGGATATTATACTCAAGCATAATATACTTACATGCATACGCTTATGTCCATATTTCATTCGGCAGTTTGGTGCATTTGTACAAATTGCATATCTCTTCCGGTATATTCCTACTGAGCATAGCCGAAACACTGTCATTTTTATCAAGGGGCTGTGCCTCAGCAGAGTGTTGTTCAGCCTTATTGGTTCCGTATTATTATAACTGCAGAAGTTAGATCAACTCTGGTACTATTGCTGTTAATACAAATAATATACAAATATGGCATTTACCTAAGTAATTCAAACTAGGAATTCATCCTCCATTCATTTAGTATAATAATTTATCAACTTTTTTTTACGAACGGTGTAACCCTTTTTCCCTGATCCGAATAGTTTTTTTAAGGTAATTTTAAGTACGTAGGCTACTGCCGGCAGAAGTCATTATATGCGCTGAAGAAGACATCCTTAAGCCACTTAAAGGTGTTTTGTTTATAGCCTCTCCCAAGATTAATGGCTCACATGTAAAAGAGAAACTATTGAAATATTAAAAGTACCTTTCCACAATACGGTGCAAATCAGTAACTATAGAGTATTATCAACACTTTTAATATAAATCACCTCAGTATTTTATAAATAGTACCAAATAATTAACTGATATAAATCGTCACATGCAGTACATTTAGTCATTGGTATAATCAAAACCTAAGTTTCATTGCAATAAAAATACGGGCTATACAATGACTAGAAACCATAATTAGTTTTATAATTAAATTGAAATTTTAAAAATAATATATTGTACACGTAAATGTTTGTAAACTAAATATTTTTGCAGACGACTTCGCTTTCACTTTTATTTTAATTCATTCTCCTGAGTCATTAATTCCGGGTACTTCTTATGAGCACGCTAGCTCACATCTAGAGAAAGCCGAACCAGTTATGGCTGGGAACCCACTCCCAAGGGGACTCACGACTTTATCAAATAATTGACAATCAAGTGATTCGGTATTTACTAAAATAAGTAAAATCAAGACATCCTGATACTTCTAGCTAACCTTTACGTAACCAGGAGATGTAAAACTCAATATTGCGCAAGTCCTTATACTAAATCTATACTTCCATAACAGAAAAAAATTCTTATAAGATAGTATGCACGGACTTGTGTTTGTATATTTTGAACAACAAATATAAATACTTAAGTTATTTAGAATGAAATGAGCACTGCACATTTACATAAAAAAAACATATTTTAGTACTTAATCGTGCTGCAAACCGTGAAAATGATTCAAGTGTAACAAAACAGAGCGCCAGGACTGCTCGTTCATTGCATGCAGAGCACAAGCACTTTGTGGTACTGGCTGTTTCACAAAGCCAAGGGGCAGAAACCACAGGAAAGCATTCGCTTCCAAGAACAGATTGCCAGCCACCTGTTAAGTTCGTTCTCCTAGTCCTACCTTTGAAACCTGCCTTGAAGGGAAATAAGTTTCAATTCTCGCCACTGTCACCTTTCCTAGCAGCACTGCGTGACTGAAGAGAATTGTCTTTAAAACGACCAATTTTATGCTTCTAATGAGCGTTAGTTTGGCATTTTCGGACACGGGATTGATGTGTGGCAGCAATAAAACTGCTGGTTATTGCTTCTTCTTTAGATGCCGTAGTTATTAGCTTGCCACACTGTGTATGTACGCAGTGGGAAGTAATTTTATATAACCATGCACCCATCGCCAGCGAAAATTTGACCATTTTTATGTCATTTGTTTGGCTTTCTTGGCTGCTGTAAAGGTTTTTTCTAGCCATACTATGCTAGTATAATGACTTGAAAGTAATATATCCTAGTTTTATCTGTATCCGAGTTTTGTATAATATATAGTGGATAGTTTATTCGAGGTCTGCACATTCACCTGATGCAGGGGTGCAAAGAAATGTTATTTAATAACAGAAGTACTTTACTTACGAAAACCAAATTTCATCAGTACAAAGCAGAAGGTTGTATGTTCACATTATCAAAACCTGGTACACATATTTTCAACAAGTCTCGTATTATGTAGCAACAGATTAACGAAATTGATCATTAAATATCTCTACTAAAGGAAAAAAAACAATATTAAGTATACACAATAAAAATAGCTTAGAAAAGTAGTGTACGAAATTTGATAGAGATCGGCCAACAAAACTGTAACTAGTGCTCCACCTTAACAGCGCTGATATTATTCATATTATTTCAAAATACCACCTAAAGTAGCCATAGAAACCTATTTTTTATATTTATTTCTTGTTAAGTTGAAGCAGATACTTTAAAAATAATTTTTTTATTATTGTCGTTTCACAGAGGCAAGTTATCTTACCCCAAGGGTCATTTTTATTTCACCACATCTTCTCAACAAATGAAATAAATTTCTCTAACAATCTATACATTAAAAAGCTTACAATACATACAACATGTAACAAAAGCTTCATTACCTTATCATAAAAGCAAACTGAACCAACCTTCAGTATTACTAAAATGACACGTGAAACAGACTACCTCATATAACTGCCACACTCAGAGTGAAATGAAATATCTGATGCTCCTCCTCCTCCTGGCTTATACTATCGCTGAGTAACACTCGAGGTTACTGAGATGTCTACAATCTGTTACTGGTAGAGTTATTTACAATTATCATGCCCCGTTCGTTCGCTTACACCGGTCTCCCCCTAATTATTTTTATTTACTTCATATATATTTTTTAAGTACATTAATTTTGTTGTATTAAATTTTTATTTTCGTAGAACACTGGACAATTTTATTAAATATATGATTTCAAAAAGACTTCGTTATCGCAGCCATTTAAACTTTCGCTCTAGGGGAAATCTCGAAATACATATAAATTTTTCGTTTTGAAAATATATTTAATTTTCTTGATATTACTCCTTTAACAACCATTCAGAAATATCCTTGTAGCTCTTGTTAACGAAAATTGTAACAGTATTGAATTGACGACTAAATGTGTGAAATACATTAGCTGATATTTTGCGTGACTCACTGCTCAGTATTGAAATAAAATATTGATTTATGTGCAATGAGATGTAACGTAGTATTAAGACAGCTAGTGCTCATAGTTTACTTAACTGTAGTAAATATCGAGATTTTAGAGAGATATTTTACAGTTGCCTCGTAGCATGCCATAAAATAAACGACCGTAACATGCTGCGGATGCACTTTCGCATGATTCAACACATTGTTTGTTGTTGCTTTGCTTTTTCTGAGGAATAGTCAGTCTGTGAGAGGAAGTGCCAGTATTGTTATATTTTTATCACGCCAGACTGCATTTGCTGCTGTTTGCTATACTATACATACTGATAAAGGCTGTTCACGATAAAGTGAGCACTTTTAAAACTTAAATTACTTCTTTCGCTGTCTGTCTTTTGTTAACGCACCAAAGTGTAAAAATGAGCATATTTGCTAAAAATAATTTTTTCTAATAATTTCACAGTTTCACTTGAACGACGCATGAACAAAGTACTGAAGCACATGCAATGTTAATCTTACATAGTGCGGACAAAAATACTCCGTGCACACAAGTAGATCTTAAGCAGGGCTTTCAAGTGTGTTCATTTTACAGTGAATAACCTATAAAATGAGGAAGGGGGTGGTCTCAATGGACATGTCGCACCCCCTACCAGAAAAAAAATGTCACATTGACATGAACGTCATGTGAATGTTTTTAAATTGAAATTAAATTACATAAGAACGTTTCAAAATACAGTTTTATTTTATTTACATAATGTTGTATTTTAAAGCTATGTGTATAGGCTATTAAAGATAAAGTGAGCACTTTTTAAAGCCCTCTCATTTGGAACAATATTCAATAAGTTATTTTATTGTAGCCTTAGACTTTAGCTTCAGAGTGCAATGCAATATACACACTGTGTTTATTACTTTATGTGGGAATATTTATTTTTAAATGTGGTTAAAGGTTAAGAAGAGGCTGAAAGGAAAAAGTAACTAGAGATTCAAAAGTGCTCACTTTACTGTGGACAGTTCTTTCCTCCAATGCTACAAATTTGAAGGACCGTACCTGCGCCTGCACAAGAAAAAACCTTCCCCCCAAAACAAACCGAAAATCTAGATCAGCTCCTGTGGCGGAGACGTGAAATTTTTATTGAATCATAACATTTTCAAGCCAAGTTTCATTCTTCATGGTTGGTTGATGACGGAGGCCTATTTAAAATCTCAATGCCAAGGAGTGTAATTGATTTAAATTATTCTTTTGGGTCGAGAAAAGGAGAACATTAACTCCGAAATAGTGCGACATTTCATGTAAAAGAAGACCAACGAATATTAATCGACTCGGCAAATTATTCATACTGGAGAACCATAGTTTTTTTAGCTTCTAGCTTAATGTTAGTAGCGTGTCAAGCAAAAAATTTTCAAAATTATTACTAATAAGATAAAAGTGTTCCCATCATGAGTTAACGTAAAGTATAATAGCTTAGTGCCAGGAAAAAAGATACACGTAGGCACAAGTTGTTTTATACAACAAAGCTTTTTAATACACATTGCAGTATAAAAAACAATATAATTTTGAAATTTAAAAAAAATATTTTTAACAATATTTAAATAGTTTATCAAAGCACATTCGGGCGTTTTTATATAGGTATAAAAATTTTGTTACACAAGTAGTAATATAATAACAGTAATAAGTAGACAAATACCCACTAATATTATTTTGTCAAGGTAAATAAAAAGCAGCACATTCTTGACGTGCAAAAAAAACCGGCCGAATGCAAAAAAAAACCCACTCTGCCTGCCGGACATGAGGCTACTAGTAGAGGAGGAAGATGAGGTACGGAGGTGTGCAGGACGAGGCTACTTGTGCCGGTCTTGCTCGCTGTGACGGTACCACATCGCGATGCCAGGCGAATCGCGGCCTCCATTGTTCGCCGGGCATGGAGATGTGCCAGTTAATGTGTCATAATGCGGGGCGTGGTACTGGGTTACGAGTAATTAATTACCCTCCTCCCCACACTACGCCGTGGAGGTCAGCTGGGCTGCGCAATCCTGGTTCCTCCTGTAGCGTTCGATGCGGACGTGGTGTATGCTGTGTAGAAAGGAGGGGGTTGTTTTTACTCGCATGGAACACGACGACCAAACTGCTATCTGGGGCCGCGGTGATGTAGTAGTCAGACTACTCGCCTCCTACCAAGGCGAACCGGGTTCGATTACCCGCGGGGTCGCCCCCGGATTTCCGCATGTGGGAATCGTGCCGGACGATGTCTTTGGTAGGCGGGTTTTCTCGGGATCTCCCGTTTCGCCCTGCCCCTTCATTCCGGCCATGCTCCATACCCATCTCAATCGTCCTCATCGGCTCTGAAGACCTCCCTTTACCAAGGACAACTGTCGGGGCAAGCAACGTATATATGACAAGGGTCGCCATCTGCTAGCCAATTCAGTGCTGGACCACAACGACCCGTGAACAGGCACATATTCCCGTATCACATCCTCGCTATAGGGCACAGAAGTCACTGCCCCACCAGGATACCTCTGCTCACCGCACACTTAAAGAATTAATGCTTAAACCTGGGTGCGGGACACTTTCTACACACGGAAAAAGGTGGCCTCGGCTGATGAGACGAAGTACACGTTGGTACACGTCAATGGCAGGGTACAGTGCGACGTCAAACTCATGGATCCCTCGTGTCAACAAGGTAGTATCTTCGTATGGTGATTGTTTATGCGGGATGACATGGGTTCCCTGGTACACGCGACTTTGTTCACCATCGGCGAATGATTCAGGGACCGTCTGGTAGATCCTATGCTCCTATTTAAGCGCGTACACCACCCTGAAGGAGACCTGTATGTACAACAAGACAGAGCACCGGCCCGCCGCTCCCGAATTGTGGACGAGTAGTTTGATTAACGTTCCTCGTGTGTAGGTTGCTTGCCTGGTCCTCAGGTTCACCCGATATCAACCATATCGATCACATATGGAAATGCTGTCGAGAGATATGTCTTCAACGTGGATCCTGCTCCGGGCGATCGCCGTGCATGCAGGAGGCTGTGCTACGGTTATGGACCAGCGTGGCTTCCAGTGCCTGGTGGAGATCATACCGCGCCGTATCATCGCCTTCGTCAGGTCCAGAAGGGCTGATACACACTACTTGGTAGGTGTCTCTAACTCAGCTGTTCATGAGTGTTTACTTTGTTATTACTGTCCCAAATAGTAATTATTTTATTTATAATTAGCCAGTGTCGTAGGCCTTTCAACGGATGACTTCAAAATTATAAACCCTCCGACCCCGGTATTGTCAATAATTGTCGCCCGGTGTAAAATAATGAATATCGAGTATTGACGACAGTAGACTACTAACCAGCCGTATACGAATTATTAAAAGAAGCAAAACCTTACGAACATAATAAATACTAATAAAGTCGAGCGAAAAATGTCACAAATAAGTGAAATAATGAGATTAAGTTATGTTAAGTAATATTGATTGAAAAAGAACAAAACAGGGAGTGAATAATATCACAATCACGCTAGTTATATAAAAATTGAATAATAGCCAACGAAATACATAAAAGTGCAACACAACTAAAACAATAACCACTAAAACGAAATAATAAATAACAGTCGAAATAAAGTAAAATATAACGAAAATAATTACAGTTGGATGAATATGATTTAAAAATAGTTAAAGTTATTAAATGGAGGTGGATGTCACCGAACCACCTGCCAAGTAGTTGAAGACTTCTTCATGTGCATGGTTGGCAAGGAAAATAAATTTAAACGAACAAATAAAAAATGTTTCACTTGAAGGGAGAACAGTGCATTTATCAAAGAACTGTGATTATAGAATTTTATATGCAAAATGAGCTTAAATAACACTAATACGTTAGATGTGGGGATTTTGACTGAATTAAAACTTGAATAAATACATGTCATGGGAGGCAATATTCACTTTATAGCTAAAAGTGATTTTTATTAATGAAAAACAATTTATTTTAGTTTAAGCAATGAATATATAGTTGTTTTATGAAATAAATTTCTCAAACTTCATTTTTTTACATACAGACAGTTGCAATTTACTTTTCATTAATGAAATTGATTTTCGTCCTCCAATTGCATTTAAATTTGTAAATGAGAGGTGTAAGCAATTTTCAACAAGTCGAAAAAAGAAGAAAATAATCTAGCAGTTTTACAACGTTCTAAGCTTCAAAGTTTCCAAGAAATTGCAGAATTTAAACTTCAAGTGGAACCATTTAATGATTCCAAGAATGCAATAAACACTACGTGGCTGTGGGCTGTGTATTGCAGCAGAAGACACGTCATCAGAACGTGGTTGCTAGAATATATATTAATTGTTGTTTGTGATGAAAGCTATGATATATCCGTCTGTCTACTCCTCACATCCTTTCATCGTGCCATAGCTATAGGTAAAAAAATAACACTGTCGCTGACATGGCGATTGCAAATCACATATATTTAATCCATTCCAAAGAGTATGGAAACCGTGCGTGGAAGGGTTTGTGTTTAAGCACTTAAAAAAATAACAATTCACTTTCTTAATTATTTGTGTCAACCTCATGAAGTTGGTCTATTTGATTTGCTACCAAGTATTGCACGTACATCAATGGGTTTGTGTAGTTTTCCTTCATTTTTGAGAGATTTCTCAATCACACAATTTACGAAGATGCCATTATAATGACCTCGCGACCACAGCTTAAGGTAACTGTCATGTTGTTACCATGCCTAGAGCTGTTTCCACAAGAATCTTAATTTAACTTCTAAATTTATTTGGGACTTTGGTTCTGTTTTTATACCTGCACGTGTGCTTTTGCAGCAACAGTATTTAAAATGGACATTAACCCCACATTTTCTTCACACTATTGCTATATCGGACCATGACATACCTCTAGTGAAATTACAACATTGCTTTTATTTGTGTAAATTAAAAGTGGTCATCTGCAAGACGAAGTGGCCATACTACATTCAAGATGGAGCCGTGAGCTTATTCCCGGGTAAAAAAAAACACGTAGGCGTATCAACTGAACCGATTCTCTTTTGTTTACTTTGTACATACTCCATGCTTACCTTCATGTCATTAAATATTTGGCACGACCCAAAAAGTTCCCGTCTACGCCGACTCCCAAGGTGGATAATCCCGGAATACAATTTTCCTAGCTTTAAACACCGAAGCTAAGAATGCTTCTCCCTTTAGTGATGCAGATGTGACGGACTAAAGAAAGAAAAACACAATACGCATTCAAACATGGGTAACTATATGCACTTCAAAAAAAAAAACGTGATTAAAATGGACAACACATCTAAAATCCAACGAACTTGAGTCACACGCAGTGGTGCCTCTTTCCAGCAACAGGTAACTATAAGTATAATATAAATAAAAACATTCTAATTTATAAAATATTTTAATTGATAGATCACCATTTAAAGTAATGTGAAAGCGTTTATTACTCTGGAGACATTTGCTATCCAGGTGCATACACCCACGCTCACAGCGCTCTTCCCTGGTCTCACGAAGCGACTGCGAAGTTCAACGCCGGCCGTGCTTTATCTCTGCGCTCCGCAAACACGCTTCACAAAGTTCCGGGGAGGTGGGGCAGGCGTACAGCGTTCAGCCCCAACGTCTACATTGCGAGCTTGCTGAAAGTTCTTCAGTAAGGCCAAATAACTGTTTTCACAAGGTGCATTTATCACAGACGAGTTCGGTTTAACTTATCCACGTACACACGGGCACGCCTGATAAAAACTTATGTACACAAAAGCTCGTAGCACCAGATACACAACGATGCGGGCTCGATGTCTTAGACATGCGCACACGCACTAAACCTGTGTGAAAGTCCATTACTTAGCCACATTGTGTATTTGTAGGAAGACACTAACATAGCATGCAGTACCTGGGATACATTTTACTTTTCTCATACACAAAACTTGTAAGTAATAATATACTATCTACTATCCAAAAATAATAAATTATTTTATATTCTACAGATTACTGTCAAACTCGCTCAAAATGCAAGCCATAGAATTCAGCCCGAAACTCACCGCATTGTAAATGTTCTTCGAACCTTAACGTATAAACAATATAATCTTAAAATTAAATGAATTTTACGGCCTACAAACCTTGTTTTTTTTTTTGTAAATACGTTTAGATATTTAGACAACAGAAGTGCTTGTAAAAAGTGTGTCTACCACGAGACTGTACACGCAATGTTTTGCATTATTATAGAACAAAGGCGTTTCTAATTTGTGTTCAGATCACCGTAAAAAATAAGTTTAGGGAATGTACTGCTCTCAAAAAATTGAGAATGAGAGAAACAACATTACGGGCTTTCTAGTGTCACCTAAGTGACACTTTATTAATAATCACTGGAACAAATTTAGAGTAAATGAATGGTTTTTGAAACATAAAAAGTAGGCTGTTAGACCAATTTTGGAGAAAGAATAACCATAGTGTAGGGATCTCAGTTCGAATACCGACCTGGGTATTGGGTTATTTTTCACGAACTTTGTACGTGATTTTCTAAGCTTTGTTTACATGCAAGTAAAATCTTGAGCAGGGCTTTCGAAGTTGTTTATCATGAATGGTTTATACTGCACTCTATATTGCTTGCTAAGTCGGGGGAACCATGTTTATATATGGAAGTCGAGAAGTCAGAGTTAATGCATATTAAGCTGAATATACGATCAAGTACGTGCAAACCCTCTGCCGTACATACATTTTTTTTCTGTACAACCAAATTTCATTTTATAACTCTATTTTAATGTCGTTACAAGAATCAAACAGCATAGTCTCCCGTCGTAGTCTTCCAACATATAATGCCCAACGTTTTGCTGTCATGCCCTGAAGTCCAAAAAACGAAGCAGCATTGATAGCAGATTATAACTTTCTTCAGCGCTGATAGTCCGTTTCATATATCTTCAGTAAACTTTGGCAGTTCTCGAAAAGGAGTGCGGTCACGATGTACCCCTCCACCACAGCTGTTCTATGTACACAAACTACGAATCCAATAGCAGGCATTGACAAACTGACAACTTCTGTCCAGTTCTTAGGCTACTATAGCTGGTTGCCATTCCCAACTATTTTATTTTTGTTAAGTTTTCATAATATACAAGATAGGGTTCTGTTTATTGTATTAATGGGGTGTGGAATTATAGTTTAACTTCTTTCTTGAGATATGATGGTTTTGCGGTTTTTCTTATGAGAGAGTGGCTATAGCAACTTACACTGTTTTGATGATGCAATGGAAGATTTTGTTCGTACGGTAATTAACATTCAATTAACTATAAATCTAAAAGTTTTAACTTCATCGAAAGGACTGTGTACTATAAATGTGTCGTTGTTCGTACCGACGGGAGCAATACTCAACAAATAAATATCGTTGCAGTTTTATATAATAAACTACACTAAAAGGGCGTTTATTTAGGCTACGTACATTTTAAAACCTCCCGCAAGAACAAAACGCAATAAATATGTCACTGATAATACCGACGTACGAAATGCACCTTAAAGTCCAAATACATGAAAAATATTCTAACAGCAATTTAAGGAAGAAATATTTATAAAACCCACAAACTTACTGTTCATTTCGTAATTCCTGAACACGTGCCTAACTTTGACTAAATACTTCACTTAAATCACTTGTCGGCCACTGATACGAAATAATTTATTTCCTGAGTTATGCAACTAACAAAACACTTAAGCTATTTCTTGAAACCAACAAATTTAAACTTCACATCATAAATACTTTTTCGCTAATCCTTCGCGATGTTCACAGAAAATGGCGGCCCACAATGAACCATTTCACAAAGTGGCTGACACGTGTCGATAGTTCATTTCACTGGGGAGACTTCTAAAAAGGCACTTACAATGAACTTCACTTAATGAAATACGCAAATACAAATATTATTAAATGCATATATATTATTCCGACATCGCCAGCAGGGAATTCTCGCATATATGTAGATAAATTATGATGGAAGAGAGCTAAATGGCAATTACATTTCACCAGGCGAGTGGAGAACGCTGACAAGGGGGTTTTGGGGGGGGGGGGGGGACTTTCACATAACCGTAATGTTTGCATGCTCCACCATAATATTTTTTATGTTTTTAAAGTCATTGCTCTATAACTCAGAATTATTGTACATTAGTTTATGAGCATAAATTTAACCATAAATGCAGTAACTATAATAAAATGTCTACATTATTATGTTTTATATTGCAGAGTAGTATTTTCTTCTACAATCATCGTAAAGACCGCCAAAATAATAACACGCATAATGCAACAACCACCAACTGATACAGTACTTTGCAAATGGTGCTGGATAAATCTCCTGTACATGTTTGGCGTACAAGTTCTCCTAACCAAACAATACCGCTTCGCGTCTGGGATGGATGTTACTGAGTAATAAGTGTCTCTTCACTTTTTCTGAGTATCTGAAAACAAAGTAATTAAATTACAATTGCAACCACAACACACCGCAAGGGTGTATATCCCTACGATTCCCCTTACATGTGAATAGGTTCGCTGTCAATGGTTACATTCAGGAAGTGAATAAGTATTTTACACATGTCACATGCCTATGTTTATGTTTGAGATTAATATTGTAACTTCGTTAGGGAAATGAGTAGAATGTTTTAGTAGGCCTATTATTATTGTGTCTGTAGTAGTAATTCTCAGAGCATCAATAAATAATTCCAATTTATTCCAAAAAAAAGCACAATCCTCTGAGTGATTTAAGAACATACTTAAATAATGATCGCAGGATACATTTCAAAAGCTAGTAACATGACAACGATTTCTCTTCCTTTGTCTGGAATGAAGGGTTATGGGGATCACCGAGAAAACCCCGTGGCATCATCCTGCTCGGGAATCCGGGAGCTACCCCAAAAAATATGATTATTTATTCTCTTAGATGAAGTTATCAAATTATTTAAAAAATATGTTTATTGAAAATTTAATTTGGCGACATACATGATTAAGTAGAATTGTATAGTGAAAAAAAATTACTGTTAACGTTCGGACACCGTGAGGTTAACATAGATTTGTAAGCATTCTCTCACTATACAGTGAAGATTAATTGTGATTACAAAGGCCTGCCTTTGACCTCAACAGTCATGGAGCCAAGACCTGCACCATCAATAACTAACAAGACTTGAAATATTTAACACTTGAAATACAAATTCTAACATAAATATTTATTATGTCCATCACACCTATATACAGACACATGAAATGCGAAGGAAAAAAAAACCTACAGAAAAAAATTGAAATATTTAACCCCTTGCACTAAAGTCAATTTTAAAATAATCTGCGGGAAAAACAAAACCTCACATACAAAATACCATGGAATAAAAATCAGCTTTAATTCCTAAATAATGTATATTTTGGTTAGCCCATGAAGGACCCTACCAGACGAGTTTAATAAACTGCTAACCAACTCGCTAGCTGCAAACTTATTATTGCTGCCCTGTCCAAAAATATATATTTTTTAAATGTGAAAATATATTTTGTCCTCGTGTTATCTTTGCTCAACTTGAACTCATAGTCACACTTAAAGCAGACAACTGATTCCAACAGACTGACTTGCTCCACCCAAGACTGACTCAAAATTACTCATTTACTCATTGACTTTTGACTGTTTGACACTTTGATTCAAAAACACTCAGAATTACGCAAAAATAACTCAAAATGAGTCGAAATGACTTTAAAATCACCACCACCTCACGCAATGTCTCAGTTCCTTTTTGTGATTGGTCAGGTGCAATCATGTGACAACTCGGTAATTGGCTGGTCTGTGTCCGAACAATACTTGTATATTATAAGCAAAACAATGGGGAGGGGGTCAGCTGAGAGGCTTAATTTGACAACGGTAATCATGAAAGATACATCGTCTCGACTAGCTTCTACATCAGGTAATCCATGGATAGTTACGTTAAAGTGGAGAGGATATTGCCCACCAATGGTTTCTGGCCATTGACATATTCAGCTGTATTGCTACATCAGTAGCACAACCTACTTCTACCAATGCAATACCATCGTTTTAGATTGATATTGCGCCATCCACTTCTTCAGCTGTGACACCTACATCACTAGCATCATCTACTTCCACCAGTGCAGAACGATCATGTACAGATGCAACAGTACCAGCGACTTCTTCAGCTGTTACATCTACTAGATCTTCAATGGGGCCATCGAAATTTTCAGCTGAGGTACCTAGAACATCATTGAATATGTTACCTGCTTATTTAGCTCCAGCACCTACATCTCCAACAGGTCCGTTCTAGTCTTTGCCTGAACTACTACGTCATAATCATTGTCGCTTCTGTTAAAATATCTTCAGCAAAACCTGCCATTTTCGGCGACATGAGCACGTGCCAAGAATCCTTGTTGCATGTCGTATTTGTTTACTTAGGCATGCAAATTCCTGTTAAGAGAAAGTTCATTTTTTATCGGTACCTCGGTAGGCTACCAGGATTACTGCAAGCAGGTATCTTGTGACTTTCATACATGCCCTTAAAAGTGTAGTTACCTATATAACTCGCCTTTCACAGTGTGTCGATGTAATACATGTTATTTCCTCACAAGTACTACAGGAGTGTGAATAGTGAGATGCATAAAAGACTATGACCTACAACATAGGTGCATGTAACGATATGCAAATATATTAAACAATATTGTAATTTGTTAGGGCATGCGTACAATTGCTGAGTGAGCACAGCTGAGAAGATATAAATATAACTTCTCACAACACTAGAAATGTTTAGTCGACTTCGAGCATAGACGGCATCAAGATCTACTGTAATTTGCAAGGCTTCCAGAGCCAGAGTAGCTGCGTGCTCAAGGACACCTCAGTGTCCTACGACGACGATGGCGAAATGCGCACGCCATCCTTCCCCCCCTTAATTAGTGGAAACTCTTGGACGAGAAAATCAAGAAGACGAACGACTGGCTGATCAAGTACCTCCACGGACTGGAGAGGAACAAATGCAAGATTCCGTACCACCAAGTGGGAGACGTGTTGCGCGACTTGCTGATGCAGTATCCGCAAGGATTGGTTCACATGGCAGAGCCCGAGCAGAAGAAATGGCTTAGCGACTTGTGCAAAAGCGAAGTTGAAATCATCGATGTGCAGTACGAGTATGGCTGTCTTTCGCTACACAAGCTGGCGAATCTTTACGACGACCAGCACCGAGATGTCTGTGACAGGTCGGAACCTCACTGGACACGTGCATGGAGGAACACACAGCTGCTATGCAAATAATGTGCCTCGTCCTTGGACCGTAAATCTGCTGCATTCGACTAGACACGAAATTGTCCCACTCGAAAGAATTATAATTAAAATAATTGATTAATTTAGCTGATTTTGTATATTTTATTATAGTTAAATAAAAAAACATAATAAAGAAAAATGTATTTAATTTGAAAGGTGCACATTTTCATAATATTTTTAAAAAGAAAAAATATGCTTAATATTTGTAAAATGAAAAAAATATTCTAAGTTCTTACTTGGTCTGGCGATGACTAGAGTGCGGTGGTTAGGTTATGTGAAGTGGATGTCGAGTGAACATGAGAAATTAGTTACAAATTGAGAGACAAAATATTCAGAGTCTTATACGAGGCGAGATATATTTAAAGTCCTAAACAAGCATGCGGAGCGCATACGACAAAAATGGACAGCGAAGGTGTCGACTAGTCCTATGTGGGAGATAGTTAATGTTAGTTTTTTTTAAATTTTTCCTGGTCTGTTGTGTATGATTAAGTGATGTAAGCCAATAGCATTGTGGAGGGAAAAATTATAAGTCCTAGCAATACATTACATAGGGGTAGGGAATATTCCACGTTCAACATAGGCTAAACATTTTTTCTAAGTTCAGTGTGAAAAACGAAGTCCTTACATGTAAATAAAAAATATACCGAAAACTAGTCTGGGATAGTAAAAGAAATATAATAAATAATTATGCCTACATGAAAAATTATCATATTGCATGTCTAAGACTATATGAAAAAATTATATGTAAATAAAAAATTCTTAAAAAGTAAAACTTAAAAATATAATAAAATACTTCATTGTGAGGTAGCCAAGAAATTTATATGTGAGTTATAAAATATTTAATTAGGAAAACATAAAAAAAAATGTCTTTAATATAAAAGATAACCACAACAAGATATTTATTTGTCCACATACACATGCTACATACTTTTTATAAACCCTTATCCTGCGAATGTCACGATAGTCGAGTGGTCTAAGGCGACCCAAGGTTCGGCAGTTCGATTCTGCACTCTTCCAGATGGTATTTTGAGCTCTATAAAAAGCAGCGCCCCTAGCGGCCAACAAACATGGCATTCTAACGACACCAGCTCCCCTAGCAGTCAGCTCTAGAATCAAGATATCAGTGGAGTGAACACGACTAATCGATAAAATGAGAGCGACACCAGCACCTCTAGCAACCAACTCTAGAACCAGAACGGCAATCGGAAACAAATGACAAACAAAAAAACCTAGATGGAATCCTCCAGCAATAGGCGATGTAAACAAATATGGCGGGGGCGAAGGAATTTGAGAAACAACAGAGAACGAAAGAGAAGAAAGAAAGTGAAAGAATGAGATGAAGGAAGAAATTAAGACAGGAAAGAAAGTGAGAAAGACAGAGAATGAATGAGAGGAAGGAGAGATGGTAACATGGAATGATAAACCATGAAAAAACAGCGTGGAATAATAGAGCATGAATAAATGACATACTGGCTACCAGGATGTCAGATCCTAGATGGCGAAGTACTGGCTATAATATGGCGATCGTGTGACTGTAATGACAGAGCATTAAGTTCGGAATCCTGTGTCTCGCACCTCCAGCCCCAGCCCCCTTCTCCTTTACCCTAATACACAAACCGTTCATATTGTTGCTGCGTACTTTGCCTCCGTATGGATCCGTTGGTCGTAACTACTAAGATAGAAGCGGGACTGATCACTGAAGCTTACCCACTGCCATTTTGCATGACTCCACGACACCACTGCAAAATATGGCAACTATATGTTGTTAAGGGCACACGTCGTAATGGTCTGTGTGCTTGTAGTCCTACACAAATAAAATTATAATGTTGTGACAACAGTATTAATGTCACCAGTGATGCCCAACACTCCCCTGCCCCCCCTCACCCACCATGGCCCAATGCACAAATCACCCCCAAAATAATGGAGTATTTATAAAGCAAGCTAGTATTATACATTTACATTACTAGTAGTTATTTAAATGTCTTGTAGAGAGTTGCTTTCTTTCTTTGTACAGTTGTGATTGCAAATTCGTTAATGATTTTGTGGCACTTGCTATGTCCTGCATAACAGGACAACACAAGAGATGCCACGTAACCAAAACTGAGCAACACACGTTGTTCAGAACAAACAAGTGTTTTAGAAGTGCAGGTTAAACGTATATTATCACTTTAAATTACAAACACACACACACTGAATGGGAAATGCTTTCTATAACACGCATAGCACGCTGTACACGCCCACTTTGTGCTACACCAGCGCCCAAGGTGGCAGGTCAATGAACTATTTTGCTAGGTCGCTCAGAACGACAGGCGCCTCGCTGCCAGCCGGTCTGCAGCGCTCGCGCTCCGACGAACAACACGTAACGTATATCGTTCCTCGACAGCACATTTCTAGGAAAAATAATCATCTCTCGATATTGCGTCGTGCGGTGTAGGTAAGGCATGCTGGTGGGCAGGCTAGCACACGGGACGTCGTGCGGTGTAGGTAAGGCATGCTGGTGGGCAGGCTAGCACACGGGACGTCGTGCGGTGTAGGTAAGGCATGCTGGTGGGCAGGCTAGCACACGGGACGTCGTGCGGTGTAGGTAAGGCATGCTGGTGGGCAGGCTAGCACACGGGATGTCGGTTGTAGCGTCGCTCAGCAGTCAAGTTGGGGCCGTGGCTCGTAACTTTCTAGTTTAAGAGTGAATTTCCCAAACATTTTTGTCGGTAATTTTCGCACAGACGTAATTACCGGATCTGATGATAATAAAAGCTTGCATAACAAATCAGTGAAAATAAAACTTCTGCTTGATTTTCGGCAGAAGAACTCGCGAAAATTTCTGACATCTTTATTTCTTGCTTCCTGAGTCTCTTGCAGACAACTAGCCAATTGGCAAAATACAATGTTTCATGATAAATTCGCTATGCTCTAATACGTTACGTAAAGTCGGTATAACCTCATACCAACATTTTCTTATAATCCAACAAAGCTTTTTACAACAAGGATCAAATTTGTCAAGGCACAGAGATCATTACCATCAATCATTGTCAGTAGCACATGATATGTCATTTGTAATCCTTCCCTCTTAAAATGGTATACATTTTTTATTTGATTTTGGATGTAATTCCCTTCTTCTTTATTAAACTTTTGGGCTCTTTAATGAATTGAGTTCTTATTGGCCGACAAAATTGCGTGGAGCTCGGTCGAGGATTATTTTACTCATTGCCATATTCCCCTTTCAAAGTCAGAAGAACTAAGAAAAACAATTTCGTCACTAGTCTCCATAATCTCTTCCCAAGCCTGCTTGCATGGAGATTGCCCAGATGAACCATCGAAACCCCACTTGAAAATCAATCTAAATTCACCTCCTAGTCAGATGTCCAATCTCTGTAATATTCGTAGCAGGCCTGCGCTTCTGGCTCGGAGTCACTGATCCCGGCCAACTGGGTCTGACCCTGGGCCATAAGTCACCCTCACCTGCTTCAGGGAAAATGGGTCATTTCTGAGGATCCTTTTTAATATTTTAAAAGATATTTTGTTAATTTTTAATAATTAATTTTTTTCGGATTTTTTTTTAATTTTTGGATTTCTTTTTGGATATTTTTTGAGAAATTTTTGGTAATTTCATGGTTTTCTTGCGGTTTTTTGTGATTAAAAGTCCCCGGTGTCAAGGTAAAGGTCACGGGTCAAAGGTCATTGGTCAAGGGTAAAAAGTCAATGTGATCCAAGATGGCGGCTCCTCCGGCTGCGATGCCAGATGCCAATGTGCGTCAATATCCATTCTCCTATTACTAAGATGCCCGCTACCTCACCCGTTTTTATCACCCGTTTTTGAAGATTTAGTTTTACATATGTTGGTTACACAAAGAAAATTGCAAACGATGTAGTACTTCTAACTAACGCTAACTATTGATGGCGAAAGTAACACATATTTATATAAGATCATTGTACTATAGTTACCCTAACATTAGAATGCCGCTCAGGCTCTAAGTGCCAATCAAAAACAGTTTAAAAAAGCACAGAGAATTATATAGGTTTCTGTTGATGTTATAGAATTTCACTTTCATTTTTCCTCTTCAAGAGCTCAACCTCGGAGTGTAACTTTATCGAGTTTTTATTTAAGTGGTTTTGACTATGATCGATTTGTAAAGTTAGTATTTATATTTTACAAAGTTAAGGTTCGGCCCTATTCGCCATTATAAATATTCCATTTATAAGCCATATACTTTTTTTTCAGTGAAATAACTGGATTTTCCATATTATAGCATGTTCACTTTTTACAAATGCCTTCAAATATAGTCGCCAAATTGTATGCACGCGTTATCTGTTAAATGTGAAATGGCGACAATCTCTTGATTAATTAAAAATGATGCTGTATTAATTACGTATATTTACTGACAAAAATTCAGAATTTACTTACGTTCTATACACCGAAATGTGTATCGCCAGAAAAGTATAGCCGTAGTTTAAAAATAAATATCCTTAAACAAATAAAATAAGCCACAGACCAACAAATGTTACATTTAGTGTGAGGTCGAGCTTTAGAAGCACCCAATAGTTAAAAATATTAATTTACTAAATGTTTAGCATGTTTCATACTTTTCGCTGTGGAATGAAATAAGTCCGAAAAGTGTGGTAATGGAGGAAAACGATTGTTTAAAAACGAAAGATAAGATACACACAAACTCGAAATTTTCATTTTCCCTGCTACAAATCTCGGAATAGAAAAAAAACTTATAGGTTAGTATACAGTAAAAAATATTAGTTCCCGTTATTAGAATGTAACGAAGAACATATTCTGGAAATTAGTTAGATTTTATTATAGAGTTCATCCGTATTTCCTATGTAAATTTCGAAATAAAATTTGAACAGGTGAAAGAAGAGTTGAATTTCAAGTGAATTATAACAAGCCACAGCTGCTACTTTAGTGAACTTTTTAGCTGAAACCTACTTCGTGTTAAAAAAATTTCTTAAGATTTGTACAAATGAAGATTTTAAGCTAACATATTTATATTTATGCTAAAAATATCATAAATATGTTTTATTCTAATTATTTGTTGTTTTCATGATATTATTACCGATATCTGATGTCAGTAAACCATAAAAGTCCTGAAAATATAGAAAATATACTGGCTGGTGAAAGGCCTTAATAGTGAACTCGACAACGTTGCTGAATGCAGGCAGATTGGCGGTGAAATCAAACATCGCTGACAGGGGTACTGCCGGCGCAGAATAACGTCGTAAAACAGGGTGGGCGAGTGAGGGTGAGGAGTGGGTGGACGGGCGGAAGTAGAAGGTGGCGCCCGCTCTCTGCCGGAACAACAGTTCTCCCGGGATTTACTGCCACATTCTCGCCGACGTAACCGCGAGCTGATATCTGGCACCCCTGCATGTAGCGGAAACCTCATCTCCCCCGCGGGTGGTGCTAGAACAGGGGGAGCGCCGCTCGCGGTTTATTGATAAAATGCGCCAGCCACCCTCCCCGGAGATGGGATAGTCCGCAGTGTTAATCTCCATTAGCTCCGCCATCTCCAGTACTGCCTGCCTGTCCACGTATCTCACTGGTGTTGTTTCAGCTACGCCGGCCTACCGCGCGATTCCCCTTCTTCCCCTCCTTGTAAGAACTCTTTTTTTCTTATAGGGAGCATGTCAATAATTTACTGCTTGCCCTAAAAGTCATTTAGCCTAAAATTTTAGTAAAATAAATTGGTTTCGTTAAAAGTAATTTTGTCTAAAACTCACTTTGTAGAAACGCTTAAATATATATATATATATATATATATAATTTTGCCTGAAGTAATTTGGCCTAAAACTCGTTTGGTATAATGTAACATGGTCAAAAATTTACTTGGCTTAAAAATCACTTGGCCAAATAGGCACTATCATTGTAGTTACTTGGCCTAGAAGTCACTTAGCCACTTAGCATAATAAATATTATTCTACCTAAAGTTTTTTGGCCTAAATTGATTTGATCTAAAAGTCACTCAGCCTTAAAGTAACATTGCCTAACATCATCGCTAATTTACGGTGCTGGAGCGACGGGGAAGGCGAAAGTGTGATGGTTCAAAACTTGTCCACCACGTACATGATTCTGGAATTGTAAATAAAGTAGCGAACTAAAGGCTTCCGAGGTTCAATTTCTTACAATACTTCACAGTTTACTGCATAATCCGCGGTTTCTGCATTTGTAACATTTATTTACTTCAACACTGCAAAGGCTGTTTACGGTAAAGTAAGCACGTCAAACTAAATTCCTGAGAAAACAAACAACTGTATGTAGGCTGTTCACGGTAAAATAAGCATTTTTGAAAGTCCTGCGTAAGATCTACTTGCGTGCACATTGTGTATTCTTCCGCCCTATGCAAAATTGACATTACCATGGGCGTCATCACTTTACTCATGCATCGATCAAGTGAAACTGTGAAATTATTACAACAAAAAATTCTTGCAAATCAGTTCATTTTTACATTTCGATACATTAAAATTCTAAAAAGTGAAAGAAATATTTTAATTTATTACCAATGGTTACCTTAACACCTTTTATTTCACGTTAAAATATGGAACTATTTCCCATTATTCGTTACCAACTTTATTGGGCGCATGTCACTCAGTCCGCCCGTTAAATATATGCAGGCAGGGGCAGTGACTTTTTTCTAAGGTTGATTTGTAAAGTGCTCACTTTATCGTGAACAGCCTTTAACTACATGTATGCTACAATACACACTACCTGCAGGCTTGCACTTGCGTTGTCCTGCGAGTATAAAGTTTAACTTTTATCGCCACTGATGTTAATATTTCTACTTTTATAAACATCAGTGTTCATATTTTTTTGCAAATTAGTAACGATTTTTTATTCACTACAATTCCACGGTATCACTTGGATGGCGCAGGAATAAAGTAACTAGGCCGAAGTCAAGGTTAAGTTTACATAAGGCGGAAGAATACAAACAGATAAGTAAAGTAGATATCATGCAGGACTTTCAAAAATGCTCATTTAACTATGAAGTGTCTATAAGATAATTTTAAGTATTTTTAAATTTAAATTACTTAATATAAAACTTAATTAATAAAACTTTTCAATCTAATTTATACTTGCTATGATGTTTTTGAATTGAGAATATTGACTCTTCAATAAATATCTAACAATATTCTTCCAGAGCTATTTGGAAATACACTTCAAACGCTACGTACTCGACGCAGAACTTAAGCTTCACAGCAAATGCCAATTTCACTGTCATCCATCTCCAATAACTTTTTTTATAAATACTCATTTTAATAATTTTCTTAAATTATAACACTTGAAAACACTTTCTACAAAAACTTTTTTAGAAATATTACTCAGATTTTATGTGCTGTATGTCTAAATGTCAGTTTTATTGCTAAGATACTGCCCTGATTAAACACTTTTACTGGTGTCTCGACGTCACTGTTCTCTGCAGTGGAAGTTTAATTACTGAATTTTTTAATTTATAGGCTTTGGACTTTGATATCAGTCATTTTGCTCTTTGACTAGCCACAATACAATTCGGTTAGTATTGTGTGCAATTATTGATTTGTAATTGACTGTGCTGAATGTGAATATACTCGAAATTAATTCTGCTTACCAAAATACGTCAAAAGAAATAGCAAACTACTTAGGGGTATTCATATAGCATATTATTCACTGCGAAAGCTCCAGATTTATTGCAGTAATACCGGGTTTCATATTCTTCAATTTGAATAGAATGTATACAATATTTCTGAAATATGCTGAACTTCAAAATTTTTTGGTTTGTGCTAAATATAAAATTTTGCTACCATGTTCACAAAATGTATTCTAAGCGTACGAAATTGTTTTTAGAAATTACTTTAGCCAAAATATCACATTTTGGTAAATTAAAACCACATTTCGTCTTGTCGCAACACACGCAACAAGAAATGTAGTATTCCATTATCTCTATAATAATTGCTGTACAAAGGAATAAAAAATTTTAAAATTCCTATATTTGAAATATTTGCTGTGTATACATAGTTAATCAGTTTTTTGTTGCATTATTTTGAATAAAACCACAGAAGTGGTTTAAAGTTTTTCTTATTAGCGAGCTGATCTAGACAAAGCCACAGTCAACAGACAGGACCACATAAGAAAGGTCGTTGGTTTAGTTATGCTTACTGCAGTACGGCTGGTTTGTCTTGGATCCAGCGCATGCGCATGTCACACATGTATAATGAATCTCTTGTGTCTAATTATTCGTTCTACGAAATATTATTCGCCAAGAATCATTAATTGAAGAGAGAGTTTGAGTAAGGTCGGTATTATTTACTATAGGCTGTTGAAGGTAAAAATGAGCACTTTCGAAAGCCCTGATTAGTATCTACTTGTATGCACGTTGAGTATTCTTCCGCCTTATGAAAAATTAACGTTGTTATAGGCCTCATAATTTTATTCTTGAGTCGGTAAACTAAAACTGTGAAAATATTAGCGTAGGAGCATTTCACAAATCTGCTCACTTTTACACTTTGTTGCGGTTAGCCTGTTGGGCTATCACACAAACTGTTTGGGAGGTCGTATACTCAAGGTAAAACACACATTAAAGACATTCCGTCATTTATATATAACCATAAATATCTCTTACAATAATATTCGTACAACACATTATAACTACTACTTTACATTGCGCACGGAAGAGAGCGTATAAGTTATCTGACTCTGCAAGCTTCTACATTATTTAGCAATGATACCAACAGCAGCGGAATCTAGCCAAGAGTCCTTAAGTCGCGTCCTACTGGAACGGCTTTACCTGCAGTGATGCCGTAGGCTGAAGACTCTTGCGTTTACGGCAGTTCGAACCCCTGGAGCTGGTCCATCTTCCTCGTCGGTGGCGTGGTGACGTAAGACCTCGAGCCTGCTGATGTGCGCTCCTTAAATATGGAGGGAGTATCCTTGTTGTCGGATCTGTTTTCATAACTAGCTCGGCGATGCCTTGCCCTCGTGACCTCGTCCTCTTTACGTTGGTCGTGGTTTCATGTTATCGCCAAGCCAAAGGCTTGGCCGCACCGCAACATTGCCCTCCTGTTCTAACAAGTGTGATGTCCTCATCTCGCGGAGTGGTTTGTGGTTGATATAAAATTTATTTTATGGAGCGGTGAAGCTGTTAGGAAGATTCGGGGATCCTTCATCTGCTTCCTGGCAGCAGGAATAAGATTGGTTGAAGAATCGTCTTCGCTACGGTGGGAAATAATTGGAAAGAAAGTAGTACGAAGAAGGGATAGCGGGGCAAAGGAACTGCCCTGCATTCTTTCTTAATTGTAGCTACGCCCTCGAAACGTTTGTTTGGACTGCGGTTCCGACGTACTACTTTTTGTTTGCGTACTGGTGAATGAATGTGTTAGACCGTGCTCCTGGTCGTGAACTTGTTGTATGTAAGGGGTGTACAATCTTTCACGCGGTTGCCGCGGCTGTCGCAAGATGGCAGTACCGTCGTGTCAGTCTCTCTTGAGGTCCTAAGCCTATCTAATGGGCCGTGGCTTGCAATTATACGAGTTACATTAATATAACATTTAAAACGGTTGTGAAACAACGAACTTTTACTTTACAAAATAACATGTTAAAAGTGTACCCTATCATGTGCTCCTCCCTTTGAAAATTGTTTTAAAAATGAAGTTAAATGTTACTTGTTTTAAAATGAAAAATATTTGTAATACCTATACATTTGAACAAGTGTGCCATTAAAATTAAAATCCTGATGCTCAAATAAAGAATTCATTAGTATTTTAAACACTTTACAAGTACGTTTGTGAACTTGTGCTACATGTAGACTTGAATAAATTCATATTTAAACATAGACATCAGTACCAATATTAATTACACAACAATAATTACTACATTGTGTATGTCTTATTACTAACTTACTAGGAACTACATTTGGCGCCGTGTTTTTATTTTGGGATTGGATGGAATTGCGTATCGAGACGTAATTTCTTCTAACTTAAAAGTTAACTCAATGTTAAAATTAAAATAATTCAAATATTGTACCCTATTACGCCTCGGTACTAGGGAATGATTAAATGTATTGTACCTTACTCTTAGCTCTCAAAATTGATATAGTATTTAACTAATATCAATGATTTTGTAGTAAGCTTTGAAACCTTAGCGTAATGCGACAATTAGGTGTCACTCTATGTGTACACTAAATCTATTAATTGTAACTTTGACCAAAAATATGTTTTTGGTTTGATATAAGAAAATATATTGCAATAATAAATGAAGTTTTGTTAGCACTCATATAAAGTTGATACTCTAACATTAAATTAAATTCATGGGCCTTAACGCTGCTATAGGCCTTCAACAAGCTATGTTTTCACTAGAAGTCTGAAAACTTTGTAATTTATGAATATTTTTCTCTGCGAAAATATTACAATGTTTTTCTAGATTCTCCTTTTAAAACTTTTTACATAAAACTTAATTGAAACACACATTAGAATTATTGACAATGAAACTTTTTCGAGTTATTTATATAAATATATATATATATATATATAGAATATATATATATATATATATATATATATATATATATATATATATATATATATTATATATATATATATAGAGCTACTTATTTGCTTCGTCTTACTATTCATTTATCTATTTATTTTAAATGACCATTATTTTTAATTTATATGTAATACTCTTACATAATTTCTCAAACTTTAAGTAGAGTGCAGCATACTTTTATTTCTTTTAAATACATATTAAATGTATGCAATCTCTCTTTGTAAATAATTTAACGCACTTTTTTTTTTTTTTTCTGAAATTTAACATTTCTAACTAGCTTATACGTAATTTGCAGCAACATTGCTTGAATATACTACGTGCGCGCTGTTAGCTGTTTGTGGTGTGCATTTGTTTGTGAATCTGGATCCAAATGTATTTAAATTTTATGTTAGTGAGGTGTAAAACTGGAGACTTTTTACCTTGTGCTGCCCTATTATAGGCTGTTCACGATAAAGTGAGCACTTTTTAAGGCCCTTTTAACATGCATTTACCGCTAATAAATATATCTTTCTGCAACCTCAGGTATTAAATTTTGGTGGTGGTGAAATGTATACACTCTGTTTTATTGGTCACATTGCTTGTTTATATTAAAAAGCAGCAGGAAGATGGAAATTGGATGAAAGGAAAAAAGTTCTCACTATACCGTGAACAGCCTATGCCTTTCGCCGCGCGCTCTGACAGCTCGCTGCGCCTCGCGGCATTTCTCGCTGCGCCGCGCCGAGCTGCCATGGTTGATGGCGCTGTCGATGTGACGTGTTCCGTCTGCCGCGCGGCTCCCATTGGCGCGCAGTGCTGTGACGTAGTTTTCCCCATCTTATGCTGGCGTCGTGCTGGAATCTTTGTTGCTGTGTCTGACCTGCCTGTAACACTTTCATGCTGCCTGAATATTTTGTGCTACTTTTATAATCTTAATTTTTCTTTGTAGTTGTTATACTTGTTATGAATTGGTACACTTTCATTATGCTTAGTTACACTGTTATTATATATCCACTAATTGATGTGCTCTTCTATTCCTTACTGCTCTAATGTATTACAATTCTGCCTTATCTATGAAATACTCTTTTGTAACTAATCTCCTATATATTTTCATGCACATTACACCTAAATAATGTAATTTACATTATTCCTGAATACCTTTGTATTACTGTTCTGCATGCGTCTGCCTTATTTACACCATTATATAATGATCTTAACAATATATTAACATTTATTTATACTTTAGGTTGCGAAAATTCTCTACTATATAAGTCTTATGCACCAATTCTGCGCTACAATTATACATACTTTTCTATGTTACCTATCACTCTATTGTCCTCTCTTTGACGTTGTTATTGGATTATCCGCCCTAATGCGTATTGCTGTTTATTATGTATCACTCTTCTTGTATGAATTCATATCTACTGCTGGTTTTTACTTTGGAATGCAACACTTAAGCGCTACACTGGAATTCTATTGATTGTCGGGTACTGGCCTCAGCTTCAGGAGTTCTGGAATGCAGCGTGCCCTCGTGAAACAGCTGCTGTATATCGCCTGGCGCCAGCTCTCGTGAGAAACTAGTGACCTCAGGGACACTAGTAGGCTACCGTGTAGCATACTCGACCCACGGCACAAAGTCTTTAGTAATGCCTAGTTAGTGTCGCTTACTTGGCCCACTTACAAAACATTTAGAATTTTGGTTACTGTGTAGCACATCGACCCCACAGAAAAGGCCTTTCGCCCTCTATCACCCTCCCGCCGCTGTGCGCTCCTTAAATAGCCTGTATCCTTGTTGTCGGATTTGTTTTCATAACTAGCTCGGCGATGCCTTGCCTTCACGACCTCGCCCTCTTTACGTTGGTCGTGGTTTCATGTCATCGCCAAGCCAAAGGCTTGGCCGCACCGCAACAATTTCGATGCATTAGAAAAAAAGACAGAGAGCGAAAGATATCATTTAAGTCATCATAAATGGGTACCTAACACCTTTAAATCGACGTTAAGATATGGAAATACTTTCATTCCATCATTACCAACTTAACTGGGCACATGTTACTCGGTGCGCCCGTTATATTATATGTAGGCGAGTTGGGTGTGATTTTTTACTAAGGTTCATTTCAAAAGTGCTCATTTTATCGTGAACAGCCTTTAACGGTAGTCATTTTAAGCTTATTTTGCGAATGTGTTAACGAAGTTATTATTTCCTGTGGGGAGTTTTAACTAGAGTAATTTGTTGTAGTGTGATTGGCTTTGAATGTCGTAAATTCTGCTCGTTTACGGGGGCTTAGTACCAGTGCCCTGGCAACCAGGGCAGGAAAATAACCGGACATTGTCTGCAGTGCGTAGACAATTCTGCATTCGTCTTAAACTATTTTGGAAAATCACGGAAAACAGCAACGAGGATGGCTTGGCCGGAAATTGAATGCGTATCCTCCCAAATATAAATACGCCGTGTTATTTACGCCACTTCGCCAGGTATGTATACATGTGCGTTAGTTACACATCGCCGTAGATAAATGACAAATACTCATATCATGCAGAAAGTGAAGTTAAAGTATTTTAAAAAGCCGATATGAAAAGTATTCTTTTGTTAGATGCTGCGTTCAGCATAATGACGTCACAGCTGCTTCTTCAAGTAAGATGGTACTGAACCCCCTCTGCGAACAAGGATTTCCTAATGGAAGCTTGGATCGTTTTTTCCGAATCTCTTTATTTAGAGTGGAGAGTTAGGCGGCTCGTAACACTGACGTCTTGGGAGCCGTTGAGATACAAGTGAAACGATAACGGAGCAGCGCTGGAATGCGAGGGTGGGGGAAATGGGAGATCCCCAAGAAAACCCACCAACTAGCGTCATCGTCCGGCACTATTCCCATGTGCGAAAATCCGGGAATGACCTCGCCGGGAATCGAACTCGGTTCGCCTATGTGGGAGCCGAGAAGTCTGACCACTAAATCACCGCGGCCCCATTATACGAATCTCTTACGACAAAAGTGGAATCGTAATTAAGGGGGCGAGTCAGTTATCGCGGTACGCAGCTCCCCGACTCTGTTGTCCAATCAGCTAAGAGCGCTGCTGTCCGCATGCCAGACAGACAATCGCCAGAGATGAACGCGCCGTCATTTGTCGTCTTCCGGAAGTCAAGAGGGTGCTGATGGCCTACAGAACTTGGTTCCCTACAGAACTGTGGAGACGTCCAGCTAATTGACGGCCACTAGACAATTCTCGACAGCCTCCCTAAGAGGATGTACTGCCCCCATACGACGACTTTCTGTCGCCTGCCGACTCGTCTCACAGCGGACACACGAAGAAGAGACCTTTAGCTTTGTCATGTTCTACTTCCTTTATTTTTATTTTTATTGTTTCCCTATAAGTACATGCCGTCTTTTCTTACATCGTTTCAGGTTCAGGCAACTTGTTGTTTACAAAGAGGTTGTAGATCAAAGTCCCACCTCAGTTCTGGGTTTACATCTTTTTGTTCATTAAGCAGGCCACGTTTAAAAGGAACAACTTATGGTAACAGATCAATTAAAATAATCACTAATTTGTTATAGTAGTACGATGTTATTAATACTCCATGAGATATGAATACTTAGTAAACACTAGTTACGTTGAGATTAATATTATAGCACAAAGAAGAAAATATAAACACGATAATTATTACACAAAATCAGCAACTATACCGTGAAATATAACCTTCTCCGTGCACAAAATAACAGTATAGAATTTTCATATTTCATGTGTCAATCAGCGATGAAGATTGTAAACATTTTGAGCCGCCAAGAAATATTTAAAACACACCAAGGCAGACACGTTGCAAATGTCATTCCCATAATAATAAATTTGCTTTATTATTTGGGCTTGAACTGAAAATTTTGAATGTTTTGTGTTTTAATAATGCATATTAAGTGCATTTTACTAGTGATCACTTTAATATATTAATGGTATCATTATATTTATAACGAGTACAATATATGTTACATATATCCACTATATAGCCTTCATTGCTTTGTTTGGCCAACTTTCCAAAAAAAAAAAAAAAAAAAAAAAAAACAAGCTGTTTAAATTATATTCAATATGCGTGAATGATCTTATAAAAAACACTTTTCACCAAAAAAAAAAGCAGAAATAAATAATTGTAATGAGAGTTACAATATAGCTAGACTTATGAACAAATAATCATGTAATACCCTATATAATAAACACAGGTATCCCTTTTACAGCGCTCTCATATAAGACGATTTCTTAATCAATACGTTTACATATTTTTCCCGCCTGGTCTATAAACGCCTTATAATTTGACCACATTAATAGTTTGCCTGATTAATAAACCTAAATTATCCTACCATTTAAGTAAATTGTTAAAAAGTTATTTGCTGCAATAATATACCTTTAACTGACTTCCATTGTTTCCTTAGCACCTCTGTCAGCAAGTGAACTCAATAAGCTTACGTTATTACGTTCATTACGATATTAATAAAACAGACCTCCTTTTACAGTAATGATATTGGACTTCAAGTCTAAAGTGTTTGATTAAAATTTTAGTTTGGAAAATCAATCTGTATGACAAAAATACGGTTACAGAGAGACTATGAAACCTAAATTTTCAACATATAGTGTCAGGTTCCTAGGTCTAGACAAGCGCGACTCATTAAATAATGAAATTTAATATCTCAAGAAAAATCAAATTATATTTAAGAATAAATCAAAATTTAATATTCTGGACGTCGTTCAGTGGCCTTTCAGATTCTCATAACGCCCACAGTCCCGACCCAGTATAACAAGATAAGATGTTCTTTCCTACCATTGAAAAACTACAGAATAAAATATCGCAAACTTGTTAGATTTTCGTGAAACATACTTACGAAGACTTGACACAGAGGACATCAAATCTAAGTAAGTTCAACAATAACTGCATATAGAACAAGCTATTCAGTTTTTTTGTAATATTTCGCATTGCCTGGGGTGAGTATCTTCACCTAGAAACGCTCTGGCCTTGGGGCGAAAAGTAAAGGTCTGTTCCATGACCTTTGCACGAGCCTTCAATTTACTGACACACCCAAACACAGATTTGAACCAGGAAACTGCAAGAGACTTGAGACGGGATTCCTAGTCAAAGAGGGTCACAGACAGGATGATCCAAACAAATCTATATTGCCCAAAACGAATGCTTCCCTAACAATCACACAAACACATGCATTGTTATTATAGGTTCTAAAAATTATTTGTAGCCTTATCTCTTTTCCTAAGTGTGTGTGGGAGGGCGATGAAATTGCCGAAATAACTATTGAATAACGACACGAGATTTAAATAAATTCACAAATTTATAACTACCAGTAAGGCACGAAACATTTACAACTTACAAACAATATTAAATTAATATTTTCGAAATTGTACTCTTAAAATTTTGACGGCAATATGCCAGGTACCAGGAGCCATATAACTTGTACGAACCAATATTCATTAATTAACTACCTCTTTTGCATGTCTTTGGAAATCTAATGTGTATATATATATATATATATATATATATATATATATATATATATATATATATATATGTGAGTGTGTGTGCAACGTGTTTCTAAAAATCACCGACAAACTCTGGGAGGGTATCCCTTATGACAAACTCAGTAGAACATATATTATAGGATACATTGTACATAAATGCAATATTAAGGGAGGAATAAGCCCTTTAACATCGAATTTGGAATATGTAATTTCTCGTAATATCGGAAACTAAGTGATATTAAATGACAATAATCGGAATGTTGTTTTCTGTTATCGGGATCTTCACCCTACAGCGAACGTTTGTTTATACCTTCAACGGAAATGAAAATAACAGGGGTGGCCACACTCTTATTGCATATAACTTTTGTACCTTCGGGGTATTTGACCGTTTGATGCTGGACTATCGAACAGTATAACCTAGGCAACAAAAATGGGCATCTGGTTGCAAGTGTGTAGGACTCACCGTTTTCGTTCACACCACACATGAAACTTCAGTCCAGCGTTACAGTCCCTAGCACGTAGGCCACACTACATACATGAGTGTATGAATGGAGGTTGGGTCCAGTGTACAAGCGATGGTGGAAGACATTTTAACACTTACTGTAAACAACATGTACCACACATTTATATGTTTACAGTACGTAAATAGTATGGTTAATTTAACTACCACAATTGACATGTGTCAATATGCTACACCCCATGGTTCTCGAGAAATTGATGTTTAATGTTCGATACAAATAATGTGTTATGCATGCGACATATGCATGCAGTTCTGCCATCAGGCTGCACCGACAACTTTGACATATCGGCGGAACGAGCACGATAATCAAATGTGAAAACACTTAGTAGACCCCAACGATGCACACTGTTCATCGCACTCCTCACACGACGATCTCCTGTCAAATATACCGCTTGCCAAGTTGTGGAGCTTCCTTTCATTTTATTCCAGTTAATTCTAGATTTATAGATTTCAGATATATGCATATTAATTTTTTCATACATTCGTATATTGTTCTGTTTCAGTAGGTGGGAGTTATCTGTGTTGCGCGACCGTAAGAAGATGCACTGATAATTCAGCGCGTTATATACAAATTACAACAACCTTTCGTGAAAACTGCAATTTATTTCATTATCAGTATCAACAAGCATTAAGAATGTTTAAATCGTTTAACATCATAGCAAAAAAATAAAAACACGGGTATCCCGTAGTTTCAATCTATTATACTGACACATGTATTTAAAATCACAAGCTTACTATAATTAATACTCAATGGCAGGATTTATGAGAATACACTCTCGGGGCATGAAAATAATTACATGAAAAATATAATACCCTGACAACCCGTCACATTTACTAGACAGCACACAGTGCCCATAATATCTCAATGACAGATTAAATACAATTTCTTTAATACTACCAGCCAGTGGACATACAAGTAGATCTTTATGGCCAATCCAGATTGCTTAAAGCAATTTTGAAAAAAATATACCCTTATCTCTCCGGAAGATTTTCCGCTCACAATTTATCCTGACTAGGCTCCTGTAATTTGAATGTAGTTGGCCACCACATAAAATTTAATCAATCCTCCAATACTACAGATAAGCACGATCTCACGTGCTAAACATTGCATTTAACTGTGACAATGTACTCTTAGTTACCAGCGAGTCACATTGACTGACTCTAGAAGTGGTAAGTAGTATTTTCACCAGCTTGCCTTTGTCTTTAGAATATACCTCAAACCAATTTCTCGACAGTAGACGATGAAAAATAATGAAACTCATTTTCAGGTTGATCACAATTCCTATAAGGTACCAACTCTCATAACTATTCATAAATTTCCTTAATGCTTGCTACTCGCAATTTTGTGCATACGATGAATACGCACATAAGATATGCAATTTAAGAACGGAGCATACACATGATTGCTAAATATTAACTGGCTCCAAATATAATTTATATTTAAAAACATGGCAAACGCCGCAGCCTAATGACCCATCAAAGTGCATTAACCATAAAAGCTACACGTTGAAATTTATTACATTAAAAATCTGACAGGCTTAATTTACACGACGGCATCCAATATGAGTTTACGGGCCTCCAAAGCGTCGTGAACCTGAATATAAAACATTATAGAAAAGTCATTTAAAAGGTTTCTGCTTCAGGAAAAGTGTGGACAGCTCGCCGATACAAACAACATTGAGCCGGGCCAGACGAACGGGGTAGTGGTTAGCAAACTAGACTACGGGTCTGCAATACCAAATGCTGAGACTGAAAATTATTTACACGCATAGTTAGCATTTAAATTTAGAAAGTGCAAGCCAAAAAAATACAAACATGCTACTCTAGGAATTAAGGCCGCTCACAACCAAAATTAAGCACTCTCAACAGCTACTAGAAAATTACAAAACTAGACACATTATCTTTCCTCAAACTATCTAGCACTCCCCAATACTGTTCGTTCCCGTCGAGGCAGGCCATCTTACATAGCTAAACTTAAAGCCTTTGCAAACAAACGATGTCAAGCTGAAATGGACATTACAATTTCAGTCACGTCATATCCATTATGACTGTCGACGATGCTTTCTTCACAATATGCCGGTCGTCTCGATGTGGTGATCGACAGCAGAATAAACGTGAGAGAGGTCAGCGCTCCTACCCCCAAGTAGTCACGTGACCCCTCCAATGATATTTAATCACTGCCGGGAGGGGAAAGGGGAGTAGGGGAAGAGCTGGCCATGGAGATCGTTCTCGCGCGCTGGCGACAGTGGCAATTGCGCGAACTAATCAAAAGAGCGCAGCACCACTGCAAAGAAATAATACGTCCATCATCCAAGAGTTCCGTCGCCTTAATGAACAAAACTGTGTAGAGCGACAGTGATATATTTATATATATATAAATTACAATTTTTAAGTACTGTTTAATGGTTTCTACTTAGAGAGTAATGTTGAAAATCTATACAAACGTATGGAAGTTCTAGTTCCTTAATAGTAATGTGAAGTGAATTTTCTTGACTAAAAATTGTTGAAGTTGGGTTTTCACAGCCATTAGGAGTTATGAAAACTCCGGGACCAATATTTCAAGATGAATGAAGACGTTCTAAACACATTCGTTTTATTAATATGCCAATGTGATAAGCTCACCGCTAAAAGGGCATAAAGGCGTACTTTTTTAGCTAGAATACTGCATACTATATAGATATGTTCTACGTAGGAACGCTGTGACATCTAATAAATGTCCATGTGTCTTTCTAATTGCACTCCCACTTTTATACCACAAACACGCATAGTGTACAGTGTATTAAAATTGAATATTACCTCCATATTTAAACCATTGGTATATTCAAGTTTCATGGAAATGTAGCATTTAAAATGTTCTTTTTTTAACTCTGGAAGGGAACTATTCAATTATCAAAATTTAGTTTGCCTGGAAAATGACAAAATGTGGTCAACACCAGCAAAGTTCTTTTAAGTTCTTTCATTTCTATGAACAGGTGAAATAACCAGACTTCGATGACGCCGAAATTTTTATCACAACATACGAAAATTTTCTACAACGAGAGATTTCATTTAATTAAATTTATATCACAGGTGATGTCTAGCAAGTATTTCCTCGGTGTTAAGAGCCACCCATAACTCTCCACCTCTCCACATATTCATGAAGCTGTTAACACGGGAAATATTTATTTTATTAATATGATCCCTAAAATATTTCAGCAAAAGTTCCTTAAGGCTTTCGCAAAAATCTATATCTCAAAATAAAATCCTACATACTGAACGAAAACACATTAGCTGGATCCGTACTTACAAACTTGTAATTATTATGTAATATATTTTCTCTGGTCGCCTTTCTACACGTAAGGTATGTTCATGACTGGTTTGGCAATGATACAAGACCAAAATACATTTCCTGGTTACATTAATCTGTAGGAAATATGTCACCCATAAAATATTCGTGTATGTATATTTGCAGCTACTAGCAAGCAAAGGTATTACAACTTTTGAAGTACGTTCGTCATCATTATATTACAGTAATTTATTGCGCTTGTTTCAGCATTCAAAAAATATTTCTTTTTACGAAAATTACATCCTAATTTCATATGCGAAACATTTGGACAGCAAAATATTGTCCTCCATTTGATTTTATTCATATCCCACAGCTTGTGCATGTTAATATGAAACTTTTACCCTCGATTCAAGAATTTGATATGCAAAACTTACAGAATCACTGTCGTAGAATCGTTGCAGAGTAAGAATTAACTGCTCGACGAATTCTAGACTCATGCATGCAGAATGTTCCAAAAAGAAAATATTGCGGGCTTGACTCCTAGATGAACTGTTATGATTCAGTAAAGGCGGACACGACCAGCGTACTGTAGCGACACGTTGGTAACCAGGCTAGGCGAAGAATCCACAACACAATATAGTTTTCCAATACAGCAGAGAAGCTCCCTCTATTGGACCTCCTCTCCCGGCGGCACAGTATTTAGGACAGTCATGCCCCCAGGGAACGATGTAATACTTGGTAACACAGTGGTGTGTGTGTCCAGGACGAGAACAACCCTCAAGACGGAACTTGGTGTGCAGCTCGTCGCTCTCCGACACTACATTCGTTTCCAGTTTTGTTTCTCGTAACTTGTGTTCTGCATTATGTAGGCTTTAGACGGAACACCGCGGCATTCTACTGTTTAGCACGCCATACTGCTATTATTTTAATGATATCACGACTCCAAAATAAAATGTTCACCAAGTCTTAAAGTAAGCGGTATTTATTACTGGAAGTTGTAATAGGGTCGTTTAAAATTAGAAATTTAACAAAATAAAACATATATTACGTGAAATTGTTAGATAATAAATATTTGTTAATGACAAAATACCTATTTTTAAGAATATTTCAGCAAATTGCTATGTTGAATAATTATTGTGAGTACAGTGCCTGTTCGTTCTCTTCTATAATCTCGCCTATATATGTATTTAAAAGTCTCATACAGACACAACTAATATAACGATGGTTTGGTGATTTGTAAATTGTAATCTATCACCTTTCAAGCTTACAAAGTACACAACACAAATTACAAAAATAAGTCATAGGTTTTTTTTAGACAAAACGAAACACGTGACCATTTTGTTAACAAAAAATGCCAATTGGAACACGGCCTTAGACTACGGCGTCGGTATTACTTAGGTTAGCCATAGACTGTAGCTGAATAGGACCTCCCACTCCAATTGCTTTAAGTTATTGTATCTCATAACAATATAATACAAAATAAAAAAAGAAGTGTCTATCTGTGATTTCCGAATTTCTCACTCTAAATTATTTTTTCATGTAGTATAATTGATAACTAAGCCATGTCTAATGATATTTTTTTTTCGTGTCAGCCTGTCTGTCCGAACGGATTTAACTCAAAAATCACTTAACGTATTGACATCGAATTTGCACAGTATATAGATAATAACCCCAGGACAAACTTAGTCTTTGTTTCATCGAGATATCTCAAACAGTTCCAGAAAAAATGATGCTCAGGGATGTAAATCGGTACTGGATTCAGCTTTTCTTAGAATTTCTGCAAAAAAAAACCATTGTTACAAAACAAATCGTAATTTCTCCTTTATTTTATTTGTCTATGGGCAGAAAAGCATCCCTTTCGAAAACCTGTAGCGGCCCAGTGGCTAGAGTTATTCCAAGTGGGGCAACAGTGACTCAGTGGATATATATATCAAGTGGGACCGCAGAAGCTCAGTGGCATGAGCACCCAATAAGGGGCCGCAGAAGCTCAGTGGCTAAAGAACCCAATAAAGGTGCCGCATAAGCTCAGGGGCTAGAGAACCAAATAGTGGGGCCGTAGTAGCTCAGTTGGTAGAGCACCCAATAGTGGGGGCCGCAGCTGGTCAGTGGCTAGAGCATCAAATAGTTGGGCCGCAGTAGCTCAGTGGCTACAGCACCCAATAAGGGGGCCGCAGTAGCTCAATAGCTAGAAAACCCAATAGTGGAGCCGCAGCTGGTTAGGGACTGGAGTACTCAATAGTGGAGCCGCAGTAGCTCAATAGGTAGAGAACCCAATAGTGGGGCCGCAGAAACTCAGTGGGTAAAGAACCCAATAGTGGGGCCGCAGCTGGTTAGGGACTGGAGTACTCAATAGTGGAGCCGCAGTAGCTCAATAGGTAGAGAACCCAATAGTGGGGCCGCAGAAACTCAGTGGGTAAAGAACCCAATAGTGGGGCCGCAGCTGGTCAGAGGCTAGAGCACCCAATAGTGGGCCGCAGAAGCTCAGTGGGTAGAGAACCCAATCAGGGTGCCACATAAGCTCAGGAGCTAGAGCACCAAATAGTGGTGCCGCAGTAGCTCAGTGGCTAGATAACCCAGTAGTGGGGCCGCTGGAGCCAAGTGGCTTGAGAACCCAATAGTACGACTGCAGCTGGTCAGGGGCTAGAGCACCCAATAGTGGGGCAGCAGTATCTCAGTGGCTAGAGTACCCAAAAGAAGGTGACCACAGTATCTCTGGGGCTAGAGAACCCAACAAAAAGAGTGGCTAGATTAATTAATAAAAATCCTAAATATCATGCTAACATAAAACATGGGCGAAGTGATGTAAAGGTGTAGTTAAATAACTCAATTAAACCTGAAAGAAGAAATATTAGTATTTTAAACATAAATCCTTAATGAAACTATGCTGGGCTTTATTTTAATAAATTAAAAAAAATCATGCGAACGAAGTTGCACGGGTCAGCTAGTTATATCAAAACTCGGTTCAGTATTAATAAATAATTTCCATCTAATTTGGAAGCCCTTCTCTTTTCTAATAATAAAAACACAAACCTTCCCTAGACCCTAGTAAAAAATATAATATTCATAACAATGCACTGTGACTAAATATATAGTAATCACAGTTCTCGTCATAAATAATTAAAAAATTGTTTGGGGTTTCGAATGAGACGGGAGGCTTTACATACAGCCACCGGTGTAAGCCAACATACCAGAAAAAAAAACTATAAATTAGAGAACACAGAAAAATGTCAATCTTTTTAAGGTCAAATTTAGCTAATGTTGGATAAGTATTACAATTTTTCACGCCTTTATAAATTAATAATTAGAGGTTCTGCAATTTCGCTTCTACATTGACATGTAGGCTAGAGTCCACAGTCATCTGAAAGCCCTAGACACAGATGCTTGTTCGTTGGCAGTTCCGCCACAGAGCGGCCAGTTTATGTCTTAGCAGATACCTACTGCATACAGTACTTTTTTACTTGCAGGCTCTTATTGAACCAGAATACTCCAGGGTACGTAATATAAATTCTCATTCATTTGAGAAAGAAATCCCAATTGAAATGTATGCCACACGTGTTTGAGAGTCTAGAACGCTCACAAACAAATAAGCGAAAAGGTCTGGTCTCTGCTAATACTATTTCCATAAAACCAACTTCTGGTGGAATGAGATATTGAAACTATATAAAACAAGTGATCATATTTTACGAATTTTACACAATTTTATAATCAAAACTGTTAATTGTATAACAAAACGTTTGGTAAAATTTTTAGAAGTATATCAATATTGCCGTAAACATAAGTTCCTGTATTATAAATAAAGTTCATGTGACACGTTTATCCATGCAATTTTGCGACGGTGCTGCTGCGCCGTCGCGATTAGTGTGACGAATTACCACCCGCAGCGCTATCAAGTTTTCGCTTCTCGCCGCGCAGTGTCCGAATTCCCGTCTCCTTGCATTTCCCCACCCTTGCCAGCCCTTCCGGTGCGCCACGCATTTATTGTAGTGGGGGTCATCCAGTCAGCTGGTGTGTGAGCTGGGACCCGATCCTCACTTCTACCACTGCGACTGGAAACTCGCACCGTACACGTTATTCCTCATAGTGCTCCAAACTAAACAGCTGAGTCGTGTAGGCCTGCTGACCGCCGCGGTCACGACACATGCCGTCCTCTGTCTATCCACCGATTTGAATAAGTCGTACAGCTGGTCCGCACATTTCTGTCAAAGTGAGCTGCAACTCTGTCGTATTGTGGCCACATTATCACAGTGGCTCGTCACCTAGTACTGTAGGTAAAATGAACTTTAGCATTATGCGGTATATCATACGCTTATTCTATTTGGCAGTAGATATTGCCATATGAAAATGTCACAAATATTCATACTTCAAATGTTAACGCGAAACGCCCACCGACTCCCGTGAACCACCTTGGCTTAAGTATTTTCACCCCAACACATACCCTTTTTTTTTCACTTAAACCGTGACGATACGTTTTTTTTTTCTCATGTCTAAGCGCTCAATAAAACATGTCAAGTAAATTTTCACCTCATAATTCTGCCTGCCCTTTATTGATTCACCTACAAATGATGGGCAGTTTACCTATCTTTGGTGAATCGTTTGTAACAACCATGAAAGACCACGATTTATGTGGCCACAGCTCTAATGAAGTAGCGTCAACTGTGTCTCGGCGTGGCGACGAGTCTGCCAGCATAGTGACAGCCCCAGCACAGTCAGAACTCAGACTACTGAGAGTTACTGTACTCTGTGGCGGTCAGACGATGGACTTACGTGCTTCAGCGCTATTCGTGACTCCTTGGTGATGCCAGCGGTGTTGCCAAGAAGTCCACTTGAAGAGAGAATGTTCTCAGTGCAAATAAGACTGCTGACAGTTCGCTATAAACGATATCTATTTTAAAATAAGTACCATTATTGGCTATGGTAAAATGTACAGAATAAAATAACGCAAATCCTATTGCAAATTCCGATTATTGTAGTGGTGTCGAGGGATGTGGTAATGGTTCTGAATTGAATAAGCTCGTTTCTAAGTGTTAAATGTGTTTGGTTCTCAGACTCATTTGGAATCCACAGCATGAGATAAGAATATTTAAATTTGTAGTTTTTTAGAATAACTGTGTAGTGTAGAGGTAATCAAGTAGGAAAGTAATTTTACGAAATAATTTTGTCTCCAGAATGTTTTGAAATGTTTGAAATGTATTTTGATTGATAAATGCTTTATTGTAAAAACAAAGTAACATATTTATCATATGCCTAGTTCGGGGCCTTATTTAATTGTTGAGAACTTCTTAAAATAGTTTTGAAATTGTTAGCAAACCCTATATTTTGTTAAAATGTTTTTTCGTGTTAATCAAAATTTTTTGTAAATGGAGCAGTCTGTGAGACCGTAAAGATAGATGTTTTCTTGAAATGTACCAGTTGGTGAGATATCTAAATGTGAGTGTATGTATATTGTAAATTTTTTTACCTGTGATATTCTTAAATAATAAGTATTAACTTTAATAATTGTTTTCTAGACAAAGCGAATTTTATTACGTTGGGGGAAAATATAATATATATAATATTATCATATTATTACATTATAATATTATCATATTGGACAAAAAGTTCTAAAACTGAAAAAAAAGTGTCTTGTTTCACAAAAAAAAAAATTTTGAAGCATTAATACAAAAACAAAAGATTGGAAAAATATATCTTCCCGTTCTTGTATTTATGATAATATTTTTCCTTTCACAATGGCAGGTTAAAATCAGGCTTTAAATGTTTTTATTTAGCTGGGATTTCAAATGTCATTTGAATTTTGGGGCGAGATGACAAGCAGATCAACACTAAATGATCACCCTTCTCTGTTATGCTCATTGGAGTCTAGTAGAACTGGAACTACTGTTCGTGGACAATATGCCACATGTTAGCATGACACGTGTCTAAGTCACGATATATTTGTAGGGTGCTGCTGGATGGTTTATCTTCGAATATCATAAACACTTCCTCCTCAAAATAAATGTTCAAGACGAGTATTTATGACCTCCGTAATTTTTCGACACATTACATATCAAGGAAATGAAGAAAAATTAATACATTTTTCTAAATACACGCATTTCGTATTGTTACCATTTCTCAAAGTCAGTGGGTTCAGCCATGTTTTTTTTAGGAATGTGGGTCGTAAATAAATAAAGGAGTTAAAAATAACTTCAAATGTTTTTTCACAAATATTACAAAGTAAATACTTTCGCCTTTATATCTGTAGATATAAGACAATTTTGTGCGTGATTAAACACGCGAAATACCCCTGTCCCTCTAACGAAATATTCTGGAACCTGTAACATTCAAACTACGCCTTTCATAAATATTTGTACATCTATAGCTAAGAAAGGGACATGTCAAAATTTTTAACATGCATATGCCTGAGCTGTTCGACCTGAACAAGCAGATATTGTGAGAACATCTGAGTGATCCATGTGACCTATTACGTCAGATGCTAATGGTACAGTAGAGTTACAATTTGCCAAAAACAACATTTGAGGTAAGGCAGCTTGGACTAAATGAGTATCACTCGTCAACAAGAGGCAGCGGTGGCGCAGTGGCTAGCGCACGCGCCTCCCACCACGGCGATTCGGGCTCGATCCCGGACGGGTTCACTCCCGGATCTTCGCATGTGGGAGTCATGCTGGACGATGCCGCTTGCCGGCGGGTCTTCTCCGAGTACTCCCGTTCCCGCCTTGCATTCCAGCACCGCTCCATACTAGGGTCTCATTTCATGTCATGTTCAGGGATTACGGGCACCTACGGGTCTCAGCTGGAAAGCCCGTCACTCGGAGGGTGTTGCCTCGCCCTGGGTCTACCCCCCTTACTTCTTTATTTATATACTTGTCAACAAGAAGCGCGCTGAGTGTAAACACATAAAAGAAACTTTCGCAGAAGATTTCTGCAAACTCCTATAGCCCACTGCGTTTTTCGCCGTTGAGTCACTGTCCTCGTTATCTGCAGTTATAGTTTATAAAACAAGCGTAGGTCGCATTCCCACAGTACTTGGTCTCGTGCGAGATGTCGCAAACGTAACAATACGCAACAATTTCCACTCCAACGCAAATACTTTATGGATTACTCCGCGCATATGCATACCCAAGATGACCAAATGTATCATCCAGACGTTCGTACTGAGGGTTGCAATCCCAGACATTCTGAAAGGTGTTGATTGACACCCGGTGTGAGTTGTCAATCACAGCCGTGTAGTATATCACTCTCCGCAACCTGTCTTCCGAGGTTGGACTCGTGTTCTTGTAGAGGTAAGTATATTCGTAGTGTATTAGCAATTTTCGAACCAAACATTTAAAAAAATCAGCCTACGTATATAGTGTTACACTTTATACTTTTGTTAACTTATAAGTATTTTACTTTAGGTTAAATAGACTTTTATTTATATTTTTTTGCCAAAATTAATACTTATCAAATGTGAATAATTTTTTTTTTTTTTTTTTACGGTCTACAAGATTTGAGTGAGACATCTTTATTTTGAAATTTATAAATGCTGTGTTCACCGATAATGAGTTTCTCATTTTCAAGTCTATATCACAGCACTTACTGTAAAAATGCTGTGGCGTAAAAGTGATTGTGTCTACATTATTTTGGAATGTTGTCATTAATTTCTTGTTCAAATTCTGAAAAAAAAATTTTATAAACGAAATATCTAAACATTTTAGCTTAAATTTCTCTCCTAACTAGTTCACTGCTGTTATCTCTGAAGAAATGGGCAGAATTGTTCCTATATAACATTATAATATATATATATATATGTGTACATAAATGTATTTTGGGAGTTAGTTTTAGTCTAAATTGAAATTAATTAAATTGTTGAAAACTATTTCATTTAAAACTAGTGGCCGCAAAACTCATTTACCATACTAAAAAACTACGGCAAAGAATTAATTACATTTATATATTTTTTTGGGGTTAGTGTACAAATCACACAGGTGATGAGATATTTCTTCTTTCAAGCCACACAGACGAAGAATTACTTCCTATTCTCATGTACAATAATATTATACTGCCATTGTGTATGCAAGAACTTGTCATTTTCAGGTGTAGAAATATGCTTTTTTTTTTATGAAGACGGAAGTAACTATTTTTAATTACGAAACACGTTTCAGTATAAAAAATACACAAAGTAATTGCTAGTTTTCTTTATTCATACAGTATATCATTATTTTCATAAGCCTATGTGGCAGATATGAAACTTCTTAGGCATTCATCCCTGGGTTGTAACCACAGAGGATGTGGCGTCTTCTACTTAGGTTTCAGTCAGACTGCAAATAACGCTACATAACATAAGGGTCATAATTAGATGTTAGTAGAGTTTGGAATGTAGTTCTTGCGCTCACATTTCACCTGAAAAAATTTAATGAGGCAATCTGTCTTACTTCCGTACGTACATTCACAAACTGCTAGTCGCTTCACATTCGCAAGTGTTAGAGAATGCACATGGCTGCATTTTGCTCACACCAAGTGACTATTATTTTACTTTGTAGTGCAGTTCACATGTGCAGAATACCATTAGATAAATTTACTTTATGGTGCTTGTGTTTTTATATGACCATAGGATGTCACGTGATGAGAAAAGGTTCTATCTCAAAATCCCCTTTTCTGTTCTTACCTGTCATATTCTCGTTAAGCTCATGTGTGATTCTCGCGCTAATTAATAACAAAAATATTGATGACGATGTGTCGTACTTGTTATGTCGGTCTATACTAGCTGTAGGAATAATAAATGGCAAAAGAAAGTCAGACTCATGGAGACCTCTTTTCAAGAGCTCTGAGATTTTAACATTTGCATGTGAGTACATGTTTTCAGTGCTTATATTCATGTCCATAAACAGTCATTTATTTAAAAAAAAAGAGTCCTTTCATAGGCATGATACTAGCATAAAAAACACTTACACGTGGCTTCAGTTAACTTAAAACTTATCCAGAAAGGGCCATCCTATCTTGTCGATTCAACTCGGCTATCTTCTAAGGGGCCTGACCATTAATTCACTTTAATTCATTGTTGACACCCTTTGTTGAATTAGTTATGATGCTTCCGAAATTTAATATAACTTATTCTCATTCATCTTGTAATTCGGTCGGTTATTCTGTTTCGTCGGAAGAGCAGAAACATGTATAATTCACTTGTTTCTATGAGATTACAACATTTATTTTGATGGTTTTATAGCTTTCACTTTCAATGATTTGGATTTTACTATAAATATAATGCCGGCAAACAAGGCATGATTAGATGCCTTAGTTTACGTGTAACCGCGTTTCAAAGTCGCATCTTACTGTTATGAGTTCCTACAAACAGCAGAACCTATCGTAATCACACCAACGACACGAATTACAGTGAAAGTAAACGCACTGAGCTACTTCAGGAAACCTTTGGAATAACGTTGAGAAAATTTGTTTTATTTTTAAATTGTCTACGTTGTTCATATTTTAGTTTATCAATAATGTTTAGAAACTTAACATTCTTTCCCCTATGTAATCACAAAGGTCTCCTGAAGTAGCTCAGTGATTTTAGTTTCTTTGTTAATTATTTCTTTACTGTGATTAGATTGTGTACGATACAATAACATTGGGACTTTGACATGTGCATACACGTCAACAATGGCAACTATGAAATCAATAATTGTTTACTTCTATGAAATTACATTTTATTTACTGTGTGAACGTTTAGCAGCGTATGGTACAAATAAAATACGTATATACGTATTACTAATAACGTTCTCTGCATCCTTAAAGTGCGCGTACAACATGCAACATATCCATTACAACAAAGAACAACCCTATCCTTACCTACAAGGTTCCCTTTTCTCGCAGCAGTCGTCTCGTAATGACTCAAATGTGGCGTGGTGTGGTACATGCCTGCCTAGATGTCGTTCGCAAACAGACGCTGGGCCGCTCGTCCATTACTTTCGCATCGTCCATAAGCTAAAAGCAAGTCTTTCAATTATGCTCATGTGGACCGCTCCACGACCAAACGTGTAGCAGTATGGAACGTACTTACGCACATACGAAGCACACAAGTGAATGCATGCCGTATGGATAGTTAACGATGTCTGCTCAGTAGAAGTGCATCGACTGTCAGATATCCCTCCGGTGCTACCTCTGCATCGCGTGATCTCTTAAGAGTGTTGCCTACGTCGCAGGAATAACACATTATCGAACATAAAACATCCATTTATAGAGAACCATGGGGTGCAGAATGTTCACGCAGATCAACTTTTGTTGTTAAATTGGCCACAGTACTACTTACGTACTGTAAACTTGTGCCGTTACACAAATAAATATCAAACAATTTTGGGGAAATATTCTATATTTTGGCTCAATGACAAAATACAAACAATTTATTAACATTTGGATTATATGAATAAAGCATAGCATCCCCAAAAAAAAAAGTTAAATTTATCACATTAAAAAATCATTCAAAACTAGCATGCGTTTGTGTACTTGAAAACATTCAATAATAAATCAAATAAGCTGATGACAAATTAAACGGGGTGCAAAAAGCCCCACTATATTGACCAGCGCACATGCGCGTTTGAAAATTTTTGATTAATGTGCTTACACAAACGTTCATAAAAGTGCCATTGTACATAAATATCAATGTTTGTACATTGCCCAGAGATTCAGTAAATGAGAACCATGACAATAATAATAACAATTGGTTAGCAACAATTTAATACTCAACAGCAAACAGATAACTACTAAATTAAGTTTTCCTATATCACAGAACGTACTCCACAGTCCACTCTGATGCCTCCTCAGTTTTGACATTTAATTCATTAAACCATACTACAAACTATTTTCATTAAAAATACACAGATACATGAAAATATAATATTAACAAACGGCTCTAAAAATGGTGGCCAAGAAATACGGGTTTCTAAAACACTAGCAAATCCGCTATTTACCAAAATACCTCTGCTCATTGGCATTCATAATTATTAATATTCACGACTCCGAGAAATTATTCTCGCAATGCCTCAACACTCGGCAATCACAATTATTTAACACCTCTACGTGTAATTCTCATCATTAGTGAGGAAAGGCGTAACATTTAAGAGTCACCAAGAATTAGTAAATACATTCAATTGTTCTGATATGATTTAAGCCATACAAGAGAAAGAGGGCGGCAACATATGACCTAGTAAAGGCATCTTCTCAATAAAGTACAGTTTAATAATACTAATAATACTAAGACTCACAGTAAAAAATATTAAGTGTTGGCGGAGGTGACGGTACGCCCTATCAACGCTCCACCAATATAAAAGCGTTTAGATCCATCAGTTTGAACAAACTCCCCTAAGCCTTACCAATGAGTCGTGGCTGTATTCAAAACACCATTTGTCTCGACGATGGACGAGCAGCAAACATGCTTTAAAAATACCTTAAAACAGGAACAATCACAGTAAGCAAGCATTTAGTTTACCTAAACTAATTTTGAATGACGTCCGAAATATGAATTTTGATAAAGACTATCAACAGAAAGGCGCTGAGACAAACAAAACTACACCACGAATTACATTAAAACCACACTGACCCCAATTCAAAGGGCTGCCACGACTCGCCGATTAATTTGTTCCATCGGCCACACAATTACGTGAATCCTTTATGACGAAAGCCCATTTCGCCTCGTCCGTAATAAACTGACAATTTATAATATGAATTCCAATTCTTTGATCAGCTGGCGTCGGCATCCATGATGACCCTCAACAAGTATCTTCGGGCAGGGCGAAGGCGTAGTAAAGACATGGGAAAAGCTCGTGCAAACCCTTATTATGTAAACTTAACGCCCTTGGTGGCGGAAGGGTAAAAGAGGGAGGGGAAACGAAGGGAAAGCTAGGGAGGGGATAAAAGCCTACCATGGAGCTTGCCCAAAATCCTGAACACGCCACCGCCAACACATATGACAGCGCCACTGTCGCAACATTATAAATGTGTGGTACATATTGTGTACAGTAAGTGTTAAAATGTCTTCCACCATCGCTTGTGCAGTGGACCTAACAGCCAACCATACACTCGTGCAGTTAGTGTAGCCTACGTGGTAGGGACTGTAACGCTGGGCTGAAGATTCATGTGTTTTTTGAACGAAAATGATGGGTCCCACGCACTTGCCACAAGATAACCATTTTTGTTACTTAAAAGATACTGTTCAATAGGACAGCATCACACGTTCCAGGATCCCAACGGTACAAAAGTTGTATGCAATAAGAGGGATCCCACCTCTGTTATTTTCATTACCGTGGAAGTTGTAAACAAACGGTTGCTGTAGGTAGACGATCAGGATAACAGAAAACAACGCTCGAAGAATTGTAATTTAATATCACTTAGTTCCCGATATTACAGGTGATTACATTTGTTAAAATTGATTTCCAAGGTCTCATCCCTCCCTTAACATTCAGGGACAAAATGTTCTCTATATTTTCTACATAATTCTCCACAAGGAATCACCTCATGGAGTTTGTCTGTGATTTTTAGAAACACGTTATCTATCAGCATTACATTAACACAATACACAATACAGAAATATAAAATTATATAATTTTGTACAAATCTATCAAACGCAAAATAATTTACGTTTTTTTCACCATTCACGAAATCTATACGATAACAGATCTATAAGACTTTGGTAACGGCTTCTAATTCGGTAGAAATATTTAATTAAGAAAGAAAAGTATGTAGCATCCAGAAATAAATTCAGATTTTTTTCCAAAAAGTCATGTTGGATCACACTGCATCATGTCAGGTTTTATTTTGTTTGGTTTTTCAATGTTATTAGACTAAATAATGGTTATGAATTTCCCGGTGAGTGCTCACTTGTAATGAAATTTTATCAATAACTATATGTTTGCCATTTATTGCAGGCAAGAGTTCAGTATAACTTACAAATGTGTGAGAATATAAATATATGTGGTGTTTGCGTAATAACATCATTTAAAATTATACAAACAGCAAACTAAAATGTATTCCTTAGTGCAGACAAAAACCAATCATTTTGTAATGGGGTTTTTAAAACACAGTTCCAAAAGTGTTCATTACATTACAGAGAATATCCGTTTCTTTTTAGCTATTTTATTCTACTTCCAGGTTTCAGAATAACTCAATATTTAAAATTGATTTGTATTAAAAATTCCACACATTAAAATTTTTGTAATTTAAAATGTAGAATGTATAATATATATATATATAATCATTGAACAACATTGTTTTAATATTCTTCGAAATATACAAATACTGACGTAAAGAAAAATTTATCAAGGCAAAACGGAGATTTTCTCGAAACCATTTTCTTTGACATTTGGTGCTTATAACGAGGGGCGTAACAATTTCCATTACTGACTCTCTCCTCGCCCAATGTTTCAGCACGGGCGGCTATCTCGCCTGCTGGAGATGGGATGGGATACCTGGAGACAACTACAAGCAGCGGCCGGCAACTCGGGTCCATTAGTCCTTACTGAGTAGCACGCACTACGAGTTCTCCTTACACTTTAGAGCACAACAATACCTGTGCAATGTTGGACATGTGTCGGTTACCTCTGTAAATAACGAAGAGTGCCATCTAGCAGCAGAATACCACAACTGCCATTGTTCTCACACTTAGTGATGGTAAGTTTTATTATACTCAGTTTGGGAAGCTCAGTGCTTGAGTTTGGCAACTACAATTTTTCGGCACTAGGTAAGCGCTAGTGCGGCATTTGTACCGAAATTTTCTCTATTTCCTACGTAAAAAAAAAATTGATATTACTAAAAATCGAATATAAAGTAACTTCGTAAATAAGAAAATATTTATCTTTTATTAATCACGTAGCTTAAAATGTTAATTATAAGTGATCTCTTTTGAACACTGCACACCTAGTGACGGAAATTTTCCTTATGCCAAAGTCTCCTATAAAAAACTCGTTTTGTTCCAAACCTGAATAGAATCAACCTTAGCGACGGCAACAAAGCAAATTTTATATATAATTCTCTAAGAACGCTATAAACCTAGAGGTCAGCGTAGTCACAAGGCCAGTATTACGACCTCTAGATAAATGTGAGCAATAGCTATTCCATAGATAAGCTATTTGATGGAGAACTGTATTATTAACATTCAATTAGTTAAATTATTCTTTAGATAAGTATTTCAAAGTTTTGGTTCGTTACAGTGTATGTTGGCATTAAAAGTTACTATAATTGTGGTGTTATGGCTTATGTTCAGTTGTCATTAATGAGTGCGAGATGTGTTTTGAATAATACATAATTATATGTTAATGCTTCTGTAGAAAAATTTAAATAAATAAAAGCTACGAACAAAATTTCCCACTATGAAACATTGGGTTTTATAGGCCCAGGCAAACAACATATTTGTTCATAATTATAACTGTCACTGGTGATATCAACCCTCGCACAGCTTGCTTAACTTCCATGCAATTTATCACACTGTATGAGACTCGGTTTCTTACCATTCACGATTGAGGTTAGGGCCTGTGTTGCTTAATTACATTTTTTGTATTTAGAAAACGGAAGGGGAAAATATTTTTTTCACAAATTTCAAGGCATCCGATTCCTCAGAATTACATTAAGCCTAGTGCTAATATTTTTCTCTGATGGTTTTTCATTCAAAAATACAATTTCCTAAACTAAACAAATACAATTTCCAAAACTAATCTTCTGTGTCGTTATCGACATTCGCCGGGTTTACTTGCATTTTGCAGACATATTATACATAACACTCAAAATAGCAAAAACGTCAATTCGTATTGTTATATATCCTCCAAAACCAACATGGATATAAGCAAAAACACCACAACCTGATATTTGAGACACCATTTTGAAGCTTATCTAAAGTTATAAATGCTTGTCTACCACTTGAAGTGACAGATAGTCTAACCCCTTGATAACAGTTCTAGTTAGCAATGACTAGAGGTCGTAATACACTATTTTGCACCAGCTGGTAGCTAACTTTTAACGTGATGTGTAACTTGCGGTCGTAATACAAGCTCTAACACTCGCCATTTAACCAGGGACAATCTCGTGAAATAAAACCCACGCATTGACCTAACTTTTGGTCGGGGGAAGGGGTACACTTAAAAAAAAAATTCTTTCATTTTACGGAAAAGTGCTGGTAAAAATTTATTGAGAAGTGTCCGTAAACTCTCCGTAAAATTACGGACACATTTATTTTCAGAAACGGACTTTCCGTAAATTTCACAGAACCTCTCCATTAACTTCCAATTCAGTTGTCTGTACTTTCCGTTTAAAATAAAAAAGAGATCATGAAAATGTCTTTAATTTTCGTTATGTGGGTGTTCTACCGTGTATAAAAGATGATATTAAAAAATGAAAAATATTTTGTACTTAAGCGAGGTTTGATCCAGAGTCAAAAAATTCTCAGTCCACGACTCTACCCATTTTTTTTTTTTTACTTTCATTTGATGTTGTGACATTTTTGGCGTTGACGAGGCTCTAGTGAGACCGGCCTAGTAGACGAATTCCCAGTGCGACAATCGAGCTGCGCATCTGCCACGTCGGAGGCGCCGCGGCGCGAGCTCGCAACCCTCCGACTACAGGTCGGCCACCCTACCCCGGAGCTATGAGGCAGTCACCTACCTCTGTCACATGAAATATAGGGTATAACTATTCTATTTACATACAAAAAAAAAAAGACAAAAGCAAAAATTCAGTTTCTATTAAAATTAGTTTATTCTTATTGTTGCCAAATGATAAAGATGCCTGATACTATTTTTTTAATGTTTGAAATAATGGCCATAGTCGCGTGGATAACATTAAGGTTGAATGGGAGTGACAATTAGTGGGATTCTGCTTCCAGAAATGGCGTTGTTTGTGGCCATCTTCAGGATAATGTTGGCCTGTATGTAGGCAACCAGAGAGACACGAACAGCTATGTGACTACCTTAGGTTGTGGCTGTGGGTGGAAGGAGTGGGGAGGGGGGAGCGGTGGGTTGGGAAGGGCCGAACCTTCTTCTACCTTGCAAGGATAATGACCTGCCACTCAAAGTTTACCGCTACCCTGCACCTTGACCCAACAAAGTGTGGCTCCAATCCACCCCATAACGAACAAGGAAATACATGCAAAATCTCATCGACCAGAACAAGTTATTTCTATAGTCCATCCACGACTGGAAGAGACTTGAAAAACACTCTAGCCTTCAGTTACAGCCAGTAAAAAAGGTTCAAATCCGAAAGATGTCTAGTAGAAACGACCATGGGTGTTTCTCACGCACTCTATATTGGCACATCAGGGACGTGCTAAGTATTCTGCGTGAAAAAGGGAGGGGGAGGAGAGAATAAGTTTTTATTCTGTGAGTGGGAGAAGGGGTGGGCGAGGAAAATTTTTTTAATATCTTTAATTATGTTATAGCGGGGGTAATATTTCGAATGAGATATTATAGGCATCGCTGGGCGAGTACTCAAAAATAATTTTTCGGGAGGGGCTGGTTTTATTGTTGAAGAAACATGTGATAACCCAAATAAAGCGGGTATCCGAGTGTCCTTCCCCGGGAAAATTTGAGTGTATATGGTGAAAAATAATGCTATTTTAGGATTTTTTATGCGTAAAAGTTTTGATTATACTGCAGGTATAATGTAAACATCATAACAATTACTAATTGATGTAGCAAAGAACACGTAAAAAGTGGCAGAACAACATTAATTTCATTATTACTGGAAAAAAAAAGTTCTTGTATAGAAGTAATTATTGAATGTAACTGTAAATGTGGGGAACGCAGGAAAAGGGGGTGGGGTGGCAAGATACATTCTTTGACCCCTCAGGTTTACTTAGGGGGGGGGGGTCCAGCCCCCTTGCCCCCCTCCCTCTTGTCTCGCGTCCCTGTCTTTTACTATGATACTGAAATACAAATTTTTAGCAATCGTTGGTTTTCCCGTTTCTTTGTATCTTTAAAGTTCTGCTAGGTGAGCTGTTGATAAAATAAAGAAAATCGTATACACTTTTCCTACTGTTCAAACTGGAATTACATTGGCAATACGTGAAGTAGGCGTGTTCTTGGGTATTGTGGCGAGACGTGTCCTTGAACGAACTACGGGTTGCCGGGAACGCGGTCATCCAGGTAGGTTTCAGTAACGGCTCCTAGTGTCCGGGGTGGGGTTAGCTCGTGATGTCCCTCTCTCGCAAAGCGTCTACTAAAAAAATGTCAACATAGTACAGGCGGCCCATGGTGTGAGGAGGGGCAAGGGGGGACGAATGCCCATACGCCCAGCCCTCTGGGAGAGGCCAGGACGGACTTCATTTATTATAATTTATAATTAACTTGTATCATAGCATCCTGCCAAGTTTCCTTATTCCGATAAGAAATAGAAACATTTTTGAACTTTTATTAACAGTGTAGGCAGTATACAGAAAGTTTATTATTAATAACAGAAGGTCGAGTCATAATAAATAATTTCTTCCTTCGTACTTTAGAACACAGAGAAGTTATCAAAAAAAATTAGAGAGTTGATCTTTTCGTTTTTATAAGTAGACAAAATAAAACTTTTCAAGTAAATTATCCAAAAGGAATGTAAAGGTTGTTGAACAAAGTGCACTAATTTGATAATACTCCTTTACTCGACACATAAGAAAAATATGCCAAGGCTACATAATATTATGTAAAATTTTTTAATTTTCTACTTATTCTCATAAACGTGAATAATTTGCAAAACTGCAGAGAACAGATTTTTGTGGCAAATTATTCAATTGTGTCTATTTTCAAACGTGAACAATCAGCAAAACAGCAGAGAACAGATGTTTATTTAATTTTTTTTTTTTAAGTTATGTCCAATTATGAGAGACAATTTGCATTGGTGACGGGAATTGGGCGATCATACTATAAAGATGAAATAAAACGTGCAGCTTTCCTGAGTGGAGAAGCTCCCAAGATGAAAAAAGCCACTGCGGAGTATCCCTGAGGAAGGGCAGTCATTGGCCACACCATGAACAGTCGATACGCCAAAACCAAGTCCCGAATACCAGAACCTTACGAAACGGTCAAAGGAGAAAATTACCACATAATAGTGGTGACGAAAACATACAAAATATTTTGTAAGTAAGATTACATGGCGACGGCAAACGCAGCACAAAGTAGTTGGAGTGAAAGGTGTGTTCCAAACTCAAGGCCGTTCCATTAATCGATCACCCAAGCACTGGTCACGAATACATAACAATTGTAAATTGTCAAAGATAACGTTAAAACACAAAATTACTGTTAATTCAGTAAGTTTCATGAAATATGAAAATAAAATATTATCATGATAAGATAATATTACTCGTTAATAATTATCTAACACAAGTGTCAAAACATTTGTTCAATACCGGCCTCAAGCGGCAACAAATTCAATACCAGCGAAAGTTATTATACAGCGGCAAAATAATAATTTGAACAATTTCGTAAAACAGCGAAATTAATAAACAAGTTGACGATGCTGCTTTTATCCAGAGGTGTTGTCACAAGCAAAAAAAAAAAAAAAACAATAAGGCAGGCAATTAGGCGGAACTTTGCCAAAAAGGAAAAATTTGCTAAAAACAAAAGATTTAATGTCCAATATGCCACAAAGTACGGCACAATAGCACAACCGCCACTGACCTGGATATCCCAAGGTTCTACTTGGAACTTGGGCGTCAATTTTATCGTCGGGCCAATCGTTTGTTCGCAAGGTGTCGTCCTAGTTAAATGGAAGTGTCAGCTGAGTGACTAAACAAAATAGTATTGGGAGCCTTGCTCGTAAATAGTAATAGTGGCAGAGTGATCGTTGCAGTCTGTTTGTTCTTTGGAGTATATAGTCGCAAATAGCTACTTATATCCAAACACAATAAAATTATAGCAATATCTCAGTCACAGTAGAAGGAACTTGCTGAATTTTTTACTCATGGATGTCCCAGTGCACCAACACAATATTGTCTTTCAGTGTGAAAGAGAAAGAAACTAACACGTAATGGAGTAGCCAAATGACAAATTAAAAAGAAAATGTCATCAGTACATAAGATTAAGTTCAACAATAAGCTCAGTCAGTGTTTGAATGGATCTAACTTTTCATTGTAATTTCGAAACTCAAACTGCGTGCTATTTAGATGGTATCAGTATACTTCCTATAAGTGAGAAATATTACAAATTTAGACTGTTTATAGTCTATCAAGATTTATAAACATTTATCAAATTATCAATCATTATTTATTACCGTCTCTCCAAATGCTTGAACTCTATCATATTAAAAGCTTTGGGGCCATCTACAGGTAATTAATATGACGGAATGCCACCATGGTGTCATCTGGTTTCCGTTCATTTCTTCCAATTATTTAATTCTTGACATAAAATTTATTCTCGTGCAAATTCATTAAAAGAAAGTATCCTCAATCCTTGCCAACCTACTGTAACAGAGGAACGAGAAAGCGAGAGGTTAAAGTGAGGTGGAGAAGGAGCAGCGACAAAATGCATTTGCGAGGTAAACAAAAGTACCCCTAGAAAATCCATAAGCTAATAGCAACGCCCACGTCGTCTAGTAGAAGGAAAGCACTGCTACATCACGCTGCTGAGAAACCACTAGTTGAGAACACAGTCATTTAGACATCTGACGAGGATGTGACCAAGCCCGGCCAGTGTGAGAAAGTACCGTTAGCCATTACGAGCTCTTACAGCCTGGCTAGAAAGGTAGCTCATACCTATAGCGCGATCATAACTCCGAAAATGCGCTTATGGTTCTGTAATTTCCTGGTTTTCATGTCGTGTTTGCGATTCAAAGAGGTCTTCAGGCTGAGTGTAAGGGTACTGAAAAAAAAAATAGATTGAGCGTCTTTGAATGCTGAGATTTTAGAGCTATTATCTAAGTCAGCCCAAGTCAGTCGAAGAGCATAAGATACTAGTAGTTTACAAGAAACAATAACAATTAGTGAACATGATTCACATTACGCATAATGAACAGGTCAGAAAGAAAAGTGAACGAGCAAACAGTGAAAGAATAACTTTAATCATATGCAAGCGCAAGTAAAAATCGGACGTATTTGTTATAAATAGTGCATAGTATATATCTGAGGAATCATATTTTCAATAAATTTTAGAAACAGTTTAACATTTAGCAGTATATCTTACCCATTTGAATACGTTAATACATTTTAATACATTTACTCTAATCCTTTATGTGTTTATAACTGCTAATTAAGGAAGGACTTTTATACATGAACGGAAAAAAATGTTAGTAAAATAAAGAAAGATTTCACAATCCTTTTACCGTAACAATAGACGAACCAATCTAACTATAAAAGAATAAATTCATATTTGATAAGGTATAGGCTAAAACAAAATTTGCGAATAAAAATCTATTGGCGTACACTACGTCATAAGAATGTGCCAATGATGCAGTCAAAAACATTTTTACAAGGAATATAAAAAAATTGAAGTTTTGTTTTTTCATTGCCGATTTTCACTAGGAGGGTCAAATTAATACTGCCAATCATATTTTAAGTTATTGGAGCAAAGAGACTAAAGTAAACTAGTTTAATAGTAATGTATGTATGTAAAATTTGAGAACGTAAAGCCATGCCTGTGTTCCAGACTGCAAAAAATATAAAATCAAATATTATAATTACTTTGGCACAGAGACACGCCATTTCAGCATGGTGGGGTAGTTCTGAGCAGCATATTACGCTTTTCTAGTATCTCAGGGGCTAAAACATTATCATAAAAGCTGTCAAGTTTTTCAAACATTAACCTGAAAAAGTTTTCGTCTCTTTGAATGCGCTCTACAGACATTCCGCGAGGTGTCCATACCACGAAGTCATAGAACGTTCTATCTGCAATCGCCAATTGTCCCTGTACCTGGCAATAGTAGCCATGATTTTTTTTTCTAAGTTTGAGGTTCCTTTTATTATCCAAGTTACAATAAAATGATAGATTCTTGAGGCTCTCAGGTTGTCTACTTCTCCGAAGAAAAAAAAAGAGGGGGTGGAAGGCGTACCTTCTGTCAGTTGCGATCGTCATTTCAGATAACACTGCTGTGTTTCTGCTGGGAAGCACATCACAACAATACTTTTCCTTTTCTCACGGTTCCCCCATCATTGCGTTACGTTACATTACATTACTGTTCCGTATCCAACACACTTCCCCCTCTGTAGGCACTAAAGACCGAAGTTGTTATGTGCCGCTCAAATATATTACTATATCTCACAATCTCAGTGTGTTTCATTCTCCAAAAATATTTTCCTTGGTGAAATTTTGATGAACCTGTGGCTAAACATAATAGTGCCTTAGATTTGTAAACGATCCAAAGTGAAAGTAAACGAGGACATTTGTAACTCTACTGCTGTATCTGCGATTATTCCGTTGGCTGCGGCTATTTTAAACCAATCAAAATGTATCTTCTTCTACGTTATTTTAATGCAAATAATTTTTTCGCCATGTTAACCGAGCTAGTTTTGGCAGTAGTAAATAACTGGACTCGCATGCTGGAGGATGCTGGTTCTATTCCCAGGTTGGCAATTCCTATTTCACGTTTTCATTGTTTTCTGACATTACTCTAGACAAGGGGTCTCTTAACCCGCGCCCCGTGGCTCATATGTGAGTGACCCACCGTGTTACATCATTCAGCCAGCGGGGTTATTTATGTCCTAAATAAATGTACGCAATAGTCTGTGTTTCCAAACTAAGTGTAATGTAACAGGAATTATTATTCTATGAGGCAGTTGGTGTGTACATACAATTTAATTATCAACGAAACTATATCACATGTTATTTTTCGATTTATGTATTTGAGTTAATTATGAATTTTACACTTGCGACCCGCGGACAAGTCCACAATAAGAGTTGTGGCGCTTTATGAATTCTGAGAGTTTTACTGGGACAAGTGTATGTACGAAGTAAAGCCAACCCAAAACAACTTTTAAATATTTATATTACTGAATGTGAATTATGCTATATTAGCTGAATGAAGGGCTAACTTATATTCACATGATCTGTAGGACATAAGCACACGTAAGACAACTGTTAGTTAGCTCCTAAGCTGTACCCTTGTTATCACGATGCATTCAACCTCTGTTTTATAGTTTGTTGGTCGTCAGCTTTCAATACAGAAGGCCCAGGATTATAAGATGGTGGAAATGACGACCTTAATTCGTAATACATTTTGTCAGGAAAAGTTTAATCCTCAACTTTCACATTAAGATTGATACCTTTATTAGTAAGTATGAGGGCCGTATATGACATTTGCGTCAATACAGTAGCCAATGCGAAAAAATGGCTGCTACAAGCACTCCACAGGCATCGCTGAGCAGCATCCAGGGACATTTGAGAGCAGTTGTGGATACAACTGTATCCCCCGTGGTGCCATATCTACGCTGTCGTTGTGCCATCCCTTATGACGTCCACCAATACGACCTGAGCATCGCCAAGCACGTGTTACCTGTCGGGAATGGGCAGTATGGCGACCTGCGTATTCGCGACGAGTCGTCTTCAGCGACGAATGACAACTCTGTCTCGAAACAGACGACTGCCTAATTCGAGCCCGGAGACGTCGTAGCCAGAGCCGTGGCCCGCGTTTTACTGCAGAGAGTCATACCGCCCCAACTAGAGGTGTCATAGTTTCCTACAATTGCCGCACCCCTCTGGTGGTGATTGAAGGAACACTGGAACCGCAGCGATACGTCGAGGTAATTCTGCGACCATGTGCGCTCTTCTTCCTGGTGCAGTTTCACAACCACATTTACCAGCAGTATAATGCCCAGACTCACACCGTACGGGTATCTCTGATCTGCCTTCGTAATGCCAGCATCCTTCCTTGGCCAGCAAGTTCCCCAGACCTTTCGTCGTCGAGAACTTCTGGGACGGCAACTTCGGCCAGCGGCAATAATTACTGACTTGGAGGGTCAGCGCACCAGATGTGGTAGGATATTCTTCAGGAGAACATGCGACTTCTGCACGCCTCCATGCCCGACCTTATCTCCGCCTGTATCCATGCTACAGACGGTTGACCATTATACGAAGTGCATCCTGCAAGTGTTGGCCCCTTGCAACACAGGCTTGGTGTACTACAATACCTTAATGACGTCTGCATACCTACAACCTTGTCCTGTGGTTGTACCCACTAACGTTCCCTTTGCAAAGACTACTTCTGGTTGATCAATTAATTTTTTTGCAAAAGAGTGTCTAGTATTGACGTAATTTCTTCGAAGCACATGTTTGTCGAAATTTTTAATAAGTAAACCATCTTGAATTTCGAATCTTTCAGTCATGGTCTGTAAAGGGGACACAGAATTACGTCAACTCAAAATTGAGACAACTATGGATTTTGTGGCACCTAGGAACGAACTAAAACAACCTTGAATTGACTCAATTCCGGATTTCTAGGCCCCCATTTTTAACACAAAAGCCGTACCGGAAATACGTCAACTCGAGTTGAATCAAATCCGGATATTCAAGAACCACTTATCGCGAAAAAAATCACTGCCGGAATTCAGTCAAACTGGAATTGGCTCAACTCTGGATTTTTAACTTCCGTGTTTTAGTTCGAAAATCTTACAGGAATTAAGTCATCCAGAATTAACTCAACTGCGGGGTTCATGGTACCCCAACAGGAATTAAGACAACCCGGAGTCGATTCAACTCGACTATCTTCTAAGGGGCATGACCATTAATTCACTTTAATTCATTGTTGACACCCTTTGTTGAATTAGTTATGATGCTTCTTAAATTTAATATAACTTATTCTCATTCATTTTGTAATTCGGTTGGTTATGCTGTTTCGTCGGAAGAGCAGAAACGTATAATTCACTATTTCTGTGAGATTACAACATTTATTTTGATGGTTTTATAGCTTTCACTTTCAAAGATTTGTATTTTATTATAGATATAACAAGTACGACACATCGACATCAAAATTTTTGAATTAATAAGCGCGAGAATCACACATGAGCTTAACGAGAATATGACAGGTAAGAACAAAAAAGGGGATTTTGAGATAGAACCTTTTCTCATCACGTGACATCCTATGGTCATATAAAAACACAAGCACCATAAAGTAAATTTATCTAATGGTATTCTGCACATGTGAACTGCACTACAAAGTAAAATAATAGTCACTTGGTGTGAGCAAAATGCAGCCATGTGCATTCTCTAACACTTGCGAATGTGAAGCGACTAGCAGTTTGTGAATGTACGTACGGAAGTAAGACAGATTGCCTCATTAAATTTTTTCAGGTGAAATGTGAGCGCAAGAACTACATTCCAAACTCTACTAACATCTAATTATGACCCTTATGTTATGTAGCGTTATTTGCAGTCTGACTGAAACCTAAGTAGAAGACGCCACATCCTCTGTGGTTACAACCCAGGGATGAATGCCTAAGAAGTTTCATATCTGCCACATAGGCTTATGAAAATAATGATATACTGTATGAATAAAGAAAACTAGCAATTACTTTGTGTATTTTTTATACTGAAACGTGTTTCGTAATTAAAAATAGTTACTTCCGTCTTCATAAAAAAAAAAGCATATTTCTACACCTGAAAATGACAAGTTCTTGCATACACAATGGCAGTATAATATTATTGTACATGAGAATAGGAAGTAATTCTTCGTCTGTGTGGCTTGAAAGAAGAAATATCTCATCACCTGTGTGATTTGTACACTAACCCCAAAAAAATATATAAATGTAATTAATTCTTTGCCGTAGTTTTTTAGTATGGTAAATGAGTTTTGCGGCCACTAGTTTTAAATGAAATAGTTTTCAACAATTTAATTAATTTCAATTTAGACTAAAACTAACTCCCAAAATACATTTATGTACATATATATATATATTATAATGTTATATAGGAACAATTCTGCCCATTTCTTCAGAGATAACAGCAGTGAACTAGTTAGGAGAGAAATTTAAGCTAAAATGTTTAGATATTTCGTTTATAAAATTTTTTTTTCAGAATTTGAACAAGAAATTAATGACAACATTCCAAAATAATGTAGACACAATCACTTTTACGCCACAGCATTTTTACAGTAAGTGCTGTGATATAGACTTGAAAATGAGAAACTCATTATCGGTGAACACAGCATTTATAAATTTCAAAATAAAGATGTCTCACTCAAATCTTGTAGACCGTAAAAAAAAAAAAAAAAAATTATTCACATTTGATAAGTATTAATTTTGGCAAAAAAATATAAATAAAAGTGCCGGCGGCACAGTGAACACAACTCCTGAGGAGGATAGCGAAGTGAAGTCATTTGGTGCTTACTTAGCCTACACAATGAGGTCATATTCTTCGCGTACAACATATGGCAACCAACATTCACGACTGCAACTTCGCGCCCATTTTCTCATCAAACTCCTGCTCAAGAACAGTCACAGTCACTACATCCAAGCGTTTCTCCGGAACTTCATTGACTGAATTAATACAATGATCGCGCGGTTCTTCTCCCTTTGAGGACTATCAGCAGTCAACGTTCTCGTTTTCGTCGCAGTATTCTGACATAAATGGCTACATTTATATTTTATTATACTTTTTTACTACATCGAAGGATGTTTTTGGGATTTTGGTCAATAATAGTGGATATGTTTCAAATGAGAGTGTAATTTGGTTGTAACTAATTTATTGTTATCATTATTGCAGTTACACAAGAAGAAAAGTGTTAATACTTAAGTATTTTAATGTTTTTAATTTGGCCCTTGTATTGTAGTTGGTTTATGACTGAATTGTATGCATGCATATAATTTAATAAATAAATGCATAGTCAAAATGTATAGCATTCTGTTCTCTTCAATTTCCTCGTTATTGTATGCACGATTCTCTACTTTCAGTTGGCTCATCAGTCAGATTACATAATCCTTTAGGCATTCAGACAATTGTTAGGTAAAATATATACTATCATAATAACATAATCCTAACTACTTTCGTAATCCTGCCACACATCTCTCTTGTACCACTTATTGTTTTATGTTGGAAGGAGAAATTGGGGGGGGGGGAGGGGGGCATCGAGTGCAACACATACTTCTGGTACTATTTTTGCGAAAGCCTGCTTTGACATCCGGAAAATATATTAGAGGCTTGAGTATGAATCTTCTGTCGCCAAAAATCGTGCAGTGACTGCTAACCTGGAATAAGAATAAATATATTCATTACTGTAGGACGCCAGTATTCAATTTTTAATATTACTTAAAGGGGGCATTTTATTTTGACTCCCTCATTATTCCTGAATAATCAATTTATTATTTATGTTTAACATATTTACATTGAGTAATAATGGTGGTTTAAATATGCCCCCCTCTTTATTATTTTGTTTCGTAGTACTGCAAAGATATGCTACGGTCAAATAGAAGACAAAAACGTAGTTTCTAAATTATTTGCAAAAGAGGTGGTAAACATATTTATCCATAAGTTATTATACCTAATAAAATACGCACCTAACTTGAATCGAGATAGGTTCTCGTAGGTGTGTTTTTTTTTTTTGCAGATTGCAGGTCCAATTTTATTGAGTAGATCTTCGAAGGTTGTGGGACTCATCCGGGTGAAATTCTGGTATTGATCGCTGATTTGCTGCGTTTTCAAAACTCCCAACAATTCACTTCCAAGCCTTTTTTTTTTTTTTTTTAATTTGTGACCCACCATCGTCGACGTCGACACCTTCGTTTCTGTTGAAACAAGTGACAGGCTATTATTACCATAGCGCCACTGCACACAAGCAGAGCCTCGTCGTTCATGACCGGACAAGGCTGTCGGAATTGAACTGGCGTGCTCTACACATGCGCGCAGCGTTCAGACGGAGCGTACCGTGCGAGGTTCGTGTACGCTGCCCCAAGTTCGCTCCGTGCTGCGGCTGCAACACAGAAATATGTTGCATTATTGCTGCAGCGCGCCACTGAAGAACATGCTTCAAGAAAATGTTTTTTCCAGAATATGTTTGTCTAAAAGTATTATTCCGCAAGTACCCTTCACGTAACATCGACGAGCGGTGGTTGTTTGCTAATCACATCGATTGGTTACTAAAGTAAATCATTTGAGCTGCATGGCGTGAGTAATGCTAACAGGCACACATGGAAGCCTTAAGTTTAATATTACAACAGTTCTGTCTTCTTTTGGCCTTATGGTCGTAAAAGTTTGTTTAATTACAGAGAACACAATATTCATTATTATGCTCATTAAATATACATATTTAAAAACAGGGTCATAACCTGGAAATGGGTTTGGGGGGGGGGGGGGGAGATATATTGTAACATACCGCCTCAAAAAAATGAAAATAACATTTCAAAACAAAATTAGAAATTTTATTTTATTTTAATTCAAGGAGTATGTGATCTTCCTTGAACATCAGTAATGTTTATAGCATTTTGTGGTTCCATATCTGTACATGGACCCATTGATTATATATAATTATGTAACTATAAACGTGTAATAATACAGGTTTTGTATTTTGTTCAAAAATATACATTTGAAATCTCCCTCCCCCCTTCCCACGGGTCAATAATACATT